>JAHLSL010000019.1:5826030-5873530 GCA_025920805.1 Petroica traversi
TCTTGGATGCTCATTTCTAACAATTGTATCACATTTTTTTGCTTTAACATGGAGCTTGCTCCTGCTATTGTCAGGTCTCTTTGACCTCCCAAGAATAAAGAAGAGGACAGTTTGGTTTCTGGCCTTGGAATGTTTGAGAAGGGACACTGGAACAGAAGATTAGCGTCTTTAGTCAAAGATAGTTATGCTTTGTGTGAACCCAAGTCACAGACTGTGCTCTCAGTCTTAAGGTATTTATTTTCTCAATGCAACTTTGTAGAAGTATCATTCCTCTTTTCCAATTCATGACAGAATGGAACTCGAGAATATATAAAGAAATAAAAGTGGGACACTCATGATTATGGCACAGAATGCCTGGATTTAGTACCCTTATATATTCCAAATTCCCAGTGTTCTTGATTTTCATCCTATGGCATTGTCTGTGGTTTGATTTGTTTGTTTGGAGTTCAGAGTTGCACTAAGATGTGTGGATGAAGAATAGATGTTAAGTTTATTTAGAATGCAGACTGTCTAGCTGGAAAGAGCTACAAGACTAGTGGAGTTCTGAGAAAAAAAATCAAATTTATGTTGTACAGAACTATTTCAGGTGTTTACATGATAGCAGTGAGATGTCAGCTGCAACATTTTTAATTTTGTATATCATTAGAAGTTTGTGAGAGTACATTATTTATTTTGAATTCCTTGCTTAAAGCTTAAAGTGGATAGTGTAAGGGACTAGTTTTTAGGATTTTGTTCCTGTAAAAGGAAGAAAACACAACTTCTTCTTGTCCTTTGTTGATTTTGGTAACAGTTTTCTTACAGTTAGTGGTTTATCTTAACCCCTACATGATTCTACATGAAGGCTTGTTTTCAAGTGGGAGACCAGACTATCACCATAACAGATTTTAATGCTTAAAATTTCTATTTAGAAAACACCAAGTACTGTTTTGGAATATCTGCACTAAATGTAGTTTGGGGCAAGAATTTCAGGTATATTAATCCTCTTCTGTGTGTTCTGAAGTAAACATGGGCTGCATTTCAGTGTTTAAAAGGATTCACTGAATCACTTCAGGACAGGCAAAATTGTGCAAGAAACTCTAGGAACCTAAAATCAAATGATAAAATATGTTCACTTTCTGCATTTTCAGAAAGTGAACATTTGGAGGCCAGAAAGTGCTAAAGTGGAGATTGTTCATGGAATATGAGCACCTTTTACCTAAGATTAGTTTATAGTTTCTATTTAACCTGACCTGTATGTGTAAGGACAAGAATTTGAACACAAATGGTGTAGTCACAGTGAAGGAGGAATCAATGAAAACAATTTCAACAAATATTAAGCCATATCTGATATTCTTATGAGGTAGACTATCTCAATTTTCACTTAGTTTGCTTCATGGTGAACTAGACTTTTGGTGAAGGGGTAAGTATTAGAATTGATGAGAACAAGATTCTTGTGGAATAAATTTTATATGAAGCATATATGTGAATATCCCAAGTCTCTGCTTTGGGAATGGCATTTATGATTGAAGAGTAGCAGTACTAGTTTATGTTAAGTAGATAGAAATACTGACATCTGGATGCTGTTCTTTTTCATTGGAAAACTTTTATCACAGATCTTGCTTTTAACAAAAATTTTTAGTTTCTTATCCTTCTGTTTGAGATGTTGGTATTGGAAGTTAATTTTTAGCAGCTGACATATTATTTCTGTTACATTAAAGTACCAAGAAAATAATTAATATATTGTATGTGTTTGCTTTAGTTAAATTTATATTTAGTAATACATATGAGGTACAAAGATTTTGAAAAAATATATAAATGCATATCTGATTAAAGATTCATGACACATTATACTTTACAGAGTTGTGTGGAAGTTATATGCAGTAATATGATTAAAGTCTGGTTTAGAGTGAAATTTAGAGTGAAAATTTGGAATTTTGTGCAAAATAACAATTCCCTAAGGTCAGAGCTATATGCTACAAAATTATGAGTGCTAACTCACTGAATTTGTCTTCTTTTTTTCTGTGTAAGACAATATAGATTTTTTTTTGTATTTTGATAGTTACAGCTGTGACCAGAAACAATATAATATTTATATATATATTGAGGCTAAGATAGTCATCAGATACGAAGTGAACTGTGTGTTGACTAATTTTTTTTCCTCATTCCTCATATCAAAATTATGCTTTTGTTATCAGCTGTGAATTTGTCCAGTATCTTTTTTCTCAGTGTGTTGTTTTGCAAAGTGTATTCTATCATTGTGTTATGTAAGTAATTGCACATTAAGCAAGTGGTGTTCTCGCCTTTTCCTTAACACATGCTCTCATGTCAGGTAATAGTCTGTTCATACCTTGTCCTGGATATGTTCCTGGCTGTATAAGGAACAGCAAATGGAAACTGTTATCTTAAGCTTTTCTTCTGGCTTTTGTCCTTTCATATGTAGTATTTTTCTCATCTTTCCTCCTTTCTCTAGAGCCATTTTGTCTATTGATACTTTTTCTCTTTTACTTACTAAGTATTTCAGATTCTTTTGTACTCCTTGTTGGAGCTAGTATTGTCCATCTGGTCTGGCTGTCAGGATGAGCCTTTAGGAGATTCTAATTCCCCTTTGCAGAGTCCAAGAAGCTGACATCCTGTCGCAGATACAGTTAAAAATTCTTGCCTGACAAACTGGTGCATTTCTTTGAACAGCACTGAATCCTGCCATTGAAAATAGTTGTTTCATAAAATTTAAACAGCCACCAAACTTAAAAAAAATTATTAATGTGCAAATGATATTCATTTGTGACTCATAAAATGTGTTTTCCATGTATTTCCTGGGAAGAGTTGCACAGTTGAAAATAGGTGACTTGAAACTTCATCATATGCATTATAAATTTATTTCAAAAATACTTTTTCTGTAACTTTAGTTTGAAAGGTATTTACTTTTCTTGGTATTGCCCAGAGCCTCCCACTTAGTTTGTTATGGTAACAGAACAATAATGCTGTCTGCATTGCAGTGTGTGAGTGAGTGTCAAAGTTCAGCCATGCATTCAGCACTTCTGGCAAGCTTGGCACAGTCACATTCCTCTAACATTTCTTTGGAACAGTCTTGAGTTTTAGTTTGGTGGATCAATAAACTGAGGTGTGAAAAATGTGAAGTGCGTATTTTGATATTTCTATTTGTTTTCCCTGACCATCTTTTAGGGAACTAGTTTCCATTTCAGGGAGCTTGGAATAAACATGTCTCTATTTTTTCATAGTATTACTTAAAAGAATAGAAATTGCTAAAACCTATAATCTAGCTGATTTTTTTCCCCAATATTTTGTGTTGATGAAGAATGTAATACAGGTGTGAAGTATTTTTGCTTTTTTATTAGTCATTTTTTGTAAGTTGATATTTCATTTCGAAACTACAATTTACTGGGAACTTCTAATGGGCTAATTGCACCATCCAGAAGGTGCCTGCCTGGAAAGGTGATAAAGTATTTTGGTAAATTACCTCAATTTGTGGCCCTGAGATTTAACTACCTACGTTTTCAGCCAGTATTATTTTCTGAACTATGTAAATTATAAATAAATAATATGGAGGTTTTTATTGTGGCAAATTCAAGTTATACATTATGCAAATAAGTAGATTTTTTTCCTCTCATACATGTCTCCTGCCCACAGGAGATGACAATATTTCAGACTACAAGCTTATGAACCTCCCTTCCACTGATAGTTTCTTAGTTAAAATTCATCTCATAGGTAATCCATTTTGTTTTCACATTTTTACAGTTAGTATTGGTTACCACTGCCATAATTGGATCCCAAATAACGTGTATAATTTAAAAAGCCAGGTCACATAATTTGAAATTAGGTTGTTTTCGTACTTGTTTGCTTTTCAGCTGTAATTTCGTTACTTAAATGGGGTCCAGTCTGTAATTTGTAATGACATCAACTGTTTAGTTGCTACATTTCCCTTATTATGAAAAGTGAAAATGGATTTGCTAACCTCTAGAAATATACTGGATACTTATCACTGATGTATTCTACTTTATATTTCCAGCTTGCTTTCATAAAGGGATTAGAAGACTTGCATGTAAAATTGCTTGCATTTACCAAGGAAAACCAAAGCAGTAGAAGAGCAATGTTTTTTAATTGAAGCTTTTCAAAAACCTAGGGGTTTTTTAAGTGGCTATATTGTCAGTTGCTCTAGTGATGTAAACAGATTCAATATAATTACATAACAGTAGAAGCAACTAAGTGAAATTATTGCTGGTCTTAAAATCTGAACTTCTGTCTTGGGCAAAGTCTAAATAGACTTCGTTACAATTGTGCTGTCAGACATCCTATGAAGGTTTCTGGCTCTAAAAACAGGTGTAGCAAGAGTCTAGAAAATGTGTTTTGTTATCAATTTTTGCAGGCTGCCTTTTTAAACAAAATATTGCAAACCATTTTTTCCATTCCACTACATCTGTTTATGATAAAGTTATGTCAAAAGAGCCTTATGTAACATACAGGCTCTTAATGTTTTAGGCTGCCACTTTAATTAATTAAAGCACTGAGATTATTCTTTGGAAAAAAAGCCCCAGCAAACAATTCTACAGACTGTATATGAAGGCTGTCTGGTTCTCTTTTACTGTTTAATCTCTATTACTGTTGTTATTTTTGGTCTATCTCCAAAGCACATTGAAGCATTGTATCCCTCTGAACTTAATTAGGTTAATGTTTCATGTTTGTAGGACAGCTTCTTAGATTTTTTAATAGCTCAAGTGCTAGGTTTCAGTATCTTGTTCTGGTTCCTGACACCTCTCATTAGCGACCTCTGCAATCAAATTCCTGTCCTGTGTATTAACTCAATAGTTAACATTCAATAGTGTGACACAGCATCATTTATTTATGTAGCTATAAGGCTAACAGAGTTTAAAGAAAACCTAATTCTGAACTCTGCATGTTCTCATAAAACAGTTCATTTATGTCATGTAGCTTTAAATTCCCATCAAGGAATTACTGTTCTGGAACTTCACCCTTCATAAGGTGGAAGCAAACATTTGCTGGAACTAAGTATTGTGTACATAGGAGTAGTCTAAGCTTGTCTCTAAGTCCTTGTGACCTTTCTGATTTCGCTCTGGGTGTTTTTATAGTATCTACCACATTTGCCTTTTTGGATTGTGATATTTTTTCTGTTTGGAAAAAATCCTTGCAGTGGACTAATGTAAAATCCTACGAA
Organism: Petroica traversi; assembly: GCA_025920805.1. NCBI lineage: Eukaryota > Metazoa > Chordata > Aves > Passeriformes > Petroicidae > Petroica > Petroica traversi. Next base: position 5,831,201 of record JAHLSL010000019.1, read on the forward strand.
TCGATTCATTTGGGATTAATTATGTAAAATTAGTTACAACGAATTGTATTTTGACCCTAGCCCTCTTTATCATATCTCATTTCTTTGAAATTATTCCTTCATATTCTCCAAGCATTTTTTAATCTCCCTCCTTGTGGTTGACATTGAATTAAGGGGTAAGAACAAATTTTGTGCTAAGTAATAGACTTAGCTGTTACATTCTGTGTTCGTCATTTCCAAAACCAAAGCTAGCAAAGTTGGAAATGAAAAGAAAGAAATCAAGTATGACAAAATCTAATATCAGCCTGCAGATGAAGTTTAGTAACCTTCTGTATTTTCTTTCTCCAGACAAGAATAAGTGGATCTCCACAAGACAACATAGCTGTGCTAATGTAAATACCCCATTAACAAAGTTATTCATCATATTCAATAATTAGAATTAAAGGAGATAAAATGCTTCCAACTGGGACATTCACGGTATGTTTTTATCCTTATAGGATCAGATATATAGTTAATTAGGATCACTATGTTGATTTTTATAAAAATTTTAATTTCATATGATATGTACTCCCCAAAATAGTGCCTGAGAATTTCATTTATTAGTTAAAATTTTATTTACTAGAAGAGTAGCTTTTTCATCTACTTAACAGTTTTGGCAAATGAAAATATTTTATTTCAATCAGTATAGCACAATATCATAGTGTAATATCCATATATCATCATGATTAATACATTCATGCATAATGAGTCAGAGTCAAGCTGATTCAGTGATATCATCTGTAAAACAGTTTTTGTTACTAATCTTGGAAAGAGAATCAAATGGAGCTGTGTGCCATTTTCTGTCATTTATAGTAGACAATGTTTTTTCATGAACACTACTTAAGGATTCCTTGATTGAAAGGTTTCTTTATTATAGAAAGACAAAATTGAAAATATTATGATTCTTTTTATAGCAGTACATGATGTTTTCCTAGTCTATATGGGTTCATAGAAATGAATAGAAACAAGAATAAAGGGAACTTAAAAAAATGGATAGGTAGAGGAAGAAACAATCCAATATATATTTAATTTTAAAGTGTTGTAAAATCTTCCCATTAACCTTTCTGAGAACATGATTAGTGTAATTTAAATAATTCACTTTTACTGGAAAAGTGTTTTCCAAATGTTAATAAATTTTGCATATGTCTACACTGCAGCAAGAAGATCTGATAGCTGCCCGCTCAGACAAGTTATATTTAAATAATTTATCTGCAATACTGGCAGTAATGTCATCATAGCAGCACATCAGGAAAGCTGTCTCAGATTAGTATTCCACAAATGTTGTTAAATACTCTGCAGGGAAATTTCTGCAACTGCCTTAGAGATGCTACAAGAATATAAGGTGCATGAACTACATCTAGATTTACAGTGTAGACATTAATTTGACTGGAAAATTTATATTGCCTCATTCACCTTTATTTAAAATAATGTGAGAACAGTGAAATTATTTCAATGCCATAATTTGTCATCAATATACATTAATTGGATAAGCACTGACATCTCCAGATGCTTATTAATTTTATTGTTAGCTTAAATTGTTTCTCATGGTCTTGTGTATATTTTCCACATCTCTTCTAAGTTGTTGCTACTTAATATACAAAGATTTAAAATATTCTGAAGTCTTTGGATGGTGACCTTATTATAACTACAAGTTAAAGGAGAAAAGGTAGGATTGTTATAGTAAAAATATTTCATTAATCCTCTTAAAAATAATAATTAGGCATATAGAATGAAATAACTACACTACAAATATAGAGGGCTTTGATTTTAATTGCTAATATATTAATTTATTTATACATTTGATAAATTATTTCTAGCTGCGTGTCCAGTAAACATGGAATCTGATACAATACAGGTATATTTCAAAGGCAGAAACTCAGAAAGAATACAAAATAAGCGTGATCCTGTCACTTTAAATTTTTCATTATGCAGGGTACCTTATGGTGTAGCTCCAGTTACATTCTCCCCCTCAAACTCATCTTTTAATCTTTGTATCTCATGCACTGAGCTTTTTGTCCTGGCTGTTTTGCTCAACAAATCCTGTATTTCCCTGAGTATTTTTACTTCATGTCAATTACACCTTTTAGGTTATTTTGTGTTTGCCTACTTAATTCTTTTTTGTTTCTTTAACTAATTTGATACCTCTTCAGGTCCCAGTTTTCCTGTCCAATGTCTTGCTGTTTTCCACTACTACACAGATCTTTTTTTCTGATTCCCTGACTTTTGTGTTGAGCTAGGAAGGCTTCAGTAGTATTTCTCTCAGTCTGTGTTTGGCACAGGCTTTTTGTCTGCTATATATTCATGGCAAAGGGATTTTTTTTGTGGAGTTCTTCCAAGTGGAGTTCTTCCAAATTTATGCATGCTGAAGTTATGGATGTGTGTGTCCTGTAACCCTGTGACCACGGGTTTTGTTCCATCTTAGCTGCATGTGAAGGACCTGTGTGTGCTCTTTAAGCCTCACATGTGCCCAAAAGAGGGTGGTAATTATCTTTTCTCCCCTGGTTTTCAACTCCAATAGGCTAATGAGTCTTTTAAGTGCTCATTGCAATGATTTGCTTGTGTTTTTGACTTCTTGTGTTGCTTCTTTCCCATTCTTGCTTGCAGATTTATTTTGTTCCCTGCTCTATGTTTTATGTAAATGGTGTGGGTATCCTTTGAAATCTGTGTGTATCATCTGTCAAGCTGAAAGTCACGTACATTTAAATGATATATTAAGTACTGTTAAGTAATCCTATTTGCAAGAAGATAATTTACATGTCTGTATTTAGATCCATACTGTATTTAACCCCTCTTGGATTTGAACCAACTAAACTAGTTATGGTGGGTGTTGGAAATACTAGAATTTTTTTTCATTTATTTTCTTTAGTAAAAGAAAGAACTACATTGCTGTTACATGATATTTTTAATATACTCCCAACAAAGAATTCTGTTTCATACAGTTTGCATCTTTAGTCAGAATATGCATTTTTTAAAATTAAGTTTTAAATATTAAAGAGATTGTGTGCGGTTTTTTTTTAAACGAGTGTGCAACCTTTTAAGTACTACCAGCCTGAGGCAATCCCATCTGCAGTAAATTGTGTGATAAAATTTTTCTTTATAGCAGTAAGGTCAAAATTTCAATCCAGATTTTTAGTAGTTTTCCTTCTTTTAAATCCTTGTGGATTTTAATCAAAACAATTTAGGGAATTATTGACTGTGGAATCAAAAAAGAAATGCCTCATACCCTTGCTTATATAACTCCCATTTTTTGTAGATCAGGGCAATGGATGATGACCTCAAAGAATCTTTCACCCTCCCCTCAAAAAGAAATCGAAGAAAACCCCAGACATTTTTGATAACCAAATGTAGCAGAACAGAATGATTTTTTGGTGCATCTCAAGTAAAACAGTGCTGCTGAGATATCATACTGAATATTCTTACAACTCCAAAGGCTTTAATGAATTAATTGAAACTTAGAAAAATTAAATAATTATTCTTGAAAAATTGAGATAATTAGGAACTTGTACAGATATTTGGCGATTGCTTACCCAAGCAAAGACCCAAAGATGAAAATTTTGTGTCATCTATATTAACACGTTTTGGTTGTGCTTTGCATTGGAAATAAGCTGGAGGAAAATCCTATTGAACGTGAAAGTTGTGTTTGTAACCAGTTGTGCTTGCCTTGATAGATGTGAAGAGTCAGCCTTATCCTGAGAAAGGAGCTGGAATTCAGAGTGTGTGTTTAAGCCTTCATAAGGAACAATTATAATGTATTTTTAAAGACAGAAATGTAACCAATTGTGCTTACTGTGAACAGGCCAGCTTTGTGTTGAGAATGAAGCACAACTAAAGAGCATATGATTAAGTTTTCATTAAAAAATATTTCTAATGTATTTTTAAAGACGGCAAAGATGTTAACTTTGAAGCAGGAAACAGAAGCTTTGGCACTGGAAGTTACTGAGCTAATTAAGCAGTTGAAGGCTGATCATGAGGGAGAAAAAGCTTTGGAGTTGGAGAAATAGTGAAGGAACAAGCTTGGCATGAAAATTGATTGTTGCTTTGGAGGCTTCAGCAACTCCTCGCTGCCATGCAAAAAGGTACTGATATTGAAATTGAGAATATTTGTAATTTTTCAGTCAGTTCATTACCAAGAATAAAAATCCAGATATTACTGTAGTTGTGTTTACTGTAATAGGATTACAATATTTACATTTCTGAACTTGGTACACTTGAATAAATATCTGGGGAAAAAATGGGAAGTACTATGAAATGTTCAGAGAAATAGCATAAGAGTAGACAAGACACTTAAGATGATAATAAATGCTTTGTTTGAGGCAAGAAATGAGAAGCTGAAACATAATTATAAAATATTGCATTTGAATTTAACTACATATTAAACCAGAAATTAAAAAAGTAAATTATTTGTTTTGAAAAAAAAATTAACATGCAGTAAATTTGAACAAAGGTCTCACATACTTAATACAAATTGTTTGACATAGCCATTGATATGTATCCTTAAAACCCCTGATTCTTGGAACTTTTTTATTACCTTTTGTAGGCATCTTCACAATAAAATTGAAGAATAAAAGTGGAGGGGAAAGGTGTAGTTTGCTGTTTGTGTTTTGACTCATGGCAAAAGCCAGTGCTGCCTGAACCTAGGCTTTAGAAAAGCAGCATAATTTGTCACAGTAAGTTGCTGGGTGTAAAATTGAGGTTTACTGGAGTGCATATCCTGGTGCACATCACCCAGAGGTCTTTGGCAAACATCTCACCGTCCAGAATGTGGTGGCAGTGCAAGAGTCCTCCACAACTGTGTTTAGTGATGGGTAAGCATTAAGTGAAGATCAGTGCGTAAGGGAGCCGAGCCAGTTGTTCGGTCCCAAATGCTTTCCACCCCCATCCCTGAAGGCAAAGGATCAAATAGTGCACATCCCTAACAACATATGAGAAAAATTCTTGTTTGTTTGCTTTAGCCAATGGCTAACTCTTGGCTTGGAAATTAGAAACCTTAAGGTGCTCCCAGTTTGCAGGGATCGCTCATCTAAAAACCAATTGCCTCTTATGGACTGTTTATGATGCCCTGAAAACAGAGGAGAAGATTGAATAAAGACTCTGAACTAAAAATCTTTGACTGGCTAGAGAATGCTTTCAGGAGCAAATCTGTGGCACTGAAAGGTCAGTTTTACAGGAGTAAAGAACTGAAAGCATAGTAGCTCAAGATTTGAGCTGCAGAGGTGTTACCTTTTATTTTTTGATGTTCTTACCTACAATGATGAACTGTAAATTATCTTTGTGTGGTGCTATACATTTCTATTGCTTTTTCTTTAGTGTTTAGCATTTTCTTTAAATATCAAAAATTTAGAGTTGTAGAATATAATTAGCATATTTTCAGTTCTGTTAATGTAAGCGATGATACATCATCTTTTTGGAAGATGAAATAAAGCAATATGAAGTTTAACTGTGAAAATTGACCAGTTTCCTCTCCTTTGGTTTATAAGTGGGCTATGTAAGTATCATGTCATGTCCTTGGAGTAAATTTTGTAATTTTCGGGATTATTACTTTTTGTAGTATTATATTTAAGACAAAAAGTATGCTAACATGAAATTGAGGATAAAGACCCTCAGGGATGTTACATTTATCTCTAATCTAAGTATTAAAACCCCAGGAGATTAAGAGTTTGCATGACCCACTCAGAGTAGACACGGAATCCTGTTATTTCTTCAGACTTACCTTGATTTCTATTATTCCTAGTTCCTGCTACACCCATGTCCTGCAGCACACTCAAGTAATTACATTGATGTAACCAATCTTCAGAAATTACTTTCTCTGAAATAGAACAAAAATCCAATATAAACCACGTTTTATTCATCTTAATGTCAGGACCACTTTGTACAATGTATAAAAGCCACTTGTTCTTTCAATACCTCTAACTTTTAGTAGCAATGAAATAATAATTTTACAAATTTTGGATTTATGTCTTGTTAACACAGCAAGATTTATTGACTGTTAAGGGATTGCACTGAATATTCCACAGCTACTTCTCAGAGGTAGAGTGTTTTTTACATCAGTAAAATATGCTTCTCTCTCTCAAATTTATGGCAAAGTTTACTGCTCTTGAAATAGTATCTGATTTTTTTTCTCTGCTATTCTTACTTTACTTTCCATAGTTTTATAGCAATAAATTTCCCATCAACTGCTACAGAACACCATCTCTAATAAGCTTATTTTTTTTCAGTGTGAAATAAGATAAAATACGTGTTGCTATTCAGCAACCAGTGGTCTAGTCACATATTTTCTTGTGAAGACCCTTAGGAAATTTATGCCAAAGCCAGAAAAGTAAATGCAGCAAACTGAATTAACACTGACATACTTCTGTGTGGCAACAATAATATGTTTTGTGTGACAACGAGAATATTTTTTGCTTGTTGGTTTTGAGTTTATATCTTTAGTTTAACTTTCCTGAAACCATGTTGAGTTCGGGAAGTGTCCCTGAACTGAAAATAGTTTTTGGATCAAGAAGATGTGGGATCTGTGCTTGGCCTGTTCTTCCTCTGAACCAACATATGTCATACATCAACATAGCTGGAGGGTAGGAAGCTCAGTAGAGCTGTTCCTGTGTCACAATAGCCTCCCCTACATATGCCTCAAGGCGAGGTGTTTTATTTCCTTCATAAAAACAAACCCACCCCGTCTTTGAACAGTTGCTTGACTTACTAGGATAATTAAGTGTGAATTTATAAACCAGGTCCACTCCCAATGCAATATTTGGTGATCTTTTTTCATCCATGTCCTTTTTTGGCCTTCAAGGAAGTTTATAACATAATTTCGCAAGTCTTAGCATTATGACAAGATACTTCCTAGTCTCACTAGTTATTCACAGTGTCATTCAGATACTCACATTTTGTTATGCTAATTCTCTTTTAACAGAGTATTAAATGTGTGCTTAAGATACCTTGGAGCTACGATGGCATTTTGATTGTAAAAGCTGTCAGCTGCCGCAGGTACGGAACCAAATACGTAAGAAGCAGCCAACAGAGAGATTCGGAAGGAAAGAGACTTTGTGAAGAAACACAGCCCTCTGCTGGAAGAAAAGCTGAATCCAAGGCCAAAGCTGTGGAGGGTGTATGAAAAGGAAAATCAAGATCATACGAAGATGATTCTTTTTGATTCTTTCCACTCTGTAGGTGGAACAGCAGTCTTCTGGAAGTACCAAAGTTTGCTTTACATTTTTACACCTGTAACACTACATGCAGGCACTCAGTGCAGACATAGCCCGGGGAGGATAATACTGTTAACCTTTAATAAATGACTCTGAAGCATACACAGAATGTCTGTCTTCATGGGGGATTTTTCTGGGGAAAGGTAGAAACCACATATCTGATATTTGCATTGATTCTCTTCACTTTTTTTGCAGACATCTGTGTTTCAGAATATGGAGATGTCAGAAGCTGCCAAAAAAAGTTTACAAGATTCAATTATTCTTTAGTCTTGATGTACATTTTTCCTAATGTGTTTGCTTATGTATTTATTGATTTTAATATTGATAATGATTTATTATGTTTTGATAATAAATGCCTAATGTGGAGGATGCCAGTCTAAATAATCAAAGTAGAGCAAGATTGCAGGTAGCTTAAAATTGATTTCTAAAACTGGAGGGATACTGTTCTACTTCAAGTTCAGGTATTATGAATAATTATTATGTTTTCCATACATTTTTTATAATAACTTTTAAGTACAAATCTAGAGTACAATCTCTTTTTCAAGGTACTTCCAGTATAAAATGGTCTTCTTTATTTGGTAAGTGATTCATAATGTTGTTTCTTTTAATTTGTTTTATTTGGAATTCAATTTTGAAAAACTCTGTAGTAATGTCAAAATACTTCTAAAATTAATAAGTTAATAGCCTATTACACAAATAATATAAGAACTATCATTAATTAGTTCTGAGTTATGAAACACATCACCATTCTATCAGTCTTATATGTTTGAAATACTAATTAAAAATCAAGTTAGTAAAATTCCTTTTAAATTTTATATATTTTATTATTGTTTATGTTCTAAAATATAATATATGCAGCAAAAATATTGAGATGTACTAAAATAAAACCGATGAAGTAAACTTAAAATATTTTTTCTCAAGACTATTTTAAATAAATACTTTTCTTTCAGAGAGTGTTTTCTTTCTGTCTTTCCAAAAATTGGCACTGCATATCATAAGAAGATAGACTTACTGTATTTATATGTCTTTATGTAAATGTATTTATCTTATTTATATACTTCATTTCAACAGAATTTTTAAATGTCAAGTAAATTATCTGTGACTTTTATTGTCCTTTGATTTACCTGTTTGTTACTCAGGTTTGGGGTTTCCTCTCCTGATCTTAAAAAAAGCAGCTATTACTTAGTTATCTTTGCGATTAAAACAATTATTTAATTTTGAATCTCTAGTTTTTAATATCCAGAGAACCAGTTTAAGCAGTGAAGTTAGGCTAGATTCTAATAAAGATTTTATATCATGCTGTTAGTTTATATTTGTAATATTTTAAAAAGCAGAAAGTGTTGTTACAAACTGAGTGTCCTTATATTTGGCATCCCATTAAAAATACAGTCAATGTCTACCAAGGCTGCACAGCCTCTAGGAAATGTTTCAGTAATGATTTTGTCAGGTTACTGAGTGAAATCTTAGTGGCTTCTTTGCACATTATTTCTTTCTTTCTGCTCCAGAGGTCACTATCTTCCCATGAAAGTAGCCACCTTTTCAAAATGACTCCAAAATTCTGTAACAGAATGAAAGCCCTCTTGCTAGCATTTATTTAAATGATGCAATTTTACAACACATTCTATTGTCTTTCCCAGGACTTCATCTTTCAACATCAATTTTTAAACTGACAAGGATCAGACATCTTGGAATTGTTTTTTATGTCAAATGTTATGTATGCTTTTTTTATATATAATCTTTCAGAAAACTTGTTTTATTTTCTTAGACATCAAAAATATGCAATGGTGTTCATTGTGAACATATAAACACAAAAGAAAATGAAAAGGATTGATGAAGAATCTGAAAAGATGATGCATGTGTGTATGAGAAAATTAAATATGCTGAAATGTTATTGAGTCAATACATGTAAGAGCTATCCACTATGGCATTATAATTTCCTGTTGGTTTTAATAGTTGCAATCTAGCAATAGAAAATTTGCTTTTAGAAATAATTTTTAATTCTCTTATTTTTTCTTCAGTTAAAATAATAGAATTATACATGGGTGTTTGCCTCTTTTGTCTTAGCTTACATTAGCAGATTAAGGAAGACACGATGTCCAGAATTATATCCATATGTAAAGTTCCATGAAGTAACTCCTAAAGCATGCCATTTTTGCCTCATATTACTTGCTTATTAATTTTTAATCCCTTTGACAGGCTATTTTGCTATCATTCTTATTCACTGCACAAATTACTGGAATTTTTCAAAATACCTTTTCTATTTTTTTACTTTTTCAAACAAACCAACAAAATTACTTTGTTGGATTGCCAGGTAGCTTCCATATGGCAGTGGCTTATGTTGGAGTTTCTTTTCTGTAACCTCTTGTCAAGTTATTAACCCCTGGATTATCAAGTAGAGCCAGAGTAACAATTTGACACCACTAATGGCCAGTCACTGATAAATAATCCTTTCTTTCTATCTCTGAATATACAGACAAAGAATCAGCACCAAGAATAATTGTGCCAAAGAACAAGAATTTTTTTGAGTTTTTTTGGTAGGAGGTTACACTCGTTTTTGCTGCATATGCCCATGGCTCATTGCCAGCTTTTATTTGACAAAGTAGCAAGTGACACTTGAGATGAGGAAATCTCACAGGCATAATTGAAAGGCAGCAATAAATTTTTGTAGTAACCTGAGTGGCCATAGCAGACATTTCTGTACTGCAGCCATGTGACAGCACCTGTTCTTTGAATATCAGGTATTTTTAAAACTTTGCATGGTAATTGAGTATATAAAATTCATAGTAAGTCATGAAATTTGATCCATCTTATTAATTCAGAATTTCCTGTGTTCACTAGGAATTTATTTGCCAGTTTCATAATTCAAGTCGTGCTCTGTACTACCTGAGATGGGTCAGCATGCACTGATCTGATATTCCACAGAATTTATATTAAAAAGTGCCTTATGTACAGCAGGGGTTGAAAACCTGTCCTGCTCACTGATGCTTCATCCAAGGCAGTAAGACTAATTCTAATGGTTGAGTTGTAGGTGCAAACTTGTGTCCTTGGTAACCTCATTTCAGTAAATGTTTATTTCCCATCCAGCATAATCATTGCAAGGAACTGTCCCATCTCCCATTCCCTGTTTCTTCCAAGAGATCATTTCCATTTGAAGTCACTGTAGAGTTGGCCTCATTAGTTTACCTAAGAGCTGTAAAGGCACATTTACAGAGCTGATGAAAATTTCTTGTTACCGAATTTCTTATTTTTAACAGAAATGAGGACTTTAAGGATGTCTGTTATCTACAGATTGATTTATCATCTCAGGTTACTGCCATATCTCTTCAAAATGAAGACACTGAAGTTCTCTTACTGCAGTATGAGTGTTTCCATACACTGATCCATTCAGCTCGTAGATGTACCGTGAATACAACATACTGATGTTTTATAAAAGAGATAATTTGTAGAGGAGAATTCTGTTTATTGGACTTACAGTGGAATTTCATAAAGTTCCTGGCAGCAGCATTAGATTCCTCAAGGAGGTGAGCTGTCTGTGTCTGGAAGACAACAATCCTGTGACAGTGTTTCTCCATGAATTTAAACGTGACTGTGAACTATGAGAGTTTTCTTACCGCCAGCACAGGTGTAACACCTGTAAGAGCTTTATTCACTCCTGCTCAGTGAATACCTATTTGCCAAAGGTTGTTCTCATCTGTACATATCTAAGAATGTTATACCACATGCCAACCCATCTCTGCCAAGAAATCATTGAACTCCAGAGGTGTTGCTAGCAGAAATAAAATTTGCCATTTTCATTGTTTACAAGCCAGCAGCATACGGCCAGACTTTCTGAAAAGACAAGAAGTCAGCAATATGAATAACTTATTGTTGTGGTTTAACCTCAGTAGGCAGCTGAGCCCCACACAGCCACTCACTCACTTCCCCTGAGCCAGGATGATGCGGAGATTCAGAAAAATGAAAAAAGCCACTGGTGGAAATAACGACAGTTTAAGAGGAAAAGAAGAAGCCATATACTCAAGCAAACAAAGCAAGGAATTAACTCCACTTCCATGGGCAGGCAGGTGTTCAACCATCTCCATGAAAGCCAGGCCATCTGACGGTTGCTTGAGAAGACAGACACCGTCACTGACAAACAGCCTCATCCTCCCTGCACCTTGAAATGCTGAGCATGATGCCAGATGGTGTGGGTATCCCTTTGGTCAGTTGGGGTCACCTGTCCTGGTTCTGTCCCCCTCAACCCCCAGCTTCGTCACTGGTAGGGTGAGGTGCAGAAAAGGGCTTGACTCGGTATAAGCCCTGCTAACATCCCTGGGTTATCAACACCATTTCCAGCACAAAATGAAAACATAGCCTCATACCTGTTATGAGGAAAATTAACTGGATCCCAGCCCAAACCAATATTTTACACTTTTACACTGCCCATTGTAATGCCTGCATTCAGGCAGTGAAATACCTTTGGTAGGCTTGTCTACCATGAAGTCCAAAGCAAAATCTTCAAGTAACTGAGAGAGTACAGGTTATAGTGAGCAACATTTTCATTTTGTGTACCAAACAGGAAGAATTTTTATTTTACTTAAACTGTATATAAACTTCTTTAGTAAGATATGGTTAAATAAAACAAGACACACAGTAGAATTTCAGAGTAAGGTATCCCGGTCACCTCTGTGAAAGGACCCACACTCAGAGGTACATAAAGAAGAGGTCATAGTAGCTGTAGACATTTTCTCTTGGTTTTAAGTTCTTTCTTCAAGAAATAATTGGAATTAATAACTGTAATTATTTTTCTTGCTGTTTATGGTACTCTATATTCTACAGTTATGAGCTGCACCTGATTAAAATAATATGAGTTGGTTGTGTCATTTCCAGTTTCTTTAGATTACAAACATCAGCAACTTAATTTCAAAAACTGTTTAGTGCTCAGAACCTTGAAGCACCTCTTTTAGTCCCACAGGAGTACTTGCTGCCTCCCTCAGAATCTTAAAAGTTACTTAGCCTTGAAGCAGAAAGTAACCCTGACTTTTGCAAAACAGGGCACCCTTACAGTGTATTTTGACCTAGGTATTATCAACATCAGGAACTCATTTCTTTGGCTAATATGACTGGTGCTTTTCTGCTATCTAGGGAGATCTGTAATTGCAAGTCAGAGCAGAAACCTTACTGACACATTCTTGAACAAGGGAAGGTTGCTTAGATGCCATAATATTTAAGATGTTGCATCACTGTGGGTCTCTTTGTCATTGGCACTAAACAGCAGAACTCATGAAGGATCACAGCTCTCTCTGGAATAAGTTCATCCCTGATATGGGAGCAGGAGGCATCTTGGTAACACACATTTACTCAAATGGTGCTGCTGTTTGAGGAGTTCTGGCCTTGCACTCGTAAAGTGTCGATGCACCTGTAATGCGATCCAAACTGTCCATGTCTCAGTAAGATGAGCCAGTGTAGAATCAAAAACCTCTATTTTTCTCTAAGAAAGATAACTTAGCTGGAGATCTAAGAGTTTATCTCTGACTTGTTTCTTTTGTTACCATGTCTAGATTTTTCCTACTTTGATCCTAATCTTTACAGTAAATTTCTAAGTCTTGGTTTTATTGAGTCAGGATAATTTTGACATTATATTAGAGATATTTTTGCTAATTACATCATCTCTAAGGTAGACTCACAGCCAACATATTTGTTTTTAGTTAACTAACATTTAACTTCTTAATTTCAGAGCCTAGTCTGCACTCTGAAGAGAATATTAGTGTATGAAAAATTAAAGTTGTTGTCAGATATCTAGCTAAAATGGAAGAATTTTATTATACAAAACCTGAGACCAGAATTTTGTAATAAGAGTTGACTCAACTAATTCTTCAGTTAACAACCCTATGTATGTGTAAGCTAAAGACAAGTGTGGAAGAGTATGAAATAATACTTCCTTTTAATGTATATTAGCCTGGGAATGCAAGCTTCACAATGCCTTAGTAATGTTTGGAATTTTAATTATTATTTAAATATGTATATGGAGATGATCTGACCAAATACTCATTAGCTCCTTTGTGGGTTCCAGCTGAGAGATATCAGGAAGCATGGACCTTGATTCTATAACTTGTTAAGTTCATTGCAAACCTCATGTTGATTTTAATTATGGTAAAGATCAGGTACTGAGTAAGATGTATTACCAAAATGTCATGTGATTTATTACTATGGATTCAGATACTCTGTTTATAGTAACTATTGCTGGAGGTGATTTTATCATGTAACAGCAGAATAAATATTGTTAAAAGTGTATTGGGTTTCCTATTTTATTTGGTTTTTTTTAATATTCCATCATATGTGTACTATTAAATGCAATATTTATTCCTTATTGATTAATATTTATAGAGTGTGATCAACGGCTATTTGATTTTTTTTCCTGTTGTAGGCAAATTGCTGTAGTTTAGGAGTCAAAGCCTTAAGGTGTATGCAATAATAAATATTGCTGGATATTGTCAACCTTCTTCACAAGGCTTAATTCTCTGTGACTTTGGACTTCCGCTTTGTTCATTATTCCTTTATTTTTTCTAAAGCAATTTTCATTATTCTCAATGTGCTTGAAGAAGAATTCTGTATTTTATGACCTTTCTAAGATGCCCTCTGATTCCTTTTCAATTCTGTGATATACTTTTCTCAAATGGGTTGAAAGGTAATACAAAGAGTATGCCAACTTAAGCCTTATCACTGACTTTAAGAGGGGTGTTTTACTCTCATTTCTAATTCTAATGTTTTCCATCCTGTTTCTTGCTTAATTTGACATTCTTAACTTTTTTAACTGTGCTAAATATTGAGTAGACTTTCTGGGTATTTGTGGAAATATGTAAATGTTTTTCTCAAATAGAAAGAGTTAATTTAGAATTTTAAGATATACTTAATTTCTCTGACCTTCTACTTCGAGTTTGGACATGAAATGGTATGTGCTGTTTTATTCCTCAGTTACTTATTTTGTCTTGAAATTTGTCTCAAGTTTTTTATCTTATTTTGACCTTTCCTATTGTAATCACATTACATGCAGTCTTTTAATTTCACTATTCCTGCCCTTTCATATAATTTGTAAATATATCAAAACAAGAGCTATGGGATTTTGAGATACCCTCCTCTAACCTATTTTTTAATGAAAATTTATAATTTGATCCTACTTCTTAATTTTTTATTAATATTAAATTTTTTTCATCTTGTCTTGTGACTGCTTCACTTTTTTGAAAGTTTCTTGTGCAAGATTTTATTCTGTTCCCTCTAAATTCTGTCATTATGTCACAGTTGTCGGTTTGCTTGTACTTGTAGGGCAGCATGAGCAGTTTCTCTGGGGTTTTTGGCAGTCTTGGTGAAAATTGGAACACTTGGGATTGTTTCATGTGCAAGAAAGGAAGTAAGGTGTCTTCCTGTAGCAAATCTTTGCTCTGAGATACTTTAAAATTTCTTTGTTCTTTTGTTCTTTTGAAAGAAGTCATAATATAAGTAAAATACCCATGATAATGGCAATAGGTAAATAATAGAGAGATTAATCATCTGTACTGACAGAAATACACCATGTATGTTTTCTGTTTCACCTAGCTGAATGATTTCCTTTTCATATCACATGTCAGTGATGTAGACTCTTGAGCACCCTGTAACCTGTTTTGTATGACTGTGAATTAAACTGGAAATGCTAATTATTCCAGTGGTTTCAGAAATATCAGCGTTTTCGAAAAAGTCAAGTAGAAGTCTCTTTTATCTATCCCTCAGTGAAGCATTTGTTTTTGGGGGTTTTTTAGGTTTTGATTTTTTGGAGGTTTTTGTTTATTGGTTAGTTTTTTGGGAAGTTTTATGGTTTGTTTTGGGTTTTTTGTTTGTTCGTCCAGGGTTTTTTTCTGGGGGGGTGGGGGGGGGGGCAGGGTTTAATGTGTATTTTAATTTTTTTTGCAGCTATTTGCTAAGCTGGTAATTAAAGTAGTACTTACATTACAGATGAAGTAGATCCCTTCAGCTGCCATCTGAGGAGGACTAGAATAATGCGGTATTGGCATGCATGAGAAAGACAGATTTGAAAGACTGCTCTGCAGTTCATACTCTTTTCTTTAAGTTCAGTGCCATCACAGAGAATATGATGAAGATTGCACGAAACTGAAAATACTGAGGCAGTGATAAATCACATGGCATAGTCTGTGGCTTACACACACACTCTATGGCTGATGGTGCTGTAATTTTTCATGACAGCTACGACTCAGAAAGTTGTAGCTGATAGGCAATCTGGGAAGAAAATTACAGCCCATGACTGTTTCCTGTCTGTTGTTAGAATAATGCCAAATACTATTTATATGCCTCTCTTATGGGTGGTGGGACCTAAGGAAGTAGAGTAGTTCCAAGTGCTGGGCTTCAGGCTCATGCTGTACACATTGCAAGGTAAGTCTTTACTTCAGCACTAGATGAAATCTTGGAAGAAAGTAAATGAAGAATGTCTCTTAAACTATCTTGCAGGAAAGGCTCTTGAATTAAAGATGAGTGTCCTTATGATTGTTTTCTGTTGTCCTATTGCAGGGGTTTTTTTGGGTTGTACTGCAAGAGTTGCCTCTAAATCTCAGCTACTGTTGGTCTTAGTTCTGCAGTGGTCGATTTATTTTGCATTATAAGGCAGACTTTGGAATATGTTATTGACCAGAACGGTTCTCTCGGGAGCATGGAGGAAACTTTTTTCTGCCTGCTGAAACAATAATAAAAATAATGGACAGACACCAGCAGCCATTGTAAAATTTTTATGTGATATGCCTCTATTTCTTTTGCCTTTTTATCAAACCCATTCACAAACATAAAAAAAAGGCATTTTTGTAGCCTATAATGAGGCCTATAACCATGTCTCATGGGAGTGTTTTCCTGACAATTGTTGTAGTTATTAGTATCTTGTTCTGTAATTATGGCAAATTTTCCTTCTTAGAACACTCTTAAATCTGCTATTCAGAGTGAAAGTAAAGTCTTTAACCCCTCCTTTGACCTTGCCTTCAAGTTCCTTTTGACATGAACAATTGATGTCAGTGAAGAATTTAATTCACAAATTACATTTGTCCACAAAATTGCAGTGAAGTGGGCTGATTAAATGAGGATGATTCTGAAGCAGATTCGGCCCCTAGCAGAGTGTTGACTCCTATTTTGTTTAGTTAAGGTGTGAGGTATGAAAGAAAGCCTTACCTTTAATTACACCAAAGCTTGCTCAGAGGTCAAATAAGAAGTTGTGATTTTGATAGGCTGTTTAAGTGCAAGTGAATTGGTAGCATGAGTAGTTTGGTTATCTGGCTGAAATTGCATGAACCTCTCATGGTAAATATTTTGAAATTATCTCAATGCTTACCTGTTCAAGGAAAATAGTAGAGAATCAAAATAAATCTTTACTAATTCAGATCTGCTTTACATTATCCTTTATGGAGAGGGACTACCTTGGAATATTTCCAAATAGATGGATTCACTTTGTGTGTATTTCTATTAGGAATGAGTTAAAGCATTCTGAATTTATTTGGACCGAATACTGTATGAAGTTAAAAGAAACAGAGGAGAAGATTATAAAGGATGAAAAACACCTTGAGGAGTTAGTGAAGCAAAAAGCAGAAATCCAGGAAGATGCAAAATGTTGGAACAGCAAAGTGAGTCTTGAATATTTATAAACAACCAAGTAAATGAGTATCTTTTATTTAAAAGTACATGAATGCCTGAATATTTTGTATGCTTAAGAGTTAAGATCATCTGTAAGAGTGAAAATACAAATACAGGTTTTAAAATAAGAAGTGGTAAATTCTGTAGAACTCTCTTGTTCATTACTTTGTGTTAGTAATATTTTTCTGCTTTAATTATTAAAAATATCATAAACATCTTTACAGTCCTATAATGAACTGGATACTTTTCATTTTGGGGTGCATATCTGCCTAATATTTCTCATCTTCTTAAACCATCTGGAATAATGTATGCAGGTAGTGGGACAGCATAAGTGTCCTCTGAAGTCAGCAGACTTTTTAGCCTGAGATGGCATGTGATACACTTTTACATCATGTATAATGATACCCTATTTTAGTTTAAATTTCTCTGTTTTCTGCTTTATTTACCTATAATTCATTTTGAAATCTTGTACTTTGTAGTCTAAAATCTGGAGTTCCTCATAGTGCCTGTCTGTGAGCTTTCATTTAATTGACAGCTCCTGTAAAACCAGTAGAAAATGCCTAGACCAGGATATAGATGCGCATGAGAATCTGTATTTTTTTTCATATATATGTATATATGTGTACGTATGCAAGTGTAAATAAATGTGAAAATCCTTCTCTTGAACACGCCCAGTTCCACTGTGGATTGTGCTTCTAAATAACAAGGTCCTGCTAGGGATCCAGTGGAATCCAGATTATACATGGAGGATTTCTGAGAAGCTCAATGTACTCAGCATGCCCAGAATTTTTTTTAAAATCCCTAAAAATCCCTAAAGCACCCACCCTGCAAAAGCAAAGGTACAGTCATATTACAGCCACGAATGGGCGTGTTCTTGCCTTTTTTTTTCTTCTAGCTGTGTATTAAAGGTTTTTTTCTATTGGTGCTGCCAGCAATTGCTACCAACAGATATTGAGAAAAAAATTATTGTCAAATAGAGCCAATACTTATTAATAAGCCTTTTTTGTCTTTTATTTTTTTCTGCATGTATTTCCATCTGGGTTTGATGACCAGATATAACAATCAGGTACTACCTGATTATTAAGACCAAGATAAGACAAAGACAGACATGCACAGCATGGAGCTGCTCCATTAGGTGACCACCTTAGTTTATACTAAAGGTGAGCCAGAACTAAGTTTAGCAAAAAGCCAATTTATTGCAAATTTCCTTCAAAAACATAGCTAAATCAACAAAGTGAATACTTCTTTATAAATAATAGTGGATATTCACGAAGCTCAAAGTTATCCTTCTAACCATCATAGAAATAGTTCAGGGGAATTTAGTTATTTTGGGAATTAGAAAAATATTGGGATTGTTTTCAGTGACTTCAGTTGGGCTAGAGTCAGATCCAAATTAGAACATGTCAATTGCCATATACACCAGTAAGTCTGAAGACAGAATAAGTGATGTGAACCAATGTTTTTTGGCATTGTTTCTTCTACCTCTTTTTTCTTGTGCTAATTCATGCTGATTTTAAGTTTTATATGTGATCTATTAGAAGTGTTACAACTTTTGAAACTGGTAGGACAACTCTGAGTTTTCTTTTTATCACACTACTCAAATTTACATTACAAAAGGCATCTGTATGGATTAAACCTGCTTTCTGTATCTACATGGCCTTTGTTTTTCAAAGATTAGAAGAAACCGTTCTTATAATATTGTTCTCATACTTGACTATTACTCTTTTATTCTTTAGTCTTCATTAATTACCTGCACAGTGTGACATTACTTCAAGTAAATCCTGTCAAAATGTTTGCTCTAAAAGCCTTGAAAGAGTGAAAAACATTTCGGAATAATGTTTTTCCTATGTAATAGTAATTTAAAAACTAGGACATTTTGCTCATACTTAATCAGGTGGGGTTTTTTCCCCTGAAGATGTTGCCAACTCTTTGTCTTTCTCACACTTCAGCTGAATTATATTTAGAATGATGATTTGGTTTGGAAGGGACCTTAAAGATCATCTAGGGCAGGTACACCTCCCACTAGCTCAGGTTCCTCAAAGTTCCATCCAGCCTGGCCTTGAACATTTCCAGCATTGGGACATTATATTTCTCAGAATATTTTACATGTTGAGACACTTAAAAATTTGGTTTTTTATCTCTTCTTTCTAGGCTGATAAAGGTGCTTCATTGCAGTCTTTTCTCAGATCATGCTTTACAGTCCCTACCCATTCAGGTTAGGCCTTTCAGCCCCAACTATTTAGGAAGGTACAGCCATCCAAGGACAATTGCCAGAACCCTGGAGAAGAAAAACAGAGCTGTGACATTCTGGTCAAGACAACAAGTCCTTCCTTAGCTGCTGGGACATAGTCACAAAGGTTCTTATGTAAATCTGTTCTTCAACAGATGCATGAGATAACAGTAGGAAATTACATGCCATTTGAGGTGCCTAATTCTGTCCTAATTTTCCCACATGAATTGTTCTGTAAGACTTTTATAATCAACCTGGATACTACCAGACCAAAAAACATGGCTTTTTTCTGTTCATATTCCATCTGGACTCTCATCACTTTGTGTATGGTATAGGTAAGTTCTGCACTGTGATGGTGTTTCAACTTCTGCACAGGAAGGAAATAAAGTTTATTAGGGTCCATGTGAACAGTTATGCTTTTATCTAACTAAAGCCACTTTAAATGATTTCCTTATCCTCTAGATGGTTGCTTCCCCAACATCTTAATTTTTCCTTAAGCTCCAGTGACTGATCCATCACTGATTTGAGCAGAGAAGTTATGGACTCTCCATCCCTGAGAGTGTTCAAGGCCAGGTTGGATGGAGCCCTGAGTGACCTGATCTAGTGGAAGGTGCCCCTTTCTGTGGCAAAGGGGGTTGGAACCAAGTGATCTTTAAGGTCCCTCCCAACCCAACCCAAACCATTCTGTGACTCTATAAATCTCTGCATGATTCAAATAAATGAAGACAGATATTGAAATATTAAGGAAAATCTTAAGGCTGAGAAAAACTTGAGGTATTCTGCATTCCACATATGTCATGTATGAATTAGCAGGCTGTGAGTGTGTCCTCAAAGAGATTGTGAAACCCAAAGATTCTTCCAGGATACACTGCAAGGGCAGTGCAAAAATGCTCATTATAGCCTAAAACATCTCTAATTGCTCTTTAATAGCCTTCTTTTTATTTTTTTTTAATATTGTCTAATTATCACAAGGAAACATGAGAAATTTGTATTGCTTACTTAACAAAATATTTTTATGCAGAATATTTGAATAACAAAATAGCAGCCTAAGGAAATGAAACTATAAGATTATCAGTTGCTGTTCCTTAAATGATAAAAACTGTGGAAGTATCAGTACTTTTTTTTAATATAAATGAATTAAAAATGCTTGCATACTGTTGGCCTGAAATAATTTCAGCTTATCCTAAAGGTGTCTTAATGGTTTAATGTTCATTAGAAATCCATCAAGGAAAGCAATCTACTGGCTATAAATCAAAGGATTCTAAATACTAATGAAGCATTGGAGAGTTTCAAATGTAAAAATTAAGAACATGAGGGGAAAAAAATAGAGAATTGGTGCAAAAAACCAGAAATAGGTAATACCAGCAATATAAATATAGGAAGCAAACTTTATTTTTCATTTAAAACATGACTATAAAATGAACCTTACTTTTATTTTAAGACTGTCTGTAAAATCACATTTCAATAATTTCTAATTGCTTCAGGCTGAAGTTTTCATCTGACTTATTTGATTTTACTTGGAAAAAATGTAGATAAAATAATGAAAAAGAAAATACATACCTTGAAAATGAAGAATATTCTGAAATTATTTTCTTCCTTTAACAGCAACCTCAGTCCCCAAAACACTTTGGCAAAAGCTTTTATTTTTTTTCATTTATGATGGTTATAAACATAGAATCTGAAATACTTTTTTTTTCAATTTTCTGTGAATTCTGATGAGATATACACATATTTTGTAGCT
The DNA here is from genome assembly GCA_025920805.1 of Petroica traversi. Classification (NCBI taxonomy): domain Eukaryota; kingdom Metazoa; phylum Chordata; class Aves; order Passeriformes; family Petroicidae; genus Petroica; species Petroica traversi. Next base: position 5,852,025 of record JAHLSL010000019.1, read on the forward strand.
TTTCAGTTTATTGATTCCAAATATCTATACTTTAAAAAATATTCTATGTAATCAGTGCAGAAAAAAATCCCATTTTTAAAATTCCTTTTTCATTTGAACTCCACTTCTATTCTGGTTTTATTTATCTGACATGTTATTATCTTTATCCTCCCAGCAACCTTGGATTTAATTGTCTGGTTTCAACAAAGTTGTCTGAAAAAAAGAGTTCTTGAGAATAATTAGATTCTTACTAGTTTTGTAGAAATGGATAACTGAGTTGTATAAATACATCCTTTCAGCATGAAAACATTTCTTTCTAGATTCCAAAAATGTCATACAAGAGGTCTGGGAAAAGGGAGGGTATAAAAAGATGAAAGAAAGGAGGAGTTATGTCCATAGTCCTTATTAATGGTCCAAGTCAGAGCTCAAACCTTAACATACCTACCTAAATCAATGATGGGACACAAATGGGTAATAAACCAGGCTTCATTAGTTCTGATGTTGATGGAACTACTTATTGGGATTATTAGAACATTTTAAAATTAGTGACAGCTTTCCAAATTTATTATTTTCAATTTCATTGATATCTTCCTTGATTGGCAGAATTTTTGTTTCATCATATCTGTAATAATGGAGTTAGTACTTCCTGTTTTAGAAGTGTTAACTGAAAAGCTGAAAGAGGAAAGTCAGGTTTCTAAGAATATATAGAGACAAATAGAGAAAATCAGGATTGAGAGGGGAGTTCTCAGAAAAGAGATTTGAGAAGCCCTGAGGCCATCTTGTACATTAAACTTTACAGAGATCATGGAAAGACAGGGGGCATTCACATGAGAAATCTTTACAGCAGTGACTACTTCATATATAATTAGTATTGTAGTGACTGTGTCCTGGTCATTGTCCTTCCACATGTTTGGGAATTCAAAAAGTGCATGTGAAAGTTCAGATTCAAGTCCCAGAGAATGAACAATTGTGAAAAGTTCCTAGTAATGAAAGATTCCAGGAGTTCTATTTATGTCTTCAAAGGGTGATTGAAGCCATACTTTGAAGAGGAAATATCTTTTCAGACTGCGATTTAGTCTAGTCCCAGGAAAAAATGAGTGCAGGATGAATGTAGTATTCAATTCAGAAGAAATACATACTACATCTTGCTTTAGTGGAAAAACAGGATTCCTCATATGATACAATCCCAGATTTCTGTTTATTGCTTTCTTATGATAATTTAACTCTTAAAAGAACTTTCTGGAATGCTATTTTATGGAACTACATTTTCTCAATTCTACATCCCAAACCACCAACCTAGCCTGTAGCATATTAAATCTTTAGGAAGAAAACAATTACTAATCTCTCCTAAAAATTAGAAGTTGTGTCCATTCCTCTTATGTTTCACTGAGTGCAAGGACAAAGAAAGAGAGTTGTTTGGAGGTCTTTCTATTTGAAAGTTTCCTTTTATCTTTTTTTGGAATTATTGACTGAATAAGAAATTTGTTTTAAACAAAGCTTATAATTAAATACAGTTTTGGGGTTACCACTAAGTACTATGAGAGAGGCAGGGTATTTGGTTCTGCTCAGAAGCCTTTCAATTCTTCAGTCTGTCACTAATCTCTTCCTTTGTGTTACCTTTCCTTCATATTTTGTTAGACATCTTGGATTAAAGAACCTGAGGAAAAGCAGTGCATTTGACCTGATATTAACTCAATTACTATGAAGACTGAATATATCTTACACATACTCTTTGATCAGGAAATCTTGGCTCCTCATGTTATGTACAGTTGCTAAATGCATGAAATCCTAGGAAAAGAAAAATTAATCACTTATGCTTCTCAAATGGGGCAGAGTTCCTCAGAAAGTGGCAGAAGCTGTGATAAAGTTTCAACACCTGTACATGAAGTGGAGCATGGAACACATTGCACCAAAGAACTTCTTTCAGCTGCAGTCCACTTGCTTTTCTGCCTTTATGGAATATTTATGTTCTTCTTGCATCCATACCTAAAGCACTTTGACTTCCAGAGTCATGGGTAGCTGTGTATGTATCAAAACTATTTTGCTCCACATGAAAGATATAGGAAGTCAAAACAGAACAGTTATTTTTTGGTTCCTTTCATTTCTTTCCAGCTTCAGCGCACATCTGCTTACTCTGCAGTGTTTAGATGAATTACTGTCTTGGTTTTAGTATTTTAAAATCTAAGCCTTTTATAACCATAGACATTTTGGAAGGAATTTGTGAAGCCATTTAGTCTTTCCCTTCACCAAAAGAAGACTGACTATTTTTAAGAAACAAACAGAAGACATATTTAGGTTTTTCCATGTTGACTCTTTCAAAACTTCCCAAGGAAAAGTGAGCAGTAAATGGTACAGTGACCTTTTGCCAGTATTTCAGGATATGTGTTGCAATCTTCAGGTAATTTTTTTCTGGTAGAAAATTATTTCCCTGCATAGTTCTTATTATGACGTGCCTCTGAGGCAGGGTAACTGAGGATCTTGCTAACAGGTCTCTTGTGATGGATGAGAGTGAAACAACACTGGTCACTTGATTCTGAAAAGGCTGCAGGGAAGCACCAGTGGTGTAGTGGTATCATGCAAGGTTCCCATTCTTGTGACCTGGGTTCGATTCCCAGCTGGTGCATGTAAAATCCCCAGCTCTCAACCTGTGCAGTGCCTGTGCTACAGGTTAGGTGCAATTTATCAAGATACATACAGGCAATGTGTTTTGTTCTCTTCCTTTCTGCTTTTTGTTGCTTGAATTTTGGGTGGAGTAACTAAGCTGCTGTAGGCTTGCACCTTCTTACAGCTGTTTCAAGGACCATTTATACTGTAAGACTGTATATTTAGCAGTTCATATGCACTGAAAGTGAAATATGCTGTGTGTGTGTGTGTGTGTGTGTGTGTGTGCATGTGTGAAGTGATTCGTGATACTTAGTCCTTGACCAGCTAGAAAACCTTTTGTATTTGTAAGGTAAATTATGCTTCCTTTCTTTAAATAAGTCAATGGCTACAGTAAGGAACTCTGACAGAAATATTCCGGCCACTAATTCAGGTAAGGAAAAGGTTAGCCTGTTGTGGGATCTGTTGAGCAGGTTAAGTATCAGAAGCAGAGTTGTATGTCCTGTGAAGGTCCTTGGAATGCCATTTAGGTTTATCATTCTGCAGAATGTTTCAGCAGATACTCAGTTGCAGTAACAGTTTTTTTTTCTGTGGCCCATTCTTCTACAAAGAAACATTCCACTGAGAAATATTAAGTTCTAAGGTTACAGGAGTTGTATTCTGTCAGCCAAAGCAATATCAATGCTTATCTGTAGGTTTTTTATAGTTGATTCAGTCTGGATTTTTCTGTGTAATTCAATGATGTAATTGAGTGATATTTTAAGTTTGCTTCTGTTAAAGAGTTCACTTCTACTGAAAGTTTGCTTTTATGCAAATAAGTTGTTTTGCATGACCGAAGAATTCTGGAAATAGTGACTTACTTGTAACTTATCAGCTATAGAACTAACCTGTACCACTGCACTGGTATGAAATATCCTATACATGGCCATTTATCATAAAGGAGATGAACTGAGATTCTTTGACCAATTTAACACTTTCAGATAAAAGGGCTGTTCTTTACATTTTCTTCTCATCCAAAATTTATAGTTTTATATTATATTGGGGAAGAGGAGCCAAAAAAAGCTGTTTAGTATTCAAATATCATCTCCTTCAAACACAAGAGCAGTCCATTCCAATGAGTATGAAGTCAGGCAAAAATGCCAGAGGGCTTGCATGGATGAACAAGGAGCTCCAGGCGAAACTCAGATGCAAAAAGGAAGAATATAGAAGGTGGAATATAGAAGGCGGAATCAGGGACAGGTAACCTGGGAGAAATACAGCAACAATGTATGAGCCTGCAGAGATGCAGCTGGAAAAGTTGAAACCCAAAATGGAATTGAATCAGGCAAGAGATATCTAAGGTGAAAAGAAGGATTCCTGTAAGTGCAGACTACAGACTACAAAAAATGTGAGCCCATTGCTGCTTGGGGCAGGGAACCCTTTGTGGAAGGGAATCAGTTCAGGAAGTACTTACTCAAACTGGACATTCATAATTCCATGGGCCCTGATGGGATGCACACATGAGTGCTGAGGAAGATTGTGACTGGGAGTTCTTCTGGACTGGAGGAAGGAAAATGTCACCCCAATGTTCAAGAAAGGCAAGAAGGAAAACCCAGGGATCTACAGTCTAGTCAGTCTTGCCTCAACCCACAGAATATTGATGGAGCAGCTGATCCAGATCATCTATTTTCCAGGCATGTTTCACAAGGACAAAAAAGTCATCATGAGTAGCATGCATGGATTCACCAAAGAAACTTCATGCTTGACCAGTTTGAAAACCTTCTATTATCAAACAGAAGTGACCAGCCTGGTGGACAAGGGGAGAGCACTGGATATTATATACTTACAGTAGATATATTTACAGTGTCTCCCATTAAGATCCACAAAAAGAAGCTGTTGATCCAAGGGCTAGATGAGCAAACAGAGAGGTGAAATGAAAATTAACTTAATGGCCAAGACCAGAGGGTGGTGCTCAGTGGCACAAGGTCAATTTGGAGGCCAGTGCTGTGTGCTGAAATATTTGCACAAATGAATGTTCAACCATACAATCAGGGGAATCTTATGGTTTAAGTATTTAAAAATTGTTAGTTATTAGTCTTAGAAATTAGGATTTTAGAGGTGATTCAGATAAAACCCCTGATTATTTGCTGTCTTACGTCCTTTTATTAAAATGTATTTCTCAAATAGCACTTAGGAGTCCAAGAATACTATCACCCATATATCCCTTCTCACACTCATATATGAATTGCTATCAAAAAAAAGAATTTACTTAAAAATGGAAAACTTGATGCACAGGAAAGGAATCAGTCTAACCAGGTAGCAGTGCCTCAAAATTCATCAGTTTTCTGATGAATTTCTGAATTCAATCAGAGTTTGCTTTTTGGGACTTTCCAGATTTTATCTGTTTTGGAATTTGAGTTCTTTTTTTCCCATAACGCACTTTGTTCTGAGTGTTTATAGTAAGTCTGTTTCTAAGTCCTTCTAATCACCTGTTTGCCTTTCTTTGTCTTTAGCAGACTTCCTGTTAGATGTGTTTGAAAAAGTACTTGGTTTCTGTCTCTTGCAGGTTTTTCCAAATACTCCTATTTACCTTGCCTGATGGCATTTTTATATTTAAATAAAAAAAAGCTCAGGATCTTTTAGGTTTTCCTCTTTTAGACATAATTTCAACTTTTTGTCTTATTACTAATAGTTCCCCTTCTGTTAGTGACATCGGTTTTCTTTTTGATATTTCCAAAGTGTCTGTGAATGATTGGTTTGCATGTCCCTTATGCCTCCAATAGTATTTGTAATTAATCTCCCTCTGGCTTGCAAGTATTTTACTTTTAGGTGTTGCACCATAAAGTTTTTAATAAACTAATTTTTATAAAATCTAATTTTATTTTTTTAAAAAATTTGACTACAGTATTACTTTTTGGATTTTGTTGTTCTTTAAGCTGTCTTTGGAAGTGTAGTATGGTGACCCTGGCTGCATGCCAGGTGCCCACCAAGCTGCTCACTTCCCTTCCAAGTTGGACAGGGGAGAGAAAATGTAACTATGGGTTCATGGGTTGAGATAAGGACTGGGAGAGATCACTAACTGAACACTGTCACAGGCAAAATAGACTGAACAAGGAGATATCAGTTGCATTTATTAACAACATAATCCATACCAGGACAATGAGAAATAAAATACATCTTAAGAACACCTCCCCATCTCTTCCTTCTTCCTGGGCTTATGATTGACTCATGATTTCCCTACCTCCTCACATTCTTACCCTGCTCCAGTGCAGAGTCCCTTCCACAGAAGACAATGAGAGAGTCATCCATGAAATTGTCCTGCTTTAACCCTTACCTTGGGCTTCAGTTCCTCACAAACTGTTCAAGTGTGGGCCCTTTCCATGGGTGCAGTCCTTCAGGAGCAGATTGCTACAGGGTGAGTTCTCCACAGAATTAGAAGTCCTGGCAGTAAACCTGGTCTGTTGTGGGCTCCTTTTTGGACAGGTCCTTCATGCAGTCTGTTCCAGTGCAGGATTCCCACAGGTTCACATCCTTCTCTCAGGCATCCAGCTGCTCCAGCGTGGGGTTCTTCACAGGCTGCAAGTGGATATCTGCTCCAGCATGAACCTCTATGAGCTGCAGGGAAATTTCTGCTCCATCACTTGGAACATATAACTTCTCCTCCTGCTTTTCCAATGACCTTGGTGTTTGCAAAGCTGTTGTTCTCACATATTCTCAGTTCATTCTGTGATTCTGTAGCCCCATTGTTGCCAGAAGCTTACCATGCAAACCCAACACAGCAGGAAAAATCAGCAGCTGCTGAACTGACCATGTTATTAGTGGTAACTACCCAGTAACAAGCTGTAGGCAGGCAATAGATTTCTAGTTGCTATTTTTGTGCATCTCCTGTGAGGAGGATGAGAAGGATGCAGTGACAATGGCTGCTCAGACTTCAAGCCAACACTGGCTGCACACAGATCTCTTGCACAGTTTAAAACATGCCCTTTTTCTTATATAAAACCTGATACTAGATAAACAGTAAAATTAAATACTTTCTTTTCATGCAAACCGCTCCTAATAACTGGAAAAGATCTCCTGTGGCACATTATTAGCACACCAGTGCGTAAGGCATCCTGAGCCTTCTCACAGTTGGTAGGTGAGTGCAATTGAGATTCATCATACCTTTCTTCCTGTAAAGGAGACCTCTAATACCTCTGTAAAAATATCTTTACTATTAATACTCCCATACTTACCATTATGAAAGAAAGGATTTTTTTGCTCCATTTTTCCTTCCTGGTCATTCTGAAATGCTGTGAGCATTCTGATGGATTCCGACATCTTATGGGATCAGAAGAACAAGTCAAAACTGGAGGGAGGCATTTCAGTCTTTCACTATAAGTCCTTGAGTCAGAACCACATTTGGGTTCTTTTGTAGTGGTCTCAGATAGGAGAGATTAACTCTGAGAGCTGTCAAAGGCTATTTTTCTTTAGAACAGAATATTGAATTTACTATGATGACCAGAAATCCTTCTGAGATTTTTATTTCCCATTTTTTTAGAGAGAAAAGTCTGAACATTTTTTATTTTCTTCTGAACAGTGACAATCTCCATTTGCTTTTGGTACAAAACTTGTTCTTTTCCATTCTGTGACTTTGAACTGTGGGAGAACTCAGAATAGAATCTGGTATCTGTATGTCCCATTTATAGAAAGATAAGCCCTAAGAGAGAACCTGAAATTTCTGTTTGTCCAAGACATTAGCAGAAAGTGTTGAATGTTCCTCTTGTAAGCCAGGTGGTGCAAAAAGTCTCCATCACATGTATTTGTGATTGATGCCCCACTTCCCTCTGATTCTCAGGCTTGGTTTTAGAGAAGGCTGAAGGGAACATTTCTGGGACTGATTGATACAGCATGATAGATTTGATTCCAAACACCTTCCTCTCTTCTTTCTATTCAACACTTATTCTTTTTTATTACTCATTAAAACTAAAAGTCTTCTTTCTCTTCACTGGATTCTTGACCAAGATTCTTAATGGCATTTTAGCCCACTTTTTCCTTTTACAGACAGAAACGAAAGAACACTTGCCTAATGGGAAGTAAATTTTGTTCTCAAGACTTTTTTTCTTTTTTTTATTGTAGTTCATGTTTTGTCATGAAAAAGAATCCTTGAGATACATGTTGTATTTCTTTTATGGTGGTTTAAAAGTTCTGATTCAACTTAGCCTTTTTCTCCTATTTTTTTTCCAAAGCCTTATTTCTATCTGTTAGCTAGCACTCATATCTTTGCTGTCAGGAGGCTTTTTCTTCCTATTAGAACAATATTGAATGATGATGTAAAAGGCTGTTGAAAGTACAGAAGCCATCATTTACTAGCGTTGGTCAAAGTGCAGAGCAGTTTAGATGAGACTCAGAATATTCTGAGTCAGCCAAAGGGGTTCTGCTAATGTGGTAGAGACTAAGAAATATTAGTGGGGTTTTTTGGGAAGCTTGTCCATTCCATCTACCAACTACTGTCACTTGGAACATTATCTGTAGTTTTACCTGATGCTGTGTCATTCTACAGGAATTCAGAAATTATGCTACATTTCCTACTTGAAATACTTGCAGTAAGCATAACTATGTTTGTAGACTATGATTTAAAACTGAAAAAGGAAATATTTGCCACAAACTACTATATTTTGGAAAGAGAAGGTTGGGAAAAGGTGATCTTTAAGGTCCCTTAACATTCTATGATTCTATGAAAATATTAAGAGCATTGAAGAGATTGAGAGACAAGCAGCTGATTTAAAAATAAACATACATTTCAAGACAGCCATGAGGTAAAAGTAGTAGAGTCTCATTGCTAGAATAAAAAACACATTAGACTTTAGTCTTTAGACTTTTTGAATGTATTTTTCTTAAGGTGCTTGGTCCTTTTCTTCTTTTGGGAAATGCCTTTGAAAACAACAGGAAATGTGGGGAAAATTTAATTTGATGTTAGTCTTCTGTCATAAGTGAAACAGAGTAGCAAAACTGGTTATTAATTAAGACAAGGAATTTTATGTAAGCCACATAATACTTGTTAGAGAACATTGAAATACCAGCATCTATTGACCCTATTGAGTTTAGACACAGTATTTTTTATTTTTTTTCTCAAAGAGACAACAATTTCTGCTGCAGCAGCAGGGAGGATGTTTTGTTGCAGAATCAGTCTGTAGGTCCGTGGTTCTGTTATCCAACTGCTCGTACCCAGCTTGTCATGGAATATCATCTCCAGCTTTTTAGTGTTACTCTATCTGAAGGGCTCTTGGCACAGCCTGCAGGCAGCAGTACTTCCCTAGATTTGGATGAGAGATGGGGCAAGTTGAATGGCTTAAGTTCAGATAATGGATTATGTGGTACTTTCTTTTTAATGCAGGCTTAATAATTCAAATTGAAAAATTAAAAAAAAAAAAAAGAAGATTCTTCTAATACCTAATAGTATTTTCAAAACAAGGCAATAATGGCAGTGACTAATGTTGTTAGCCCTTCCCCAAGTGAAACTAAGTAGAAACAATGTGACAAAGATCACATCATTAGTTTCGCGGAAACCTAGAGAGGTGTGGTGTGAGTTATACATCATGGTCTGCACCTGTGTATTTGCTTCTGTGTTAAAAGCTTGAAGAAGGAGTTTGCACGAGCAGATTTGTATGCAAGTGATATCCAAAAGATAGTGGTAATTTTCAGGGAGAACTTTCTCGTTGTTTAAAGGTTTTCAGAATGGAAATATGAATACCTATTTTAATATATTTTATATCTTCTACATGGAATTTTAAACTTTGAATAGTATAAATGTGCAATTTATTTAAGCATACTTGTTAATGCAAAATTTTCCTCACTACATGTATTAATCATAGTTTCTTTCATTTAATATTTTGTGCTCATGTTAATGATGCAAATGAAATTAATACAATAGACAAGAACCGTTTTTCTTGAGATGCCAATTAATAATAGACTGGATTAATGAAAAAGCGAAAAATGAGATATTGTAATATATTATTTTCTTCTTCCTCCTCTTGTTAGCTGTCCTTAGCTGTATTTTGCATGAGGTAGAGATAATAATTAATAAAAGTCTATTTTTCCCCTTATACACATTCCATGGAAACTATCTCAAATATATATTTTGATTTCAGACCTTTATGTGATTCTTTTTTTCTTCAAGATGAAAAACATTTTATAAAGTAGCAGAGGTATGTTCTAATTAAGAAGTGTATTTTATCATTCAAAGCATACATAATATAAACCTACATGACAAAAAAATGGGTATGGAAGGGAAACCAAAATAAGCTTAAGAATGATAACTGTGAAAGTATTTAATGACTAGTGCTTTTTTTCTGACTTCTATAGATGTAGGACAATAATTTTTGAATACTAACACATCTATTTATGCATAAATTCTCCAGAATGTCTCCTACTTGGATCAGAGTGTGCATGAGGTACATAAAGAGCAGAAGCAAACTGAACAACAAGAGGAACAAAAAAAAGAGAAGTATTATGAAGCACCTATTAAATGGTGTAGGGGTGAATAATTTAATGCTTACATTGAAGTATTTAATGTTGTAATACTTTTTTAAAGTATGCTTAATCTCAAAGTTTAGGCTGCCATTTCTACAGAGTTGCCTTGGAACTATATACATATACAGACTTTATGTACTATTTTCTGTCTCTTTCTTGAACTAACCTGTGAGGCCCATAGCCTTGAGACAGCGTGAAGCACAAAGCAGAATTGATATTGGGGTCATTGAGAAGTCTTTTGCTTTCTTCATTTGCTGCACTGGCTCAGATTGCTTCAGGGGCTTTAGAAATGCAAGGGAGAAAATCAATAAAGGACAAAAAAGATCCCAGTGTAATAGGAAGTGCCTGCTGATTGCATGTTTGCTCAGCAGATGGCATCTTCTTGTAAATGATGGCTCATATCTGCTGTATCACTTACTAAACTGTATTATCCACAAAAGTGAAATACTGAATTTCATTACTGAACACTGTGCTTTGTATAAACATGTTGTTAGAAGAAACAACCATTTTTTTCCCTAAGATTCTGTTAATTTTTATTACTCTTTCATTTCCATCTTGTATAAACTTGTTAGATATTACAGCATCAAAGATGAATCATGTACATACATATATAAAACAATAAAAGCTTTCATGTTGTTCTGAGTAGCTTTTAGGAATCCTATAATTTCTATGGAAAAATTCCAAGGCTTCTTATATATCCCAGAATCTTAAATTAAGCATGGGAAAATTCATTGATTCACACAGGTTTCTAAATTTGACAGGGAAAGGGAAGTTTATATATCCCTCTCTGTTAAAAATTATGCTCTACCAAACTGCAGGTTTACCAAGAGATCTTAGAACATGTGGAAATGACTGATAAGTCAGCATGCAGATAATCAGTAATTCTACAATGTTTTTCAGGGCATTTATTTCCTATATGTTTTTTTATTGTTGTTTTTATGCTGCCACTCCTAGTAACTCTAAATAACTACATCCATTATTTACTTGAGTAATATACAGAGTTGTTCTAGGGGAGTATTAGAGGACTGCTAAGTGGAATAAAGCAATGTACAAAGCCTATTTTATGAGATTTGTAGAGCTCTGGACTGGTAACAGCACTTGGATACCTTAAATATTATGTTTTTAGAGCCTGATACACTGCGTTGATTGTAGAAATTAAAGTTTTCCAAAAGGGCTGTCTCATTTTTAGCAATAAGTCATACTGCTAGTGGTGCAGGATTGCATTATATGATTCCTCTAACCACACTCTATTGTTACGCAGAAAAAGTTTCTTAAAGTTGAATTCAGAAATATTCAGAAATATTCAGAAATATTATTACTCTTCTGTGATTAAGACGTTGTCTTGTTAAAGCCAGTGTGAGTTTACATGATATTATGGAAGGGATGGCTATGATTCTAATGTAGTCTCCTTCCAGGTGTACTATAGAGTCTCTAAATTTCAACAGACCAAGCAATTCACTCAGTGCTTAATAGTTTGCATATTTTAAGTCAAGGTGAATCACAATGAGGAAGCTACTGCATCATACCAATGAATTTGAGGTGACTTAGTTTGGTCACCTGACATTTAAATGTCTAAAAGCTAAATACCTGGATAACAGCATATGAATTTTACCTCATGAAACATCAGTGATCTTGTTCAGCAACCAGGAAGAATGAAGAATATTGTTCACATATTGAACAGCTGAATGCCCCAGTGCCAAGGGCCGCATTCAGTTTAGGCAGGATAGTGGACTGTTACCCACTGCAGCAAGCCATTAAGGGCAGATATTTAGTCAATTTATATTTGGATCACAGACTGTAGAGTATCTCACCATACTTGTTTGTTTATTCTAAAACTTGATGCAAATTCTCTGTCTTCTGTAATAGGTACCAAGTTGCACTGACTCAATGGCTAGCACTCCAAATGCTCAAAATCCAACATTTTCAGGTTTTGCTTGCCTTGGTTAACAAGTCCTAAGAAAAGTGCAGGAAGTCAAAGATGCAAAATACTTCTTCATTGACAGTTCTGTTCCAACAGAGCTCAAACATGAACCTGAGTCTTTGGTACAAAACATGTTGTGGCTTGTTTGTGTGCGTATTTATATCTGGACACGATATATTAAACAACTCAGGTTTGCAAAGTTTAACGTCAGGACAGATGTGCAGACATCTTGTATATCATGTAGTATCACATTTCACCATGCTGGTATCAAGCCTAAAACTTTTCCTCAGGGGTTTGAGACTCCTTATTGGCAGTTCAGTTACACAGGAATTTGCACTGATTATCATACCTTCATTTTCTTTCCAATGACTCTATGTTTCTGCAAGAAACATGACCTTTTCATCTAATCCTATATAGATACTTATTACACATTTTCAAAGTCTGAAGGTCTTAAAAATCTGACATCCTTGCAATACCTTGCACAACTTCACATATTTATGCTAACATGTTATAAAAGTTTTGATCCCTCTTTTTTTTTTTTTTTTTTTATTGCTACCTTTTAGGTATACCTTTCATAAGAAGTCCTTTCATAACAAAAAAAGATGGGACAGTGTCTAAAGAAGAAATTTTTAAAATACTGATCTTAAAATACTATGAAACATTCTTTCCCTGCTGAATGATGAGGTCTTGAAATCTGATATTTATACATGTGTACACTTAACTTATATGTGTATAAATGTGTATTTATAAGGATAATCAAAAGGTATTTTCCTCCCTCTTAATTTGACCCATTTACACAGCTGCTTACAGCCCATTAGTCTGGGTTACAAAATCTAATGCAGCAAGACCACTTTACAAGTATCACCCAAATAGAAGACTCCCACCTGTTTATTGCTGCTGAGCTGCTACAGTGCTTTATGTTTACCTTGTTCATTGTGGGGAAGCTGCAGCTTTGTTTTCCAGATACTCTTGCTCTTGAAAGGAGGGTTTGTTTGTGTTGTGAATGCTCACGTTTTTTGGGTCCTATGACCATCTGTAACGTTTGGTGCAAGAAAAACAGTGCAATTTAACCTCTCTTCTGTAGAGCAGAAAGTTTAGTGAAAACACTCTGTAATTTAAAGGTTTTCAGCAGCTTAATGTCAGCATCACTTCAAGTTGCAGCTGAGGAAAGAAGTCATTCTCTGTGCTTTAATCCTCCACTGTCTGTGGAGTATGGACAACTATGTTATGAAAAACTTGACATCTGAAAGAAGACAACTCTCTATTTAGGCAACTAAATGAAAAATGTTCTGAGGAATGGCAACTAAAAATATGGTTTTTCCTGAAAGTCAAGTGGTTTAGGTATCAGCCTAAAACAGCATTATTTTGTAAGTACTTGAATTAAACTATTCAAGTTTAAGCAATCAAAGCTATACACTTGCTCTGTACACACTGAAATAAATAATCCCAAACACTTGGATCATAGGCAAATATTGTTACTTTTTGCTGTCATTAGAAATGATTTTGCTGTGTAAGCCAGGGCTTATTCACAAATATTTCATATATAGGACAAAAGTAAAAGGGATGTATTTTTTTAAGATAGTGGCCTACAAATATCCATAAACCCACATACGACATAGGCAATTGCAAAAACACAGGTGCCACACACAAAATCTGTGTATATATAATACAAAAATTGTGCAACAAGTTGGAGAACTCTAACTGGATATGTGAAGCTGTTCTTTTGCACATTTGCAATTTTGCCAGTTCCATGACCGCTTTAAGTGCCATCTCTGAAAGACTTTCCCTTTATTTGGGTATATATTGCCATTTTTGCACATGGTCATATGCATGTGCTTGAAACACAGTATTTGGAAATCTAGCCTTGGCTAATTTACGTGGTGTGGGTTTTTGTTGGGCAATGAGTGGTGTTGGTTGGTTTCTTGGTCAGTTTTTAAATTCCTACTTAAATTGCTGAAAACGGTCACACTATGGAAAACCTGAAAAATGAAATAAATTAATTATGGAACATGAAATAAATACAGATAGACAATACAGAAATAAATAATTATGGAACATGAAATAAATACAGATAGACAATACAGAAACATCTTTTGCTCATTTGAGATAAGACCTATCTATTATATGAATTTTAAAGTATAATTTATAACATTAATAAAAGTAGATTAGTAATTCTATTTTATTATGAAAGATGGTTATTTTACTGTATTATTTCTAGAAAATGTATGCTTTTCATCTGTTATTTGAGAGTACTTTTGTCTGATCACTTCTTGTAGTTAAAACGCTTCTATCAAAGTTACTCATGAGAAATTGTCTGCCTACCAAACTGAATTTTGGGCATCGAAATTGATTTTAGAAGTCTGATAACATTCCTGGTCAGTCGCATCTTTAATTAAGGGAGGATTCAATGTGCTTTCTATCTTCTTTGGATTAAGAAGTGTGGGCCTAAACTTCCTGTGACTGATGATTGCTGGAAATGGTCTCGAAGGGCTCTCTCCACCTGGTAATGCAGGCTGCCTTCCAGGCTATGCCAGCCTTGGAGGGCTGTATGTGCTGATTGCACAGCAGGCTTGCTCTTCTAGGATAAAGGTGAGCCTGCTGTGCAGTGTCAAAAGAAAGCAGCTCGGGTTGTTGAGTTGAGCAGGATGACTAAATAGGGAAAAAGTCATTCCTACATCATTACACAACAGCTCTCCTTCTATGATCTCCTTCATTTATGTGCTGCTGATGTTGAAAGACTTTTGAGAGATTACTACATAAAATTCTTGGCTTCAGGAAAAAAAAAATCTATGTACATTTTTTAGATGAATATGTGGGATGGGATATGTCTTTTCTTGATTCAAACAGAATGATTCAGATGGACCCAATGTGCAGTGGAACTTAGTGAATTTCAAGAACTGAAGGCATCTTTCCATGACTGAAAACCTCTCCTCATTTTTCACAGTTTTTTAGCTAGTAGTCTGTGGTTTCCTATCAGTGACATGTGACATTCAGATTCAGACAAGAAATGGATAATGTCAACATAAAGTGGCACTGAAAGTTCATTCCAGCAATTCATTGCTTCTATGTAGTAAACAAGTTTATCTCTCTTTGAAAGAGAAATTTTCTTGAAAATTCTGCAACTTCTAGACTTAAAATCGATAATGAAGAGAAGCTGTATTTTTCTCAAGAGCCTGATTTTAGAGATCCTACCTAACAGGAAGAACCCTGCAATGAAAAAAGTCCACGACTCCTGCCTCTGACTTCCACCTTGTACATCCCGATGGCAATCGTTACTGTTTGTCATTCCCTGAGTACAGAAGACACAGCACAGAGGAATTGTTCCATGGTGTGACTTGCTGAAAATTGGCAGCATGGTTCTGCTTTCTGATTGACAGAGCAGGCTGTGCATAAATGGGGAAGGAGAGGAAGAGTTTGGGATTGCTGGTGCTTTTTCATTGCTTACTGTTTTTCATTAGTGAAGATTCATGATGACAACATTCAGGAAAAAAATTTCTTTCAGGCTAATCTCTTAATATTCTTCTATTCTTCTATTGTTATTTTCAGTTATAGGCCACATGGCATTTCATCAATCTATTTTAACACAGTCTACTATACTAGATATTCCCTGTTAAGTTTTGTATTGCGCATATAGCTCAATATCAAATATTCTTATTTACTTCAACTGAGCTTTCTTCTTCTCATAAAAACTGTCTGATTTTTAGAAAACATGGGAATGGAATATCATATAATGTTTTCACATTTACTCCTGGCTTTTATTCCCTTATTTTTTTTGGCAGCCTGAACTGGTAGAGAAACTTGAAGTAAATTAGTCCCTACTTCTGCTTTCAGTCTTAACTGTTGTCCTGCTGTGGATACTTCATAGCATCTTTCTTTGAATAAAAGCCACTTGACTTATTAATGCTTACTATTAATGCAATAAAAGACAAAATAATAGCCACTAGAGTGAAATAGAAACACTCACACAATGGTTTCAAAACAACAGTAGTTTGAAATAAGTACTTTACCACAATTACATTTATTACCAAACTGAACTCCACTGCAAAATAACTCCACAGCCTAACACACTACCCACAAGAAATTACATCTAGAAACTGTCTTATAATTTCTGAAAAATTATTTTTGCATTTCTGGAATAAAAAACATGTCTTCATATCTGAAGGCAAAATGAATTCACTCAATTCTCTCTATCTCAGTGCAGTTTGATGCTATTTAAATTCGAAGGAAAATGAACAGATCCTGTAAATTCAAGGTTTGTGGGAGGAGTATCTTTGCTTGCATTGACCCCCACCATTTATGCACATCTGTTGCTGTATGGTGTGCCTAAACCCCCATCAGGAAAGGAAATATGGGCAGGAAACAAAATATGGGGGGTATATAGGAGATTAGGAAGGCTGGAAGAATGTTTCAATCTAAAGAACTCTAATTAATTTCTGATGGTTGCCCAAATCCCTCTTTAGATTCAGAGGAGGCCTTAGATGCTTTGATTTTCTGCAAAGAGATTTGTTTTTCTGAAGAGTCTCAGTAAGAGACTTGTGACCTCCAGAATTCAGAACTAGGTTTCAAAACTCCTGCATACATCTGTTCTGTCAAGTATCAACTAATCACTAAGAAGGATAACAGCTTACTTTTGGTCCCAGCTGTTCCTTTCTTGACGATGTAAATGGCTCCTGAGCAGTCAACTTCATCGTTACATGGCAGATTCTTCCCTTTCTCTAACTGTTTGTTTTGAAGTTAAAAACATATCCTATTTTAGTGGTAATACAGCATTGAGTTTACATAACCATGCCTTAACATTAGAAAAAGTAGGTTTAAACTTGTCTCCTGAGCTTCCTTTTTTTATGTGCACATTGTGATGCAGTCTTTATTATGCAGCCAACTGTAACATTGCCTCCTAGGCTTTGGTTTAGATCATCTTGCAGAAAATCAGTTTAAATATCAGTTAGAATGTTGGTTTTTTTGGGTTTTTTTGTTTGTTTATTTTGTTTGTTTGGTTGGTTTTGTTTTGGTTTTTGTTTTGTTTTATTTTGTTTTGTTTTGTTTTGTTTTGTTTTAATATGCACTTCTGTCTTTAAGCAACAGAAATACAGACTCTGAGAGAACAGCATGTCAATACAACTGAAATTTGCTTGACTTTACATGTTTAGTCTATACAGCTTAAAGCAACTGTACGAAATATGGACAGAGACAAAACCAAAATGCTGCACAAGTGGTGTGAAGCTCCGTCTTCCAGTCCCAAGAAATAATAAAACAGTGGTTTCTTGATATAGCACTGGTCATGGGCTAATTCTATGTCTCGGAATATCATTATTTGAGCAGGTAAGCCAGTCTATTCCCTAAAAATGCAAGCTTTTTTTTTTTTTTTTATACTGTGCAACTTATGTGTCTCAATAGACTCATTGGGTAAGGATTGATAGGGAGAATGTCTTTAGGTGTCTAAACATTAATGATAAACTCTACCATATATCTTCCTTTTTATAAGGGTATCATTAGTTGTGAGAAAATGCTATTTTATCTGTAACAAAATTAAAAGTTAAATTTCTAAGTAAAGACAAAAAAAGAGTTCCGCAGAATATTTTTATTATTATATTGATTTTTTTCTCTTTCAAATAAAAAGTTTTAGTGGCGTGATGTTTAAGCAGCAAAAAGTTCAGATGGTTATTTAATAATCTCCAAGATAAGGTGGCAGAATATGAGAAAAGGTTAAAGCAGGAAGAAAAAACATATGAAGAATTTATGCCCAAGGATAGAAAGCTATAAAAAAGCAACACCTCAACTTCTGGAGCACAGATTCAAGGAAGCAGGTCAAGAGTTTGTCTAGGGTTTCTGGGAATTCTAGAGAGATATTATACTGAATGAGAACTGCCTGTCTTGGCAGTAGAAAAAAATAGAATACTTGTTCCAAATCTCTTGAACTGCAAAAACTAAAAGTGCATGTTACCTATATATGCTGTGAATAAATATAGGTAATACTGTATTTGCTTAGAGCTAAGGTGAAAACAAAACCACAAGGAACTCAATGTAAGTTGTATCTTTTAGTCTGGGAAAAGCACTGTCAGATGCTTTGGTTGATTCAGGGAGAGATTTAAGCAGGAAAACAAACTCTATACTCTGAAAATAGAAAGTTATTTCATAATTCCTTCTGCTTAAAGAGAAGTGCAGATGTATATAACAGTACAAACAGTTAGGGGTGCACAGCTAGTAGTGCACTTTGGAGGTCAGAATTACAAGTCATTCTCATTATCTCATTTTTAAGATGGACAGGTATGAGCCATTATACAGAAGAGAATGATGAAGTAATAAATGGAAAGACCAGTGAGATGGAAAATCCCAGTCTGAGGTCTATGAAAAGGTCCAATAAAATGTCCTTTTTGTGGTTAGTTACAGGTTTTGTGAGGGTGAGTAAAAGCTAGTAAGAAAAGAAGGTTGGAATTAGCTTGACAGGAAAAAGATAGAAAGTTACATCCTTATTGAAACAAGAAGTTCCCTCTCTCCTGGAAATTAGATGGGACTGTTAAATACCTACAGGTAATAAAACAATCTCTTGTCATGAGACAAACTGGCCCTAAATTAGGTGAGATACTTGGTGAGAAAGCTAGGGATGCTTTTTGTCAGCATAACGAAGGGAAATGTACTTGAAGAATGGTCCTGATAATGGGAATCTTCATGAGAAACTAGTGGCTTCAGAGCAGATAGACAGAAAAAGAAAAGTTGTGAGGCAGCTCTTGTGGTGCACTGCAGGATGGAAGTCATCTATTCACGATTAGGACTGAAAAGGATGTGAAACTGGATCTATGTGCCTGATTCTTGCAGGAATACACATAATTTTTGATTTGGCTGGAATGTTGAGTTCCTGATTTGCAGACCTAGACCTGTCTGTCCACAGGAGAGACGATTGCTGAGTGATAAGACTGTGCCACGTGAAAGTACCAAATGTCACAGGTATATACGAGGTGTGACTTTTTGATTTCCTAGCAATCATGCTACTGGATGTGGTGAAATCTCAGTGAGGAAGTTATGCCTTTCAGGCCTATTTTATCACTGTGCTTTCTGTAACTGCTCTCAGAGCATCTCATTACCTCCTGCTCTCCAGAGACAGTACAGTCCCCAAACTATCCTATTGTCATTTTCTTCAGTGCTGATATGTGCTGTATTAAACACACAGATAAGAATTCTTTGACATAACAATTGGTAATGAGGGTTGGATCACGTTCAGAATGATTATGTTGTGCCTTGTTTTCTTAACCTTGAAACAAGCCTGCTTGCGCTTATTTTCTGCTGCTAATGTGATTATTGTACTTTCAATTAAAGGAACTGTAAAAGAGATTACTGTGGTTTTTGGAGATTGAGCAAGACAATTTGAATGACCAAAAGTCTCTTGAAATGTCACCATTTGTCCTCATTAGTATTTGCTATTGAGCACATGATAACAAATTTTTGAAATTTTTAAATTGAGGCGTTTACAGACATACTTTAAATAAATACATTAGATATCAACAAAGCTTTAAAAAATATACAGTGGATTGACTTTCTTTTTGCTTTGAAACAGTAGCCATATCCTAACTTCCCAGCTCTATTAATTAATTAGTCTTCCACTAAAAACCTTATTCTATCAAAAAAGTTTTTCCAAATTTTCTGTGATATATTTGACTGTTGCATGATACTAGAAAAGAAAACACTAATGAATTGATATTACTTTAGATTGTATCTTAGAATTGCACCAAGCTCTGCAATGTTTCTTCTAAAACTGAATGAGAGTTTCTCAGGTATATAAAAGGAAATTCATCTAATGGAACAACAATAGTGTCTCTTTATCACAATGCAGAAAATTTAAAAGAAAAGGAATATGCTCTAAAAAAATTACTTTAAATTTTATAGATACTAAAATAAGCTTGTTATAATTCATTATTTAAAAACCTGCTGTTTAGTCTGTAAATGTTTGATCATACTATTTTTATCTTAACTTAAATATTTTTCATTTTAAATCAAATCAGCATATTCCTATGAGTACTTTCTTTTTCATAGAAAACCATTTTCTGCCTGGGGAATGATATATCAGAAAATCCATGTCTGCTTCTAACAGCTAGTCATGATATGTTGTTTCATCAGATGTTGAGAGTATTACTAATGAAATAATCTACAAGATGGCATATTTCAGAAGGGTTTGTTATAGAAATATGATAATATACTTCTGAAAGCTGAATTAAGAAAAAGGGAAAAAACTGATTTAGATCCAGGGGGCTGTTTATCATCATGTTATTAGGTAAAATCCACTGGGTCTCTTTCATCATTTACTATTCATCTTTTAGGTTATCTGTTCTCCCAGTCATTTTTTAAGTCTTGCTGCACTAATACTTCCAGTGTAGTTTCCCTCTCTTACTTTCAAAAAATACTGTTAATCAATATTAATGTTACTGGAGTGCTTTGTTACAGCATATCCATGTAAACACAGGAATTACATTTGAAGATATATGACAATAAAGGATTTTTTTCAAAGCTAGAGACGCATTTCTCCCTTTAGGCTATTCCATGCTATTGCAGGGCAAGATAACAAATAGTCTGGCTATAAAATTGTCTTTAATTAGTTGACTCAGTGGCTTCCAACAGTGTGTTACAGTGGTCTGTGGGACTCCCATGTTACAAGATAGAGTTTTGAATCTTACTCCATGCTCCTGAGTAGTCTTTGCATATCAATTTACCTGCTGTCCTGTGGGAAGTGCTGGCAGAATTACCAAAATAACCATCCCACCGATTTTATTGGCTCACGGGGAAGTCACAAACCTTGCCTTCTAAGAAATATGCATAGCTAAAGGTTGGGTGCCATGACAGTAATAATACTCTGAGTGAAACTCTAAGGGATGTAAAAGTGGAAGGTTAATAGAAATTCTAAGGGATAGCTTATTTCTCCATTGAAAAACAAGCCATATGCATAATAATTAAAAGCAAATTAACTGTATTTTAACCAGCAAAAGTGAGAACTACTGTAATGGTCTAATTCTGTAAAATAATTATTAATTATTCTTTCTACAAAGACAAAGGCTCTTTCTAAGATTGCAAACCAGTTTTGATTATAGTTTTGTCATTCACAATATTTTAATAATACTTTGGATTTTTGCTAAAGGTCCTGTTCTATTTTAGAAGAAATTCCTTTCTGTATTTTCTGTGGTGGATGTGGTAAATCAGACAAGGTTTCCCAGAATTTGTTTCCATGTAATCTAAAATCTAGTGCAAGTCTGAAACATGTATGTTGAAAAATGGTAATTAATGCCTGAAAGCGCAGCTGTGTGGTGTGTGTAGGCTTGGAAACTGAAGAATTAAATGCAGATTTTCAGACACAGGACATTACATTTTGTTAAGATACAGTTTCCAGCCCTAGAATTCTTTTCACATTTTTTCTTATGTATTCTTTTTCCTCATAATAACAAATTTCAAACTATGGTAATAAGCACTAGGTAGTATTTGTTTTAGAATGTCTTAACCATATGTGCTGCTGTGTTTTCTTAGGATAAAGTAAGCA
>JAHLSL010000019.1:5878530-5898530 GCA_025920805.1 Petroica traversi
TTGTGCACTTATTTACACACACTGGTATGAATCAGGTTGTCATTAGGGAGCAAAGTCTTTTCTTACTTTCTTTTTCAAATTTCTACTTATAAAGATTTCTGTTCTGTACAGTGTTATTGTGCAAGTGTGCACACCATTGAAGAATGGCATGAGGCTGTGCCAGGGGAAGTTCAGGTTGATATTAGGAAAAGGTTATTCACCCAGAAGGTGGCTGTGCATTGTAACAGGGAAGTGGTCATGGCAGCAAACCTGACAGAGTTCCAGATGTGTTTTGGACAATGTTCTCAAGCATATGGTGTCATTTCTGGGGATGTCTTTTGCAGGCCAGGGGTTGGACTTTGATGATCCTTGTGGTCCCTTCCAGTACAGAACATTCTGTGATTCTGTGATACAGGAAATCCGTATAAAAATAGGCAGTTGTGCGTATAAAATGTGCAAGGATGTCTAGAATTTTGTGTAGTGCAACTAAATTCACAGTTTAGACCTTAGGTGAAAGGACCTTTTTCTTGAACTCTGTGGTGGAGCAAATATGACTGTCTTAGTTGTATTGAGTTGTAGAAGGAGACAGTTTCTATATTTGACAGATAAATGAGACTTCACCCAATTAGGGCTGTAAAAATAAAAAAACAGTTCTGGAGTGAATTAAAAGGTCAGTTTACTGTACATGAAACACTGGTATGATGAGCTCTCAATGTTTTTCCCTATATAAAATTCAAGTCACTTCAATCTGAAGGTTTAAGAGTACCTGCTTCTGGTTTTGGTCTGCTTTCTGATAAAGAACACCCTAAACCTGGTGGAATCAACCTTCATGAATCTACCTTGCTATAAGGAATCCAAGAGTTACATGGTTAAATCATAGCTGCTCCTGTGTTATTACCAAGCCTAGTTGTGAAGAATTGTCTGGAATAGAAGGTGAAGGAAGTGGAACTCAAGTGATGTTACAGGTTTTCACCCTTCTCACTACCTGAGGCAATTCCTCTAAAGTCATGTTCTCTGATCAACTCATCTCAATGTAGTTCCACAACTAAGCAAAGCACAGATCTATGGTATTTCAATTCCTGTTATCCCCATAAAAATTTCAGTTTGCAGAAGTAAATTTTTTCATTTGGAAGTTCTTTTACTTTAGAAACTGCAATCTTTAGCTGTATGTAAACATTGAGTCATTAAATTTCAGCCAGTAGGGCTTCAGTCTCTTGGACTTCACCAGAACATTCTAAATCCTTAATGTATATTTTTCCTGCCAAACTTCAATACTGAATGCCACCTTTGTATTAAGAACCAGAGGCTTTTAGTACTAAAGTGAAGATTCGGTGCTTTTTTATTTTGTCAAAGTACTTTGAGCATGTCTGTTTATGAACAGACAAATTTTTCATCTATGTTTGAAGTTCATTGTCTCATAGTTACTGAAGAATATATAGAGTCACTAGAGAAAGAACTATGCTTTAAGTAATTCCTTTAAAATTTAATCACTGAAATAATGAAAATTTCCAGTATACCAAAGAAATGCAGTTTTGATAAAACATGAGATTGTACTGCTAAAGAATTTCAAATGGATGTGTACTTAAATTGTGTTACAAGACTCATAGTGTATATTAACTCTTACTAGACTCATCCATTAAGTTTTAAAAAAAAAAGGATTTTTGAGCAAAGATGCCCTTCATTAGGTGACCATTCAGAAGCTGTGCTGAATCTAAAAGTGAATATTTGTAGCTAGGCAACAACAGTGCTTCGTTGTGGTCAGTGCATGCTTAAGGTCACAATTGAAGACTTAGTTTATCAGATAGGTTGAAAGAGAAATGGAGTTCTGCTTTTATGTTAATAAATTAATTCACTAGTTTAAGACTGAGAGTTTGTTGCACATAGCTCCCAGATTTAGTACATCTAATAAAATAAGAATTCTGAGATCCCCTTTATTGAGTTGGAAATACAGAAATATCTCCTACTGCTCCCTGTCATTTCTTACAGTGAAATGGAATTCAACATAGAACTAAACATCCTGTCATACCACTTCACTTTTTCTATTGGAGAAGAGAGAAGCTGACTCAGAACTCATTCTAAAGCCCAGCTCAAAAATGGGATCTTGCTAGCCTTCCAAGATGAGTGCTTTGTCTGCAAGACACAAACAGGAGATATTCATAGTGTTGACAATTGAGACTCGAGCCTGCCCCAGCAGAATTCTTTCTCTCTTGTTGATGAAAGAGCTGAGGTCTTGATAAGGCTACAAGGCAGGCATTTTATGCAGTTTCTATCCATTTTGAACACGAAATAATGTCAGTACTGATTGTACTAGCTAAGTAAAACAGGATTTTAGGACCATAATTATTAAGAGGTTGCTTGATTAAGTCATATTCAGGAAATTAGGGTGTACCTGTTCTGCAATACACATAAGCCCCAGACGAATGCAAGGGGCTGCTCCAAAGCAATAAATGGCATACACCAGTATATTTGGATTTGGTACAAATAAAATTAAACTGACAGAATGAAGAAAAGAACTCAATTCTACAGTTTTATTACTTAATGCTCCTGTCCATCTCTGAAGAAGGAGGGAAAAGCCTCCAGTATATTTTGTTAATATTCATTCTTGAGAAATAGTAATTTCCATAGGTGAATGATTTATCTGTCACATTTTCTAGCACTACAATTCCAGTGCTGGTAGTTAGATCATAACAAGTTTGTTAGTTGAGACTTGTGTTTGTGACATTTGGAATGCAAAATTGTCTAGTCATCCACCAGTATTCCGTACTTCCACAGTCTTTAGGCATTTTCAGTCAGCCAAATATTTCTATTATCAAAAATCATTTAACTGCATGATTTGCTCAGGTTGATTTCAGTAGCTTAAATTTCCCAGGAAAATGTGTCCCTAAGAGGAATGAGTGGTTAAATTAGCTGAAATAGCACTTTTGAGAATCTGAATAGGTGTGATTTGAATACACATTTTACTTAGATGTTAATAGCTGCCCAGACCTATGCTTTGTTAATATTAACAGAAATCATTGTTCAAATCTTATTTCAATTTGTTTAATTTCCCTTTGCACACCACCCCTCTTTGTTAATGCATATTTCTATTTTTTTTGAGCAATGGTGGTCAAAAGGTGTTGGTACTGCTGATCATGTCAGGGATCAAAGTAATTGCAAACCATTTTGCATGTTAGCAAGCACAGGGGTGATCCAATGCTGGTAAGTAGTGTTTTAATAGGCACATCAGTCCTCAGTAGGCATTGGTACAGATCAGTCAAATAATAATTTAGAAGAGTTTGCCAGTTTGGAAGTACGGGTTTTTTACAGGGAGCTTGATATGACAGTAGACTTCATACAGAGAGTAAAAAAAGAAACGAATGGGACATGGGAGCAGAGGGTATTTTAAAGAAAAGAAAAAAAATCATCCTATTTTGCCCAAAATCACAACAGAATCTTAAAATTAGTGTCTCAGGACAGTTTATGCAATAAACACAAATGACAGGTTTTTTCAGGGGCCGTAATCCAATTTGGTTGCAATAACCCAGTTTTGTTAAAGGACCTGCATGTGCAGATTTTGCATGTCAGAGTGTATTTGAACAAAGGTCAGCAATGGCAGTTCCTTCTCTGGGAATACCATGCTCACAAAAACATAAACAGATTCTCCCACAGGTTGATCTAGGCTTTGACAAGGGATATTAGTGCAAGTTCAAGTGGGTTGATCATCCAGCAAGACTTAAGAGATCTGAAAGAATTGGCTTCTATTCTTGTAGATCAGAAACAAAGAAGTCAGAGGATTGGCTAGAAGTCTTTTAGTCTTTTTCCACTAACATCTGAAAATGCCCATGGACATCACCAAGAAAATGATTTTGAATCATTTAAAATGATTTTGAATCTGAGTTAGTTCAAAATCCAAGTTCAACCAATATGTGCAAAAGGCTTTTTCTTGATAAGCATTTATTTTTTAATATTAGTTTTTAACTTGACCTACAGTAAGCATCACAATGGCAAATGGTAAAGTCATCTGCAAAATACTTAGGTCAGGACCATGATACCCATTTCATTGTTTAATCTACCTCTATTTTTCATAACCTTTTTGGCTATTGTGGAATAAAAAGGTTGTATCTCCCCTCTCCAAAATCTATGCAACCTTGTTTTCTTCTGCAGAAACTTGCCTTAAAGTATTTTAAATTTTCTTTTCTCCCATTTCTTTAATGTTTTGCATGCTGCATTTATCTAGACCTAAATTTACTATATCCTACAGAGATGGTTTAAGGCACAATGAGTTCCCAAAATGAAGTTGGAGGGTTTTACTCTGTTGCAATGATCACTATTTTCAGTTACCCTTATGCAGAAACATGTACTGTTATTCAGTTCCCTTCTTATCATTCCTAAAAGTTTTCACGCTTCAGTTTCCACAAATGCAATTGTTTTTGGTGCAATCAGGTTCAGAAAACCACTGTTGCATAGTGATTTTGTTCTGCACTGGACAAGGTGCTACCTGTCTTTAAAAAACATGCTGGATTAGAAAATCTATTACAAATAAGTGGAAATGTTATATTTTGATTTTTTTAAGGCATTATTTGAAAATTTCTGGGAATCTGCAGTTCAGCACATATGCTCAACATATTTTTCATATTTATTTAGCTTTTTATTTCAAATGCAGTAGTGATTTAAATTGTTGTCTGCAACAAGTTTTAATCAATCTAAATTATAAACTTGTAAAGTACCAACTCCCTTAGACACCTACACTTGCATTCTAAATTTACAAGAGTAGAACATGCAATTCTGAACACCAAAAACTTTAGCAATAATTTAATCTATATATGAAATCTAAATATTATAGAATATTTTCAAGTGTCTAAAAACTTTGCCATTCTTGGAAGAATTCCAGCCTGGAAGAATTTTAAGGGATTTAAAAGTACAAAATTTTATAAATATAAAAATTAAACAAATGCAGAAAAAAAGAAATTTAAAATTAATACTATTAAAAAAGATATTTTAGTGCACAAGTTCTAATTAAATTAAACCAAATTTCTAATTTTAAAAGAAGGGTGAGTCAAAAATTTTTCGTGTTCGCATATTCTCCTAATATTAAATGTATACTTGAATTTACTGTTGTTTCTTCTGTAACATAATCCTTGGAAGCACTGGCATATGCTCTGCGGAAATTTGTAGACTAGCCCACATCTACTTAGTGTTCCTTAATAACTTTATTTAATAATCTGCATTTGTATTGAATGATAACAAAATTTTTGCCCTGACCTAATGAATGGTGTTGTGATTTTGACATTTTAGATACTTCAAATGCAGCTAATGTCCTTTATGTTTTATTTTTATATTTTTATGTTCCTTATGTAGTACTTCTGAAAACAGTTTCATTTGCCACTTGAGCAAAACTAATACCTTCCCTTAGCAATTTAACCACATATATGTTTAATATCAGACCTGGGTGAATATTCTCATAGATTAATAATAATCCATAAGAAATTTATTAATATACAGGTATTTCAATTTCTATACCCATAAAATCTGTGTATTTCCAGGTCAGTTAGACTTTAGAACCTATCTGTATGGTCAAATAGAGATCCTCAGTTTTAGAGCTGGAAAGTACTTAATGCTAATGTTTTAAATCCACAGCACTGTGACGATTTTCTCATGTCAGCCTATATGTTCATATACTGTGTTGTGACCTGCTTTCTTTAAAAAGTCTTCTAAACTAGAACTGTTGAAAGTTGTTATAAGCAGCAAATGATATTATTTGTATAATGACCATTCCCAAATGAAAATATAAATGCTATCTATGAATGATGGATTTGTTCAGCCTGGAGGAGACTGAGAGGAGCTCACAGCCATCTGCAGCTCCCTCCCAAGGGCAAGTGGAGACTCAGGTACTGACCTCCCCTCTGTGGTTCCCAGTGACAGGAGCTGAGAGAGTGGCCTGAAGTTGTGTCAGGGGAGGTTAAGGTTGGGTATTAGAAAAAGATTCTTCACCCAGAGGGTGTTTGGGCACTGAACAGGCTCCCCAGGGAAGTGGTCACAGCACCAAACCTGACAGAATTCAAGAATCATTTGAACAATGTTCTCAGGCACATGGTGTGATTCTTGGGGTGTCCTTCTCAGTGGTTAGAGATCCTTCTGGATGATCCTTCCTATGCAGGATATTCCATAATTCAATACAAAAATACTACTATTTTTGACCCTTCAATTCAAATCACTTTTTAGATGCTTTGTCATATTATTTTATTAGGTGTTTTATTTTATAGCTGCACACCTGAAATCTAGAGTTCATGTTTATGGTAATTGTGTTTATGGTAATGTTGTCAGTTGGCTATAAATCACAGATAACCATCACCTATTCAATACACTAATATTTTCTTAGACAGATCTAAAATTCTGCATTCAAATTCTGTGGGGAAGAAAATTAAACACTTTGCTTTTCTGGCTTATTCTGAATTTATTTAAAAGGAATATTTCAAAGTTTCAAATAATGGTGTGAGATAGAGGGTTGTAACTAACTCCTGTGATGTAAGTACAGACCAATACAACTCTTAATTGTACATTCTTCTGTAATTATTCTACTCTTAATTTATTTTGTGCCCACAAATCTGCCACAGATGGTCTAAGAGGACCAGATTCATGGTCAAATTTACAAGGCCAGTACAATGTGTGGGGAGGGAGGAGGTTTTATGTGGTAGTGTCACTGCTGTGCTAACCTTGTTCTAGATCAGTGCTATAAAATTAGTGCACACTTGGAAAAAGGTATTTTTGTAGTGTTATTGACCATAGAATTTTCCACAATATTTTCTTTCATCTTGGCTTTGGAGACTCTGAGTAGGATAATGCTGTCTTCCAAAACAGCGATGAAAACACCTGGCAGATTATTTGTAATTCTAATCAGTTTTTAAACTGTTGGCCTTCATTACACAGCCCACAGAGTGCTTGTGGCCCACAACATGTATAACTGTAACCCACCATAAATTAGTAGCTTGGCCTCTATAATTTAGTGTTGCAGAAACTATTGTTTATCCAAAAGAACATTGTTCTTGTGAAAAGATGAGTTACTTCTAATATGTATACTAATTACTGAAAATTATTGTATGACAATTGGACGTCCTTAGCCAGTCATAACAAAGAAATACTGTCAAGTTGTCAGCTCATAAACCTACTCCTTGGAGCTAAGGCACTGGCAGAAAGGAAGCTTATGTTCTGAAAAGAGCTTGATTTTCTCTAAAGCTGTGTTTTACTATTCTGATTTGGTTCCCTTTTCTGATCTGGTGCGTTGTGCAGGAAAATGAGAACTTCTGCTGATTTTAAATTATTGTGTTGAGGAAATGTTTAAAGATAATATTTACTGTAATTTATTTCTCTTACAAGCACTATGATGAATTGAAAAGATTGTCAGCTGTCTGTAATGGCAAAATTTAGAGATTTCTCAGGTTTCATGAGTCTCCCTAGAGCAGAAGATATTTTCAGCTGCAATGGGAGTAATTATTAAATACTTTTGCTTTAAGTATGTTTGCATCACAACTCTGTGCTATCACAGATGTGATGAATTATTTCAGAGCATAAACCTGATGTATTTTTTAGGATTGATGTCATTCAGGTAAGAGTTTTTGTATTGAATGTCTTACAGATTTGCATATACAATTAGAACAAAATATCAAATTTTAAATTGAAATTAAAATGCTTTCAGTGTGCTGTACAAGGAATAGCAAAGCTGACCTTTTGGCTTCAACAAAGTGCCCAGAAGGCTTGAGAGGGAATGAGAATCATGTTTGATTTTTGAAAGCTGAATTATAATTTCATTGCTCAGTTTTAAATTGTGCCATTTCTTTATTATGCTAATGCAATGGTGGCCAATATAGGAGAGGAAATGAGTCAATTGTAGGGAAGGATTCTGAGTTCACAGCCAGTTATATCCATAACTATATTAATTGGTGAGTAATATGCAGAATGCCTATTGTATCCTTGCATGTTCACCAGCCATGAGATATGGAGCCTGTTACTTTTGGGCACCATGGATGCATTTCAGGGGATGGGTTATGAGACTGACAGTGAGGCTGTGGTTGCCAGGTCCCTCTGTGTCATCTCCATCCCCATCTGAAGTAAGTGTCAGAAAGGGGCCATGCTGCCAAAGCAGTGCTAAAACATCTTCACAGTTAAGGAGGAGGGTGAGACGCCCCAGGCTTAAAATCATATACTCATCCAGATTTGAATTGACCTTAGAAAATCCATAGTCCCATCTACTCCTCAAAACAGGCTAATACTGAGTACAAGCCAAGAAGCTTCTCTGTGGATCTTGGACAGGCATGTGTGTGAGAGAGAGATTTCTAGATCATCTAGAATGTCAATTTATATCTCTTAAAAGCCACAGCCTTCTTTTTTCCTGTGCCACAGGGCACTGTGCCTTGCATAGCATTGAATATAAAACCCCAAGGACCTTGACTGGATTGGTTAGGTTTTGTTAGTTATGTTGTCATATAGCTGGATTGATTTGGAATTGCTGAAAACTTTACTTAATTTAGAGTAATACTGATATTTCAAAGGCTGACTTCAGCATTATAGAGGCGCTTGCGTATTATCTTGTGTTCAAATCTAAAAAAATAAAATTAAAATATTGGGTTTCTGATGTTTTGTTGTTGTTCAATCATTTGTTTTATTTGTTTATGTTTTTTTATTGCTTGGCAAAGTAAAAGGGTATTACGAGTATGAGTTTGCAAGTGTTTTCACAAGTTAAAAATTAATTTTTTTTCCAGACTTAATAAACCACAATGTTAACTTTCTGAAGTTTTGGGTGTATTGGTCAGTATTTAAAATAATTAGTATTTTGCATTAGCCTTATAGACGACAGATATGTAAAGTAAGACAAACTTGGGAAAGCAAAACAAAATCACAAATAACATTTAGTGGGAAAACCATGAAGGGGAATTGTCTTTAATTAGTTCACAGTTGGAGATTTGTTCATACTGCTTATTTTAGTTAAGTCCTTTCATGGAGAAGGAAAGAACTATTTAACTTTTAGAATCCTTGGAGAGAAAGGGTCTTGAAACACTTACCATACATGTATCTCAGACATCTCTTTCAAAACATTGTTACATTCTTTTTGTAGCACTACCTAAAAATACAGAAATTGTTCTATTTGATGTATCAATGTTGCCATTGAAATGGATTTGAATTCTTTTCAAAACAGTGCTACAGGACAGAAATTTAATGTCTATATTTTCCTGTTTGTACATGGAGAAGCAAAGGTCTCTATGGCACTGGAGACATACTCATGGCTTAGCAGTATTTTGGAAGAGATACATCTAATTCAGCAGATTCTGCCATATCCATCCTTAGTATCTGCTCTTGATGTTGCCTTTCCTGTCTAACAAATAAAATATTCCTGTATCTAGGCAGACACAGAGACACAGATCAATTAGGAACTAGTGAGAGTTGGGATACATTTTTATATGCTGGAATGTCCGAAAGTTAGTTACCCACAGATTAAGTCTCTTTAATTGTTCACAGATAATTTTCAGGCTTTCAGTGATGATCTTACGGATTCCACAAGAGTAGGAAATATTTGTAATGAAGCTAAACATTTATCTTGTACATATGTCTCTGGATACAAAGCTCAAACTATCTCAGAAAGAATTTTATTGGTCTTTAGTTTTCCCTTTGTTGCAACCAATTTTGATACTATTTTGGATACAAATGAATATAGAAACATTTTACATAGGAAGGCAAGGTTCAATACTAATATTCTATCTTGACAGCAACGATAAAAACTGGGAGGCTATGCCTCATTGTTTAGTGACAAAATTAATGACTATTATTATCCATCTTTCTCTTCACCTTTATTTGCATCTACATCTTGAGTACTGCGAACTGAAAATTAAACTTACAAATTAGATATTACACAGAAAGTTGTAACTTTTTAACAAGGTCTGGATTGTAATTTTAATGCACTAGACATTTAGTATGAATTATTTTTAAATTAGCTAAAAGATACGTGAGGTGGGTGGGTAAAGAAAAACAGCATCATAGCTCTCATGGTGTGATAGATGAGAATTCAACAATTTCAGTTTCAACAATTATTGACACCACTAGCTCTGTAGATAACTAGAAGTCCATAGTGTCTCTGTCCATAGTAATTAATCAGGAACAATGAATGTTTTCATGTCTAAGAACCTGAAATATTTTAAATTTTTTTTTTTTCTAATCTGTACACTGCTGTAAAATTGAGCCATTCAACAATCAGAATATTCTGAGATGGAAGGGATCCACAAGGACCATGGAGTACTACTCTTAGCCCTGCACATGACACCCCCAAGAATCACACCATGTGCCTGAGAGCATTGTTCAAACCTTTCTTGAACTCTTGTCAGGCTTGGGGCTGTGACCACTTCCCTGGGAAGTGTCTCCTCCTGCTCTTCCTCTCATGAGGAATTTGAGACTGCAGTGAGGTCTCCTCTCAGTCTCCTCTTCTCCAGGCTGAACAGACCAAATGACCTCAGCTGTTCCACAATTGGCTTCCCCTCAAGGCCTTCACATCGTCACCGCCCTCCTTTGGACACTCTCTAGTAGTTTAGTGTCTGTTTTGTATTGTGGCACCCAAAATGCTGAGACTCAAGGTGAGGGTGCCCCAGTGCAGAGCAGAGGGGACAATCCCCTCCCTTGCCTGGCTGGTGATGCTGTGCCTGATGCCCCCCAGGACAGGGCTGGCCCTCCTGGCTGCCAGGGCACTGCTGGCTCATGTTCAACTTGCCATGGACCAGGACTCCCAGGTCCTTTTCCATGGTGCTGTTCTCCAGCATCTCATTGCCCAGTCTGTGTACACAACCAGGATTTCCCCATCCCAGATGCAGAATCTGGTACTTTCCCCTGATGAACTTCACATGGTTGGTGATTATCCAGCCCTCTGAATTATCAAGGTGTTTCTTCAGGGCCTCCCTGCCTCTGAGGGAGGCAACAGCTTCTCCCAATTAGTATTTTTTACAAACTTGCTTAATATCCCTTCAAGTCACGCATCCACACAGAATCACTTTCAGGCTTAGATGTCTACCTGAAGGTGAATACATGTCTTGGAACAACTTCTGTTAAGAAAAATCTGTGTTTAGTTAAAAATCCTTTTGCTTCTTTGATGTGTAAGAATTTGTGTTACTTTTGTTTTTTGGAATGCTATGATGTCTTCTAACTTGTGATAAATCAATAAAATTATCTGAATTGTGTTAGTCTGTGGTGAATTTGAACCTTGATATATTTTTTTTGCTACAAATGTCTTATCCCATTTTACAGCATATTTTCACTGATTTGGTTTTGGCTTCCTTTTTCTGTTCTTACAATTAGATTGCAGCTATTTTAAGTGAATACCTAAAGTTAGGTGGAGTCTGGGGAGGTGGAGGGAAAGGGAAGGGAAGGGAAGGGAAGGGAAGGGAAGGGAAGGGAAGGGAAGGGAAGGGAAGGACTACTGCTCTTCACTGCAGGAGACAAAGTGGGAAACAAGAGAATGATTTGAAGCTGTGCAAGGACTGTTCAGCACCAGCTAAACATAACTGTTATTAGCACAGCTTTGGTCACAACTTTAAAAGGCAGCAGCATACCAGCTGCAATGAAAAGCTTTACCCCAGTTAGTACCAGTACAAGTTGCTACTCCGTAGTGTGCATGGCTGTGTATCATGAAAACAATGTATTTGAAAGCTTTGTGATGTACTTAGATGAAGAAAAAAATATTAAATCATCTTTTTATTAAGTAGTAGGAAATACTTGTGAACTCAAGTGTGGTAGAAAATCTTTAAGTAACAGAATAGTCAACTTCTGTAGAAAACATGCCCAGAATTTCCTAGTGGTTTCTACACAATTGCTGTGCACAACCATAGTACAAGTTTTTGTGTCTGCACTGCAAGACCTTAGAACATGCAATAACACTTGGCAGATATTACCATATGACAACACTTGGAAAATGACAACTTTTAAGGGATGACCACTGCACTGGAAGCAGTGTCATAAAAGCACATTCACAAAATGCAGCCACAGAACTTTTTTTGGGAAGCAAATTCTAATGTCTCTGTACATGTAAGCAAGTTCAGATGGGGAAATGTTTTCATGGAGGAGCTGTCTTGCAAATATGTTACAAAAAGGTGTAACAGAACATAGGAGGGATCTTTTCAAGATTTTATTTTAAATGGAAAAGAAAGTCAATTAGGAAGAGCACATGTGTACAAGAACTACCTGCCAGAAGGCTTCAGGGAAATAGGGCCTGTTTTTGCAAGTGGAATTTAGTATCAACATTCAGGAAGGTTATTTTGCTTTCTAGGTTCACAGACTAAAACAAACTAACAAAAAAAATCCTGGTGGCTCATATTTGAAATTAAATCTCAGCTAGGACACACAGGGTATTTCAATATCATTTGATAAGCATTTCTAAATTATCTGAGAGGTCTTTTCCAACCTTAGCATTTCTATCATTCTATGATTGTAAATATTTAGTTTGTCTAAGGGTGGAAAACTATTTCTTAATTTGTCTGTTCATTCCTTTTCCCTCGTTATATAAAGAACTCCTGTGTCCCTATGGAAAAACTAAACACAACCTTTAGTTGAAGACCACTGGTTTGTAAGTAGATATTCTTATCCCATAGATATGTGACTGGTTTTAAACAATTTCCTTTTGAGCTACCAAGCACTGGAAATTCATATTCTTGATGAACTTATCCAGAAATTGTGAACACTCACATCCTCGATTGCCTTTTTGGTTGCTGTCTGCCCTCACTTTTATTATAAATGGTGGCTCTTTGCTGTCTGATTCTGTGATCTTTTAAAAGTCATGATCTGAAATATTCAGGTGAAAATATTTGCCATTCCAGTGTAGTTTGGAATCATTATTAATATCTTAAATAATATTAAATACAGAAATTAAGAAAAAAATTACAATTAAATTACTTTAATATGTTCTTAGGCTTGTGGAGGTTTGGGTGTTTTTTCAATTTAAAAGGACAGAAGAACATCTCATTTTATGGACTCTTCTATAAAGCAAATAATAATGTTTTGGAGGACAATATAACCTGAAAATATAATGTTTAACCTTGCTGCCTTTTATTTTTAGGGAAAAAAACCCCAGATTCTCAATTGTCCTTTTCTGCAGTATGACTGTTAAAAAAAAAAAAAAATAAAAAAGTCTTGTTCATTGAAATAGATTTTATTAATATATTATGCTTGTGTGAACTTTAAAAAAAAATTCTCCTACTACTGACAATTTTGAAATATACTATACCTATAAAGTCAGTTTACTTTCTGCTTCTTGCTCTAAAATATTATTCTTTCAAAAGAAAATCAGAAAAATTAGTAGAGACCTTTGCAAATATTAAGCTTTTGTAGTTTACTGATGAGCTACATATGCTACCAAACCTGTCATTATATTAGGAAAAGGAAAAAGTAACTTTGTAATATGTTCAAAATAACTAGAATTAAGAACATATGAGTGAGGTTGTATGGCTTAAACACTAAGACTAGTTTTTGATTCATTTTTTGAATTGAGAATCCAAATTTTATTGTATTATTAATGTTCATCAAGCCAGTTAATTATGCTGTAGGATTTTTACAATATTGTGTATCCCTAAGAAAGAATTTATGAAACTGAAGAAAATAAAGAAAATTCATTACATGTTATTATATAGAAATTTTTGTAATGGGACCTCATCCAAATTGTAGTCTTAACAGATGGGATCTTGTTGGGGTTCCACATATTTAGTTATTTAGGACTTTAGTAAACAGTGATTTTATCCAGTCTGTGATTGGAACAGATGTGATCTTATCAGGGTTCCACTTTTTTTCAGGAGCATAAAATTGCCATGATTTGCTGTACAGTGCTATAGTTTACTTTTTTTGTGCTTTTAGAACCAGAGTCCTTTTTAGCCAGAATTTGCCCTTGGGTCCCAAAAACATCATAATAGGGAGTTAATGTTTTATTCTCTATTAATCCCATTAAATCCTTTTAATATTAGAGCATGTGTTGCTTTATAGCATTAACTAGTGTCTTGCACTCAACAGTATTTTCACAGTTTATGACACTGCTTAGGGCATTAACAAACAGCTGTTTGAATTAAATGAGCAGTTAAGGACCCTGTTCATTAACTCAAAAGTTTCATGTATTTTTAATTCCTTAAATCTAATGGTATTATCACCCTCCAAGAAATCTATCTTTGATTATAATTTGCTGTGACCAGTATCAGTTTGGGTGAGATGAGAGAGTTATTTTTTGACTATAAACTTTATCAGTGGTGAGCATCTCCAGTGAATCTGAACTGTCTTCTAACACTTTTAATCTTTCGGGATATAAAACTTTTAAA
The DNA here is from genome assembly GCA_025920805.1 of Petroica traversi. NCBI lineage: Eukaryota > Metazoa > Chordata > Aves > Passeriformes > Petroicidae > Petroica > Petroica traversi. The sequence goes on from JAHLSL010000019.1 coordinate 5,892,816, forward strand.
GTTGTTTACAGCAGTTGTGTTAAGATTTCTTCCAATTTTGTTTACTGATGACTTCATTTAGCTAATGTAAAGAGGCAGTTGGAACAGAATTATTTGCATTTGAAATGGTGCTATCAGAGGTTTCTGACTGACTCATTTAAAAAAAAAAAAATAAGTAAATTGTATTTGGACAGTGACAAAACATTTAATGCAGTCTTATGTATCAGGTGACCATGGGCACTTCACAGATTTTTAAGTCTTTATTCTGCTTACAGTAGAAGTGGTTTAACTTTTTGTTTTAACATAGATTCTCTGTGGTCTTTATTATGAGACACCAAAGATATATTTTGAGCTTAAGCCAATTGGTCATTGCCTGATGTCAGTTTGAAAAAAATCCCTCATATTATAAATGTGTATTTGCATGTTCATGTGCACATAGATACTCAAGCATATTATTGCTTTAGTACATCTCTGTAGTGTATTTTAGAAATATCCACTTCATCTCAAATTCTACATGTTCAATAGGATTACTCCACTAAATATGTGTCCATGCATCTGTGGGACTTAAAACCATTTGTCAACTATTTCATAGCATTTTAGTTCTTTAAAATATTCCTGATTGTTAGGTCCACAAACCCAAAAATTCCTAGTCCAGCCTCCACTGAAAAGAAAGTAATCCAAACTTGAAACACTTCACACTAATTTTTAATAGTTTTATTGTTTACTTGGCCCTCATCTCACAGAGCACCTGCAATACAGACTCAGTTTTAAGCATTATAAGCCTTTCTAAGAGAAAACATTACTATGGTTTAGTTTGGTATTTTTTTAGGTCCAAGGGTATTGAAACACCCTCCTTCACATTAGGGCAAAAGACTGAGGTACCAGTGAGACCCTGAAACAGTTTGCCCTGAGCAGCTGTGGATGCCCCACCCCTGGAATGTTCAGGACCAGGTTGGATTGGGCTTTGAACCACCTGGTCTAGTGAAAGGTGTCCTTGCCCATGGCAGAGGAGTTGGAACTGGATCTTCAAAAGCCCCTTCAAACCAAAACCATTCTGTGATTTATAGTCTATTTTGTGGTGCAGATAGTAGAGGCTGTCTGCAATAACTGAATCTGTGCTGCTTCTTGAGGATTCCAAAACAAGCAGGAGTGTGTACCGTTCAGTGATGAATCCACTCCTCCAGTTTCTGTATTTCAGTTTTCTACATTTTATCCAACTATTCACATTCATGTGAAATTCTAAAAAAAAAAAAAAATCCTTTTACTTAGGATAATGTCTCTATAATTACCCTTAGCATAACTATTCTTAATAATAAGTATCCTGAGGATACTTCCACCTTAACCTCTACAAAAATTATTCTCCTCTTGCCATTATTCTTTCTGTGACATGTTCTTCCTCAATTTTTGGTAAGTGTATCTCTCCTCAGGAGAATTTTCAGGACATTTGAATGCAGCTTCAAGGTGTTCTTTCTAACAGCTAAATCACTCAATGTAGTTATCATTGCACATTGCAGCTGCAAAGGCCAGGATATTCATAGACAGTGAAGGACTGTCCAAGAGATCTTGTCATAACAAGGATGCAAACAGAGAATAAATTGCCTGTGACGCATAACTGGTTCAGTCCATCTCAAACACTGGGTTTGGGTTCTTCTGAATATATGAACTGTAACAGACTTTATTAAGAAATAAAAGTAAGAATTGATGTTCTTAAAAGGAGTTTTCATCCTAATAATTTTGGAATATGAAAATTTTCAACCAAGAAATGTCATCTAGTTTTCCCAGGGGAGATTTAGTTGGGATATTAAGTAAAATTTTTTCACCAAAAGTGTTGATAAGCATTGGAATGGATTGCTCAGAGATGTGGGTGAGTTCCCACCCCTGGAGCTATTTAAGAGTGGTGTGGCACTTGGGGACATGGTTTAACTGGTGGGCTTGGCAGTGAGGGGTTAACAGTTTGGCTCAATGATTTTAAATGTCTTTCCTAACTTTAATGATTCTATGATTCTATGCAAAAGAGCAGTGAGAATATCTAGATTTTCAGGCAACTGATCTGAATAATATATGTCTTATCTGTCCACATGACTTAAAATGGGTGTTTTTAGAGGGCATTTTTTTCCTTCAAAGACAATTTAAGACTCCAGGTTGCCAAACAGACCTCTGTAGGCCTTTTGTCCCTTTTCTTTTCTCATCAGAATGGATACCACGTGGAGAAGCACCAGTAATTTCAGTCACCCATTCCTGTGAAGGCTGCCATGCACGCAATTCAAATTACAGTTGTTGCTCGAAAGGTCAGCCATGAGTTACAGGTAGTTTCACCTTGTCTAGCTCTTCAAAATGTTTCTGAAGTCAAACAAATTATTCAAAATAAGAATATCAACATGCTGTACTTCTAAAAAAGAAATCTGCTAACAAGTACATTAAAATGTTTGAGACTAATACGTACAGTGTACAGTTTCACTCTTTCACCCACACCAGATAATGTATTCTTCAAATTAAAAAATGCTGAGCACTGATTACTATGTAAAATCTGCTTCATTTTTGAAGAATGTACACAAAAGAGGTGGGGTTGAATATTTCACTCAGTATCAAGACTATAGTGTTATGTTTGAGCTTTATAAGAAAGTGAGGTGAATGTTATAAATTGAATTTATTTATTAAGAAATGAATGTTTCTTGGAAATATATTTTATTGAGTTTCCCTATTTTATCTTTAGATAGAATAAGAAATATTCATGTAGACAGAATTAAAAAAAAAAAAAAGTGATGAGATCTTATTAGACATTTTCACTAGGAAACTTGAAGGAAAAATTTATTTCATCACTGACATTACTATGATGTACTAGATTCTGTCACCAAAAATAGAATAAGTGTTATAGACTGGAAATGGAAAATTCACAGCGAGGAAAAAGATAAATCTTCCATGGAGTCCAGAAAGTTGATCAACTTAAAAAAAAAAGAATTGGGGAAAGTGCAGTTTTAAAGGTACATTGATCATGGGGGAAGATGGAGAGACTAAATTTGCCAGCCTTCAAAAGTAGCTGAGATAGCCACAATCTGTATTGATATGTGGATTCTAGAATTGCTGTCAAGAGACAGGTTCAATCTATTTTTACTTTCCTTAAGAGCAGCACTTTTCTCTAAATCTAGAATTTTTCTGTAGAATTTTAACTTTCTGATCAGTATCATTCTAGATCCATTTCTAGACCAACCCATTAGCAGATCTCAATTTGTTCTGCTTACTGTAGCAGCTTTTGGAATAATGGCCACTTTTAGCTATAAGAGTGATTGAATTCAGAATTATTGCTCTGAAGTACTGATAATGAATTTTCTTAACATGAAATAGGGCTAAGACCTGGAGGTTTATACAGATGATTAAATCTAGAAGGAAAAGCCCAGACAACAAACCCCATTGTTTTGCAGGTCTGACCAGTTTTTTTTAGCAATGCAAGGAAGAATTTTGGCAGATTTTGGAGTTCTGTGAATTCTTCAGTCCATAGCTAATTTATTCGCACTTTGCAACTAGTACTGAATACTATATTTTTGGAATTATGAAATGAAAGCCTTGTTCTTTCAAAATAATATTATCCCTAATCTCAAAAGCATAGAAGAATTGTACCTTTCATTTAAATAAATCAATAGCCATTTATTTATTTAAGATAGTAAATAGGCTAGTAAAATGGACATTTTCCAAGTTCTTCCAGCTGGACACCCAAAGATTTCTGGCATTTAGATGTTTGGTTTTGCAGCACCCAGTGACTGTAACAGAAAAGTTAATTACCAAATCCTGTACAGATCTTTATATGGATTTCTCCCTATCTGGGTATTAATATAAGTCTGAGTATCAGGATTACAGAGAACACAAACAACTATGTGGGCTACCTCAAAAGCTGTCCTTTCCTGGAATAACAAGATTCTTGTCTAGTTGTTGCCTGAGGAAGAGCATGATATCACTAAAGTAGAAGGGAGAGCTTGGTAGTGTAAAAGCCTTTCTTTGCTCTGCCTAGTGATTGAGAGTCTCAGGCCTGAGTCATCTTTTCCCATATAGATAAAAGACATGCTGTGAGAACACCAGGCTTACATATTTTTTAAAAGGCACAGTTGAAAATATCCTGTCTTAGTTGGTAAATTGGGTCACTCTAAACCACAGATAAGTCATAGGCCCATAATTGTGAATCTAGGATTGTCAGTACTTTAAGAAAAGACATTTTCAATTAATGATGGGGATGTTTTCAGCTCTCGGATTCAGCCAGAATTCCATAGCCTGCTCAGTCAAATTTACCCGTAACAAACTCAATCTTTGAAGGTATTTAAATTCACAAATTGTAAATATGTCAAGAACAGAAGGCAGGAGAAAACAACAAGCTACTTTTTACATTTCTTTAAATATTTTTTAAGATCTGAGTTAACACTTTTTTAACATTTTGGATTTTTTCTATTGACAGAAGGAGACTATTCAGGAAGAACTTGGAGCTTAAGGGTTCATGGTACATTTTGAGATGGATGGAAAAGTGTCCTTATAGAAAACAGAATTCTATAGAGAAATTTCTTATAAAAAGGTCCTCCAAAAGAATAGGAGAAAGCATCTCTTTAAAAAGGCTGGAAAAAAATCAACAGTGTGCATGTCCTTATTCAATATTGTTTAATAAAGTTTTGAACTGCAAAAGGAGAGTAATTAAAATCAGTAAAAGAAAATATTGTCTGTTGGAAATAAGACTGTGTGACGATAAAATTGGTACCAGGCATCCATTCTGACCCAAATGGATTTTCAATCCATTTCTGTCCCATATTTTTTATGTCAAGCTGTAACAACAGGAAAAAGAATGTGTTTAAGTGCCCACTCCACCTCCCAACTACATTTCATTAATAATTTCTAGATTTCATGGGAAAACTAATTTTTTTTTCCATCTTGACTGCATATTCATGACTGGATTTTTTTCAGGTGAAATGTAGCCTGCTTTAGGAGCAGGTCTAGCCCTAATACATGTCAGTATGACACAGGTTCTTTGCAGTGACACAACTCTTAAAACAAATGTGTAACTTTCCTGCCAATAATTTTCTTCTACTATAAAAACTTAGTCTTTCAAAATAAAAAACAGCTCTATGTCATTGTCTTTCCATAAGGACGTTTCCTGTCCTCAGTCATATCACTTTTGTATTTCCATGATAAAGGTCTTCCAGCAAGGATCTTGAGGCCAGGGTAATTCTTCATAATGCAAAATTAGTTATAATATTCACTCATAGAAAATAATTCTTCCTTCATCTTACCTGTGCACAAAGCTAGTCTGTTTGATTCGACATCTTATGCTGATGATCTTGGAAAAAAATTCTGCACCCACTGTTTACTTCACCAAACCTCCTGAGGATTATACTGGATGCTGCTACCCTCAAAATGGGTGTATGATGAGTACAATAATGTCTTCTTACTAATAATTATTAGAGCTAGTACATATTGGCTCTGAGGATGCACACATCCCATCTTTTTATCCATCTCTTTAGAGTCCTCTAGGTTCTGCGGACTATTAGAAGGAAATAAGTCTGCTCAGATTACTCAGCCCATTTGTCTGTATTGCAGGAAACAGAGAGGAGGTGCACTGCTTCAGCTGACTCCCTGCAGAACAAGGGAAATCCTTACAGGTCTGGGTCTGCAGAGGAGCAGCTTGGAGGCACAATTATTGCTTACCTAAGTAAGCTACACATCAAAAGATGTTTTTCTGTCAGTGTTTGAGCATCTCAAACT
>JAHLSL010000019.1:5901030-5966030 GCA_025920805.1 Petroica traversi
TGTCCTCATTATATTTCATTTTATTATCCATGTACAATGAGAAGCTTTATATTAAGGCTGTTTTGTATAGTGTCTAATAGGCATCTATAGAGGCTAAATCTAAATCAGTAGCTGACAAAGTTATGTGCGGTCAACCTTGATGAAATATGACCTAAAATTCTCTTAAAAGTCCTCTAAAAAGAGGATTTTTTGATACTACTTGATCTTTCAAAAGCAGAAGGAGTTTTGTGAGCCAAGGACGTCATTTGCCTATAGCACTCTTGCTTTTAGACTTTCTTACTGATTGCTACTTCCTTTCCTCACAGGTAGCTCTTTTCCTCAAGTGCTACTGGAAAAGAACTGAGGACAAGAGGCATATGGGGATTTTCATGCTAAATAATGCATAAATAATAAACATTGTGTTCCTTGTAAGTTCCAGAGCTGTAGTGATGCCCCAGGTGCAAAGATTTTCAGACAATATACTCGTGAATTACAAATATTTGCTTTCCTGTCTCTGAAGTTCACATGAAAATGTGAACTTCAGAGACAGGAATGCTGAAATGATCCCATAGAATTTCAGAGAAAAAACTGGTGTATTTTCAATAGTCAAATAAAATACAAGATAACAAAAAGAAACAGTTTGGAAATAGAAAACGTGGGCACACTGTCTTCATTAGGCAGCATACACAGCTCTAGAAATAAATTAGAATATAGGTATGTCAAGAATAAGCCATTCAACAATTCCTTAGCTGCATGGGAAAAAATGAACTAATATGTTATAATTATGTTATTAAAATTTTACCATGTCATTGTTTTGCTATGATATGATATGATTATAGAATAGAGAATATTTTCCTTATACATTTGCACAGCAATAGCATATAATACAAACTATATTCTCTAAGACATGTTCAATGCCAGTATCCTCTGGCATCAGTTGTTAGGTGGTCAAATATCAGAATTCTATTAATGCAAGAAATCTATTACCCCCCCCAGTCCTTACAAATAATGTACTGTACTGAGACATCCTATCTCACTTGTTTGAGAGAGGCAACATGAGATTTTGGCCATTAATTCAACAAACTTTGAAAGAACTGCACTGAACAGTATTACTGAACAATCTAATATTTTGGTGATCAGCCTTTTGTACAGAGAGAAGAACAGGAATCATCAACATCCAAGAGGAGCAACCAGATGGATCAACATCTTGCTGACGGTTAGCAGATTTGTATGAATGGCTGTCCTCATTTTTATCACAGTACTACTGAACGTGGCAGCAGAATCTTTTCCTCCTGGGACACAGAAGAACTAGCTCTTCCAAAGTCAGTGAAGTCTAGATCCTGCTGAAGTAGAGTCACCTGAGACAGCGTCCTGACAAGGAGTGAGGGGATAAACCCCTTCAGACCTTTTTGACTCAACTACCACAGATGATATTCTTTCCAGATAGGAAGCAGCTGTCCTACACCTTTTTCTTCCTTACTTTTGCTTTAGTCAGAGAGTCAGTATTTCCACATACCTTTCCATATTTCATACCTGTGAACTGGGAATATTTTCCACTTCGACATCAAGGGAATTCTTTACTATTGTTGTAGGAAAACTTAACTCTTAAGATGGTGTGCAAAACGGTTCATATTAATTGCTGATGTGGGCATGGCCTTCTCTGCCTGAATACATAAACTGAGTATGAAATCTGTCAAGGTGCTTGTCAAACCACTGAAATACAGCCTTTTGCTGTCACTGCAATGTGGCCATCAGAGCTGAAGCTCTATCAGTGGCTTTGCTAGAAATGCCTCCCTTTTTAATGTCTCCTGAAGCTTTATCTATATTCTTATCAACCACTGCAGTAATACAGAGGAAGACTCAAAGCTAATGCAGCATGTGATAGAGTGATTCTATTTGCTTCAAGAACTCAGCAACTGCTCCTGTGATGATTGTGGATATGGGAACTTACTGCTTGGAGCATTCACATTACAAATACGCACATCACTCAAAGATAGAGAAAGGTACCACTTTCTGATCACTGAAGTTCTTCAGGTTTTGTAATCCACATATAAATTATTCCTATCCTTATATCCCTCCTACCCTGCCCTTGAACAATCTCCTTTTTTTCCTCGGGACTCTGTAGTAGAGGGCAAAATGACATTGTGCGTAGCTCCCTTGCCCATTTATGAGCTGACCATGTTCTTGTGACACAGAGAGAGAAATGTGCTTTAGTTGTGACAGCACATCCACAGACAGACAAGGGTAAAAGTACATTTAGGAGGTATTTCTCAAAAAGCTTGCTGACAGTTGTCCTTTTTTTTGTTGTTGTTTTTGTTTTTTGGCTTTTTTTTTTGTCCTGGTTTTGATTCTGAAATTATTTATAGAATATTCTGGTTTCTGCATTTGGGTTAACCTTCCTAAAACTCACTTTTGGCTTATCTTAAACACAGAATGCAGCTTCTTTCTCAGTGACCGTGTCTGTAATTTCAGTTATGTTACCTACATTGAATTTACAGGAATGATCAAATTAGAATGGTTTGCTCTTTTTATCTAGAAAAAGTACAATTGTACCATTACTGTTGAACATGACACTTCTGAAATAGCAGGGCTAACAACCAATATAGCTATAGAAAAGGAGTGACTTTGTTGACCTTGTTATCAGAAAAACAGCTGGCTTTACAATTACTGTTACATTATTATATTAAATATATCCTGTAGTCCAATGACAAGTTGAAAAGGCAATTTATTATATAAATGCTTTCTATAACATAAATACAAATAAAATTATAATGTAGATTATCTCTAGAAACAATAACAAAATGTATCTCATTATTTAAATAATTTCTGAACTGCTGTTTGATGCAGTAAGTTAAAAAAATGTAGAAAAAAGTAGAAAAATGTGGAAAGATTGTGTGTCTGTATGCATGCTATAGTTACTTGCTTACAAGATATATTAAATAGCCATGTATCCTGTTTTCTAAAGATTTCACACATTTGCTGAATTGGTAGCATTCTGTGAAATTCTAATGAGGGAAAAATATTCAGTTTAAAATATTTGCCATAATTGTCCTAGTTTTTTTATAAGAGTTACTGTAAAATGATGTTCTGATTTGAAAAATTTTGGGGAATATACTTTTACCATTATGTGGGAAACAATTTTTCTTTTCTGAGCATTATCAGTTTTTTAAAATGAATGTTTAATAAAGAGACCTCACTATTAATTCTGTAACAATCCCAGGTAAGTAGTTTGCATAAAACGTTGCAATTTACATAAACTATTATTATATTTCCATTTTACACAGTTACTGAACTAGATTTTATGAGACCATTTATGATTTGAAGTTTGGCTTCTTTGAGGCTTAATTTGAATGGTGACATATGCTGTACAGTGAACATCCAGCAGAAGTTGTTATAATCTTCTGTCTCCTAGTATTTGTTCTCTGATACTGGTGTTTCTTGGCTTTTTCTTTCTCCTCAGTGAAAAAAGTGATGGGGACATCTTAACAGATATGTTGTAGGTTTTAGACACAGAGGACTTGCATAAAAAGACAGATTTCACCCTAAAGAAAACAACTGAAAACTCCTAATATCTGTTTCTTGGAATTTCTGCCAAGGACGCTCTGAGGGGTAGGGAAATGATAATAAGATAACCTCTCAGGTTTCCTGTTAGTAAGATTTTAATATGGTAGAGAGAGCATAATATAACAGCATAATTGTACAGACAGCCACAATATTGCATTATCAGAGAGCTGAACCATGCTATTATTCATGTATTTTACATAGAATGCAGACATATTCTAACTGAATAACTAAATTCCTGGTACTCTATTAGATTATAGTTATAATAAATTCCATGTTTCAAATTTAACTTCCATAATCTTTAAGGATTCAGGATGCTTCTAAGGTGTAAAAGGTGAAGGAGTTGACAGAAAAAGTAATTTTAAAACTGTCAGTTGATAAAAATTAGGTTTTGTTCAATTTTTCCTTACATGTTTTTGTTTGTTTTTTTTTGACTAGTGAAGGTTTCCCAAAGTGTTTTTTTTTTCAAAATTTTAAAACTGATTATTCTAATTGGAGCAGAGAGCAGCAGAGATGTCCATAATGGACATTAATCAAAATTATCGTCTACAAAATGTCATTTAGAAGATAGCTTTAGAACAAAATAGCAATGTTGATTTCCATCCAGAGATCGGTTTGTGGTAATAATTTTTCAAAGAGTTAGGAAAACTTCTGGATACAAAGCCTTAAGGCAGATCTCTCTAATTGCGCAGAAATTTAAACGGATGAACTTCAAAACCAGATTTAAATGCTAGTATTTTTATGGTTGACTGCAGTGTTTTTAAAAAGAAAATGTATTATTCTGCAAAATAAATTCAATTAACAACAAAATATTTTATAATTTCCAATTAATTTAATAAAAATTAAAAACAACTAGATTTATGTATTTCTGCCACTTCAGAGGCAATGTAGCCGTGTGGGAGGTGTGAGTAGGTCATAGATATTGTCTCACTTTAATTTTTACAGCTGTGCAACTGAAGAACGTTTGGTTTTTCATTGGCTTCAGAATAAAGACGTTTTTTATTTGCTTCATCTACTCTGCATAGTGCCATTATTGCAAAAATCTTAGTCTTTGTAATGGCAAAAAGAAAGTCTGTATCTAATGACCTTACTGTGAGTAATTAGCCTTTTTCCCTAGTGATGCAGATTTGTCCATTTCTACATATATGAGAATGGACAGCCTTTATAAACCTTCAGCCGTTCATTATAACATAAATAAACAGACATTTCCATGCAGTTTCATCTTTTCCAGAATGGCATTTCAAGTTCTCCCTCATAACATGCTTTAAAAGTATTGACAGGTATATATAATCAAACTGTGATGATATAGAAGAAAAATTAATGATGCAATAATAGGCAAATAAGTTTGTGTTTAACAGTCTAAAACTATGTTATGCAGAAAACAATAATGAAATCGTAAACTGTTTTTTTCTCTTCAGACAAAGGATATAAACCTAAGTATGGAGAAGCATGTAGGATTGGAGAAGTTCTTAATTCTATGTAATTTCAGCATCTTTTTTGCATTTATATCAAATTTAACCTGAGTTTTAATACTGAATTGCATTCCATTATATTTCTAGGTTGACTTTAGTCCAAAAAAGCAGCCTTTTTTTTTTTTGTGAAATAAAGACTTTCTACATGGAAATGTTGTCAACAATGAATCTAAATTCAGTGTTAATGTTTTAGGTTACATAACACACTTAGGAAGAACATTTCTGTATTTATTTTCTCCCCACATTATTCTCAATTACCATAAATGTTGGTTTTAAAGCAAATATATACAAATATACATTTATGCATATATATGCATAGATATATATAAATCAGTCATGATATAGTGGCATATTGCTACCAGCTGCATATCTAAAAAATTTTATCTTTTCTGGTCTCTATATGATTGATATTTTCTTCCATTACCAGTAAAAAACAATGGATTGTGGCTTACTGGCATTGTATACCATTACAATTATTTACAATTAACTTGTAATAAAATCTCTTTAAATTATTCTTTTCCATAGTTAGCACCAAACCCAAGAAGTTTCCTCTTCCTTTTTGTTTTATAGTCTGTTATCATTGATGTTTTTTGTAACAGCAGTACTATATATTCCTTTTTGTCTTTGAACTGTAACTTGTGTTCTGCTTGCTTTAATACCTCCTTATTTTTCACTTTTGCGGAGTCACTAATTCACTTCTATGCCTTCTGGAGCTTTTTTCCTGACATGGCTGGTGGAGTCAGTGACCCCTACTACCTGAAGGCATCGTGCTTGTGCTTCCAGTTCAGTGCTTTGATACAAATCTGTTTCCATGATATCAAGAAAGGAAAGAACTGTGACTTAAGTGACATATCCAAGTTGCTGCCAACAAATCCATGCTGAGCCCTTACACAACCATGGCATCAGATATCACAAAGATCTCCACATCAGTACATTTTCTTTTCCTTCTTCTTATATGACGCCAATTCTTTAGTGTTCTTCCCAAGACAATTTTACTTTTTTTTTTTCAGGATTTGTTGAAGGTAATTATCAAAACTTTGACATTCATCTCCTACTGGTTCAAGACTTTGGAACTTCCTATACATAATTCCCCTATACGTAATATATATATATATATATATATATATATATATATATATATGTTTAACAGTATAAGTAGTGACATTTTCTGGTCTTGCAAAATGAAAACACAAAATATCCAGTTGCTTTCTAAAGATCTAAAGGCTATTGCTTTCCTTCTGCTGAACATCTGTGATCATGCCGGATTACAAAATTGAAGTAGGGGCAAAACTGTAGTACTAGACCAAGTTCTCCCCCATCCTTGAGTCCTCCAATTATAAAAAAAAGTATTTTCCTCCTAGCCATAGCAAAATAACTGCCAAGCAGCACTATTGAAGTACATTTCTGTTCAGTAGGGCATTGATAAACATTTCAAAATTTTGATAGACATTGTATGGATACTCAAGCCTTATGTTCTGAAGGGCGGCTTGCTCTTCTAGTTCAAAGCTTCTTTACACATAAGCTATTGACAGACTATTGATGATGGAGCACATGCAAATGTCTCTGGAGTTTCCTTGAAACCATGAAAAGAATCCCAGAATAGTCACTTTTTGACTTTCAAATAGTTTGGACTCCACAAAGTAAAAGTTTCCCCCTATAATCAGTGTTTCTTGATTGCAGGTAAAGATAGGACTAAGAATACATAATCAGTGGTAAATCTTTAATGATCTTTCTTTAACACTGATGAATTTAATACACTGCTGTTTAGCCAGAGCCATTTCTGGTTCTTTTTTAGATGTTTTGATCACAGGTTGGTTCCCAGAATTCAGTCAGTAGTAGCAAGCAGATGATCATAAGTAAACTGCACATGTTTCTAATTCTCTGCTTTACAATCTGGAGATAGACACCTCTACTGGAAATAGCCCAACTTTCTTTTCTTTCACACCTGAAAAATCAGTGTCACTGTATGTCCTGTAGGACAGACTGTTTCCTGGCCTTGCAAACTGCTTTACCAGTTCAGGCCTCCAGGGTGGTGCATGCTTTGATTTCTCCAAGATTAATGTCTTCACTTCATTACCTATGCTCCAAAGAATGCTGAAAAGGTATAAAATTATATATTTCTAATACTTGAAATTGTTGCACCCTTTTCTTTTTTTTACATCGTCTGCACCAATGTAATAATGGCTAAAGGGTACATCAAAATAATAGAGCATTCAGATATTATTCTACAACCACTGAATCTTTTTATTGTCAATAAAATTAAGTTCATGTGTCAAAAAAATAACTTTGGAGAGGTAAAGAATATTTAATACATAGGAAAGATTGTATCTGAACAAAAATATTTTACAGCTTTGGCTGACATGAAGAATTGTATACTATTTTATAATATGATGTACTATTTATTTTTGTATAATTAAAATGTTAAAGCAGACAAGTCTTTGCTTATATCTACTGATATTATTTTAATAGCTTAATTATTTTAGTAGCATTTTTTCTTTATTATTTTAGCAGCATTTATTATTTGTATAACTCGACATCCACATAAATTTTCTACCAAGCATTTAATGCATACCTGGTTTTATCTCCTATATTAATTCTCCATTTGAGTAATTACAAGATTGAAACTTGTTTTTTTCAGAACTGTTGGGACTGTCATTGGAAGTGTTATCAGTGAAAGGCTGTAGTTACTGTGACTTCAGTTTGCAGATAGGAAAAATGCAATTGTCAGAAAACATTTTACACCATATTCCTATTGCAGGAATAATTAATTTTTTCCAAATGGTCTCCAGAAAATTATTCAAAAATATGATATCTCATTCTCTCTGTCAATCTGTTTATACTATTAAGTGTGCATGTTCTAAAATTCCTCCCAAACATGGTAAAGAAAAGTTCATGCCACAGATGTAAAAAGATACTGTCTTTCAGATAAAGAGTTTCAGCAACTCTGGGCTATGTGGAATTTTTTTTCTTTGGCTGAGGATACAGGGGAAGACCTGTCTCAGCTCAGAGACCATCAAGATCTGTATTAGATCAGTATGTAATATCAACAACATAAATCCCCTGACTCGTGTTAGAGCTTGTTCAAGCAGGGCTCAGCTGTTTGCACTTGTACCTTAAAAGGGTTGCAGTTGTAGAGATTTACTGAGTAACTGTGTGATCCTCGGTGCATAAATTACCAAATATCAAACACTGGTGGCAGCATCAACAGAAGATCAGAAACAAGGAGAGTGAATCACTGATTAGACCATCTCAATTTCTATTGTATCTTAACTATTTCTTAACAAGCATTCATTGACCAATTGTCCCTCAGATAGGAAAAATGCCATCACTTCATGCTTGCTTTGAAATAAATTTCTTTGCCACAGCTGGGGGACTTTGTCAACTCTGTTACAATGACCTTGTGGCACTTGGTATCACCCAGCTTTATATGACCTGGGAAGAAACAATATTTGATATGGAACAGACACTTGGCAAAATGCTGCTGAACTCCTCTGGGAAGGTCTGTGGACTGTGAGGGACAGATGTGTACAAACACAGTCAATTTAAATGTAAGTTTTTTGGGGTTTGGTGTACATATCATGAACAGGATACAAAAGAAACCATCATTCCTGCCTGGATAAACCAATTTCATTCCTCACAACATCAAGTTTAAGTAGTATAGCCAATTAATATAGATCCTTTAATAATTAGTTTGTTGTGCTGATGCATCTGATTGTCAAAATCAATTGTTCTTATGTTTCAAATAAAACACTGCTGTCAGAGTGACCATTCAAAATGACAATTGACCCTGTAAACCACAGGGATTTATATCATGTTTATAGGTATATCATTATATGGAAAAAATCATTGATCTTAAGATTTGTCTCTACAATTCTTTACATGGAACCATAAAATAATTTTTAGATCACTTGCAACACAAAGTTTTTGGATTTCTTCCTAGAAATTCTATGTCCCTTTTAAATCCCTGTAAGTTTTTTGATATTCACAAGAATTTGTACACCTTAACTACACATAGCACAAAGAAATTTGTTTGTTCATTTCCTTAATTTGTTTTTAATATGGCTAGTGTCACTCCATTTCTCTACTGTGTCACTGAAATTTCATTTCAGGTAAGAGCCGCCAAAAAATACCTCTGAACTATTGGGCGTTTTCCATGGAAAAAGAAAAACCTCCATTTGTAAGTGCAAATGTAGAAAATTTTCTCCCATATTTTGAATGCAAATTCCAGAATGTTTGAAGAAGTCTAGTGTACCAATAGCCAAAGTCTTATGTACTAGAAGTCTGCAATCAAGTTTTTCTGAGGAGCAAAAGTATGTGAACCATGGTGCTTTTTATTTGTTCATGGGTCTACAAATTCAGACGTTTGAGTGCCACAAATAACACAAAAACAAATGTCAGAATCAACCACTTGAATATCTTACAATCAGTTTTGAGATTTATACCCCTGTTTTCCTAGATGAGTAGAAAGAGGTGCAGTGCATATTCTGCAGTCAAGTTTGGTCACAGTTTGACCTTTTACCTCTTTCCTAAAGACAGAATGCTCTTAAAGCCTAAATTGTGGGAAATCTTTCTGCCTAAACTCTGGGAAATCTTTCTCCATAGAAATCCCAGTGAATGACAGTCTGGTATTTAAAGGACATATGCTCTTCACTTTCCAAACCTCAGCTCTTTTTTCAGAGGAGTGAATTAGAAAAAAAGAACCTTTCACTTTGTTTGTCTCAGCAGACACAAGTTATGCAATGAAGCAATTTTGGGGACTGGACAAGCAGTATAACTGTCCACACAGACACAGCCACTGAGTCTCATAACATCTGAAGAAGGCTTTTGTCTTCTTTGGCATATTATTATTAATTCTCAAAAATGTCTGGACCATTTTAAATTTTACAAAATAGTGGAACCTCACTGATTTTTTAATAATGTAAACATATTGGTGAAAATTACTACATTTCAACCTTTTCTGTCATTTCCCCATATTCCTTACATATATGAAAGTACAGAGATGCTGAAAACATTGCTTGTTTTCAGGCATTGAATCTAAACATATTAATAGCAAACATTCTGTATTTGTTAAGGAAACCTGCAAACAGGTTTTACCACAGTTCAAAGCTTAATCAAGAAGTTAATCACATCTTCTTCATTTAATTATCCATCTTTCCTTTTTGATTATTTTGAAATTTCTGAAAGACATACCATTTTCATATTTTAATGATGTAGAGAGTGACAGCCTGTACAAAAAGAATTTTTACATTTAGTTGCATAACCACTACTAGCTTCTAGCCATGGTTTTTAGAATTTTTTTTTATAAATAGAGAAACAAAAAGGAATATGCCTTTTATTAAGACATTGCATAGTAAGAGGTGTAAAATCATTGTTAATAATGCTAACTGTCTTGACAACTCCCAAAATCTGAGTAGTTCCAAGGGATTGCTGGCTACCTGTTCAGGCATGCTGCTATTTCCCTTGGATAGTTTTGTCTTTAAGAGGTGAGAACCTAAATTACCCACTTGGGAAGAGATTCAGAAAACAAACTATTCTTCAATATTATGTATTGGGACCCCAGAAGAACTCAGATTTTATTAGCCTACTAATTCACAAGATTTCCTTTAGAGATATGGGAGATACTAAAGCATAGTCTGAATTTTACCAATGTCCCTTAGACCTGCTGGGTAGTGGGCAAACTAGTAGTTATAGTATATGTCTGAAATGTTTGTTGTTTCAGAAGTGTCCTCAATATGTATTTATGTTGCCTTTCCAAAGTCGGCTTGAGTAGCAGCAACAGGATTTTTTCATAAGATTCACATAAAAATTGTGGTTTGAACCATTTGGTAAAATTTATCTAAACTCCTTTATGCCCAAAATATATTTTTTCCCCTTTAGGCATGTATCTTTTTACTTAAAGAGTTTTCTGTGGAAGAGGAAAAGAACAGCAGAGAGGTAGACAGAATAATATGTAATATTCTTCTCTCACAAATAAACCCAAAATTACAGACAAATTCCTTTGTTTGGATTTTAGTGAGGCCACCAGTGGGACAGGTGGTTGCAGCCCACTGCCTGTGGTGCTGTTTCGCTCCCAGCTTCAGATTGCCAAGCCAGAGGGATGCCCTGGCTCCTGCTGGGTCAGCAGGCTCTGTCCAGGGAGCAGACGATGGTGACATTTGCTCCAGCTGCTCTGGTGGTTCTGCTCACTCTGCAAGGGCACACATGGACCTGCAAATGGGATTACAGAGCCATCTTGCATAAAGTGGGCTCTTAAGCAGAATCCTTCTCCTCTGAAAGCTTTTAAACTCAGACTTTTTTATCAGAAGGCTTTAAAATATTGTCTTAGATTTTAGCAGCCACTCATCACATGCACATTTGGGCTTAATTAATAGGCCCCGGCTTCTACACACTGTGATAATTGTACACGCTCCTCCACTCCACCTTATAATGCTGATGTGCTTTTATCAGAAATACCTCCCAAGTATAACTGGCAACTAAATACACAAATTATATATATATATATATGTATATATATATATGTATGTATATATATATGTATGTATATATATGTGTATGTATGTATATGTATTTCATTGTGCCATCTTTACTAATAAGTTGGAATAACAGAGTTAGGAAAAGTAAAATGTATTAATAAATTTGATGTATTCCCTGGCAACTAAGAGTCTAATTTTTATGCAGAAAGGTGTTCTGTAGAAAAACAGAGACTGTGAGGATGTATTCTTTTTAGTAGTTCCTACTGCAACTATTTGCATTGTTATTTTCTATTAAAATAATTTTAATAACATATACTTTATCATAAATACATTCAGGAAAATCCTAACCAATCAAAATTCATTTGTAGTTTTTCCATTTGTTTCAATAGGACCATAATCTTGTCATCTATATTTTGCAGATGTTCATTAGTGAATGATTCAGGGAAACTGTGTAAGTGACCTATAACTGCATTCTTTAGAAAGGTATTTTCCAGTAAGTGTAATCAATTACTTTACTCTTTAGGCTGCTCTGGATCAAATAATTAAAGAAAACCTGTGGTTATCTCAAGAATATAAATTTTTCAAAATTGCAATTTTAACAGTAAAGCAGATCTCACAGAAATCTAGGGAAATAGAATCAGGGAGGGAGACGCTGTTAGAGGCTGTCAGGAGGTAAAGTGCTAATATCACTCATTCAATTCATTTATCTCTTCTCTAAAATTTATTTCTTCAATGCAGCTACTTAATAATAGTAGAATACCTGCAGTGCTATCACCCAAATTCTTTTCTTCTTGGCAATTTCACCCTTTCATATTTTAATTTTTGCTTGCTTGTTGTGGTGGGGTTTTTTATTGTTTTTACAGAGCAGTTCATCTAAGGTTTTCATAATTAATTTTTCAAAAATTTCACTTTTGTTACTGGAATGTATTTATTTTTGCATATGAATGTATTCTGCAATAATTAAAAAGTATCATACCATTACTCATAACTTCTTCATGAAACACTTTTCCTGGTGATTGTGAGTTTTATGACATTTACATTCAGGCAAATTTTTAATCTAGAAAACAGTCAAATGAAAATAAGAAATGGTAAAATCTAGTGTGATGATCTTCCTTGACAGAAGTATAGTGGCTAGCTATGGTGTTTTATTCATTCATTAGATAAATTTCTATTTAATTAACAGTGCTATGAACCCTAAATCAAGCGGTATTGCAGAACTTTGTTGTAGTATTGTAACACTGATTGACAGAAAATTATTTTCTGATTATTTTTCTTGTGGTTTTGCATAGCTGTCAAAATAAAAGCCTATAATTTCCCAGAGTAATAATTACAAATACTGTTCAGGTATTTTAATCAGCTATTCAGGTATTTTACTGCTTGTTTGCCTTTAATGTCTACACTTCTGAAAATTAATAAATTTTTAAGTTATCATGTTCACAGACCTTACCTTCACATCAACAATTTGAAGCAGGAATCTTTATTAACTCAGGCCCTAACAATATTTTAGTCCATTTTCTAAAAGTACAGTGCATAAGAGTTCAAATTAATCAGTTAAATGTAAAATTCAGATTATTTGCTAGGACTTTACTTTTAGCAAGCCATTTTATGCCTTATATCATGTCCATTGTTCATTTCTTCTTACCACCACAGTTAGTGTTGCATTTCAAAATTCACTGGATTCAGTTTGCTCCTGACAAATATAAATAAGAAAAATCTCTTCCCAGATATTCTTGTTAACTGCTCTTCTGTATTTCACAATAAAATTTTTTTAAGTTCTATATTCTTACGGATAACCATATTTGGGGAACTAATTGGAAATTTTAAACATAAAAAGTAGACCTAATTACCTATCTTTCTTCACCAAGTGAGTACAAATTATGTTCTGTTGATATGATAGCAGAGGCAATGTTAGGATTATTGAAATGTTTTCCTAAAGGGTCTGAATTATAGCAGGAATTTAAAGTACTTTTTTTTGAATGTGTAATTATGATATACTCTCTTCAAGCCTCTCTATGGAGAAATATATCTATGTAAGGTTATCAACTGGGCATCTTATTTCTTTGAATGTAAGAATACCTGGCTTCTGCATTCTCAGAATTTAGTAGTTCTTAGTAATATTTGTGAAACAGGTTTTTCTCTTAACAATTTACCTCTTTGGACATAGTATTGATGATGTTATCATACATCTCAATGAGGTAGTCTGGAAGCAAAAGAAAACTGCAAATGTGTTGGCATATATCATTGCTTTCTTCCCTCTCAATATCAATATAATAGAATAAACATACTAAAATATAGCAAAATATAAATACCAATAGGATTTAGTTTCATCAGCAGTATTATTAATTTGTTATATAATAATTGCTTTTAAAAATTTTGTTTATGAATAAAATGGAGATGAGCATGTTGCAATTTTATAGGAGCTTATAATGAGCATTATAGTACAGATACCAGGCTTGGCACAGGAATCAGTGGTGGCAGAGTTTAGAACTTTGGACAGTCCAACAGTGTAAAGAGACATTCTCTTTACAAAATTAATTTAAGTAGTACAGAGACAACTTAATCTAAATCCTTTTTGACAACTGTTCCTTTTATTCAATGAAAAACTAGCCCAACCATTAAAATATTCCTACCATTCTCTCCTGAAGAAAGTATTTAGGAACTACAGCAAAGGGAAAAAGTCAGGCTGATGATACATATTGCCTATAAAAAGAAGGCACATTTTCTTCCTGGCATTTTGCTAATAAGCAAATTACAGCAGCAACAGAAAATCAATTCTGGAGGAGTGTCAAAATAATGATTTTTCTTGGTGCTCTGTATCATATGTGCATTATTACCATGACATGAACATTCAAGAAGAAAGTGTGTTCATCCCTCCTTAATTCCTGAGAAATTTCTTCCCTATCTTTATGAAATTACTCAAAATTAGAAGCCGATTTTTGCAAGTACTAGTGTAAAAGGTAAATTGTTTTTGTTGGTTTAAAAATAATTTTATTTTAATTTTTCTTAATTTTAACTGGAAACACCCAAGGCCACTTTGGACTGGGATTTGGGCAACATAGTCTAATGCAAGGTGTCTCTGCCCCTAATAGAAGAGTTGGAACTGAAGGGTCTCTAAGTTCCCTTCCAAACCATTCTATGATTCTAATTTGATCAAATATCATTCTGAACAAGAAAAGCGTTTCCCTTTAGTTCGTTTCCTTGATAAACTCTTATCCTCATTTTTTTTCCTAGTAGTTACTTACTGAAAAAACTCTGCTGCCCACAAGACATTCTTTGTGTATCCCTTATACCTTCCACTGATCAATGGCATGTCTGTCATGTTGAATGTGCAATCTTCATTAAAACATGAGTCAAACATTTCCACTTTTTCAAGATGACTTTGGAATGAGTCAATGGATATTGATATTATCTTTAAATACGTTCTATTTAGCACCTAGTATTTTCCCATAACATTTATTTTTGAGTGTAACTGTTGGGGCTTTTTTAATCGATTTGGCAGGGATTGCAGTGTTGATAGGTTATTAGTTTCTACACGTGCATTTTGGTGTGGCAAAATCCTGTGTGTAAAAGATTTGTAGATTGTAGATTTGTGGAAGACTCAGTAACAAAATCTTGAATAATAGAGTTTCTTCCCTGCAAATATAGAGAAGCAGTTTCTTCTGGAAATCTCAGTGGGCTGCATATCAGCACTGGGAATGTGATTATGTTTTAAAACCAAATCTAGTTAGCGACCATATCTTTCTTTTTGTAGTGGATAATCTTAGAATATCTGGCCAAATTTGATAATTCCAATGTATTGTGCCAATGCGCCCATGGTTGCATTGTAGACGTCAGCTTTTGTTCTTCTGGTTAAAGATCCAAAATATAGAGGTATGACATGTCCTTGTATTTACTTATATCTGTCCTTAACACTGCAAATTGAAAATTGGTTTAGTTCACATAATTTTATTGAAAAACAACAATGCAAACTCTAATTGCTGTAGAAAGTAAGTAAAATATTCTTTCTCATGTTTGCTACCTGGTATTTTCAGGTGGCCACATTACAGTAATGTTTTGGGGAGAGGGAGTCTCTTTCTTTGTTTTTTTTTACTTTCTGGATAACTGACATATTATTGCAGTAAAACATATGTAGGGTCAATTCATGCTGAATAGTTATTAGAAACCATGATAACAAAAGTCATTACACTGCAGTTCAGTTTTGACAGTAAAATTTCTGCAACATTATCACAAATCCTCATGCATTAGTGCAATGATCCTTACTATAGTTTCATATTAGAATCAAAGGACTGCTGTAGCATGCTTGATACAAAAAGTCATGCAAGTCAAGTGAAGTTCTTTTATGCTTTTATAGATAACATATTTTCATGTCTTTCTCATGCCTGTATCTGACTCTGAGCCCTCTTGGGTATTTCCTCCATTAGTTCATTTCTCATCTGGGTTACAAATGTTTTAAAATAATGTATCTGTTGCTTAGAAAGGCCAAATATAAAGTAAACCTGACAGAAGGCACATGTCATTTTAGGCAATGAATTCCATCTGATTTTTTTGTTCCTGTGCATTGACCTACCTGAAAAAAAAATACAGCTCTCATACAGACAAAAAAAAAGAACTTCTGATTTTAAGATTTGGTTTTAGTTCACTAATCTGAAGACCATAGTTTGCTTCATGTCTTCACAAGACTAACACTGAAAGAATAGTTAAGGTTTTGCAAAAACTCCCACCCATCCTCAATTTCTTACAAAACTTACAGGAAAAATAAAACTGTCAAGGATTCAGAGTGAAAGAGACGAAAATTATCATAGAAGGATTTTCATAATTTTTATCTATTTCTATATTAAATCTTTAATCAACTTTTTTGAACTATTTAGATTAGGGAAAGCAATAGGTAATCGAGCTGACGTTCATGTTTTGCCAATAGTAGCTAGCAGCAAAATAGATAGTAGCTAGTAAGCAAAAATATGTAGTTTACAGAATTTTTGACTGATGTTTGTTTTGCTTTAGAATTCTGATACTATAATATGTTGACAGAACAGCCAGTTTCATATGAAAACATGAAGGAAAAAGACGTATTTCATAAGCTTTTTATTATGTAAATTTCCTAGACTTTCTTAGAGCTAATTACATTTAAACAATGTAAACATCAAGTTAATGTTACAATTAAATTTGAATCAATAACTCAATAAGTTCAAATGACTCAATCAGAATATTAACGCAATAGACAACCAAACCTAATTATTAGTTTGATAGCAAAAGGATGTTTTTGAGCTAATTTATGGAGAAGTCAGTCTGACTTTCGGATGCATCAGCCATATCAGGGGCTAATCAGGTCACAGTTTTGATGCATAGGACAACAGTTCTGCAGTCACAGAATGCAGTGATATCTCTAGGACTTCAGTCTTAGTTGGATCCTAGTGTATCCTAGAAGTAGTGAAGTCTCTTTGGTTTGGGGTTTTTTTCCTAAAAAAAAAGTAGGAATTTGATAATTTGGTTAGGCATTTCATTTTAAAACTGAGTGCTCTCTAATATCTGGGGAGTAAAGATTAGGGAAAATTGTTTTTCCCCTGCATACTCATCAATATTTTAAGGATACTTGCCCCATTTTTTCATTTGGCAACTCCTGTGGTATTAAGATAAATGAGATAAATAGGCATTTTACTAGTTTTAGTGGCCCACATTTCTTACAGTTCACAGTCTTTAAATAGAGGGGTGTGGATGGTGATGCCATTGGAAACTAGACCTTGATTCACAAAACTAGCAATTTTGATTGCAGATCAAATATTCCTCCATGCTATAGTGATATGACTTGATGCTGAGATTATGATGTCAGCCTTTGAGTTAAGGTGTATCAGGCAAATAAACAAAAATTATCTTTTGTAAAACATTATAGAATTTAGTCAGTAGGGGTTTCTTCATGTGTTGAATTGCTGCATGCCTGTAATATAATGTAGAAACTAATCATCAAAGAAATGCGCATGAGCTCAGTTCTTCCACCAGCAGCTTTCTACCTTATTGCATTAACTTACTTTTTGTTCTTTCCCAGCAGATTACACCTTAAATTAAAAGGAATGATTGTTTGGGAGGGGGTTTTTTTTGTTGTTTTTTTTGGGGTTTTTTGTTTTGTCTTGGTTGGTTGGGCTTTTTTGTTGCTTTGTTTGTTTGTTTGTTTGTTTCTCATCCCTACATCCGTTTGTTTTTTTTTTCCAGACTCAAAGCATCAGACTGAACAGAATAGGAAAAGAGACACTGGGGAAGGGCCTCTCTTGTACTAAGCAAAGTAGAAAGAGACGGCCATTGCTACCAATTCTATTAGACCATCAGTTCCAACATGCACATAAACATTAATATATGTGTGTGCACAAATTGCAGGAAAGGCCTGCTATGAGGCTGAGCAATTCTTGGTCAGCTGGTGGCTGTGACCATCTGTCTTGTTTCATATGTCTGTGAAAACATTGCTAAGGTGGAGATGGCTTTTAACAATTTTTACCACACATTTCCCCTAGGAACGAAACCTTACCCTGGTCCTGTTGTGTGATTTTGTACTGGGAAATCTGTGTATGTGAGCTGACTTGATCCTAGTATAAGACTGGTTTGTCCTGTACCACTTAATAGAGATGTTAGAATTATTTCTGAGTCACAAACTTATTTAATTTAAAAAAAAAACAACCAAAAAACCAGGAGGCAGAAGAGCTTTAATTCAAGCCCCTCTTTTCTTTTTCTTTCAAGATACTACTTTCTGTCTCTTATTTATATCTGAAGTAGCCAGGTTTAATAGTTCCAGAGTAATAAACACCTTCCTGAAGAAAGGTCTAAAAGGTCAAAAGATGACCATGCCTTATCTACTTGTTGGTTAGAGCATGGTGCTAATAAGACCAAGGCTCTAGGTTCAATCCCCATGTAGGATTGAATGTCGGTGCCTTCCAACTCAGAATATTCTGTGGTTCTGTAATTTTTAACTGCATGGATTAATAGTTTGAGATTTATATTCCTATTAGCTACATAAATTCCTGTTTATTCAGATTTACTTCAAACTTATATTAGTATCATCATTAAGGTCACAGAGTTACAGCTTAATCTTGCAAATACTTTATAAAAATATTTGGTGTCAAAGTAACTTGACTCAGCACTTAGTAACTGACAAAAAACCTCTTAGAAAATAACAAACAAAATTCTCTAAATTAATAATAATCATATTTTTGCTTTCCTTTGTAGATCATAAGCAGTTCTTAGAATCTTTCATGCTTATAAAACCCATGTACACTGTAACTCACCCCAAATGCCTTACAGTACGGGTACTTATGTTAAAGTCTTTTTAGGCCTACATTTCCATGCTTATTTGCTTGGAAAAGTAAAAAATTCTTAGTAGTTCAACATATAAGACTGATGCACCTTGTTATGCAAACTTTAATTCTAGAAACTGGTAGAGACTTTGTGTTGTGCCTTCTTAAACCTTTCTGCTCCAAAAGAATTATAGTAGCATAAATCAGCAAGAGCAGTCTCAGCTACAATTAGCTGGAAATAGTTTGGGAAATAATTCTCAACTGACTGTGTTGAACATTTCTTCTTGGTATTTTGGTATTGTAAGTTTTCTTTCATAAAATTAATTTTCTTTCAGTTTAAAATGGAAAAAAGAAGTCCAACAATGTGCTGACCAGCTCCAATCCCACCACACACTCTATAGCTTACAGTATTATCTAAATAATTTTCTGGAGAATTCATAGAAGGACAAATATATATGGCAAATGTAATTCTGTGTAAGCAACCCTATTAAGGAATCTACTAAAACTGCCAGCAGAATTTTTTATTCAATTTGTACACATAGATAATATTACATCTTCTAAGAAGAGCAGGTGGAATTGCTGTCTCATGTATTCAGGATAAAGAATATTATGAAAAGTGACAGCACTATGGCTAACAGACATTTTAATGATTAATCTTACAGATTAATTTTAAAAATGAGAGATGATTCAATCCAAAACAGAATTTGGAGTGAAAAAGAAGAAGTAATTTTATTCCTTGAAACAGAGAAGGGAACTGATCCATGGTGTGATTCGCATTAGCTTTCCAAATCAGTAATATTCACAAAGACACAGAAAATAGCCTGATGCACATTTGGTTGAAGGCCTCATTAGCATTACAACAACAGGGATCAAGATCTTAAGAAAAAGACCTGAAGAAGAAAGAGAAACGAAATGGTTTAGACTATTTTGGCTTTTGTCATACATCAGCCTGTTCTGGCATTCAGTGCCCCACCTCAGAGCACTACACATTGTGCATCAAAACCATGGCCTGCTTTGGAAATAATTTTATCACTATTGTTCATTAAAAGTTGTTCAGGTTCATTTCTAATCATCAGAATGAAGGGTGGCCAGAGGCTGTGCAAGAACAGCTCAGTGAAGCCTTTGGGCAACGTCTTACCCTTTAAATAGTGAACCACCCACCACTGAAAGGGTCCCTGGGACTGGGAAGGGAGCATACTAAGGGCAGACATACCGTTCTGCTGTCCCTGAAGTTTTTAAATTATTGATTTTGAAACTCAAACATATTTTCTTCTCCATAGAAAGAACCAGAAGGCAGAATCAGAGGGGTTTCTCTTGACAGTAACAAGAAGACCACGCAATGGCTCTTGGAAAGATTACATTTGCACCTGAAAGGTACACAGTGAGAGCATTTAGCTTTTTCTGGAAGGAGTAAATGAAAGAAAAGTTTTTTATTCTTAAGGACCTCCTCAGATTCCTGATGAAAATTCCTCACCTAAGAAAACAAGTTAGAAGATGTAAAAACATGAAGGAGTTCATCATGTCTCCCAGTCAACCACTTACTGAGAACGCTTTTTTTGCCATGTGTAAAGGTGCTTAAGGTCTTTTAAGCATTATTTTTGAAACATGGTCAGCCAATTAAATATGAAAGTACATATCCAGAGAAAAAAGTGGATTGAAAACCTGATTTCAAAGGTTCAGAGAAACAAAGGGGAATTCATGTTCTGCTGTTGCCAGTGCAGAACCAGTCCAAGCCTTTGCTATATAGATTTATACCTATGTGTCCAAGTACTGATAGCTCTCAAGAGCAGTAAAGGGTTGAAACAGAAGGGATGGGTCCCCAGGAAGGACACAGGTGTCCAGGACACTGGCTGCAGAGAATGTCTGAGCCTGGTGTTGGTACCAGAGGACAGTGCAAAAGACACCTGCATGTGGTGCAAGCAGGTAACTGATCTGCTTTGTCTCATGGCAGAGCTTAGGAAGAATTAGAAACAAGGAGAAGCTCAGCAGGAGTCAGAGGAGCCCTGTATCTCTTACCATCAGGCAGAGGGAGGAGACTAGTAGATGGGCAGAATGGAAACTGGTCCCTGCTCTGGGAGGTAAGAGAATCCTCTCCTGACACCCCTTGCCTTCCCTGGTGCCCTTACAGACAGGTACAAGGCCCTGGATCTAGAGGGTCAGGCAGATGACACTAGAGAAAAAAATCTGCCTGGAGAGTCTTCATCTCTCATATGGATCCCAGCCTCAGGTATTTAGAAGGAAAGAAGGGCAGTTTTAGTAGGTGGCTCCCTTCTGAGGGGAACAGAGAGCCATGTATGTTGACTGGACTCATCCCACAGATGAGTCTGTTGCCTCCCTGGGGCTTGGATATGGGATGTAACCAGGGGACCCCCTGAACTAATTCAACCCTCTGATTATTACCCACTGCTGGCTGCCCAGGTTGGCAGTGATGAGTTTGACAAGAAGGCCACCAGTGTAAATAAAAAGGACTTCAAGGCTCTGGGTCAACTGGTTGATGGAACAGGAGCAGAGGTGATTTCCTGCTCAATTCCTTCATCAACAGGGATGAAGGATGAAGGAACAGGAGATCTCATGTTATGAGTAAGTGGCTTAGGAACTGGTGCCATAAGCAGAATTTTGGTTTTTTTTAATCATGGGGCAGCTGCACTATTACAACATATTTACTGTAAATATTCACAAATAAGTTAAAAGGCTGGAATAATAGATTATGCTAGAAAAAAAATGGGTATTCTTTTGTAATCCAGCTGCACCATTAATGAGTATAGCAGAGTTGTGTGAGTCAATTTTTAGTTAGAAACAAATACCAAGAATTCTTCAAATCTCTTTTTGCTAATCTTAACCTAAGATTTTCAGAATTTGAGACAAAGGAAAAAATCAATGCTGTAGGTTGAAGAAATCAAAAGTTTAGCTTCTAAAAATTATTAGTTTGTTTTGATTAGAGATGAGATACTCACAAACCAATGGTTAGATATAGAAAGGGCATTTGAAATTTTTCAGCTTGGAAGATGGAGTTCTTCCCCATTTAAATTTCAGTAATTCAAATGCTCAGTATTCTCAAAGGCTCAAGTATCCCATTAATATTGTTGGAAACAAAATTCTCTCATTTCTCAAGAACAACTGCCTGAATGACCAGGTTACAAATTACCCTTGGATAAGTCTGTCTTAGTTTCTCAATGTATTTTCACACACTGTGAATAATTAATTTTGTAGGAGACAAAAAGGATTAAATAGTCATTAAGATGTTAATCTAACAGTAGAATCCCAGTTTGAAAGAAATTGTAGGTAAAGTGTACTACAAAAAGCAGTTTCATCAGTAATGCTGAAGGAAGAAACTCCAGAATAATAAAAGTCCCAGATCTGGGCACGCTACTGAAATGCATTTTATCTTCTTCCAAATCTCTGCTCTAAATCAGACAGTCAGAATACTAATTTGAGTCTTCCACTTCTTGAGAACCCTTAACCCTGGGATTTTGGAGAACAGTCCCTCCTTGATTTTCAGGGTTCAAGCTTTTATCCCTTCACATTATTACTTCATATCAGGGAACTGCCAAGGCTGCTGCTAGTCACTGGTACTCCTGCTCCTACCTGGCTGGCATAGATGGAAGTTTTTCTTTACTCGGGATAAAGGTGTGGTAGGATAGTAAACACTTTTGAAGGTGTCCTAAAGCTTGGTTTCTAGGGTCAATCTCCCTTCAGTGAAAAGTAACTTTGCCCATTTTCTTTCTTTTATTTTTTTTTTTTTGGTCTGGAATTAGGTTGAATCAGTAAGTAATTGCATTTAGAATATTAAAAAGTGATAACATAGATACAAACAATGTGAATTAAGAGTAGAAGAAAATCTACATTTACTCCATTTACACTGCCAATTGAAGACAAATCCTATGTTCAAGTATCTTTCTGCTTTCCTCTCAATGTGGTGGTTGTCAGTGTTTCAGACTTTGGGAATGTTCCACTCTCTTAAAGGTATACCTTACAATTTAGGGTCACTCTTACCTTTCAAAATTTCTAGGAGGGCTAGATGTATTTAGCATTTTCCTCGAAACCAGCAGAAAACATGATCCAAGTGAATAAGTAAAACTTTATTAGAATAAAGGGGTTTTTTTTTCTGCACTCAGAAGTTCCCTTGTATATTTAACTGTTTGGTGAACAACCCTTTCCTTCAATGAGCTGCGAAATTCTAGCACCTCCCTTTTGTGGCTATTTGATATTTTACAGCAAGGATACACCTTTCAATTAAACTGAAAAGCTGTGTCAACCTTCAAATTAAAAAAAAAATACTGATGTATAAACAATTAAGTTATTTGTAGCCTATTGCTACTCCCTGGTTGCAATCAGACATTGCAATCAACTGACAGTGAGCCAGTCTCCTGGGGCAAGGGTTTTGGGGTGAGTGATCCCCAGCTCCTCCACATTGACTCTCTCTCATACTTCCTTTTTAGCAGTACTTACATAGACCTTTCTGTGGAAGAGTGTTGGTAGAAATTTTTAATCTGACCTGCCATGTACATGATAGAAAAATTCTATCAATTAAGGAAGAAAATGTAAAAATACCTTCATGCGTCTTAGTTATAACCTTAATACGATATTAAATATATAACCATCATCTTAAAACAAATAATTTAGAGATGAGATTGCGTGCTCCTGAAGAACCTTAGGCTTGCATTAAGGGAAATATTTTATTGAAAGTTAAACTGGAAGAATGCAAGTAAACTGCTTTTCCTTGCTTCTCTGAAGGAATTGAATCTAATGTCCTGATCGAAGAGGTCTTTAGGACAGGATGTGTCCCTGCCAAAAGACAAAGACAGAACTGGAACAATGACCTAGGCTAGAAATTCACTTATCTAGGGAGCAGCTGTAGCGCATTGATTCATGCTCTTGGTTGTGAATAATCGCAAATCACTATAGGTAAACCCAGGGTTTGGAATTTTTTGTAGTAAATGCCTTATTTAAATATCTTAAAGTTATCTAGCCTTTTTAATAAAAAAGGTCTTCAGAATTTCTGAAAATGATTTGTTGAATTGAAGAGTGAATGACTGAATGCAAAAAAGAGGTTGGGGATGAGGAATTATGGTATGAACAAGCACCAGACTGATCTAATTTCCAGAGATAAACTGTGTTGATGCAGCTTTACTATCTATTTCCCAGTAACTCAATGTAATTTTGCTAGGCCTAATATGTTTTACCACTAAATCTAGCCACTCTTGACATTGATTTCAGTGCAATTTGTGTAATAGGTCAAGTGAAGTGGTGCTTATTGACTGCTGATTGTATATGTTTTTCCACCTGAAGTGTTATTGTTAATTGACATGCTCTTTCATTTTCCTGAGATAATTTTTACTCTATTTGGATAACAGCCTGAAGTTCCCCCTTTGCAAACTAGGTCTCTTTCATGGCAAATATCAAACATCGTTTTGAAAATCAGATAAATTGCAGACACAAATTCATGCCTTCAACAAGAGAACATTAAAATAATCAGATTCAACCTAGTTTGTCAAACACAATTTTCCTTTGAATATATGCTGTCTGCCCCTAACTAAATCACCCTTTTCTAAATGTCCTGTAATCTTGTCCCATACCATTATTTCTAGTAATATTCTAGTAATATTCTGCAAAAGAATTCTGGCTAACTCTAATGGCCTGAAGTTTTCTGAATGATTATTTTCCTCCTGAAATATTGTAGAATGTTCTATATCTCTTCCTAGGTGATTACAGGTACAATATTGCCAGACTCTTTATCTCAATTCTTGGCCTGTGCTTTCCCTTACAAAGATTTTTTTTTTCTTGTATTTCAAAGATTGCCTCCAGGAATTTTCATGGTAATTGTGCACATGGGAGTAGAGGTGGCACTTATCTTTCTGATGTCAGGGCTGCATGCCCAGCTTCCTTCAGCTGATGAGGGCAAATTGGCTGGAGTAACATATCAGAAAGAAACCTAAACATCATTTTAAACAACAGTAATCTGATTTCTACATTGGTGAACTTGCAGATAACTTAAGGGTTTCCTCTTGCTCTTCTTTTGAGAAGTGCGGTGTTGATCCCTCTACAATTACATGTCTCTGCTTTAATTGATTCCCAATGTGTGTTTCTCCATTTTTAAGGTGCCCAAAATGAAGACAGTAGGCTTTATGAAGACAGTAACAAGGAAAGCAACAGAAACGTAATATTGGATGTACATCTTCTTTCAGATGCCCTGAAATAATGGCTAATTTTTCTCATCCACCTAAGCAGACTCCTTTACAGCACTCCCTGTACTACCTTATGACCCTTATGTTTCTTCTGCATGTTGGGATCCTCTGGATTCTTCTCAGAATAAATTGACACAGCCAGGCATAAAATATCTCACTGTCTACCTCACTCAGTGGCAGGCGTAGAAGGCAGTTACCCACTTTAATTGAAACAAACTGTGAATTGAAATCTCAAGATCAGATAGTAAAAAATAATATTTATACAAAGGATTAATCTGTAACCATGAATGTGCTGACCCCATTAGAGCTGCATAACTTGCAAAACTTGCTTTTAGATCCACAAGCTTTGTCAATACGTCAGCAAAATCTGGAAACTCTTCCCAGCACTCCCTCCACAAAGGAACCACCTTCCTAGGTGCTCATGTCCTATATAAAGCCCTCAGAGGGCACAGAGCTGCCAACAGCCTGGGGAAAATTCAAGCCAGAGGAGTGCTAATTAGCACTCTAGAAGAGGGCCCTGAACCAAGGAGTAGAGTTTTTAATATCTTGGCCTTAAGTGACTGTGAACACTGCTTGCCTTCAGAGCCAAGTGCAGACCGGTTATCTTAAAACAGTGTTGCAAATCCCAGAATCATAGAATGGTTTGGGTTGGAAGGGACTAAAAGAACATTTGGTTCCAACCCCTCCACCATGGATAGGGACCCTGTTCTACTGATTATTCTGTCCCCAAGTTTTCATTCAATTGCAAAGCATATGTCTTTGCAATTGAATGAAAATTGCAAAGAATTGTACAGGTTTGCACTGCTCTGGTAGTTTGCTACATAAAGGTCTTGGGCACACCAAATATGCTCTGTCCCTCCCCATATCCCTGCTCTGCTTTCCTTAGGCCAGCTGAGGAAACAAGCCTAACATGCAGCATACACAGACATCTCTGTGAGGGCTTCTTTAAAGAAGTGGATTGACACAGGTGCAACTGGAAAACCCTTCGGATTCCTGGGAGTGTTGGGATAATCTGTAAGTTAAAAGGAATTAACCTGATTTGCTGAAAAAACCTTGCTGGTGTAAGTTAAGTGCAAAAGATACTTCCCAATTTTTGCTTTGTACGTTTCACCTCAAAGTCAATGAATGGTATAAAATACTTACTTGTTACATTATTTTTTCATAGAATTATTTGCAGTATTGGTCAACTAGTGTCCTTTGTGAATCTGCTTAAAATTGCAGTTTTGTAGAACAGAAAAAAACTTCCTTGTCTTGAGATGTAACAAAAACACCCATTCCTTGCAGAAATCTCTATCATGCTACAAAAGACAATATGTCAATGTTTGGCTTATGTATTTCTCTGGCAGCATATTATACATGGAAATTATTTCTATTATATTTTTCCTATGTGTATCTGAACACACAAGTATATACTGTATCATATCAAATATATATATATATGCCTTCTAGAGATTATGTTAATTTCATACATCAAATTCAGGCTAAGGGAAATGTCAAACTTTGTTTACTAATTTCATACTTATCTTTTCTTTTAATATCCTGTTTTGGTTCTCTAGTTATAACATAGATGCACCTAAAGTTCGCTAGAAACATTTGCCATTAGCTTCTTCTAAAAAAAAAATTAAATTTGAGGATAATCCTACCTCCAGAGCTTATTCTGTTCCTGGCCATTGACTGTGACAGTGAAAGGCTCATCTGAAAGCAGTGGAGCATCCCATCTAAAAGCATAAAACATATTACATTTCATGAAAAAGCTAATTCAGATTGTTTAATTCTGGTAATATTGCCTCTGTCACCTTCAAAATCAAAATGTTCTTTCCTGTTATTATAAAGAAAACAACCAAATTGCTTAAAAACCCATTTGAATACACAGCTGCCTTATGTTGCATACTAATTTGATTAAAAATGCTTGTGCCTCACCAGCATTTTTTTGCATAAAACACACTAGTGGATTTAACAAAGAAATACAAATATATTTTGGCGATTTTTGATGACAGAGTGGGCTATAGTGTCCACAACACCCCTGGACCGAACAAAGATCTCAGCACAGGGTTGGGAGATGTTAAACTGAATGTCTTGCCGTATTTGTTTGCTCAATGCTTTGGGCACAGTGCCAAACTCATTGCGAATAACTGCATTAGTCAAGTGTATCCAAATTATTACAACACAGCGTCCATCCCAGTTATTGCTGCTGAAGCATTTTCTGAATCTTCACATCGCTACAAGCGTTTATTTGAGGGGCGAGATTTGTGTAAATTCAAGACAACTTAAATTTTAGACAGAAAAATCTTAATGTCTTTACAAGTTGCTTGTTATTCCTAGAAAAAAGTAATTAAGCAGTAATTGCACTCCTTTTATTTACATATTTTGAACACCTTGCCTGAAAAGAGGAACTGCTGTGAGAATGGAATGAAGAGAAGAGGAGCCAAAGAATTCATTGTACTTATTTTTCAGCTGATAAAAATAAGTATTGTCAATAGTCATGTCACCTTCTTCCATCCTCACTCTCTTCAGTTTAACTCTTTAATTTGGACCTAGGTGAAGATGTTGCAGTAAGTCTTTTTGGATTTTTGCTTGCCATGTTTTTACAAGGGAGATGGCGGACTGTGTGTGTTTTTTCTTTCCTTGAGGACATCCTTCTCCTAGAGCAGAGAAGTCCAGTCTTTCTCACCATAGCAGCCCAACACCTTGGGCTAAGGTGTGTCTGCAAGTATCAGAACATGTGGGTTCCCACCTCTGCACCTCAGGACAGCTGAGGTTAAGGTGGCTGGATGGTTCCAAAGCAACCAACAATCCTGAGTTACGGCAGCCTTCACTGGCTCACTTCTCCTCCCAACCTCCCATTTGTTTTACTCCGCAGTTTCCAGCTCAGCATCATGCTGGCCAGGGGGAACAGTTCTGACAGGAGACAAGTGCTGGAGCTGCTTGAAAGCTACATGTCATTCAAAGGATAAATTTGAATCTTTCCAGCTGCATACAGCAGGGCTGGCAAGGAAAAGAAATATCCCTTTTCTTTGGTTTGGAATCAGAGTTTTCTTTCTCTTACAGTGCATGGCAGTAATTTTTTCATTATCTAGCCTCAGTGAAGGAAAATTTCAATCTGCCACAAGTGTTGTGTCCTTAAGCTTTTATTCTGGACACTGGTCTATCAGTATCTGCATTTTATTTAAGGCCCTTGGTTGGGAGCGAAAATTGCAGCCTCTTGTACTGGTGTAAATGGCTGAGTTTGTTGTAGATGGCAGTTTTGCCTGGTGCACCTTATTTTCCAGGAAAGTATATATTATTGGACCATGAAAGTGTGAATTATCATCTGCTAAACTTGGTTATAAGCAGGAAGTTGCAATAATTTGAAAATACTTGATATTATAGTTTAAAAAAATCTCTAAATTTTATGTGAAAGAAAATTTATTAAGCCATTGACTTTGGAACACTGATATTTTTCATTATACCAAAACCATATTTTGACATAGACCATATATTGCAATGATGTATATAGAATAACACATATCCTATATATTATATAGATATTATATGGTTTATGTTCATGTCAATGTTTTCATTCACTGTATTAAGTCAAAAGTTATTTAATAAAGAACAGAGACAATGAAAGTTTCAGAAATTATCAAAGTTTAATGAGACAGCAGAAACATATTTTGGAAATCTTTTCCTACTAAAATAGAGTACAAGGCAATGAAAACCTGGAGGACTATTCCTTTAATAGAAAACTGAAATTTTAAATGTTCTTTCATTTATGTTTAATAACTGCCAAAGATCTATTTTTGTTGCTTTTAATAAATGTTGATTTAATGGGGGAAAATATAAATAGCAATATATTTTGAAAACTTGAGCCACTGCCTTCTTTATCAACCCCAGAAAAACATTTTCAGAAAATATTTTCTCTTTGTCTCACTAGGTTTAGTACAAAATTACATGTTTCAATGCCAAACCACCAAACACATGTTCTGTCAATGAAAAGTACTCCTGATTTTTCACACATAAAGACATTGTTGTCCATCAGCTGCAGAATGGTGATGCCTGAGAGCACTTCTGCAAACAGCAGCATATAACAGCAGTATGGTGAATTATTCTGCTATGATTGAGGGATACATGATTTCCCAGTCAGGTGTGGACACACCTGTAGCACAGATAGATTGAGAGAATTTATGCAGATATGCAAAACATTTAACTAGAGGCATAACTGCCATGTCTTGTGGTGCTATTTGTAAGCCTACACAGTCTTTTAAGCTCCACCATGATATTTCTGTGCCTGCCTAAAATTACCTCACACTGAACACTCGTTACAGAGTAAAAGAATGCACAGTGACTAAATGACAGAGCAGCTGATGCATGGTAACCTTTTCATGTGTCAGAGCCCTATGACAACTTGAGTTTTACATATGCTTTTGGACTTTAACACTAAATCATCCATCTGCCAATCATGTTACCAAGCCAAAAATTATGCTGCAGAATGATCAGAGACTATTTTTGCTTTTTTTGGGCAAGAATGGACATTCTGAGAGTTTCGTAGATTTTTGTAAGACTAGGGAAAAAATTTAAATTTGAGTTGTTCCATCATGGGGAATCGCTAGCTAAGTGTTGCTTTGCATTGGGTTGTACTCTGGTGATGTCACTGATATATGCATTTTTGAAAACAATTGCTCATGCAACAAGAGTTTGGTCTGTTTTAATAGAGCAACCTGAAATTCTATATATATTCACTCTCTTGACTCTTTAAATATCATTTACTTCCCTCCTAGCTGGTTTAGTATGATCAGTGTTTGTCTATGGTTAGAAATGCTGGAGTAACTAAGGCAGTCCACCCTTTTTAGGTCTCTGAAGCACTTTGTGGTGAACATACTCCCCAGTGCCAGTGTGTATGTACCCAAATATATGGATACCTATATGAGTGTATTTACCCAGATGTGCTGGGAAGGCAGGTGGCTGGGAAGGCAGCCTTTGGATCAGAGAGCAGGTCTGAGAAACACACAGGTGGAATGCAGATAACCTGCTTTCCTTCATGTGACATTCATCAAGAGGCTTGACATTCCTTTCTGCCGTTTGGAAAATGCTACACCCACCAGATACATCAAATTACATTTTTTCTTTTATGGGGAAGAACAAAGGCTTAGGATAATTGATTTCTCCCTACTGTCGTGTGGAGCATCCTGTAAAAGGGATTATCTTTGGTTTCCTTAGTCAGTATTTTGTGAGCATATTTTCTTCCCAGAAGGGAGATGTTCTGAAGAACAGTGACCACAAAGAAAGATATAAGACTGCATCTCCTTGCAAAATTATTTAATCTGTTACACTTCTGACACACCTATAGAAGAACACATAGGAGCATGAAAGAGAGTTAATGAAAGATACTAAATCAATGTGCATGAGATAAAATATGTTCCTTTTTCCTTCCTCATACATTTTTTTCTATTTAGATGCAAGGTGATCAAAGTATAGCAAACAAGCCATTAAGAGAATTTCTATGGTACTTGAAAGATCTTTATCTACTCTGAACCTCTGTGGGGAACCTAGATTCCTGCAGCCATAATTTCCTTTCAGAATTAAATGAAAGACAGTTCTAGTACAGAATTATAGCTAGAATGCTGTAATTTTCTAAAGTATTGCCCATGATCATGGAAAGTACTCTCAGCCACTGAATAGAGACAATCAGTTCAGTGAAGTCCAGCTGCTGCTTTGAGTCTGGTATCGGAACATGCGCTCTGGGACACTGGGGCAGCTACCCTGCGAGGGTATTTTATTAAATTAACAGTAGTGAATGGTGCATAAAATTGTCACTAGGAAGAATTTATTAGAGAATAATTTTATTCTCACATTATTCTGTATGGGGTGCTACCCCAACAGCGTTTCTGATTCAGTAATATTCCTGAAGCCAGGGGTTCTATCAGCAGTGTGTCAAAGGGTGCCTGGCTCTCATTCATATATAATTTACTCTTATTACACGAGATTTTTCTATTTTTCTGCACTAACAGTTGTATATTTTCTAATGAAGGTTTAAATCAACTGGGAACCAGGGTATAAATAGAGTTTCTGTATTTTGTGCCAAATATGGATTGTTTGTCTTCCTGTTAGTTATGGATTGTGAGTGTATTATCGCTGAAGGAAAATTTTGGGGGTTTTATGTTTATTTTGTGTATTTATTTACCATTCAATATAAATTACAGAAGCTTTTCAACTGTTCAAAATTAATTATAACATTAGAAAAAATGTCTGAGATTATTAGCAAAAACACATGAGCCTATGTAGCTTGCACAGGTCAGCTTTGTGCTTATTGAACTTGTGAAGGTAACTCTGACAGTATTTTGGTATTTAGCATTTACTGGCTGGATCTAGATAGAAGCTGCACAGACACAAGGTTCCATGATGATGTTTTCTTTGACAGGCAATATTGCTCACAAAGTTTTGAAACTTCTCCAAAATGTATTAGCTTTACTTGCATCTGTTGTATCTGCCATGTCCGTTGTGCCTGACTACAAAATCCTGTACTGCTTGTGAAATACTTTTAGCAAGGGCTTGTTGCTTGCAAAACCAAGAACTTGTCCATTTTTCATGATCTATACATGAGTCCCTCTTTAGGCATGTGTCTGGGAAAGCTCTAGATGAATTTTATGTGTTTCCCAGCCTTTTGGGGAAAGGCAGCTGGTGGTGGTTATTGTTTATGATGATGGAGTGCTTGATGTATGTTCTCCTTACTACACAATACTCAGCAATCCAGGTTTACCTTCCCATAGTCGTGTTGTGGTACAGATTTGGGCCCAGCTGTTCTAGACTTGGTAACTGAGTTTCATGGTGAAGGTAGCTTCCTGCTCATACTGCTGGTTGTTGAAGTATTCTGAGATTACATCCGAAATGAGTAACTGATTATGCTTTCTGATATAATGTACCCTTCATTTTTATTTGTCTATTATCTGTTTTTTGTCAGGAACTTATGAAAGAGCAACTCATGGATTTTTTTCTTTTCCTGAGCTTTTGATCCTTGCAAGTCCTCATTTATAAAAGCTGTGATTAACCACAAATTTTATTTTTTTTAAGTTGTCAAAAGAGAACCTATTTTTTTCCCCTTGGGTACTGTGATGGATCAGCCTGTTAAGCCAAAAGTGAGGTTCTGTCTCCTTTGTTCTGGGATCTTTTAAAATTGTGTCACCTCTTTTGGAATTATAAAGGAGCTATTTCAAAGCCTGTTCTTCTTCAACATTTTCCAAACAAACAAAAAAAATTTAGCAACACTGCCACAGAACTGCCTCTCAAATATAGATCTTTACCTTACCCTTTAATCACTATATTATTCTCCAAAACACGCTCACCAATCTTTATGTCAATAATTGTGTCAATATTATGTCAATAATATTAAGATGACTGCCTCCTGTATTACCACTATCAGAAGGGTCTGAGAGAAAGAAAAGTATACCTGTAAAAAGTATTCTGAATGAAATAAATATTTAAAGAAGCTGAATATATCTGCCTAAGATATCCTTTGAAACATGGCAGAGTTGCAGAACTGAATTCTTCATAGGTCTTTATTTAGCAGCTTTGACCAGGACATGGTCTTTGGGCCTAGGACATTATTTCTACTCATCTCAAATTAGTTAAACCCAGTTTGGATCTGGGACTTCAGCTTCCATCTCAAAAAATGTAGGGTATTCTAAGACCACACTATTAAATGAGTAGGGCTAGATTTTTATCATTTTCTTCCCTTGAAGCTCTACTGGTGACTTTGTAGTGTGTGAAAAGTATCATCACCTGCTCTGAAATAACGCAAAAGAGAGAACACGAGCTTTGATCTTCACCCCTCAGATGAGTGCCATATTCAGCTGCTGGCTGACTTATGGCACAAGTGAACCCTTCTGTTAACCTCAGTCCCTCATTTTTCACGTCGCCTTCATATGAAACAGGAGAATGTTTAAAATTGGGAATAAGCATGTGGCACAGGAGGGTTCTTTCCTTCACATCCCTAATGCTGAGTTTTACTTAAGATCAAAGGCCATCCAAAGTGTAAATATTATGATTTTTTCTGTCTCTGTCAGTATACTTTTAGCTGAAATTGACATTTAAAAAGCTTCTCAGTAGCTCTGCAAGTCAAACATTAAAGTTTAAACACTGAAGAGTATTCATCGGTGCAACTATTTTGCCGAGGTAATAAATATAATTTAAAGGAATATATTCGACTGAAGGCTATCATACTGTGTTGCTATCAATTTTTATATAATGAAAGAGATTAAATGAATCCTTGCTAATGCATTATTGGTATGTGAAGAACAAGAAGAAACAAATTACACACAGTTTTCCACTTAATTATTGTGCTAGACACATTGTCATATCATTGACCTATTTGGTCATGCCCAAGTTAATCATGCCTGAACCTTTTCCCAGTGGGAAAGAAGCTTCTTACTTCCTGTCTTGCAGGAATATCAACTAAAACTCAGTCACATATGCCCACAGCCTGATCACTGCAGCCCACCGTGTCCGTCGTCTCCAGCAGTGAGACTGCGGTCTGCGGCGTGCCTGTGAGAGTCGGTGTCAGACACCCATCACTTCCCGTGTGCCTCTGATCAATCACTTACTACACTGAATTATACCAATCTCTGCTTGCAAATGCATTCCCTTCCTTTTTTTCCCCTTCCTTCCTTCCTTCCTTCCTTCCTTCCTTCCTTCCTTCCTTTTTTTTTTTTTTTGGTTGTTGTTTTGTTTTCGTGGGTTTTTGGTTTTTATTTTTTTTTTTGTTCTGTTGTTGTTTTTGCAGGGTACTGTTTTGTCACACTGAAATAGAGTTTATGTGCAGTGACAGCCTAATAAGCCAGCAACTTTAGTCGCTTATTAAAGTCAAGCATGTGTCTTTGTTTCATGTTGCTAATGATGTGGAACCGTGGAGGCCCGAGTATATTTCGTCTGGACGGTGTGGGAGCGAATGCTGAGAGCTCATTACTTGGCTCCCCATTGGAATCCTGCAGGCTTCTGCTCATTGAGGAGACTGTGGGGGCTTTGACAGAATTATTATACTGAATATTTTTAGACTCATTAACTATATCACCAAAGCAAAACATCTCTTCCTTAGATGCAAATGGCTGCAGCTACTGTGGCTTTGCTTTAGTTATTACAGAAAAAAAGGATGAAGCTTGAAAACAACTTAGGGAAAGGATTTTCATGCCCGAGTGTTTGAATTTGTAACTTATATTGGCAATGTGTAAGCCTTTTTTACCACATTTAAGCCACTCATGTCTAAGTGCCATTTAAAAATGCATATATTCAGTCTCATGTAGTAAGTGACGCTCAATCCTTTAAATTGAGAAAGCACCATTGAAGTACACAGCAAAATAGGAGCTTTTGAAATTCCACTTTCTATTTCAAGGTAAAAAGATTTAAATGTTAAAAACTCATGTTAAACTAATTATAGATGCTTCAGTTAAGCCTTCAAAGGTAAAGAAATTCAGAGTTAAGGCTAAAAATTCTGACTTTCCTTTAACCTAAGTGCTGGAGCATATGTACTGTGCAGTATGAAAAATCACACTCTTCTCCAGGCCATACAATTCCTAACCAAAACAGAGTGATTTAAAGATGAAGAGTGAGACAA
Organism: Petroica traversi; assembly: GCA_025920805.1. Taxonomy (NCBI): domain Eukaryota; kingdom Metazoa; phylum Chordata; class Aves; order Passeriformes; family Petroicidae; genus Petroica; species Petroica traversi. The sequence goes on from JAHLSL010000019.1 coordinate 5,935,561, forward strand.
AATTTTTAGCCTAAGACTGAATTTCCTTGCTGTGATGGGTTTAAGTTGGCTCTTAATGTTACTTTATTGTAGCTTTTTGGGGTTTAATTGAGACTTAAGATGTACTTGAAGAAAAATATGAATACCTTAAAATTAATTCTTCAGAGCAAAGGACAGAAAATTGCATTTATGGCTCCATTTGTTGGAAAAGTGAGGTTGGCTGTGAACTGTACATTATTTCACCTTCTATAAAATGATGTTTTGATTTCTTGATGGGGACCTTCTCTGTGTGTTGTGTACAACCTTGCCCTCTATAAATTGTCAGCTTGAGTATTTGCCCAAATATATGCACATTCAAAAAACACTACAGAGAAGTGGGGTGTTTTTCTCATAATGTGTGCAAGCATTCATTAGGATTTTATTCTCTAAAATTGTTGTAGGTTAAAAAACAAGTATTTTGATTCCCAAGCAGAAAGACATTGCTTTTATTTGTGGTTCATTTCCTGCTGTAGTATTCTCTGACAATGGTGACACCGTCTTTATACATCAAGAAGTTCTTCTTTCTATGACTGCCAGGGACTCTGGAGGGAATACTTCATATTTGAAACATGTTTCCCTTTGGGATTTCACCATCAGAATAACAGTTATGATCAGTGGCCCATTAGAAAAATGCTGGGTTTTTTCTTTTATTTTTTTCCCTGAAGCTATGAAAAGGAATAGTTAAAAATCTGTCAGATAAGAAAATTATACTGAATTGAAGCTAATTTTTGTGCACATAGGAACTTCATGCTGTCCCTCAAGCAGTAATTTCTTAAAGGGGCAAGGGGAGTTCTGAAGCTAAGCTCTGAGTAAGTGCAGCCACCGGCAGTGTGGGTGCAGTTTGTCTTTTGAGATGTTGAAGTTCTTACATGTTTGTAGCACAATGCTATTTAATTTGGGCCTTGGGCAAAGCTTTTGAACTCCAATGCCTCGTGCAAGCTACCAAAACCTTTACATTTAAGCACCTAGATGATAGTATCCCAAATTATTTCCTGGTAAAAATAAGCCTTTCTGAAAGACTGGATTATTAATATGGGTCCCAGTGGCCATGGTAGTTCAGTAAATACTTTACTCTTCCTTAAAGTTGCACAGAATTTTTCAAATTCAAATATAAATGTTCTGTCGGGAAAATTCTCACCTGCAGAACTGGTTCACAGTTGTGATTTCAGATGTTTTGTAGTAAAAATAGCCTGAAGGCAACACACCTGTCTAGGTATGCAGAGATGATCCACGGGAAATAGAACAGACTTGAGCTGTAGGCATGCAAATACAATTGTTTCATTTCCTACAGGCAGCATGATAATCAGATTAGTAGATGTACTAGTACTATAAACAGATGTTAACAATCAGTTATTGTATTTACAGTCTTATTTACTGTCTTACATTTAGCCAACATAAAAATCACTGTATGATTCTACCTTTAATTTTATTATTTTAACTATTTTAATGCCTGTGAAGCTTTCTCTTTTCAATTTTGAGGAGAAAAGGTATTGTTAGGTGGATTGTTTTCTGGTTTCTGGCAAAAACCATGCCTATTCCACCGGGGAATGTGACTTAAGAGAGCCTTAAATTCTTATTAAGATGCATTCTTGAACTATGCAATAAATATTTATCAGATTGTATGATGAAATTAAATATTTATTCTACATTTTCCGTGACTGTATTTCAGTAAGTTCTGTATTATAAATCTTTTTATGGCCAAAAGCATACAATTTTTTACTTATCAACCCTTTAGGTATTGTGTAGTTGCAAGAACCCGGCTTTCCTAGACTATTGACCAAGTTCAAAGCTTTGTACCTATAGGGATTTTCAGTATGTATTTTAAATTTCTGTAATTTTTTGCTATTGATAGTAAGATGACTTTGCAGCTAAATTTTATTTTTCTGTTTCCTAGCCTCTACTCAAGATAAGATATTGTATTTATTTAGAAATGATTGCCTTATGTAAGATAGTTTTGGCACCAAACAGGTAATTTTCTTGATTTGGACTTATGGTGTATTTGTTTTATGTAAATATTTCAGGTAATAGAAAGATAAATACCAATATTTGATTCTACAGAGTACATATGACTGATCTCAGAAAGGGTCAGGGTTAAGTAGTCTTTAAACTTTCAAATGAAATACATTAGAGACGTATGTTAAAGATTGCAGTGTGGTTTTAAATGTTGCGGTTTTTTTTAAAAAATCAATTTGTAAAGCTAAACTTATTGATATACTCTTTATTACTTTTCCTAACTCTGCAATAGTATAAAGCATCCAAATAAGCACCTTTTTGTATTAGAGAAGTACAAAACAGTTGGTGTGCTACTCAACCTAGTCTTTAAATTGAAAAAGAATTAATATGTTTATTATCTAGGATATGGTTATACTGTCTGTGCTGACTTTAAGTGACCTTTTGTCTGCTCTCCAGTCCTCCTGTCCTGATTGGGAAGCTTTTGAAGCACAATGTTTCTCTCCTTCCTTGTGTGGTCAAGTTTTCTTTCAAAAGAAACCAAGATGCTTGTGATGTGTGAAGGTTCACTTTCTTCTCCTTTGAAGAAAGAGAAAACTGATTAAGATGAACTATAATTATTGTTTCTTCTGCTTTTAGAAGTTGAACCTTTGTCCTGAAAAGTAGAAAAAAGATACATAAAGAAAAAAAATCACCAAAGCCAGAAAATTCAGCTTCTGACATTTATGCTTTCCATTTTTCAGCATTGGCTGCAACAAAGATTGACAGCATTGCTTTTCAGGCAATACATTTTAAAAAAAGGCTAAAAAGGCTTGATAAACTAAAAAAAGGCTAAAAAAATGAGACCATGGGGACATCCTTGGCCTCAAGGCCAAATAGTGCCTTTTCGTGTTTTCTACCATATCAAGGTGACTTGTCTGTTCCACTGGCTTGCCCACCCCACACAGCACTTGACCTTGGATTTCTGTCCTCTGGATGCCATTAGGGGTCTTCTGGCCTTAACTTCTGGTTAATACTGCACGTGACTGCATTTCAGTTTCATGTAAATCCACCAGAGTAGATTTTTAGAAAAGGTGGAGTTATGTATATTATGCGACAAGGTGTGGCACAAGAGTAGCCCAGGGCGAAGCTGGAGTTCTTCATTAAGTCTGAGTCCGTCTATGAAGAAATGGAACGACATGGAAGAAGATGGAAAGCTATTAGGGCAACTCTGCTCTCAGAGGCTGAGAAAGATTAGAAGATGCTTAAGTATCAGCTGTCTGGTTGTTCTCAACAAAAACTATGAAAATCTTTGGGGTAGTGTTTCACCCCCTTTTAGCTCTGTCTCACATAGAATATTGCTGCACTCTGAGGAAATAGTCTCCCCAGAAATACTCTGTTTCACTCCACGTGTTGATCTGTTCATAATGGGAGTCCACTCATGGATTTGAAAGAGATATGAAAAGGACTATGAACCATATAAATAAGGCTGCGTCATAACACATAGGGTCCTAAATTAACATTGCAAAAGCAACTGTAAGTCTGGTATTTCCTAACTTCTGAACATTTTTCTTTCCTTTTTATTATCCTTTTAAGGTAATTGTGTGTGATTATAAAGGCATTAACTAGATTCCTTTTTGCATCTTTCATTTATCTGGTAATCAGGAACATAATACTGAATCTATTTGTGTAATTGTGGCTGTTAAGAATCTTGGAAATCAAGGTAGGTGGAACCTGCCAGCTAACTCATGGTTACTAAAGTCACTGACTCAGGTCATTAATGGTTTAAGTGTCTCCTCATTAAAATAGTTTAACCAAAGATGTGCTTCCTGTCTTGTTTATTACTGCTACCAGTTTTTACACAGAAAAAATGTTGTTTGAAAGGATTTATAGAAATCACATTTCAAAAGAAGGATTATAAAACCCCAAATTCTTGATAAGCATAGACAAAATCAGTCTGAAGAAAACATGCTAGAGAAGATTTCTCTATTTTCATATGCATGAGAATTTTCTAGGAGTAAGAGAAAGCTCACTATACAATCATATTCCTTGCCAAGAAGAAAAAAAAACATACACCAATTTTAAGATGAAGTCCATGAAAAACATACAATTTTGGAGGCAGTATTCAATCATTTTTCTTGGATCAATTTGTTTTAATGCCTTCTATTTAATATATTTGACTTGTAAATATAACATCTGTCTGTTAAAGGCTGATATTGGTGCATATATAAAGCCCTTTTGATGAGGAAAAAAGTATTATTTAAGAAATACATCTAAGTAACAATAGCAAATACGTGAAAATCTGTCAGAAACTTTAATGAAACAAAAGATCAGGTAACTATTTAATTTCTTGTGTTCAATTAATTTCTCAAAGACAGAAACTGAGTGCTCAGTGCTACCCTGCTCAGAGCTAGAAAGAGACACCTGGGGTATTGCTAGTCTGGGGTCTGTGTCCCCGGAACAGCTCCTCCAGACAGACTGCCATCGGTCCCAGCAGCATGACTGTGCCTGTGTGGTCCCCCAAAATAGAGGCTGTGGTCTCAGCTCTGCAGCAGGGGCTCTGGTGGCTGACAGGAGAGCCAGACACTTGACACACAGAGATCCTGAGGTGTTGCCCAAAAACTGGGGCACAGGGCCTGAGCCCTCGTGCCACTGGGGCCAAGAATGCCAGTGTTTTAAAAGTCTGCAATTTCAGGGGCAGCCAGCCTTGTCAGTGTTAATAGGCTCCCTGTTGTGGTGCTCAGGGATGAGGCATGGATCTATCTGGGCTACAGCCTGGCCTCTTAGGGCTTTCCGTTTCCTTGCTGCAGGATAAAAATGACAAATCCTAGGGGCCATTGCAGATGCTGAGCAAATTTGACTTAAATTGCTGTTAATTCTGCTAACATTGGTGGTTTTGGGTTCTTACTTTTCTTGTAAATTGAAAATATGGCTGTTGTCTTTGATGCCACTCTGTGTCTCCTTGCCCCTCAAAGCAGGGTCTAGAACAGAAGACTGAGCTGTTCTTATTTCAGCCTTTTCTGCCCTCTGGAGCAAGGACACGCCCAGCTCTGATTTGTGGGTGCATGTTCTGGCTGTTTCCCCATGCAGCAGCAGGTCAAGACCCACATGCACATCACCTGTATGATGGTCCTGAATTTCACTGTGCTGGAAATAACTGCATGAAGGAGAGGGAAATGGGTTGTGTTTCTATGGGTCTTCCAGGTGAGGGGACCAGGGAGTGCCACATAGCACAGATAGCCTGCAGTTGAAAAATGAGCAGGAGGATCTTACTATTGCTATATCCAAGAAACAGGAATGCCAAAATTAATACTTTTTTATCTTAAGAAATGGGTGAAATACCTGGAAACTTCTTAATGTATCAGGAAATGAAGACTTACTTAACTTTTGCATTAAATTTTTTCAGTGACAAGCAGAATATGGTCCTGTGATTGAAGTTTTTTATCAGGGACTATACAGAGACCTTATCTTACTGCAAGATCAAGTGCTGCTTTATCATTATGAAATATAATAAATAATTTACAATGGCACCACAATCTAATTGACGGCTGCCAAACTGTGCATGCTGTTGAGGAGGAAAAGTGAGGGAAATATGATATTCATATGGAAACAAGAAAATTCAACTTTAGTAAAATTTAAGAATTAAAAGCATGGAGAACTGTTAAAGAACATTTTGAGCAATGAGAAGACTAAACAGAATGAAAATAGTGAAATACAGAAATTAATCTCTCCTTGGCTAAAAATACAGCACTGTTGAAACTCACTGTCCTAGAGTGACTTTATGATGCACCTACACTGTTGGAGTTGACTCTTGCTAGTTACCAGCTGGGTATATCATGATAATCATCTGGTATGGTCCATGTCCATTTGAATCCATTTTGTTATCCATGAATGTTTGTTGAAGGAAAAAAAAAATCTTTTTGTTTCCATACACGATTTTGCTTTATTTCATTGATACTTAAGATATTCTGCCCTATTCAAAATACAGATGCGGTGGGTTACCCTGGCTGGATACCAGGCACTCACCAAAGCTGCTCTACCATTTCCCTCTACAATCTGGACAGGACGGAGAAAATACAGCAAAAGGTTCATGAGTTAAAATAAGGACAGGGAGAGATCACCCATCAAATACCATCAGGGACAAAACAGACTGAATGTTGGAATATTAATTGGATTTATTACTAACAAAATCAAAGCAGGATAATGAGAAGAAAAAACACCTTCCCCCTCCATCCCTCACTCTCTTCCAGCTCCTCCTCCTCTTCCTCACCAGCAGGAGAGATGGGGAATGGCGTTATGGTCAGTTCATCACAAGTTGTTCTTGCTGCTGCTCAGGGAAGTGCATCCTTTCCCTCCTCCAACGTGGGGTTATTCATAAAGGAGTCAGTTCTCCATTAAATTCTCCAACATGAGCTCATTTCAAGGGAAACAGTTCTCCACAAAATGCTCCAACATGGGTCACTTTTCCATGGCTGCAGTCATTCAGGCACAGCCTGCTCCAGCATGTGTTCCCCACAGGGTCACAAGGTTTTCTGCCAGGAAACCTGCTACTGCATGGGCTTCTCTTTCCATGGGTCTGCCGATCTGTGCCAAGACCCTGCTCCAGCATGAGTCTCCCACAGGTTCACAGCTCCCTCTCAGGCACCAACCTGTTCTGGTGTGGGCTCCTCCAGTGGCTGCAGGTGGATTCTGCATTGCCCTGGATGTCCATGGGCTGCAGGGGCACAGCTGCCTCACCATGGGCTGCACCACAGACTGCAGGAAAATCTCAGCTCTGGTGTCTGGAGCACCTCCTCCCTCCCCTTCTGCATTGGTCATGGTGTCTGCAAGGTTGTTCCTCTCTCATACTCTCACTCCCCTCTTCTCTGGCAGTTCTGCTGAACATGTCGAAGCTTCTCATAGAAGCCACCCCCACCAAAACTTGCCAACAAAACTTGGACATGAAAACCCAACACAACAAGCCCACACTAGAAGAGACACTGAATGTGCTTTGAAATTCAAATTGTAAATGATATAACAAACTATTTGCTTACTTCACTGAGCTCCCTAAATTCAAAGGCTGGAAAGTATTGTGGAGTATAGAAGAGCACAGTTTAGAAACAGAAGAGGAACACTAGTTAAAAAACTTTTTGTTTGTTTGTTTGCTCAAACACTTCAAAAACTTACCACAGATAATGTAGTTGGGAATTTTTCCAACAGCATTTTTTCCAGATTTAGTCTGGGGTTTTTAATGAAAGTTTAAGGTGGGAATATTGTAGATTGAAATAAACCGGCCAGGTGAAGAATTCTAATTCCTGCCTTCTCAGACATATGCTTTCTTATTTCTTGTTCTTTTGGTTCTTGTTTTTAATTTTCTTTATATTTCTTCATCTTTCTTCTTTTCAGAACTTAAAGAAGGATGTACAATGGAACCATACTTTTGGAACACTAGTCATTGCATTAACCTACATCACACTTGCGGTGTTTCTCATAATGCAATCCTTTTGTATGAACAACTTAGAGTAACTTGTGGAGGCATTTAATTACTGACAGTGTATGACTTCATTTAGCCTTTTCCTTCTGCTCACATTGTGTTTCCTGCAGAAATGTGGCTGAATGCCTAAGCCCTTCTGAGGACAAAGGGTTTTGACAAGGACTGAAATATTTTATTCCAATTATCTTGATGACTAGTTAATATAATGCATATTATGACAGACTGAAGCTAAGTATCCAACTAATTGTAAACTATATTCTATGAACACCATTTTAATTTCTGCCTGCCCTGTAATAATAATTTTTACAATACAATGTCCATCCTTTCTGAAGGATGATAATGGGGGTGGGAAAATAGAGAACTGCCTGTCTGAGTGCTGTGTTCTCAGATCAGGGACTTAAGTAACTCCTTAGAGGTCTCTGTGAGAACACAACCAAGAATCACACGAAATAAATGACTGTACCAAGAAGCTGATGTGTAGATGTGATGGGTGTTGGAATCTGAGTCTTTGTAAACCTCAAAAGACTCTTATGTTTAATAAGAAAGAAGGACATCCTGTCCCTTTATGTTTGCTCTGAGGTGAGCAAGAAGGAAAACAACCGTTTAGCCTAAAGATTAGAGCTAGAGTAAAAGTCAGGAAGGGAGTGACTAGGATGAAGAATTTTCATAAGATTTATGAAATCTATTTGTTGGTTCTAGATTAAAAAAAAAAAGGGTGTTTGGTTAGACAAAGGATGTCAAATTCAATTTACTTGATCACTTAAAGACTTCAGTTTGTGACTGTAATGATATCCCTTTCTCCCTTCATAGTATATGTCCTAGCCTGACCCACTGTAAGACCTTGTAGCCACGTAGGTTTTCTCTATTATTCCCCCTCCTGTTGAAGTTGGACCCCCTTTAGCCTTCACAATCCATTCCTAATCCCTTCCTGCCTTTATTTATTAATTCAATGCTTATTGTTTATAAAGAGAATGTGTTTATCTGTCTCTTCCAAGACAACTCAAAAGGAATGTCATTATACTCTTGGCTATGAAGGCTATATCTAGTCTGCAAAATAAAAGAGGATTAGGGATCAAGCTTGACCTGCTCCCTAGCACTCCATGCTGCATATTTATGGTACCTCATGGTGCTGTTTTGACTTGTGCTCGTCAGCCCTTTCCAAGAGAAAGCCTAGCACAATGTGAGGAACAACTGTATGTATCAGGCTCTGCTTCAGGCAGGGAATGTGAGCCGGACAGCACCAGCTTTAGTTCCCTCAACACAATACAGTACTCCACCATTATCCCAAGGGCTTTGCTATGTCCTAGGGCATGCAGTGCCTACTCTGTGTTTTGTGTTCATAGGCTGAAGCTCAAACTTTGCATTAATTCAGTCATTCCGATGTTAACCCCTCTGCCCCCTAAAAACACTGTGTGTTTCTTTGGGCAGTGAGGCCATCACACAAGGCTGAGAAGTGGCAGTGGACACAGCGTGGACAAAACCTGCCTGCACCTCCCAGCCTTACTGCCACAGAGCAGTTCCTGGCTCTGTTTATTTAACGATACCAAAGTAGCCCCAGGGGCTGAGAAACAATGTGCATCTCTAAGAGGCAGTCAGCCATCAGCACAAAGGTAACATCTGGCAAGAAGTTATGTACATCTTAATAGGCCAGCTGTTCTCCTGATTGATTCATTGCCTTCCAGGAAGCACACTTACCCACCTCTCCGTGCTCAAGTTGGCCCCGCAGAATCCCTGGGCTGCTTTTTCTGGCTGGGTGGTGTATTTTGAAAACACAGGTGAGAGATCCCTGTGCACCTGAAGGCCATGCCATTCCTGAAATGGCTGACCAGGAGTTCAATTTTCTGTGGTGGATAAAGGGATGCTGATGGGGATTCAGCCAAGCATCCAGGGGCACATGCAGCTGCAGACTGGCCCACTGAATGATCTGCGGTTTTGCCATGCATGGTCCTGCTGCACAAAACATAGTGATAAGTTGGTGACTGCCATCACTCTCAAAGGCCCAGAAACACAAAAGTAATTGTAATACTCTATGGTGACAACAGGCTCACTTCTGGCCAGAGAGCAAGATGGTCTTGATTTATGATCCTTGAATTTTCATGGAGTTATAAGGGATAACTAATAAATGTACGTGTCACCCAGGAAAAGATAAAATGTTTTCTTTTGAATTTCATTTTACTGTTCTGCAATGATCAGGAGATACTTTATATGAATTGGAAGCAACAGCTGAATATAAATGTTTATCATCATAATATTTGATGTGCCTTAGTCAAGACAGGCAGGGTGCTATCTCTCTATTCTGCTAAATCTACAAATGAAGTACATTTGGATAATTAATCTTAGTACACGTCAAAGGTAGCAAAAAAGGCAAAAATTCACCCATCTCAAAGATGAAGCCAATCTTAGACCTCACCATTAAATTGCTTGTTGTAGTATTGTAATATATTCCTATTAAAGTTTGTTTATTAGTTTTAGTTTTAAAATGGTAATCTCATGAAAAAAATTTATCAACATGACTACATGCCAAAAGAGCCCTAGTTTACTTTTTGAAAAATGTGTTAACAATTATACTCCAAAAATCCTTTAGGAGGGGACAGAGGATGAGATATGGTATTTTATTGTGCAATTTCTGCAGAGTAAGCAGCAGAATCTGTAAACAGAATGACTGGGGATTATGGCTGCTTTAACAGAAGATATTCATGACAAGGTTAGAATTTTCTTTACTTGCAGTGTTTTGACCCTTCAGATTCTGCTCTCTGACATGTTCCTATAATGCTTTTGTACACATACCAAACAGAAGTTGGAAAAAGTTGTAAGCTTCTGCAGATCAGAGTTTAGGAAGCAAGAAAAAAATTAAAGAATTCTAAAAAATAAAACCTTTGGTTTGGAGTAAGTGCAATTATCTCTACTTTTTCATGATGTTTCCATTCATTGCTTCAGGCTCCAGGGGATGAAAAAACAGTATTTGATTCTAAGTGTTACCAAATGACATAAAGAGATGATAAGTACAGATATATTTTCCTTCTTTAGCAGCAGAATCTGGCAAGTGGAGAAATCTTTGAGGGAGGAATAGCATCACACATATTCTTTATCTACTCAGTATCAAACTCTAGGCTGCATTTTTAGGAATCTTATCTAGAAAGCACACTTTCAATCTTCATATTGGTATTTCAGCAGCAGTCACAATAAACAGAAAGAAACCCTTACTCTATTGTGTAGTTTCTTCATTTTTCCCAAGAACAGTTAAAGATCACAACACCACTCTTTCATTTTCTTCTTATTCCATTAGTCAATGTTTTTGTCTGCATTCACCAATATTTTTAGTAGAAGATGGTACTCTGATTTTTCAGACTTTTCTTAGTTTGTTTTTCAGTGGATCTTGAAATACAATTTTCCTTTTTTAAAATGTAATACTGTTAATCTGCTTACTAAAGCATTAACAGCTGGAATAAGGTCAAAAAAACAAGTGCATCTTTTCATGTATACTTGCACATCAGCTGAGATTTGTTTTTTTCATGAGGCTTTTACTAATTTTTAAAGTATATCCGGCCTGTTGACAAAAGAGCTTTATTTAAATGAACTATGTAATCTTTACCAGCAGTCTGTGGAGCAGATTTGACAATAAAGAAATATCTCATTACCTAGGAGCTTTGTATACTGCACAGGTGTAACTTGGTAGTGGAATAGTATAAAAAGATAAATATTAACTGGATTTTGCTAATAAATCTGCCATTCTTACAGAGCCAAAACCTGTAGAGTTGTTGTAATTGTTTGAGTTGTAACAATGAATGGAACTGATAAGGCTTATGTCATTTACATAGAACTTAGCATTCAGAGTGCACTGTTGAATTAATATGACACACACATTGGATCCTCTGATATCAGATTAACATCGTAGGAAATAGAGAATAGATTTAAAAGTGACATATTAGTCTCTGTTCAACATGTAACACTAATTTGCTTAGATCTGGGAATCATAGTAGGTCACTACTGATACACTGAGTAGTAGCTAGTGCTTGTTCTGTTGGTTGCCTTTTGGTCTCCTACATTTTGCAATAAACTGATGTCTCAAGAGGGACTATTGCAGAATTACAGAATGCTGTTATGTAGAATCCAGAAGGTCATTTATATCAGTGTCAATCAGGAGTGGAATTAAAAGGGTTATAGTCACTGCATGTAAAACAGAGTTGTGTTTTAATAAAACAATTCAGCAAAATAATCCTAGTTTCCTGTACTGTCAATGCCATAAAATAACTATGGATTTAGCTGCTAACATAGCAATCAGTTGCCTAAAGATCTATCTCTGGAAACATTAATGTCAGCAATACACCTTCATGGCACACTATGACTTCAAATCTCCCTGCCACTTTCAGCCGAACCTGCCATTCCCAATTATCTCCAAAAAATTAAGATTTAAATCATATTCCCAAGGCCAACAACAAGAAAAAAGAGGAAAAAAATTCCATTTATCTCTGGAATGCTGAGTTTAAATTATTAAGTTGATCTGCCAGGGGTACAGTGTGGCAGAGATATGAACTTAATACATTTTTGCAGGGTTATATCCAAGACCCTTGATATCAAAGTGTACTTTGCCTTCCATTCTATGTCTTCTTCAAAAATGAATCTGATTTCATGCTCAGTATATGACTGCACATGTACATAAGCTTTCCAACTGTTTTTGATAACTGATGATGGACTTTTATCATGGTACTTACCATAACTACTTCTGGTTCACTCCCATTCACCTCAGCTGAATCCAGCTTATTGTTCACTAAGATTTCTGCCCAATATCATATTACATCTTGTATAATATTACTTTGGAAATTATTTCTCTTGCAGGAGGGACAGGAAAGGTGTTGTTTTGGTGGTTTTTTGGGTTTTTTTCCTGAATAATCCTATTAGTTTAATTGTTGTATCTGGATATATCCTGCTGTGTCAGATTGCTCTCTGTGATAATGATCTTTGTTGTCTGCTTTAACATTTTTTAGCTTCTGGATTGCTGTGTTTATTGCTGACATCTCAACTAGTTATTGTTAATGTTAAATGGTTTAGGTTCATAATATTTCATCAAAATATTGTATAGATAGTGAGCTGAGTGTGACAAGACTTCTTGGAAGTGCTCTGCCCATCTGTTTCTCTCATCTGTCTCAGCTACATGCATTTTTTCATTCTTGCTAATGTTTAGTCCATTTCTTCATTTTAATATCCACAACTGGTTTTAATCACTTGGTAAGAAGCTCTATATACCTACTGAAACCGTATAATTTCCAGCTACTCATTCTTTTAAATGTTTCAATTTGCATTTTCTTGACTTGGAATCACCCTTTTTTCGTCACACTTATGTCACAAAGTCTCTGTAATCAGAGAAATTCCCATTCCTTGAGCCATGTAGCTGAGTTTGGTTCCTACTTTTCATGCTGTTTCTGAAAGAAAATTCAGGAAAGGAAAAGAAAATTTTAGTCAGTACTTGAAAGTTTTTCTTCTGGTAAAACATTATTGCACTGAGAAAGGATATTCCATCTTATGGTCTAGGTTTGGATCTCCTTATTTGATGTGATTGTATTCTAGCATAGCTATGGAAAACCTAGATTAAAATACGATGGTTAGAATTACACCAGTTTTGATTAACAGTTGTATTTCTTAATCACAAATTGGCATTCTTAGCACAGACTTCACAGATTGATCCAAATAAACCATCCAATTTTTGCATAAACTCGTTTCTCCAGGTTTTATGAGCACCAAAAATGGGTATTTGTGCTGATACATAGATAGGCACATTGCTGTCAGTAATTAATTTCATCCAAGACCAAAATAACAATCTAATTATAGACAACAATCAAGTTCCAGTGCTGAACTGATCTAATGTGTGACAAACCACTTTGTGAAGATGGTTTATGTACAGGGTAGAGTTACAGAGTAATAAGCATTCTTACTTGCTCAGAAATATTTGTACATAATCTGAACAACTGTATGACCACTAAGAAGGTCAAATATGCTGGCAGAAGACAATATGTTTTAAAAATGTTAAAAATGGAAACATTTGCTAATGACCATATGCAGGCAATAGTTTTCCAAAGACTTACATGATTCACCAGAATATTCTAATGAAAAAGTGATATCACACAGAGCAGTGCTGCCCCCTCTGAAATGTGAGTCCCCTTTGCAAACTGCATCTAGTAAAGGACATACCAGTATAACTTGGTAACAGAAGCACAATAATGTATTTTGCCTAAAATTCCTCAAAAAAACCAAAAACAAACAAACAAACAAAAAAAAAAACCCAAACCAAACTGCTTGGGCTATCCAAACAAATTCAGCCTGAGGCAAACACCTGCCATGCACATTTTTAGATCTGATGTTTAAAAGTTTGGCAAAATTTAAGGAGAATCTTCTTTTGAGATAAGTTTGTTCTTTTTTGAGGATAATAGTTTTGCCTGTGTTTTTTGTACTATTTTCTGTGTGACCAAGAATCTGGCCATTTTAATGGATCAGACATCTTACATGTAAGCCTGTATTCTAAATGCAGAATACACTTATATTATGAATAATTGTGTAAAATAAAATAACATTTTATTCATAGAGGATCTTCTCATTCTCAGGGGTAAAAGAGAAACAGTTGTATTCAGATCAGCTGAATATCACTATTTAAAAATAGCTAAGAGGAGAAAGAGATTTGTAATTGCAACCCAATGTGATGCTAGTGTCTTATCACTGTCCAAGCTTGTAATTGAAGCAGTCCACCTAGTATTTTATAGACTGAGAAAAAGCACCATGTCTGAGTTTCACATGCTGTTCACTTTGTGTTCTTAATGGGGCCATGTGCCATTTGGTGTTTAAACAAGTAAATACCCCTAGCTTTGGGTTCACTGTCAAATATCTCTGAAATCAGTCCATTTCTAGTGCTATGCAGCTAGACTCTGTAATAAGCAGGTGAAAATTTTGGGTTCCTGTGAACCACCAGGCAACAAAAGTAAAAAAATCCTCTGGTCTATATAAGATGCATTTACTTCTTTTTATTTGGGATTTTCTTTCAGTTTTACTTTTGTTTGTGATATAGACAATCCAAATATAGTGGTAACATTAATAAATGAGGACCTAGAAACAATGCCACTGGAATAATGCATTAGGCCTGAATAGTCCTGAGCTTCAAATAGTGTCATACATCTTTTAAACCAGTTTGATTCCTCAAATAAGAAATTATTTCATTCATATTCATGCAAGTCAAGTATGGATTTAATGAAATATCTAGATTTATCATAACAAAAAACTTACAGATAAGAACAGATTAAGGTACCCTGAATCATAAAATTCTTCTCTAATAAGACAGTAATATCAGCTATTTTACATGTCCTTCTCCCAAATTTATGCTGATATTTTTGATTATATTAGTGCCAAGTGTAAAGAAGGAATCAAATAATTATGGAATCATATGGTGCCCTCTGCTGTGAGTCTCAGAGGGGAGCCACAACACCAGAGGAATGATAGTGAAGCCCCAAAACAGAAGAATGGCAAGGGCAACTCCATGAGATCATTTATCCTCTCCAGCAGCTCCCAAAGGTGTTACTCCAGCAAAGCCATTGGCTCACTGTTTCTTTGTTTTCAGGACAAGGCTGCTTGTTGCAGAAATTTTCCTCCCGTCCACCTGTATCAGCTGCAGCCATGGCAGATTCAAGAATGACAGAAACAGGAATCATGGGGTTTCCTTTCCTTTTGAATCTCCAAAATCTGGAGTTTACTTGTCTTTCTATTTCCTTTTTCCTTCAGTCTTACTCTCACAGCAAAGCAGACATCAAAACCAAAGTGAATCTCATATAAATGTTTGGCTTGTCTACCTTTCCTACACCTTGGCCACTGGAGATGGATGCTGTTACCTTCCTTGCCAGCATTTGTCTCATTGTGTTCAGAGTACTAAGAAGCACAGCACTTAAAACCCACAGAGTAAGCAATAATGCCATGCATTTGACTCATGCATGCCATGCCTTTTTAAGTCTCTACATCTGACAAAAAAAAAAAAAAAAGACCAGGAGAAGCTAGTAACTATATGTCTGGTATGACCAAGAAGAGCTGCCAGAACAGTACTTTTGTCTTTTGGGACAGGGACATCATGGCAAAGCCTATGGAATCTGGTTTTGGGTTAGAAGTGCTCTTTAGCTAGGTTACTTGAGATTTTTATTTTTTTAATCATTCCCTCAGCTAGAGCCCTGCTGTTGACTCACAAATTCACATGGCCCCTCCTAGGTTAGTGAGTTCATCATTTTATTCTACGATTGCAAGCAACATTTTGTGATCAAGTCATTACTTTCTCACAAACCTGTATTTCTGACCACATGCATAAATATTATTTATGTTTTAATTAATATTGCAAAAATAATAAATATTTGGGTTTGGATCCAATATGTAAGGCACAATAAAATGTTTTCAAAATATGAGATGCATTTCAAAATAGGATAAATAATAACATCAGCTACTATGGACTTTTAATTTTAGAAACAGAAACAGTAGCAAAGGTTGTATTGGACACTAACCCTTATAAACTGTCAGTTTCTCAATAAATATAGCAATTTTCATATGGTTAAACCTCTAACTTTGAATGTCTTTTAATTATCTCAAGACAAGAAATTGGAGAGCCAATAGAATACAATAACTGCCCTTTCACTGGTTAATGTCAAATCCTTCCCCATGCACCCCCAATGACCATTTTCTGTATCATATAGCAATGTGACATATCTTGCAATTATTTTAACTTTTTGCAAAATCAAGATTTTGGTAATCCAAAAATAGTTTTCTACTTAATTCTTTTTTCTAGACCTGAAGCAGGTTGTTTTATTAATATGTTCTAAGTTATAAGGTTTGCACCTCTCTCACCTGCCTTCTTTTCCAGAATTAGGAATGGTATCAGAAATAGTGAGATTTGAAAACAGTTAAAGTAACATCAGACAGGCAGGAAGAGACAGATTCCAGGAAACTAAATAATTTTTTTAATAGATGAGAAGTTCCATTACTTAGAAAAGGTTCTTCAGACTGGAAAATGCACTATTTGGGTTCAGGTTTTGGCTGTGATTCAGGTTGGGTTTTATTTGGGTTTTTCCCATTGAGCTTGTCTATGTTCCTTTATGTTATTTTTAATATACACAGGCAGAACACAAAATATTATGTACAAGGGTCTTCTTTAATATTTTACAGCCTCATTTAGAAAGATGCAGCATACTCAGAGCTTCCATAGAATCTAATGGGACTTGTGGAAACCTGGTATCTCCAAAAATCAGGCCATTAATTTTGAAAATGTGCATTAATTACTCTCCAGGCTGTAATAGCTCATTTGATATTACTATAATCTACATTCTTTTGAAAAAGTGTATTTTTCACCTGGTGCACTGCACTTGCTCCTAAAGAGCAGTCATATCTTATAATGTAAAAGCTTCTTCATAACTGATCCAATTATTGACCTGTGGCATTGACCTTAATGAAATGTAATATTTCCAGAGAAATGGTACAATCCATTGCGTTAATCTGGTTGACAGGCATACTCTTGAAGGCTTCATGATAACAATAGCAATGGAATTTATCGAAATAATGAACTTGATGAAACACAAACCTGTGTATTTCCACAAAGCAATGAATTAAGTGGTTTAAATGTCCATTTTCTGAATTATAACCAGTCTAGAGTATGCAGCAGCATTTGCAGAATTTGCCAAAATCCACACCTGTTTTCAAAAACATTCTCCGTTTGTAGATTTTCAGATCCCTTTACAACATTTTTGTTCTAGACTGAGACCCAGCACACAATGTTTATGGGTTCCAAATACTTGCAGATTAAGGAAAAGCTGATTCTAGTCTTAACTATGGATTGTAACAATGACCACTGTTAACCAAAAGTGAAAGCCTTCAGGTAAGTACTCCCACTTGGAACCACTTCACTTAGGATCCTTTGCACTGAATGTGATTCCTAGGATAAGTGTTATCTTTTCTATATGTCAACATAAAATCCTTTTTTAAGTAGTGTCACTCTCAGGCACTGCATTTGGTGCAATTTAGGGCTGTTAGATGCTTTCATGTCATGTGGTTATAGCTGGGTAGATTAATAGGAACTTCTATATGGAAATTTCTTTCCTGTTATTGTTCTCCCTGAGCAGTTGATGGCTAAGTTAATTCTCTTTAGTTTTGTCATGCACTAAAGCACACATTGCCAAGCTATGATAAGCTTTACACAGGGAAAAAAAAAAAAAAGCCCTTGTGTCCATCAAAGTCTTAAACTTGCATTTTAAACTTTGGCCTGACCTGATGTGCCATTCAAAAAGCTTCAAAAGATTATTTTTTTAAGAAAGGTTCAATATGTCCCGAGGCTATCGGTTTTGAGTTAAACTGGGTGAAGTAGAAATATTTTACTCATCAGCTTTGCAGTCACAGAGTTTGCCTCAGCTAGAACAAAACTGCTGAGGCATTTAGAGAAAATTAACCCCCCATCCTGGCAGCCAGATGTGACTGGTTTCTGATGAATGCACATGAGTGGGCTGAAAAACCAAGAGACTGTGAAATTCCTGTCAGGTCCGTACAGCGCAGAATGGGCTATTGACTGCTTTCTATATTTCCCTCCATCATTCTTCTTGAACGCTGCCATTAATTTCTTCTCCTGCTCTGACTTGGGAATTTAATTTTTTTTTCCCTGTTTTTTTTTTTTTCCCCTCCTTCCTCCCCCTAGCTACCTTCACTCCTGAGCCCCCCACCCTGACCCCCGTTGCTGCCGTGTCCTTGGCCATCGGCGTTGGCGCTGCTGGAGTGGCCACTGGCGTGGCCAGCCCGGCTGCAGGGGCGATGGAGCAGGACCAGGCTGCCCGAGTGGTGGAGCCTCTCCAGCGAGGCCTCTCCAGCCAGGCTGGGCTGGCAAGGATCCAGGCAGCCTCTCAGGAGAACGCTCAGAAAATATTAGCTGTGCAGGTAGGTGATTGCAGGGAAGTCGGAAAGATCATTCTGATCTAGATTGAAAAGCAAATGATGGGTAGTGTGATGAAGCATTAAAACCATATCCCATCAGAGTTTTATAAATTTTTAACCTCTTTAATAAACTGGAATTGCATGAAGGATGAATTCAGCAAGTTAGCACATATACCATGCATAGATTGAAAAAAGAGGGGGAGATTAGATTTATTTCGCACAAACCTTTGAGAAGATTATTATAAATACACTGAATATAAATATTTGATACACAGAGTGGCACTGCTATTGCTGCTGAGTCGTTTCAGAAGATGTTATTGTGTCCTGTTTTGTGCAAATATTATTTCCGTGGTAAACAATATTGTCGTTTTCACTGTATTCGTATTTAATATCTCTAGAAGGGGACTATTTTTAAGAAGTATTGCACTTTCCTAACTCAGTTATACAATAATTTTCCCTTATTTGTAAAAAAGCAACTTTGTGGGTATATGAGATTTAAAAATGGTTTCCAATGATGTATGGCATTTCATTTTATGTCTTGTTCCCCAGATAAATATATTTATCAGGGAACATAACTACTATAGGGTATAGTTTGAATATTTGTGTTATTTTTGTCTTATGCTATGGTATCTTATTTATATTTCTGTAAAGCCACTCCTTTCAATCTCTTCCCATAGTTAATGGCCATAACCAGATGGCATTTGTGAAGGGTTTTTAAAAGACTGAAGTGAAATATTTCTCCCTGCAAAAGAAGTTACATTGCTGGTGCAGCTTCAGTACAGCATATTCTTGCAATCTCTGTTGTCTAATTTTTAACAGTCAAGCTTTACTGTGTGATTGCCGAAACGATTTTACTGCATTTTAATATTATGTAATTACACTTCACACTTATTATCCGATGCATTAAAGTAAAATCTAACTTGAATAAGTTCTAGAATTCCATTAAGTTGCATCAGCATAATGATCTGTTTTCAGTATCTCACTAAAGGGATTTTTTTTTTAAATTCCAAATTTCCATATTTGTTCTATGGAATCATATGTGTTCTGCTATATATATACTACGTTTGTTCTACTTATGTAAGACATTTAGAAAATCCCAATAATATAAAAATCAGAAATTCCATATAAATAATTAATAAAAATTTAATCAGATTTTGTACTTTAGTAATGGGTTTTAATATTCTTTTCTGGAATTCTTTGGAATTTAGGGGCTGTTATATATGACAAATACTTCACTGACCTCTGTGCCAGTGAAAACAGTTTTTTCATTCAAATTCCTCATTTAGCATTTGAAAAACTGGAAAAGCTTCCTTTTGATTTTTGCAGGGGGGATTTCCCAGGTGATTTCTATTCTCTCCTGTGTGAGTAGAGCAGAGCCGATCTGTGGGCAGTCCAAAGACCACAAATAACAATAAGGGTGGCACAGAAGCCACAGGTGGCAGATGGTTTCCTCACACACAAATCTTAGCATTAATCTAACGTTCTGTAATATTTTAATAGTTGTACAGCAAACCCAATCTGCATTGGAGCTCCTCTGTCAGCAACCAGTCCTTGCAACAATGGATGAGTGTGGCAGAAAAAACCTTCACCTTAGCACTTTTCTCTATGCATGCTGTCCCTGCTGAGAACCAGTGTCAGTAAATCTTGTCACCTTGAATATCTAGCTGGAAAACAGGCTTAAACTAAGCTTCAGCACCATTGGGGGGTTCAGATCTGAGTATCTCAGAGCTATCAGTGACAAGTGTGGAAAACATTCTTTTCCCTCTCTTCTTTCATTATCCATGACAGGGTTTTCAGATATTCTGATCCTTTTCTGGTATTCTGATATTCTTGCTATGTTTTTATATGATTTGTCTGGTAATAACTGAAAATTTAGAAAAAGAACGAGGAAAACATATAAAATTAAAATGGAAGTAGTTCAGCAAAGAGCTATTACCAAGGTGTGCAAAAAGAGGACTTTCAGACAGCAATGTCCTGATTTTATATTTTGGAAGTCTTGGAAGTTGTTTAATTATATACAGACTGGTGTCTTTGTAAATGTGTGTTATTGCCAGATCAATCTATTCTTCTGCCAATTAAGTTCCCTTATTGATGACATTAATGTAGTGGCACTTACGTCTAAAATAAAATCTGACAGTTGTTCTTCTGTCTTTCTTTTCTCTCAGCCAGAAATACCCCGAGTTTGTTGTTCCTAGTGACCCTTTACATTAAAGAATGAGGCTGAGAACAAGCTGCACTGAGAAAGCGTGTGGCAAAACAGTGATTTCTGCTCATCAGAGCTTCTGTCCCAGCATTTCCTTGAGCAGAGCAATCAGGAGCAGGTGAATGACAGAGGAAGAGTGCATTAGGAGAGGCAGTAGATACAGTACATTGGCTGCCTAAGTGTTTTCTAATATTTTACAGAAGCCGTGACCTGGGTGAGATCCAAAAAGAGACTTAAAAGTAGATAATGGAGGAGGTTTTGGCCTTTTCACCAGGTGCTTTTTAACTATCAACACCCTCCAGTTATACCCAGCTGCAGAGTTTTGGGAGAATTGTGACGTGAAAATACAGAGCTGCCTCAGAAGAGAAGACAGATTTGACCAGAGGTTTCATCATTACTTGTCAACACTACTACAGCTTAGTGATATGCAAAGATTATTTTTAAAAAAACAAAATACAATTTTGTTCTAGGTTTTATCATGACATTTGTGGCCATTTTGCTTTTTCAATATTTCATATTTGCATTGGAAACAGGAATAATTAATTGATTACCTAATGTCTGTTTGTTTTCTGAATGCACTTCTATCAGAAAATAAATTTTTAACATTGAGCATTTCAATTGTGATCTTAAAAAAGGGATAATATATTCTTCCCTATTAATAGCAAAGGATAAATATGTTTGTAATTAAATAAATTGTTAGAGCAGAAATCAATGACTGAAATTAATTATACTTCCAATTTTGGTTCTTCTATTTTATTTTTCTTTAGAGCAAAGGGCGGGGCTTTTTCTTGAGTGAGATTATTTCATCTTGAGATACTCTGCCTTTTTTCAAAATTTCTTAATTTTTAAAAAAAAATTTTTACTGTCTCTGATTGCAACCAGTAGCAGATTTCAAGGGATTACAATCTAGAGATCTTTTTTGATTTGAGAGAATGCACTAGAAGTGCCTTAGAAACACATGAGCAGTGCTCTTTTTATTCTGGGAAGTTTGCATACATGCAGAACAGGTCTGTAAAGAGACTTTGTTTTAATTGTGGTAGTCAAAGAAATTTCTGTGTGCACTATTATAGATGTAATTTACAGCTGTTTTACCATCACTGTCAGCACAGTCCATATTTAGTTTGCTAGAGTATTTTAGCCTTCAAAAATCCTTCAACAATTTCTAAATAAGTGTTTAGACCAGCAGAAAATCATAGAAGTAATCTCTCTAATTTTGAAAAAACCTGAAAATATGCAAAACCTTTTGTACTTCTAATACAGGGAAGGCATTTATTATGTTAATTACTTTTGCTTTTCCAATAATGTTTTGGAGTTTCAATACCTTGGCTCTTGAGCAAGTTCAATTAGCTATCTAATTGCAAAAATGATATATGATGGCAGATGTAGCTTTAGTTGGGACTGTGCCTGTGCCTTAATCCTGATTCAAATTAGACCATCCTTTTAGATGATTCATCTTGACTATAGTTATATCAGAATCATTTGGGGGGTCAAAGTGCTGCAGGAAAAGATAAAATCATTGCTATTCTCATGGTAACTTTAAAGGATTTCATACATACCTTTTCAGATGGTGGCAAGACAAAGGTACCTTTTTATTAAATGCAAGATTATTGGTTTAATTTATAATGAGTCAGAAGCTTTGATAAACATTCATACCAGCATAAAATGATACAAAAATAGATAATCAGAATTTAGATCTTAGAAACCCCTTTATCCATTTTCATCAGGTGCACATAGCTACATAAGGCACCAAGGACAAGGGACCTATCAACCCAAAGTCTGTCACTCTGACTGAAGTTTGCTGTGGTTATTTGTGTGTCTTTTGCGGTTTTACTCGAGTTGCTTAATCAGACTTAAATCTTTAAAAGACTGAAATCCTTTGGGCAAAGCAAGTGTAGTTCAAAATAACTCCACTGTACTGAACTACACCAGTTTATGACAGAAGAGTTTTGGTGTTTTGTCTTTATTTGAGCAATTTTGGGGAGAGAAAGGAGCGACTTTTATTTAGTAAGACTTTCAATTTTTGGTGAATCTTCCACAGGCATCTCAGTGGGTACTAATTCTTAATGGAGGAATATTTTACTGGCAGTTCAGAACTGTGCTCTTCATGGCACCCTGTTCCTTCTCCTTATAAGAAATTCTGTGCCCTTCCACTAAAGGCCAGGAGCAACAGGAACTCTTCTTGCTACAAGCAGCTTTACCCTTTTGCTCTCTTAAAACCACACATTCTGAACTTGGTTCTTAGCTGTCAGGTGGTAGCCAGTTTAAGCACATCTTTTGTTTTCTAACTTATTAACACAGGTGTGTTATGGTGTCCCCCAGGGCTGACGCTCTTCAAAATCTGTATGCCTTCTCTTTTATTTTCCTGTGTTATGGGTTGAGTTATCACCATTTATGCTGATTGCACTCAGTTGTGTCTTTTGCCTGCTGATTTCACTTTAGCAGTCTTGCTGTTTCTGTCTTGTCTTGGAGACATATGGGGTTGGATGACAGATAATGTTTCTTAAGGGGACATGGCTGCACACCTTTTAATTAGTTCTAAGCTTTTCTGTTTAGTCACATATATTCATTATAACTATTTAAAATGTTGAAGTTACATTTTTCTGCATTTATAAAATATTTATTTTGTACAATGCAGGGGAATTGAGACAAGCTATTTTTGCATCTGCACATGGGGGTAATTCTTACGAGCTGAAAAATTTGTTACTTAATTAATTATGTTCTAAAGAAACGTGAAAATCAGCATCCAGTGTATAGTTCCTAAAAATACTCAGCTTTCCTCTCAAATGCTTATGAATTTTGCATATTTGCATCTGGAATGCTTCAAAACATGATCTCACTTTTTGTTTAAATTCTTAAAGCAATCATTTTCTCTAGATTTTTCTATATTGAGTTGATGACCCAGACAAATATTTGCTAAAATCTTTGAATTTACATACTGTGTAGTTTAGTGGCAAATACAGCTGCCATGGCATGGACACTGAAAGTTCATGACCATTTATTTTGTTGCTACATGATGAAAGTGACCTTTCCAGTAAGAGAATGGAAAGTAGTCTCAAAATAAGCCAAACTCATAGAAGAAATTAGAACTTGCTTGATTTCTTTGCCTCATTTTCATGGTCTGTGATTTTGCTTATCACATGGCAAAACTCCAATATCTTTATTCTGACATAATTTCCTTCACCATTTTTTAAGTGAAGTGTATGTACAATTTGGCACAACTCAGCTCCATTTAGGTTTTTACGCCACTTTGCCTTAATGCACCAAGCTTCTTAAGCTTCTCATAAAACCTTTCTTTTTCAAAGCTTCATACCCAAAGTCTTACATAACCAAAAACATTTCCTGGCATGCATAGAAACACCTAACTCTTTCAATTCTTCTATGGTTTCACTTAAAAGTTTTACTATAAGAAGTCAATATGATATGAATCAAAGAGCTCAGAAATGTGGTGCCACCTAAAAGTTCTAGGTAGGAAGACAACCAGTTCTCCTAGTTACCTGTCAATGATGGAGGCTAGGAAAAGGTCTCTGCAAAGAAACAAATTAGATTCATGTTTTTAAGATTAGCTTACTCAGTTTTGTTTTGGAGATTAATCATTTAGTTTACTTGCAGGTGTATATTTTCGATATAGAACATTTGTGTTCTTAAGTATTTTGTGTACTGCAAATTGTGACCTTATAGAAAATGGTATGATGATAGCCAATCAAAGAGATAAATTTTTAAATTTCTTTTAAAAGAAGAATTCCTAAGTGTCACATTTTTTCATTATTCATCACCACTTACTGGAATCCAGTTTTGTGTATTACCAGAATAGGCCTAAATGTCCACTTCCTTACACTTTCTGATATGTACACACAGAAATGTCTTAATAATTTAAAATTTGCTGACTAAAGCAAATGTTTAAATTTTTTAAATAGCAAAACCTAAATTTACAGAATTAAAAGTTTACTAAATGTAACTACATATCTGACTTTAAAGGATGATGAAATCACTAAACAAATTTCCTTTTTCATTCAGCAAAAGTTATTCTTCCCTTAAAGAGATTTATAATCCAGAAATTCTGCCTAAGAATTCTTGTTCTTTCTACATGACATTTCTGCACTCCTTCCATGCTTGTTTTCTAGACCTAGCCTCTGACACCGCCTATTTCCATTTTCCTCAAGTCCCACCCTCCATATTTTTTTTCCCAACCAATAGTCTCTTTCTTCCACCTCTCAGCCTCTGAGACCTGCCAGTTCCAAGCTTTAGCCTGGTCTGACAGACCACTGGCAGCTTTCCTTTTCTGCAGCTCACTTCTGTATATCTCTAAATCTAGATGTTGCTCCATTTTGGCTCTTTCTTTGTCACATTAAAATCAAACCATTTCCTCCTCCTCCAGCACTTACTGGGCAAAATGAGAGCACAGGCAGGACACCTCTAATCTGAAGTCCCTGGACCCAGCTCAAACCACAGCAGCTCTGCTGCAGGAGAAGCCTTACCTGTCACCACGGTCAAGTTTGTAAAAATCTGATTTTCGGAGCTACTGAGCTCAAGCTCACATTTCAGTAATCTTGGGCAAACTGTGTTTTCGGAGCTCACTGCCTAAGTTTTTGATATGTTGTAATTCAAGGGAAAAAAAAGGGAGACATTAGAATGGATATTATAAAAGCAAGTACTTGACAACTTTTACAATATGCAATCTCTCGTCCCTACCTACCGTTCAGGGGGAGTCCTTCCTATTAAAGGAAAATTCCATGGAGTGATTCAAAGACCAGTGTTTCCAAATCCAGAAATAAATAGTTCAAGTTCTCCCCAGCACACTGGATGTGTATCCTTGAACATCTGCGCAGAGTTTAGCTGTCTTGGTTTGAGTAGGTGTGTTATGACTATCTGGTACAGCATGAGAAAGCAGATACACAATCAAAGTCTCAAAGTATTTTATTACAGTTCTGTGAAAAGTTTAAGACTAAATTATCAGTAACACTGAGGTTTCTGGTGATGATTCTGTAGCTCATTAATCTCTCTTGTGACCTTGGTGAAATATGATAACCTCTCAAAGATAAATAATTTGTTTCACAAAATTCCCTTCTCAAGTAAAACCGCAATGGTTTCACATGGACTTGCTCCTTCAAGACACCAGTGGTTGTTTTGATTGACAAGAAAACTAAACAATGATCCAATAAGTAAGAGGGTTATTTAGTTGTTGAGAAAATGAAGCAACACTTCATAGTTTTGCTTCTCCAGCAATTGACAGAAAATTCCAGTGTATAATTAAGAAAAGCTAAATAAAGCCCATTTGTAGGAAGACAAGATTAAGAATAGGATTTATGAAGTTATTCTGTTGCCAAATGAGCAAATGCTTAGCTCTGGTTTTATAAGTAAAAACTACAGAATTTAATTTCTTTATCCAGTACAGTGAGTAAAGGCTCAGAGAAATGACTTTTTAAATTAATGATTCAACCTTACAACATCACTTTGGGTTATTTGAAGTTTAGTAACCTCCTTCTACCCATTTTAAACATATATCAAAACACAGGTTTAATGATAAACTGTTTACATGTTGAAAGCTCCTTCTTGGCAGCTCTTCTGTTTTTGTCGTCACCTGAATTAATTATGATAGTTCAGAACATCCCTAGCAAACATGATGATATATCATTGATTATGAACTCATCTACTGAACTCTTAACTATGGTTGAAAAGTAGATTATTTTGTTTAAAGACAGCAGTTTAAAAATTTAGACATTTAATTTAATTATCTTCTCCCAGAAGTATAAGAAGAGATCAGAATCCTAGAGTGAATAGCATTATACTTGCATAAGAAAACTTACAGAAGCATTTTTGCCTCAAACTCAATAATTTTGCTTATAATCACTAACTATGTTTTTGTTTTACAGAACCAGTATGATTTGGAAAAAGAATAAAATTGCTTTTAAAGTGCAAAAATAATTATGAACCACTTGAAATGTAATGTCTGTATTTTATTTCTCATCAGAATTCATTAGTGTGTAACATCAATAATTTAGCCCATCATTTGCCAACACTGACTTGGCTCAGTAGTTCAATCATGTAACCCTGTAAACTCACTTTCCATTAAAATGAATGTTGCTGACAAAGGATAACTAAAGAGATACTTCATTTATTAGCTAAAGAGATACTTCATTTATCAACATTTTTAAATTAGAAGTTTGGGACCACAGACACTTAGCTGGATAAATTATTCAAAGGGATCTTTGCATTAGGCCTAAAGATGTTTATAGAATCAAATACAATGTTATCCAGAATTATAACAGCCTTTCATTTGTGTAACATGTAATTCACAGTATAATATTCCAGAAACCAACAGAGCCACCTGCAGAGAATCAAATGACCTACCGGTACGAAATACTGTCTGTCATGTGCAAAATTATCAAATGTGTAATATCCCATCTTTTGATTGACTCAATCAAGCATTTCACATGGAGAATTCCTTACACGAAACTTCTTGCAACAGGCAATATAATCTTCTCAAGTTGCATTTGAGGAATTAAATGCTTTACATTATTTTACTATGAGTGCCTTCTTTAAATCCAGTAACTGTCGCCTCCAAACGTATCCTTTAAAAATATTCAGGATTCAGATGTGATGCCACAGTTCATTGCTTCTCTGGCTTTTTTCCTTTTTCCTTGCTACCTATTCTTCCTTACCAGAATACTGGGTTCATTTTCTAAACCTCAGTCCTTTTCTTTATGTTGTTGTTGTTATCATAATGCATCTTGGATGTAAACATTGTTTCTTCCTTTTTTTTTCTTTTTTTTTTTTTATTAAACACACACCTGTAGCACAAGAGGACTAAGTTATGAATTAAATAAAACCCTTTCATGCTTACGCCTGGGAAGATAGATCTGGAAATCAAATCCTTCCTAAGGATAAATCAGTAAACATCTGTCAGAGGATCGACACAACATGACTGTCATCTGACTGTGTACTCTGGAGGGCTGCTGCTAACGCTACAGAAGGAACCAATTAAGAACAGAAGCAGAAAGCAAATAAAAATGTTACAATACCAGTTGGGTCAAACCAGCACATTGCTGTACAATTCCCCTTACTCTTTTCTATCTGCCTAATTCAAATGTATATGGTTTCTCTATAAAATATTTCTATCCTTGTTCTTTTCTCAAACTTCATGCTGGACAGCCAGGAACCACTCCTCCTTTAAGTGATGTTCCTTGTGCTCACAGGTCTTATAAATATGTTTTTGTGATACTCCAGGCTGAGGAGTGAGGGATCAAATTTAATTCCTCCCTTTCAAGTATTCTCTTAAGAAGTGTTTTTTCCAAAATGAATGGGATGTTCTTCCGACCCAAACACTGTGGTAACTGAGCATGCATGTGGTAGCACAGCAGAAATGTGTTTTTTGAAACAATTTAAAAGATGCTGCTATCAGCTGATTCAGGGATCTGAGGAGCTTTGCACAAGGAAACCTCTTCTTGAAATTTTTCTCTGTTTTGTGAGGTGAGAGTGGGTAGGAAAGAACTGCACCTTAGAGAACTACTCATTTGTCAAGGATGATTTTGAAGAAAATGAAATCAGAAGCATTTCTCTTCTAGTAGTGTTGTATTTCTCATTCCTACAACATTCAGTATTGCCACATGGATACACAGTCTGTACAGTATCATCACTTAGCATCAGTTTTGCCACAGCTACTGGCACTGGAGCAGTAACTTGAGAGCTGAAGACTCAGGAAATCAGTTCCTTTCTTGCATTTAACTCCTCCAAACCTGTGATGGGTCACAGCAGTTTCATGAGTTGCATTGACATGCCAGCTTGTCACAGCTATCATGGATCCCAAAATTTGCAGATTTCTGGCCCTCCTGTATGATGAAGCAGCTGCCATCTTGGACAGTAATGGAGAGGGGCACCATGGAGAGAAACCAGAACAAGCCACTCCATGACTTTCCTATGACACTCCTTAGCCTTGAGTAGTACAAGCTGTCTTTATGGCTGCTCAGTCCTACAGAGAATTTAATATCTATTTTCAGAGATTCTGAATTAATTTGTTTCTAGGTTAATGCAGAGCTTCCCTTTCTTGGGTTTGCATGTGTGCTACAGGTACAAGAGGAGAAATATATGACACTGTGGAAATTCAGAAGTGTGACCTTGTGGTTGCAGAGAGGTGGTATGAAATTTAGGAATACTTACTGAGCATGGGGAATTCTGGAAAAAATGTCTTATGTCTGATCTCACCTGTCTGGTCTGAGATAGGAAAATTTTAGGAAGAAATAGTGCATGTGTGTATTCTGCCCTTATTTCTACATGGCCTCTCATCACATCATTGCTGGGTGAGTTAGATGGACCACTGGCTTGACTCCATATTGCAGTGTCATGTGATGCTGTTTTGGCTGCTGGTTTCTTTGGCAATAAATACATTTTCCAATTTTATATTTGCATTTTATTTCTCTTTATGATTATTCCTACTTTTCTGGTTATCTTGTTGATTTACTGGATCTTCCCATATTTCAGATATTCTTCATTTGTATCAAAAGATGGTTTGCAGCAGTTAATCCTTTTTCCCCTCAGGCAGCACATTAAATTATTTACTTCTGAGGAACTCTTTTCTAAGTAAATTTAAACTGTAGTATATGAGAGAACAAGCTTGCACCACTAAATGAGAATCATAACTGCATCTGTAACATATCTAGGAAGAAGCTGATTCTCCAGGAGTTCATTTTACAATACTTCCAAGTTACAATACTCATCAAAGAATAATATGCTCGAGGATAAGTCTTGGTGGAATTTGAGATTCAATAGCACTTTGGGCAGTTGCTATTGGACTATAGACATGATGTTTAAAAAAAGTAATTTACAAGGCCAAAGTTCATTACTTGTTCTCTTCCTTTTTTCCCCCTCCAGCAAATGAGTCCTTCTAGGTTTCCAAAAAGGAGTATTGTTATAAAATAAGTTTCATAAGGGAAAGAATGAAGTATCCTCACCTGTTTTAAAGTTTTGCACTCTGGCTCAAATATCCTCAAGTTGTACCTTGTTATTCCTGAAAGATATTAGGTAGAAAAGCTGACAAATGAAAAGTCAGTAAGCACTACTAGGGACTGGGGGCCTGATTTTCACAGTTTACTTGTTTTAAATCCATTAGTGTCATTACAATTGCACCTAATTTAGGTCTCTGTGAAAATCAAGCATTAAGATTGCCTCTTATTTTTAGTCTTTATTTCTTATGGTTTGAGAGCTATTAGTATATGATACTGTCAAACTAATGGAGCAAGTGGAAGATAAGTGACCATATTTAATATGATTGTATGTTTAAAATATAAGTTTTAAGTTTCTAAATTTAAATTTTATTTTTCATTGAAACACTAATAAAGCATAAGGCTGTCATAAACTTAATTTTCTTAGTATATTGTAAAATGTAGGCTTCTTTCTTTCTTTCTTACAAGTAGAACTTTAGGGAAAGAATTAGAATTTTTTCCATAACCCAAGCCTTCATAAACTTGATCAAAATGGCAACCAGAATAAAATCAAGCACTTCCTCAGAAACAGCTATGATGAAAACTCCCACTGAAGTCTACAGCTTAATTTGAAAATTCATTTTACATGACTGTATTCCATTTATTTAAATCATTCATGGAAATTAGATAAGAGGTAAAATGTACAGGTTGTTGTTATGGGGGTTTTTGGTCTTGTGATTTGGCGGTTTTTATTTCAGGATTGACAGAGCACATCCACAGCTCTCAATTTTCACCTAATGGGAATCCACATGCCTGCTTAAACTTGGCTCTACACACATATATAAGTATCGTTTTTCCAATGAACCAGCACATAAAATTTTCCTTTAAGACAATGTACTCTTAAAAGTTTTATTAAATCTGTTTTGAAATCAAGTCAGTGTCATTAATGAACTATCATTTGATGATTAGTTTTCCCTAGTGTAAACTTTAAAAATTCATTAAA
>JAHLSL010000019.1:5971030-6032649 GCA_025920805.1 Petroica traversi
ACTTATTTCTGCTGCACAGCAGAAAATATGATGGTCCTTGTGTACAGGGCAGCAAGGTTTTCTGTGAGACACAGGACCAGGTATTGCATATTTAACCTGAGTAATGAATCCATTTAGCAAATAGAATAAATAATAATCATAAATGACTGGCCGATTCAATAGACATCGAAGTTAACTCCTTTTGCTGTCAATAGTCAGTGGATCATGACTATGATCCTGCCATTTCCCTTTCCATATGCACGCTTTTACCTTCAATGA
Source organism: Petroica traversi (assembly GCA_025920805.1). Lineage (NCBI taxonomy): Eukaryota > Metazoa > Chordata > Aves > Passeriformes > Petroicidae > Petroica > Petroica traversi. The sequence goes on from JAHLSL010000019.1 coordinate 5,971,289, forward strand.
AAAAATTTAGATTATGTCTTACTGAAAATCAATTATATGGGTGTTTTCAACAATTTTAGCAATTAATTTCATGTACGTACACCTACGCATGCTGTAACTTCTAATGAATTATATTGAAACTTTATCAATCAGTAGCTTTCTTTTTTCTTTTTCATTTGATATTGTGGTCTCAATTTTTGTAAAAGTAATCTATTTTAGAGCATGACAATACTACTTTGTGCTATTATATCTATGGATACTCATCTAACAGATTCTGGTTCAATGTTTTTATAACTAGTCTTTATATTTCATGATATATTATGATATAATATGAACAATAATCTGGAAAAAAGGCTCCCTAACATCTGACAATATATGATAGCTGCAATTCTTCAGGGATAAAACACATTAACTGAAATACTTTTTGATTAGATATGGAAATAAGTAACTAAAATCTTCTGAGTTTTATTTAGTGCACATCCTTTCTTAGGGCTGTTCAGCATACACCTAAATTTCTTCCAGAATTTTTTAGTTAACAGCTAGAAGATCTGGGAACTTTGGCACTGGAGATGTGTGAAAATGAGTAAAGAAACATTGGGAGACTATAAATACCTTCTCTCATCATGCTGGTTTTTTCCTAATGACCCATTCAACCCTCAGGGTGTCCCACTACAGCATTCCATGGTATCCATGAACATACCCATGTTCCCTCCCTTGAAAAAAGGTGAGGATATGGTGTGTCCAGCCCTTGGGCAGTGCTCTGACTTGAACATTTTTGGAGCCCTCCTCTGTACACCTTCAGATGAGTCTGAGGAAATCCAGTGATGCGGCTATATGCACCAAGCAGGTGAGCACTGCCTCAGCACTGGTGAGGATGAAGTTAAAAAGCTGCACTGTAGGAAATAAAACCTGGAGAAACCAGGAGTCCTGGATGAAAGAAGCTCCCTCAGAGCTCCCTCAGTAGTGGCAGTGGGAATTGAATGCAATGACTCACATGGACAGATTCTCAGCTATCCAGCTTCCCAGGACCTGTGAAAGGAGCTGCTGCTTCATCGTCCAGTTTCCTCCTCATTCTGGCTATGAATGGTACTAATCTGAACTGCCATGTTCATGCTAGCAAACTTCTGGGCTAGCAAGGGCTTTGAAAATGCAGGGTATTCCTTCCTTTGATACGACAGTTTATTGATGCCAGAAAGCTGGTTGTAATTTGGATAAAGTGTCCAGTCTGGATAAAGACCAAAGAAAAATGGACACAGCTTAATCCCAAAAGTTAATTTTAAATATGAAAAAGATTGTCTCAATTCTCCACAGATTTCTGAGAAGCCTATGGCAGAATTTTAGATAGAATCATTTTTTGATAGATAGTAGGTATCCTCAGATAATTTAAATTAATTTAGATCAGACCCCTCTGTGAACTTCAGGAAATACAGTAAGCTCCTTTTATTTCAGTAATAATTATTTAGGAAAGACATAGTTACCACAAGATAGAAGAATTACTCACCATTTCGACTCCCTGTTGCAGTCATTTGGACCAAAACTGCTTTACATGGAGTTTTTTGACAGGGAAGAGAGAAGGTAAAAGAGGAACCAGTATAATTTATAGAAAATAAAACAGGTTCACTCATTTCCTAGTTACGGTCATTAACAGTGGTATAATTGTGCATAATCATTGGTCCCATTCCTAGTGTACATTGCTAGAGGCTAACTAAACTTCACATCTGCATAGAAATTTAGATGCAAATATGAATTGTGTTCACTGGTATGACTAGTGTAAAGTAAACAAAGGGTATTTCTATTGTATATTTAAGGTTGAGAAACCTATTTTGTGAACAGCATGCTATCAGCAAAGACTTCACAGTTATTAAGTAACTGCAAAAGGACATGGTCAGGTCAATGATGGGTAAGGAAAAAGCCATATATAAAGAGCACAGCAGTGTTGGGATATTGATAGACACTTGTGGTTGTCCCCATCTGGGAAAATTGCAATAATTCTCTCTCTATATCATGATTTCTGTGTTTTAAACCAAAACAGAAAGGGTTGTGGAGGGAAGGAAAAAGGATCTGAATGCCAAGCAGTAATGTGAGGATGAAAAATACAGAAAAGTTAGAAAAAAAATTGATGGTTTAATTCCTCAGGATTATTCTACTGAAGAATTAAATTTTTGACGTCATGTTGTGGCTTTTTCAGTCAGAGGCATATCAGTGCAGGTAACTGGATTCAGGTGATTTCCCATCCAAGGGATATTTAAAGAAGTGAGTTCCCTAAATATATGTACAAAACAGTGTTGTCTCAATTAATGTTGCATATTAAATCAAACCTTGAATTCCAGGAGTTAAAGGCCCTTAACAAAAAGTCTGACCTGAGCTATGAGGTCCCAGATTTACTTAATGAGATAACGCTGCATTTCATTTGCTATGACTTCCATGTAATTTATTCCTTTGTTTCTTTTTTAAATTCTCCACCAATACTTGTTATAGAAGAAGATTACTTTATGAAATTCCCGTGGCTTACTAATACATAGTCATGGTAGAAAAAACATTAAAAGTACTGCATACATGAAACCAGGACTATGCATCTACCAAACAGATTACAGCTTTCTTTAACTCCTTTATTTAAAACATCTGTATTTCTGGTGTGTTTGCAAACAAATGTGGGAAGGAAAATTCAGAAATGGAAGAAACAGACAAAGGAGAGTGGAATTACTGTAGAAAAGTTCTTCTAAGAAAATTTCTGAAAAATCTGTACTGTAAATTTTTTCAGGAAGTAATAAATTTTCCCTATTACCCTTCACATTTTTACTTTACTTGTTTTCTTGACCCTTTCACTGCATGGCAGAGAAAACTATAATTTCAGATATTTTGAACTGCTTTAGAAATGTCTGTCAGATGGTTTTGATTAAATTTGTTGTTAACAGCTCACAGCCTTAGCTTTAGGAATCCAACTGTGATATGTAAAAATGATATCTCAGAATTTTTCTTTTAGCCAAATGCCCAGTTTGCAAATTCCTAAATAATTCAGTTCTTCTTTTTTATTTTCCCCAAAAACCTATCTAGAACTACTGTTATAAGTGGAGCCTGGACATGAGCAATGTGTATTACATGACACCCAGATTTTTATCTTCTTTCAAAAACAAATTCATATTAGTCTCAGAATGGGAAGCAGAATCCATGCAACATTGAAATATTAGGTAGGAGGGGAAATCTCCATCAGCTTTATTACTCTGGAACAGCTCCTAACATGCCCTTGTATGGTTGAAACAAAGTACAGCTTTAGCATAGTTCATGGAAAATAATATACAAATACACATGGCGGGGGAAATATGATTACTTCTGTAAGGGTACAGAAAAAATCCAAGCTTTTCTTACCAAAACACCTGTGATTGAGCAATTCAAATGTTCATAAACCTCAGTATTGATCGTTTGAGAGGCATCTGGGAAAAATCTGCAGTCTCAAGCACAAACTTTCCCACCCCATAATCTTCAAGATCTGAAATTTTTCTTTAAAACAGATACAATTCTGCCTTACACAAGCATCTCCCCCCAAACCTGTCTTACTACATCAATGTAAAGAAATAGTTTTCTCCTTCTGGAAAAGGCTATTCGATCAAACAAATAATATGAAATATTTACAGAAAGCACCTTGATCAATGCATCTTGCTTTTCAAATTTGTGCTGGTTTGTGAAACTATGATACAAGTCTCCCTTTCATTTAAACTCCATTCTTAAATACCATGGGCCTTAATTCTGAGAATCCCCTGTGTCTCAGCTGGTCCATGTGTGCACCGTATTTCATCTACTGCATGTCTACACACTGATCTCTTTAGGACAGGTCCTTTGCCATAGGGCTTCTTTTGTACATTGCAGTACATGTAAAGGACAAATTGTGAATAAAAAGAGTAAGAAGCACACCGGACAAAATTAAGACACTGTGAAAGCCATAAACCATTTGAGTAGCTTATTGTAGGCCAGTTCACTAACAAAATGCAATTTTAATACAAAAGCTTAAATGCTGTCCCGGTACTCTTTTTATTGACTGGATCCTTTTATTCTAAAAACACTGCTTTTAGAAAATCAAGAGAAAACAGCTGGGGAAGGTGAGTTCTCTTTCGGCACTTAAGTTGAATTCTAAGCATTGGGGAAATATTTATGTCCCTAAAAGAGGTGCAAAAAGTATTTTTTTATGTGAGGAAAGGCTGTCTGACAGCAGTATCCCAACTTGTAAAGGTTCAGGGCTTTGCCTTGTCAAGGTCAGACAAACATTTAGCAAATAGCTCTGAAAAATAAGCAGTTGTGAAGGACAAAAGAAACAGAATGATTGCACTTCTTTAGACACCACGTGTGGTGTGAAATTTAGCTTGCAAATGATGAGGAGTCAATTTTATAGGACTACTTGGTATAAAAATTTTAATCTTAAAAATGTTATACCCATTTGGTCTTGTATATACGGCAATCTGGTTTTCCATTTCTTTTAAAGAAAAATGAAAACATTGAAGTGGGGTTATAACAGCTTCTTTAATTTTTTTTCTTTATTTTAAATTATGCTTATTCACCCATACATTCTCTCTCTGAGTATTCATTTAGAAGGAAGATTTTGCAATAGTCACATTTAATTTATCAGGGTGCAATAATTTGTGTTTCCCAATCATCTTGCAGACTTTGGTTCATTATACTATTGTTTCACATGAGTAAGTTAGCAAAGTTTGGATTGATTGACTCTAATTAACTAAAACTGGTTCCAGGCTGTGCATCTATTGTCATGGTAGCTAGCCACAAAGCCCCAAACTGTTCAGTAATGGCAATATAACGTACTATCGATATGAAAACTCCAGCAAATGTTTAACGTTGGGCTTGTCAGCAAATGAAAATAGCAATAGCAGAGGAGGGAGAAAAGGGACATTAGGACAAGCGTGTCTCAGAAGGCTTGGAGAAAATGCAGCCTTTCAGAGCTGCTGGTGCTCTGATCTTTTCACTTTTTCTCATATTGGCCTCCAACATGGAAAGAAATACAAACCAGACTTACACACTCTTCTGTAAAAGAAAGCTCCACATTTCTTTTCATTAAAGAACCCTCAAAATGAACCCAAAACTCTAGACTGAAATAAGACCTCTTGAATAATGTATGTGGACTCCTCCCTTCGATTTTTTACATTCAAATGTATTTTCCCTTGTTTTTGTTAGTCCACTTGCATAAAGTCTGAATCTATTCTCTTCTTATTACTACCAAAGAGAATCTGAACAATATTAAATGCATCCTCTTACACATGACATGGGTGCATTGAAAATTTAGGATAATAAGTAAATATTTCTTTCTTTGCTTGGTCCTAAGAATCCATCTGAAATTCAGCAAAATTAATGAGGACCTGAAAGGATGAGCTGCCACTGCTGGCAGAGCTGTACAGCACCTCAGCATGTCCAGAATGTGCAAATCTGAAAGTGCAAAAGCTTTATTCCATCTTTATATCATAGACTGTCTGCCCTCCTGAGATACCTCACCTGACATATCAACTTCTGCATATCGCTACAAAAATGATAGTTAGGAGAACAGTTTTGAAGAGCCAATGTCAAACACAGAAGCTTGGAAATTCCAGGATTGCTTTCCTTTGCTTGACCTCCCTGCATGGCTGCATTGGTACACCCTCCAATATCTTGTTTGGGAGCTGTTTTTAAGAGGAGACCTCTTAAAACACAGTCAGTGTTTACCTCTCCCAGGGAGCAATTCCTTAGTGTGATATTAAGTCCTTACATAGGATTTCCTATTTCCAAAGCATGTGGTTCAACCAGTGATTCAAGATCGGATACGCCGTTCATTTCTCATTTTCCTATGTCCCGTAATTGCAGAATGTGACAGAAGCTGTCTCTTTATCATGGAGAGTGCAGTCTCCCTTTTACAGACAATCTTTGTCTCAGCCTTGCACTATTTGCAGCATCTGCCCTCTGTGCCCAGGTGGAGCTGGCTTCCCCCAAGGTGCCTGAGGGCTGTGCAGGAGAGTCAGCCCGTCATCTGCTGGGTGCCAACCCAGAGCTCCATCCTCAGCTCCTCTGAGGTTGAGCCCCCTGAGCAGCCTGGCTGCCTCCTCTCTTCAATCCTTTTCCAGGTAAATATCTTCTGCTTACCCATTTGCCAAAATAAGGACTTGTTTTTCATGGCTTGATATGTTTTAACTTTTAATGCAGAGAGTCACCAGGGTGAGAGGCACCTCCAATTTTTCCAAAGCAACACAGCTCATCACAGGTTGTTTCCAAGAAGCTCTTTGCAGTTTCATTTCTTCCCCAGCCTGGACTGAGGGATTGAGACCAAGGCTCACAGGTAGGAGTCGTGAGGGGCCTTTTGGTCCTGTTGGGTGTAGGCACACAGCTTCAATCAGCTTTGGTACAATTTAGAACCCTGGAGTGATGGAATTGGGTCCCAGAGCCTGGTGCCGCCCCGCTCTGACTCACTGTGTGCCTCCAGGCAAGACATTTAACACCAGGCTGTGATACCTCTCATTGCACTGCACATTACACCAAAAAGGGTCTCGAGGAAGTCAATGGAGCTACTTGTGGAGCGCTTGTACTTAGTAAGTGTGTCACAATCTGGCCTTCGCTTAAGTTTCCCCTTTTATAGGAAATTACAGACTCATTTCCAAGGTTGTGGGGCTTAATTAGTTTATGTTTGCAAAACACATCTTATTGCTGGTGAAAAGAAATTACCATTATGATGATGATGATGTGTTCAGTGCATGGCAAGGCCTTGGGTCTGTCTAGGTTTTGCTCCATTTATTCTGCACAAAATAAAAAAATAATAATAAAAATAAAGTCCTTCCTTTGCAATTATTTGAAAACCTACTTCTAGCAATGGTGCATTCATTCTTCTGTCGGAACTGTTAGGGGGCAATCCCCCTCCTCCCCCACAAAATTTCTTGTGCAAAGTTCCCCAGAGCCTGAGCCTATGGCAAAAAGCCAGTTGCCACTGCAGGGTGATGAGACTGACCAGCCACAGCAAAGCTGTGATGTGAGTGTGGTTCAGATGGACTTGTTGTCTGACATTTTCCCAAACATAAATGCCTTTCCCTTTACTGCACTCAGAAATATACTTTTTTAACCCTAAGATGTATCATATCTTTAAAATTTGGCATTAGCAAACAGGGGGTTTTTTTATCAGCTGTAATAATTTTTTTAATTCTGTTTTTTGTTGGGTTTTTTTTGTTTTGTTTTTTTAATCCAAGTATGGTTCTCGTGGTGTAGTAAATGACATTAGGCTTTTGTAAATTCTTGCAGAATATAACAGATCATTGATTTTATAACACAGTCACTGCTTTTGCATTCTGATGAGATTATTAGTAGCAGCCTAGAATACAACATCCCTGCATACTGTTAGTTAAAAAAAATAAAAGTTTACTAAATGGTCTCTTGTCAACTGTATCTGAAAATCATTATAGTTTCTCTGGTTTCCTTTACATGGAGGGCTTCTTCTGTGAGCTGTTGGTATGAAGTTACAGAATTATTGCAGGGATGCTGTTTATTTCTCTTTAGCTGTTTGTTTTTCTACAGAAAAGCAGTTTTTTGAAGTACTTATAAATTGGTTGTAAAAATTGTTCACGTGCTCAAGACATGCAATCTTGTATCTGAGCTCAATAAACATATTTTTCCTTTGATACTTTAACTGAAATTACATTAGACATTTTTATCTCACGTCAAAGCAAACACAAATCAAGCCATTTTCTGATCTTTTCACACATCCTGTGTTGTAACCTTAAAGCAGTTTCATTTGCCAGTGAAGACATGAACCATCTGATCTTTTCAGGCCAAATTCCCTCTCTTCCACCCTGCACTGCAGCTCCCTGTTGTACATCCAGTTTGTTCCTGCCTCCAGCTGTGAGTAGGTGACACCAACACCAAGGACAATGCTTCAGACCCTGCACACTGGGCAGAGGGGAAGGGAAGATTCGAGCTTGGATGTATTTTTAACAGGCTAAAATGCTGGAATTAAAATCCAGCTACTGACATGCAGCACTTTCTCTGCTTCCATACTGTTATTAACATACATCTGTATTAAGACCATGACAGTCCACCCTACAAATTGATACAATACCAAATAAAGAGCCTGCACTGTGCACTGTAATGACTCTACAGGAGCCATTACATCTGATGTAGTCAATATTATACATTTTTTAAAAATGTATGAATGCATATTTAACTGAGAGATCTGATCTGCTCCAGCAGTTCTGGTCTATCAGAAACATAATATGCATTTTAAAAAACTGCTTGCATACATTGTACGTTTTTACCTGAGAAGCTGAATGCAGGGACATATTTTATTTTCTGTGTCTGCCCATGACATGTTTGTTTCAAAACAAAACAAAAATAAGTGGAAAAGCTGATGACAACTGGGCTCTGCTGCCTCACAGTGTCCCCTCCAGTGTCCCCATTCCATTTGCATCTCTCTCCAGCAGCTTTTGCTCCATGTCCCTGTGGGTACATTTGCTGTTTGAACAGGTGTGAGGAGCGAGAATCTCAGCAGAGCAGCACTGAGCCTCTGCTGTTTTACACCATTGTGGGTGTACCACCAGCCACACAAACCCAGGGTGAGCTGCATGCACTGCATGCACTCCATGCACCCATACACACTGAAAGCAGAGGGGGCAGAGGGGTTTGAGGTGCCACCAGCGCTCACAGGTCACCTGAGCTGCACAGGGAGAGGGTCAGAGAAAGGGGACCTCAGCTGTAAAATCCTGGTGGATTCATCTCTCTCTCTTCAGTGAAATCACACTCCATGGTTTTACAGACAGAGAAAATGCTGCCATGGTCCTGCATTCATGGGGTAGAAGCAGCTTGACCTGGGAGCTGATTTTAGGATGCCACAAGTATGAGCCCAGGCTGGGTCTGGGCTTGAGCACACGACCACTGGAGGATTCCCCTCAGTTTTGCAGACACTGCTTGTGGGAGGCACTGGATAGCCCCAGAACTTCTGAAGATGCAGTAGTTCCCCCCTGCAGCTGCAGGCCTGCCTGACCTGGTTTGTGTGTTGTGAGCAGAGGACACACAAGTTCAGCCATCCTCACCACAAGATACAGAGAGGAAAGAAGGGGCACAGAGAAAAGACACCTACGTATTTCTATTTTTGAAAAGCGACCTTTACTTTTATCACTACCATGCAAATATTAAAAGATAAAAATACATGCAAGCAGCCTCATTCCCTTTCCCACCTGTATTTGCATGTGTAGGTGTCCCCATCCTCTCACCATGCGGAACAGACTTAAGTCTGAGAATTCCTGGGGACTTGCAGGCACTCTTTGTCCCCAGGAAGCATTCCTCCCTCTCACACTTGCAGTCCTCTTTTCTTCCTCCTTTACACCTTTACAGAGCTCTGACATTCACATACACATTCATGAAAGAGCTAAGTAGTACAATCCATAGAGGAGCATACCTTACTAATTACCCTATTCATCCATGTAGATGGATGTAGTTTTGAGGCTAAATATAGCTTGCCCACATAGCGAGGATATGGACTGCAATGCCACCAACTTTGCCTGCTCTATGGCAAATTTTGCCCATAGATTTTCCCTGAAAGCAGTCATTCCTGGTTTTGGGTGAGGATGTGAGCAGCTTGGGCTTCTAAACAAAAGCTGGTTTCTGTCACATGCATCTGTGGTTTGAAAACATGTGGCTGAAAGGCTCTGGCATTGCAGTATTAAGAGTCAGATCTGCTTAGTTGTGTCTGTAGTTCTGGGTTTTTTTATCGGGCATCATGTGGAGGGGTGCAAATACACACTTTAAGGGGCATGTGGAAGCCAAGTGTATTCTGTGGGCAAAGCAGGCTGTAAAGGCATCTTTTCAAACACCTTCAAAAGGTGTATTTCAGAACAGCCAGGATAGCAATGACTGCTCTAAGTGTTTCAGATTATGAGGATTTCAGAGAAACAATCAGTAGGGGGTTTGGAGCACTTTTAAGTGGAGCACTTCTTGGTGTGAGAGGATATGGGTATAGAATACTGATAATAATGTCTTATGTTAATAATAAAATAAAAAAAATGCTGGGGGTTTCCTCAGTGCTGTGTAAGATCAAAATATCACTGCCCTTCACTGAGAGAGTTGGACACCAGTGTAAACAAGTGGAAACTCAGGACAGCGCAGAAGAAAAATGCTTTACAAAGAGTCCCTGACATTAGAATTTTCTTTCTTTTATCAGAACAGGAATTCAGTGTGCAAATATTATTAAAGAAGAAACGTATGAAATAATGAGGAATCATTTCTGTCAAATGGATATAAGATGCTAATTGGTGATGTGCTGAATCCCAGAGATGCTTGACATTCAAAAAGTGAGTGAAGTACGGCAGAGCATTTGTATAGGCCATCTGGAGATGTACACTATACTCTACACTTGATGAGAAAGTGGCATCAAACTGAAATTTCTGATTCCAAGACTTAAATATGCATCGATTCAGGCTTCAAATTTCAGAGATTGCTGGGAAGATCACAGATAAACAGCAATCTGGCACTTTTCCGACTAGAGCGAGAAAAATGCTTTCTGCCTCCTTCCTTACAAAATTATTAAAGATTTGGAAAACCACCCATAAACTTTAGTCACAAAAAGTTTGGAGATCACATTCCCATTTACACATATTTCTATCTCCTGGGGTAATTTGACCATGAAATCTCTGTGCAGACAGGGATATCTGAAATTCCATATCAGCAAACAATGGCACTGTTACAGAAGAAATATTGTGCACTGCACAGTCAGAAACATCATACATACCATGACTTCGGGATTTCTCTGGTAAGAGAACAAAATCAAAGTAAAAGAAGGCAGTAGCAGTAGCTGTTGAACACCCCCTTCTCTGGTTTTCACCTTAACATAGGGCACTAAAGAATTTTTGGGTTTGCTATGAGAAGCTGTTACAAGGCACTTATACAGTTTATTAAACCATCAGATGGTACAGATGGTAGTGTCAGAGACATTATATTGCAGAAACATACATTGTTACTTACTTCATACATTTCCATTGGATCTCAGCAGTACTGGCAGCCCTACAGGCTATATATTTATCCTGGATCCACTGTGTTAGATGCTGCTCCAACACAGAGTTATGAGTGAATGGCATTTCATGTATTTCACGTGTATGGAAATTACATGGATTCAGGTTTAGATATGCCATTGGCACATGTAAAAAGAGCCATGTCAAACTGGCCCAGGCCGCAGTGACCAATGTCTTGATGATGGTGCAGACAGAAATGCAGAGTAAGCAGGGAGACATTTGAAGGAAAAAATAAGATGCCTGTTTTTGTCATCTGAGCCTTGAATTGGTGGCTAGTTATCCTTAAGGAGATATCAGAAAAGTAGACAGTATGAAGGATCTGGCATAGACATGTGTGAAGAACTGAAAGACAAATTTGTTTGGCCAGGAAAGATGAACAAGAGATCCTCTGAGGGAGACAAGGAACTTCTAGAAGGATATCTGAAAGAAGAAAGAGAGCAGTGGCAAAGGAGGCTGCAATGAAAGCAGAGAAGCTGCAGGATATTTCAGGATAGTGCTGTTAAAACTACTGCCAGAAATTGGTCCAAAACCTCCTACTTACTTATTATTTTGGTTACTCCTTAGCAAAATAGTCTTCTCTCCCCACTTCCAAAAGACTATAATGCTGGTGGGAAACTGTGTGGGGTTTCAACCTTTGTGCACTCTTGCTGCTCTCACTGTGGCACCTGGGTCATGCCAGCTCCCAAGGAGGAGGTTTTGGGCTAGCGAATAAAGGAATGGGGAAAGAATAGACCTTAAGCAGCTTAATCAAGTTACTTCTTTCAGCTATAAGTAATAATTTTAAGTAATATAGTATAAAGTATTTATAAGAAACTATAAATAATAGAGCACAGCTATTAGTAAAACTAGATTACATAAGGAGAGGCAACAATATAAACACACAGCAGACTGTGCTATTTTCAGGTTTGTCTGAAGTTGCTCCAGTGTGTTCCTGCTTAGACAACCCTTTCACGGTCCCCACTCATTGTCTTGCAAGCTTCCTCAGACAGGTCCATATCTTATATGTATACTGTCGTATAGATTGGCTTTGCATGGGATGAAGATACAGAAAAAAATTATATCCACCATCTGCACTGATTCCCAGGGACAGAAATCCAGCAGTCCATCAAAATCTTAAGCAAACATTAAAAAATGGCATAAGACCTTTGTTACTCCACACAGATTTTTAGAAGCAATATGCAGAAAGGACAGTGTGGTTTTTTTCTTCTAGCATAGTTAAAGGCCCAGGACAAAATGTTCAGATCTTTTCACCTGTGTTGGATCTAGGTATGCTGGGGATCTTACCTCACAGGTTAGAAGGACTTTTCCTGTATATATTTGATAAATATATGTACAGGAAATATACTGGGTATATACTAGATGAACACAGCAGCAGCAGAAGGCTGCACAGTCCCTCTCAGGTTCTGGTGCTATCCATGTGTTGATGATGTCCAGCTCCCTTCCAATCCACTAGACCAAGGTCAAATCCTTTTCTACACACAGACCAGGTCTGTAGGAGCACAGCTGCAGAGGTCACCTTGTCTGTTCCTCTGCCACAAGACACAGGAGTAAAACCAGGAAAAAAAACCAAAACAGAAAACATGGAAAAATTTCCTGACCTCTTCTTTAAAATTTCTCAGTGGTGGCAACTCCATAATTTACCTGAACAACTTGTGACCACATTTCACTGCTCTTGTTTCCAGAGAGATTTTCCTCAACATCTAAATGTCATCTTCATTAATACCTGTTGAATTTAGCACTTCCTGTCCTACCAATTAGGCTATACCCGTAGTATTAGGCTTTGATCATTTATTGTTAACACAGATTTCAATGGATTTATAGAGTTGTCAGACACGGTATTTGTGAACAGCTTTCAATTGAGTAATTAATCATTGCCTCTGTTTTCTGTTATTGTGATTCCAATTCTGCATGTGTATACATGATTGATTTTTAGACACATGAATGGTGCCATTAAAGACAATGACACTTGTGGATTTACAGCTGAGCATGTACTTACAGTTTTGCAGAGTCAGGCTATGGTAGTAACCCTGTTGTTCCACAAAAATCCTCTGATTTCAGTCCTGGAATTCAGTTATCTCAGGTCATAGTTAGTCCTTAAAACCAGAAGTGCTGAAAAGTCATTACTGGTATTCATTACCTTTGAAAGTCAGTAACTGGCTTATGGCTACACTAAAATTATTGTAGTGGTGATACTGTCTTGACAGACCGTGTTGTTATATCCATTATAGCATATGTAAAAAAAAATTTACTAAATATTTGTACCCCTAAAATTTTTTTAGAAATATTATCTACTAGAGATTTTAAATATTGTTTTCATAGTAATTGCAAATTACAGTAAAATTTTTGAAAATAAATATATTAATAAAGACTGACTTGAGCAAGGCACAAATAATATTAGGTTATGACCTCAAATTACCACTTCAAGTGTTTGGCTTGAAATATGCATTATTTTGCCCATTCCATGGGTTTTAATTAAGAAACATTCAGTCTATTTAGGGGTGTTGCTGAGAGAAGTTATTAAAAAATCATTCTATTGTTTTTTGAGTGAAGACTACAGTTCTAAAATCAAATTACACTCACTGTATTCTCTATTTATTGTCCTTTGTTAAAATCTGATCAGAAATGTAGAACTTACTGAGAGTCCTAGGTTCTTAATGCTGGTGAAATTTGTTCAATTTGTAATTTTGTGACAGATTCTATGAATGGCTACAAGATTAGATGAGGGGCAGATCCCTTGCTCCTAGCATAAAGATATAAGAGTTAAGTTCCACAGGGGAAAATAAAATCCTGAAGAACAGCAGGGATGTACCTGAAAACAGCCCTGATAATCCTTGGATTGGACTCAGTGACTCCTCAGCAAATGTACACCCTTGCATTGGAAAACTGCTAGAAAGGTCAAAGAACTGTTGATCTAAAGGCTGGCTTATGCAGAGCTTGGGGAATAACTCAGAGGTTCAGCGCAGTGAAGGTGTCTGCCAGCACATGCAAAAAGCTGCAAGAACTTGTATTTCTGCTGCTTTTCTATTCTTTGGTTTCAAATGCAGGAGAAACCATTACCAACAAGGAGGAACAACATCACAGAATGCAGCAAAGCGCCAGATCTGTCCTAATCTCCTCACATTTGGGAGGCAAGAGCATGTGGTCAGTGTTGTTTTCTCCACTTTAAGGATGGGCAGCTGCAGCAGCTCTTTTGCTGGGGAGCTGCTCTGTTCTGCTCAGCCTCAGTTCCTAGGCAGCCGAGTGCACCAGGCAAAAGACAATGTGCATTTCCGTGAGTTTCAGGATGTATCTCTGTTGGTGCACTGAGATGTGTGAGCTTGTGCCTGTGCTGAGCTTGAGAAAGCTCAGGAACAGACCATGCTATTTGTCTCTCAGAGCCCCAGGGCACAGCAGCATCACAGCACAAAAGCACCTCACTACTCGCCTGCAGGATGTTCCCACCCAGCACAAATGCCACAGCCCTTAGCTATGAATGGGGTTAAATACATCACTGAGGCTAAGGAATTAGAAGGACTGACTGCTGCCCTCCTCTTTGTGCAGCACTGATGGTGGCAGCAGGACACACTGAATCTGCTGCAGTGTAGCTTGGGCTGAGCTCTTCACTTTCCTGACAATTAGACTGGAAACCGTGCTATGCTGATCATCTGCTCCCCTGATTACCTCACTGCAGGAGAGAGCTGAGGTGAGAGGGAGAAAATGCCATTTCTCTGTGGCCCTTCTCTGCCCCACAGGTACTCTGGGACTTTTCACCTCTGTCAGGCAGGAGAGGGTACCGCCCTGCCAAGTTGATCTACCCATGTAAAATACAAAACAAAGGCCATATTTACCACCTTAGAAGTAAATGCTCTTGGTTCTGGCCACGAATGATTTAACTATTGTAAGTCTCAGGTGCTACTTGGAGCTTGCAGCATCTCAGGTTTCCCTCTGGGCTCAGTGGAACCACAGGCAAAGACCCTCCGTGCACTCACAAGGCTGAAAGAGTGAAATAACACAATGTTTTGCACAGGGTTTGGTAGAGCCCCTGTCCTTCCACGGGCTGTCTGCCAGTGAGAAGTGGGTCTGCCAGCACCTCCCAGCTCACCAGCTTGTCTGTAGGACTCCACCTTCTACCTTAATCACTGCACAAAATCACACGGGATGCACAAATGCCATGAGGGCCACCAAGTATAACAGAATCCCCACCACTGTCCCCCCTCCAGGAAAGCACTGTCCCCAGCAGCACTGAAAGTACCAACCTGTTCTGTCTGCTCTGCAGCAATGGCAACCCCATGGGAATGTCCCTTTCACTGCTTGCCAGAGAGATGTCCTACCCCATCCTGACATTTACTCTCTTGCTTTTATCCATGGCTTTCAATGACGAGATGGCCATGACTGCTGCTTCCACCTCCCTCAGCAATATGCCATCTTAACTTTCCATAGTCTGATGCTGAGCTAACATCTCCCTGTGACAAAGGGGTAAAGTTTGGGGGAAAAAAGAAGGCATGAAATGGAGAGGGATAACTGGTATTGCCTATTAAAAAGGACAACGTACATGAATGTGACACTGAAGGCGTGGATGCAGAAGGGCAGGTAATATGGAAGTTAGACCCCTCACTTTTAAATAAGCAATAAATAATGAATTAAGTTGCAAAGTGATGATACAAAATACTCTGTGTGACATGAACTTTTTTCATGGATTGCTTTATTACATATAGGTGGGGCCAGAAACAGAATCACGTGGAGATCTCTTTTTAAATTTCTACTTCTTTCACCATTGCTTTATCTGCTTTTATTGTGATGTCATTTATACTTGTCTTTTTCTTGGAAATAGTGATACATCGTCTGTACATGGTGCAAAAGCAAAACAGTCTCCCAACCTTAGATACCAATGCTCACTAAATAAACATCTGAGATTTTTTAAGTGAGTTGCGCAGTGCTTTGTGCTTCATTTGGATATGTCGGATCCAACCTTGCTCTGGTTAAAGAGGTGCTTAATTAAAAGGACAAAATGTTAGCAATTCAGTAAATATCACATTAATTTAAAATCGTGTAATTACTAAATGTGCATTAATGAAAGATTCATAAATTGCACTCGTAGTTGTTATTTTAAAGATTGCTTCGCTCTTCTGAATGATTATGCAGCGGTTACAGTTTGTCTCACTTTGCAGTGGCTCTGTTGCTCATGGCAGCCACCACACTGCAGCACCTGGGGCAGAGCAGCCCCTCCACTCTGGCTGCCTTTTGCACCTTGGTGCTGCAGAGCTGCCGTGCTGCCTGCAGCATTCCCCAGGCTGCCACAGGACCTTTCCGAGCGCACCAGCCACGCTCCCGCTGCTCCCAGCACTGCTGTGTGGAGCTGCTGTTGTGAGCAGGGCTAATGGCTGCTGGAGAGCAGGGCATCCTGAAGGTGCTAATAGTGGCATAATAACGAGTGTGAGGCACTTACGTATGGGTTTCTTAATGCTGCTCTTCTGGAAAAACATGACATAGTGATGCCTCTTTCCACAGGGCGTTTACATCACCCTATGACATCCTAGAAGAAGTGTGAGCTATAAATGCTGCTTGGTTCAATAGGTTAGCTCTTCAGTTCTCCAAAATTTAAATAATTCTCTAGTAAATCCCATCTGTTATTCAGAGCAATTTCTTTGAATCCCATCGGTTTCACCCCTATTATCTTCTCCAAGTTCCACTGCTCATGGTGAGTCAGCATGGTCTAAAAGGCTGAGTGCGAAGAGCCAGAAATGAGACATTTTTCCAGGAGGAAAAGTACATAAGCAGGATGTCCTTTCCAGATGCTGAGTTAGGGAATTTCATCTCGCTTAGCTAAATTCCCCTTGCAGTTTCTGGTAGGTGCAAAATTTTTCTTTATGTTCTGTCATAAACTCCTCTTCTGTTCTGCACTGCTGAATACTTACCTTCACCTCCAGGTTGCATTTCAGTGGTAAGCAGAGTCCTATTGGTTTGTGTTTCTTTGTGTTTGTAAATGCTTGGAAGTCCTTCTCCATAAAAGGTGCTGCATAGAGTGAAAACTATATTTTAGCATTATGAGCACCATCACTTGCAGGGGAAGCTCTAAATATATTTCACACTCATTGTAGCCTATCAAATTAATGTAATGATGAACATTAAAGCCTTTCAGAAATCAGCTGAAGGATATATTTTTTTTCTCAAATTCATAGAGAATGGAACAAATGCAAATGTAGAGATAGTCCTAAAAGCCCATCTTAATCTCCCTAAGATCTCTCTCTAAGACTTTTGTTGCTCTTGTTCTTTTCCTTACAAAGTATGAAAAGACAGGTGGCTGTATTAGGTTTACACTGTGGCCAGGTTAATGGCAGGAAAAGTCACTCTGAAATTCCTGAAAATTGTAATGAAAGTACAATTTTCAAAGATGGAAATGTGGTGTTGGGTTTGTGGGAGGAGGGTAGTGTTTGTAAACTGGATGTATTCAAGTCTATGGGATTTGGATAAAAAGAGACTCATCATTCATTGACAAAGAAGATGGAGCTAGTCTCTTACAACAGTGAAAGGGTAAGAGACAACAGGGACAAGTTGAAAATATGAAATAATTACACTGCTACAAGGAGGAGAATTTCCCCAGGACAGACTGAGGCAGTGCCACAGGCTGCCATGGGGGCTGTACAGTGCCCATCCTTGGAGCTTTGCAAGACTTGACAGAGAAATCTCCAAGAGCTGATCTGAGCTCTTGGCTTGGTGGTTGGGTCTCTTCTAACCTGAATCATCCTGTGACTCTATAGAAAGCTTCCTGGAGGAAGCAGTAACTCAACTGCATTTATAATTATGGCTAAACAGCCTGCCACATCATGTTTACAAAAAAAAAAAAAAGTTGTAGGATTGGGAAGACTTCTGAAAAATTTTCTTTCTAAAATCCCTTTTTTTGGCTTGTCCAAACTCGCTAAGAAAAAAGGTTTTCCTATGGGATGAAAAAGAAACTGTTAGGAAATTGGTGTGCATCGAAAGAGGGGGACGGAAGAAAATCAAACATTGGGTGCTCAGCAGGTACTAATTGGGTGGTTAGTTGTGAAGAAACTGTTTCCCTCAGGTACTGAGATAAGGCAGCACACAAATGACTTGAAATATGGATGTGACCCAATACCTCCCTTTTAATTCAATCTTTTTCCAGCCCATCGCTGGAATTTACACAACGTTTTATTGACTATGGTATCAGAAGCTATCAATTTGCTGCAGCCTCATAAAAATAAAATAGTGATACAGAAGAGAAACTGCTGTGTCAGACACACTTCAGCTATTCCCAGCTTTCCTCACCCCTTCATCTACCCTCTCATCATAAACATCACTATTCTGTTTGCTTCTTGCTTCTCCTAACCATTAAAACAGGGAACCAAAACCACAGCCCATAGGCTGTTAACATAAGATCCAGAAATGTGTCAAATATTTGGTGTCTGAAATATTTCTTGGCTCCAACTAGTAGAAAGGAACAAACAAGAAAGCAAATAGCATAAAATCAGGTGTGGCTGTGGGCAAGAGAGAGATAAAAGTAGGGCAATATATTTAAAATGGAGGAAGAGTGTTTTCTCACACCATGATTGCTATGGTAATTACCCATTTTAACGCATATTAGTGCAAACAGCTATGCAAAATTCATATAAGTGGTGGAACATAAGTAATACTATTTAATTTTAAAAATTACAAGTTTTTTTTTTTTTTTTAATGACTTAAATGCATTTTGCTTATCATGCTTGATCCCTTTTGACATTAGTATCTCCCAGGGACCAGTAACAGGATGCACAGTAATAATTTAATTCTTGGTTCAATTCCATGTGTATTAAAAATACCTTCGTTTAGTGAATTCAACAGTAATTTTTGGAACAATACCTTCGTTTTGGCCCTGAAAATCATATACCTTCTGCCATACTGATGCTGTTTATTGCACATCATGCATGGTCACACATCAAAGACGGGGCATTTAACAAAAAAAAAAGATAGCTTGGGTTTTGGGTAATTATAGTGCTTCTGTTGTGACTGTGCAAAGTGGCTCTGGTAAAATATGTTTAGTCGCAGGAGCTTCAGGTATTTGGACAAAAATTATGGCCCTGTGTAGACTTGAAGCCATGAGAAACCATGACATATTGTTTTCTATAAAGAGACAGAATGTTTAGGACAAAACACAGGATGAGATCCTAAGACTGCAATCTTCCCCAGGAAGTTTCAAGTCATTCACTATGGCATTTGCTGACGAGAATTGTTCCCATAGGTATATGCCCAAAGAGATAAACTTTATGCTGTATGCCAACTTTATGATGTGATAAAAGTTTGTGTTTGAGGTACCTTACTGATTATCTATTAGGTGGAAGAAAAAGAATAAAACAACCAATTAAACAGTAGTTCTTGAATCTGTTTCTTAGCTAACCTGGTAATTGAAAAACGACCCCAATTTTTCCCTCCCCCACCCATTTCCATGTAGCATTTCAAAAACTCTGTCCAAGAATATCACTATATGAAAAAAACCCCATCATCTCAAAATTATTAAAATCTCTGTGGGAATTCATGATTAATTTTAAGGCCTGGCAGATTAAAATACATTATTATGTACACTCTAGTGCATCCTTTCAGATATTTTCAGAATCTGATTTTGCTCTCTTGATACACACCAATGATTCTACATGTATCTAGTAGATTGCAAGGAATAGATTAGCATTAAAGAGGCAGTATTGTGTTGTTAGGTTGTTATGTGTAACTTGTGCTCATACATTAAGAAAAATGTAGCTGGCATTCCCTTGGACATGACCAGACCCCTTAAAAAAAGGAGAGAATTATTAGTAGTTGGTTGTAATGCATTTGTAGAGCACTTCTGAAATTCTGACCTTTAGTACATTAACTGGCTGTTTTTACCCAGCTCCAGGCAGAGTAAGATCTACAGTACCCTGCTTAGGAAATGGAAATAATGGACTTATTAGTAGGACTTGTTAAACTTTCGATTCCTGAACATTCTGTCTTTAGCTTTGGATCTAGCTTTCCAATGATTCTACTTTCTGAACATCAAAATCAACAGCATTCAACATCAAGAAGACAGAAAAAAGGTGGGTTTTATTTGGGACAGACTGACTGTTCACTCATTAGTGCAAAGTCATTCATTCACGGTTTAGCTTCATGAGTGTTAAGGTTTCCCTCTTTGGCCCCAGCAGCTGTTGTATTTCTGACTAGAAATCTGAAGACACATTTAGCATCGATGTTCCATCATTCAGAAACATCTTTATCCTCCATCCTGACAAGGTAAGTAGAAGTTTTCTCATGTAATTCTAATGTAATTATGTTTGATACTCTTCCAAGTTCCACCTACAGCTTGGCCTCAACCCGTGTGAGTTGTGGGCACGAAGACAGGACAAAGGACCCTGACAGCCTCACAGCTGACCCTGCAGTCACCTCTTTGTATGCTCAGACACCACACGGGGCTCAGGATAAGACCCAGCTGACCAGTCATCACAATTCCCATCTTTTTCCCTGGCTCTGCTATGAAGATATTCCCTCCTCTTCAAGAATTTCCTGCCCCCCCCCCCCCCCGCCAGATACTGCATATACAGCTTTGCTGAAATTACCGGGGTTTTGCACCTATTGTCCCATCAATCAGACCCTCCTGCAGCAGAGATCTCTGCAGGTCATTATTTAACATGGCCACAAATGTCACGCCATCTGCAAACTCTTTCGTAATGATTTTATCTTTTCTTCCATGTCACTGATAATGTTAAATGATAGACCAACAAGAACCAATATCTGCAGAACCCTACCAGCCACCACAAACACAGGCAGTGGTGATTCTTCCTTGTGACTACATCTTGAGGCATATCTTTTAACTAGTTTTAATTTATTTAACATGAGCCGCACTGGTTTTCTCTTGTTGTACTGTGATAACCAAAATACTTTGAATAACGAAGTAGAATACTTTACAGAACTTTGTGTATACTACCTCAGTATAATTACCAATAAAATTAGCAATCTCATAAACATCTTAGGAAGTTAGTTTTACAAGAACTGTTGTCTATAAAACCATGTTAATTGTCACTATTTAAAATACACTATTAATCAAAGTTTTTGTCAATAATGTCATTTCAAACCTCATGGCTTACATTAGACTGAGAGGCCTGGAGCTAACAGGACCATAGTATTTTCTCTTCTTTAAACGCTGGCAAAATTCTGCCTTTCTGTTTCTCCTCTGCATCACCTGGCTTGTTTCAAAAATTACTGAAAATCAATCAAAAGAAAAACATTCTAAAAAAAAATCTAAATAATCTACAAAAACCACCTGACTATTTTAAATATTTCGCTTTCTCAATGGCTGTCTATCATCAACATTACATATTGTTGGGAGTACTGAGAAACTGTTCAGCAGCAGTTTCCTATTGTTTTGACATAGATCTACATTTTCCCCTAAATTAAAAACCCTTTTGAATGTTTCCAACATTATTTATTAGAAATGTTTTTTCTAATAGCTTTATCATCTTCTTTATAAATACCCTTCAAGTAAAAATCTTTTTATTCTTTTAAATCTAAAAAGATTATTCTTTTTTTTTTCTGTCAATTTTTTATCCATAAATTTCCTCTTGTTCACTAGCTTGGATTCCAGTTTTTCTTCATTTTCTGCTTAATGTATGTTCATTACTATTGGCATCTCATTTTATAACTTTTTCCTTTTTGTTTCAGTGTTTATAGTACTTATATTTCCATGCTTTCTTAACTCATATAGCCTTTTTTTTCTGGACTTATGTGAATTTGGTGAGATAACGATTTCTCAAACAGTTCACAGCTATCATTCATATTTTTCTGCTTAAATTACACAGCTCAGATATTTTAGGCTGTGTAAAATACACCTTTTCTAAAGCAACAAACAAATGTATTGGGGGGTTGGGCTCTATTCTGTTTTCACATAACAAACACAGCCAATTTACAATCCTGAGCAGTTGTCAGATTTTATTTCAGACATAAATTTCTCTTCTTCTATTAGATGAATCCCTGTATAACTTTTATCTAACCATGTTAGATACAACCAATATGAGTTTTTTTGTTGTTCTGGAAGTTATGAAGCTGTCATCCATGCTTTTAAAAAATTTCAAGGACATTTTGGTTCTAGCAGCCAAATACTTCCTGCACATGTCAATCACATTGAAATCCGTTCATATAATATAGCTTTTTTCCTTCTACATCTTACGTAACGGAAGATGTTTAAAGGAATGGCCGTCGTGTTCTCTTGTGTGATTTGGTAGCCCAGAGAAGTTCTCAATTCTCACTTCATCTTATTCCTTATCTGCTATACTTTTGATCATATGCATTTGAGATCATTTCCTTCAGACCTGCTAGTGACTCAGAAGCAAGTACTGGTGTAGCTGATGCAGAGTGCTTTCCTTCCTATTCCTTTTCTATCTGGCTCTTCCTAAAAACCAAACCAAACAAAAAAACCCCAACCGACCAACCAATACAAAACCCCACAAAAAACACCCCCAAAAATTCAAACAACAACAACAACAAACAAAAACAAAAACCAAAGCAAACAAAACAAAAAAACCCCTATCAAACCAAGCATGACATTCGTTCTGTCTCATAGTAACAACTCAGTCAAATAAAAGAGTTATTTGGGTTTGAAAATAACAGTTGCTTTATTGATTCACAGAAACATTTTCTACATTTTACTTATCGACTCAGGACATTCCCAAACCAGGGGGACTGTCCAACATGTGCTTTCCTCTCATTGCAGAAAGACATAAGCAATAGCAAAATGCAAGACAATGCAGAGTCAGGCTAAAACAAGGGTATATTAAACACACTGTTTTTTTCAAAGGTGGCTCCCTCTCCAAGTGCCACAGTCCCTGGCATCTGAGGAGCAGTATGACAGCATCTGCACTATCAGAGGCACTGCACATCCCATTCCCATTGTAACTAACTAAGATCTCTTTAGCTGGAATTCATTCCTTCCCCTCTCAACCTTAGATGCCTCCAAGGTAGAAGTCAAGCATCGGCCACGTGAGCTACACCTCCACTCCTTATTCATGAGCCCAAATTAGAGACTGTTTTTGCTAGTGTGGCTATTTGCTTCCCTATACTTCAATCCACCTGCTTCTATGAAGCAGAAATGGTGAGAATAATGGGTGTGGAGAGAGAATTCTGTAACGGCTCTGACACCCTAAGGGACATGTGCTGTAAAAATATGATTATGGAACATGCTTCTGCAGCTCCAATGGTGCCCTCTGAAAAATGTATCATGGTACCTGATGTGAAGGTCAAGAGCACTGATGAAACTTAGCTCCTTGTAGGCACTGATCTATTACTTTTTGCATGTTTGTTAGCTTGCTTCTCTTTACCTTGCAAATGAGTTATGTTTCTTATTTAGTTAGTGCAACTCTGAAGAAAACCTCTCCTTCCTCTGCCACCTTTTTGGCAGCCTGAAGCTCAGAGTTCAGTTGGGCAGCCCCAGGATTTTCAACAATCCCCACAGCTAAGCAGGTAGGGCAGCTTTATGTCCTGTCACCCTCCCATAATGACCAAGCTGACTGCATGGGCACAGGGAAATAACCTGCACCTCTTCAATCAGAGAAATAATGTACATATATTTAAATATGGGTAAGAAAAACTACTCTGCAAGGCATCAGATATTGGGTTAGAACAAATTTGTGGCACTTGCTCACTACCCATCCCTACTACAGTTGTTAAATTAAAGACTGAAGTGCAGGTTGATGGGCTGGTGCAGTATACTCACCAGCAAACACATGAGAAACAGAGAATGAGGAAAAACAATGAAATAGCAGGGCAGTGATACAAAATCAGTCTAGACACAGGAGGGAGAATAAAATCAACGAACAGAGGTAGTGGTTGCTCCTTCAGATGTACCTGAAGGCTTATTTTGGAGGTAAACTTCAAAATAACTGAAAAGCTCTTTCTTTTTATTTTCTTAGTTATGTATGTCAGAGACTGAAGAAAGAAAGTAAGATGCAAAACTGGATGCAATTAGTCACAAAATAAAAAGGAAGATTTAGAAGAGAATCACATGAGAATCAGAAAATAATGTTTACAATCACTTTAATTTCTAAAAATATCCAACAGGCATTGGTGTATATTTTACTACCTTTGATATTCTTTTTTACTAAAAAAACCCCCAAACCTGTGAGAACTCAAGCAGTTTGCAGACTGCATTCTTTCCTCAACAATATAAATGGCAGACTTCTTTCCTGTCCACTGCACCATCTGTCCACTGCACCTCAACAGCAGAGAGACCAACTTCAGAGAGACCTCCTCTTCCTGCCAAACATGTGAGACCACAGCTTCTCCACCAAGCTGTCCATACCTGGGTAGGAACTACCATTATTCTGTGCTGCTACTTTGCACCAAAACTGAACCTTGTTTTTGTCTGCCAGGTGGGAAGAAGATTAAATATACAGCATCTGCAGTGACTCAAAGGTACATTTAGTGCTTAGCAGCTTAAATATCTCCACAAGGAGTTTCATACTGGGTACTTATCTGCTGGTGACCCAGATGGACTAAAGAGGAGGAACTTGGGCATGGAGGAGGTCAGGGTGTGGAAGTTACAGTGCTCATGTCAGGAGGTGATCAGAAAGCTGATGCTGTGCACTTTCCGGCTCCTCAGTGAACTGATTCACTCTGAATGGTTCATTTATTTATGTGACCATCTAGGGGGAAAAAGTCTTTAATTGCAGTCTCCATAATGTGTTCTTCACATTAAATTCCAAAGTGCTGATTTCAGTGAATTCTGTTTAGAGGTCCATATAGTTTTGTTGGTGAACTGTGCTCATTCTTTAACTCTCTTGGTTTTGTTGACATTATATTTTTTATCACACTATAAATCACCTTTGGAAGGCAGCTAACTGTTACTAGCCTCTTTGTACAGAGGAAAAGCAAGTTATGACACTAAAAAAGTAATAAACATTTGCCCCAGTTCAATCTCTGCAGGGAAAAAGTATACCTAAATATAGAAACAAGCAATGAATTCCATATTTTGAAGTAAAGATCACTTTCTGAAACCCTACTGTTCACATTTTGGCATAGGTAGATATATTTCTTTCTCTCATCTCTCTTTCCACCTTTGAGCAAGTTGGGGTTTTTTCCCCCAAAGACATTATCTTTCCATGTTTTCCGACTGCTTTTGTAGATGTTCTTACAATAAACAGTGCACAAACAACAGTGCAAAAGAGCACATCCAGAAGTTTACTGTCTTTCACTGCATCCAGAGCTCAGTCTCAAGAGTGCAGAGACATTCATGAGGTCTAAAACAAAAAGATCAGTCTGGGAAGTCAGCTTTTCCCAATGTTAGAGATTAGTTCTTCAGGAAACAAAGTCCTGCCAAGGATTTCTCTGACACAAGTGTGTTTACTATGTGAGTAAATTTGATCACATCTCTTTTCCAGAAACCCAGGTGTTGTGTATGACACATGACATCTTCTAGGATGTGAACTGCATTTTAACCCTCTTTCAGAGATGCTAAATTCATGGATGATGGTGGAAAAACAGTAAGGTGAACTTGCCTTGCAGCCAAGGTTTTAAAAGCATAATAACTCTACTTTTTAGATAGTCAGAACTTAGTGAACCATTGAAAGTGACCCAGTTCATTGAGCAGAGCCGAACAGATGGAATTCCAGCCTTGCCGTGCTTGGGTGACTCTGTGAACAATACAAAATCTTCCTTCAAATCTGTCTCCACCAAACTTCCTGCCTCATGCACATAATATTGGGTATGTTTTAGTCACTTATCAGTTCCGCTCACCATGTTTTGGGATAGAGTAGGTGACAAGTTATTGTTTGGCTTTTTCCTTAGAGCTTCTAAAACTTTGGATGTTTTGCTTCAGGCTTTAAAAAAAAATAAACAAACAAAAAGAATCCTACAGTATGGTCTTTGTTGGAAAATGTCATACCAGGCTCTGAAATGCAGTGGCTATTTTCCCTTTTTTCATTTGACTTTCCTACCACTGAATGCTGACAAAACATATTTACTGTACTTTTGTACTTTTGTGATTTACAGCAAGCTCCTTGCTCAGCAGCTCTAAAGGACATGCTGGCCCTGTGGCCACCAAAGAGAAACCACCAGTACTCCCTATGAAATGAGGGTGAAGATAATGATGGCAAAAAAAAGTATGCATAAATACAGTCAGGAGGCTGCGATCAGGTCCTGTGGGGCAAGAGCAGGGAAAGATAAAGGATGGAAGGCTTAGGGTAAGGTATTGATTTGCTAAATCAGTGTTGAGCATGTCAGAGACCTCCTCTTGGGGCTGTAGCAATGTATGTTTTCCTAAGAGCAAACTGTCCACGGCTCTGGTGCTCAGGGACTGACAGCAATAAGCAAGCCTGGGTGAGGTGGGCTTCAAGCTAAGTGCAGGAAGATGTGCTCAGAAGTACTGTAGGGTATAAACCTTCCACCATGTCTGAACACCTTGGAAAAAAACTCCAAATTAACTTTGAAGTACCTTTAGCAAGCTCCCCACTCCTCTTGCTTAAAAAAGTAGTAGAATCTCAGTGTTTGTTCCTTTTTAGAGAACTGGGAGTTGATTGAATAGATACTGCTTGGTGTCCTGGTTTTGTCTAGTGTAGAATTTCTTTTTTCTCAGTAGCTGGTACAGTGCTCTGTTTTGATTTCAGTGTGAGAATAATGTTGATAACACACTGATGTTTTTGTTGTTGCTAAGTACTGCTTACCTTGAGTACTTAGTTGCCAATTGAGTCTAAACCATGACACTTGGGAAGAGAAGGACCCACATTAGTACATCAGAGGGTAACTAAGAAAAACAGCCTGCTGAAGCCATTCAGCCTGGGCTGTATCAGATCACATAGCTGTGGCTTGAAAAGGGAAATACTCATCCACTGTGCAAGGAAAAGGCATCATCTGAAAGAGAAAGGGGACTAAGAGCAAGAAAAGGAGCATGGTCTGGGCAGCCACAGAGAAGGACTGGAAGGCTGTTCAGGGGAATGAAGATCTTTCTGCATGTGAGACCATAGGGCATTCATTCTGTGTAAAAAACAAAGGCTCTGAAGAGTTATTTCATCTCTGTGTGCATCCATAAGGCAAGTAAAAATATAAACCCAGGGATAGAGAAAAGTCTACAGGACAGTGTAGGCAGAAGTTCACATGGGTACAGTCTGATTAACAGGGCTTCTACTCAACTAGAAAGTGGCTCTGAAACCCTTGAAGAAAGCAAACTACCTTTCTGCTAAACTGGGGTGAACAAGACCAAGCAGAGCTCAGTGGATACTTCTGGCATGGCTTCATATGAGGAGGGGCTCCCTGACCCAGGAGTCATTCCTCAAGTAAAGATGCCTGCTCCTGCACTAGTACTTGGTATTAATCCTAGGAGAGACATCTATCAGATGTAAAGACAAAAATCTTTCTTCTTTTCCAGGTGGGTTTGATGGCCCTCTCCCAGGGCAATGCAGCCAGGTTTGTCATCTACCTTTGCTGTAGCCTTTTAGCAAATTAAAGGCTGTTGCTCAAATGCTTTTCATTGCACCTTGTTCACTGATGTTAAGAACACATCCCTGAAGCCTCTCTGTGTGGTAATGGGGGAAAGTAGAGGTACCTTTAATCTATTAACCCCAGCACCAATAACAGTGGTGATAACAGCCTCCTTGGCATGTGGGCAAGTCCCTATCTTCCTGGAGAGGTTGCAACCAATTTGTTCAAGTGCCTCCTTCCTCTGTTCCTCTGTGTGTGTACACCAAGTAGGTTACAGAGATCTCTGCTGCATGCAAGTGGCTGCAGCCACACCTGTAATAGCCCTGTTCATCACACAGCCTTGGTCAGCAGCCCCTCCTCGGACAGGCACCCAGTGCTGAGTCATGAGCACATCTGCTCCTTTTCAGGGAGCTGGCACAGATTCCTGCTGTACTACCTCCTGGATGAACCAAGAAGGGAAATAAAACACAAAGAACTTACCAATCATCAAAAATAGTAACTCACATGAGAGGAGCTCTCTGGTAGCTGTCAGCTCAGATTATAAAACACTTGAGGATGCTCCAGTGGCTGGGTGAGGTTTATGTCCATCCCCTGAATTCTTCAAGTACTCCTGTTTGGGGTACTCTGTGATTTACTAAGGCTAGGTGAGCCACACCATAGACCTGTGGTAGGCAAAGATCACACAGGTTTGTCACTGTACACTGGCCACATGGGATACTGGGGTAGCCTGACTACTGCCTCACAGATCCATTTTCTGTTCTATTCTGTCTCAACTGGGGCAATTGCCAGTATGCCCTCCTGGCTCCAAGCAGCCCCTGAACTTTGCAGCAGGCACCCTGGATTCCAGAGGCAGCCATTCCCTGGCCCCTCCATCAGCACAGGTGGGGTTTGACTCGCTGGCTCATAACCCCTTTGATGGGCTGCCCTCACTGGGCAGAGGGCAGGGCAGGCATTGCCAACTACCCTGGTCTAGAGCACCTTCCCCTCTTGGTAAGGTGCATATTTTCTGCTGAAGGCAAATAATCTTTGTTCAGCCTCTGCCTTAGCCTCAGTAGCATCCATTTAACCAATAGAGAGAGGCAAAAAGCAATCATCTTGTGTGATCCAGCGGGAAGCTGGACAAGGAGAAACTATTCACAATATATTAATGCCTGGCTTGAGCCTAGTAAGTGTTATAATTAGGTGGCATTAATTAGTGCTGGAAAAGACTGTCATGTTTTATACCAAACTTTTGGCTAAAAGATAGGAGCAGAATACTTTTCTTGAAAAAAAATCCATGTTTATTTTCTTGTTTTACTAGTAGGGATTTTTAATCAGTTGAATGAACTTGTATGTACTAGTTAACTTTGCTGGAGTTTAGTGGTTGTATTTAAAGCAGATTTTATCCTAGAATGATATTAATTTGATAGGATCCCTGATCTGTAAAACCATTGGTTATCTTGGTCTCTCCTGATAAGAAAAAAAAAGTGCCGAGGGTTTCCAGTTGGTGAGCACATTTGGGCAGAATCTTTCACACGTCACAAATTGCAGATGGGAGGCAGTGATCTCGAACATGCAGTCACATTGCGTGACCATCTGACACCTTCCATTTAGAAAAATAATACTTTCCTCACAGCATACGCTCCCTGCTGCAACCAGCACCAAAAATTATGCCTGGGAGAGCTGTTCCTCCTAGACTAAGGTCTTAAATATTTCTTAGGCTGCTTTTAAAAGATTCATGCTGCAGCACCACCTCACTCACATCCTGCTAAACCAGAGAAAATACTGAAATTCTTCCCCAGACGGTGTTAATCACAAAATAGCTGAAAAGAACAAAAGGGGGGAAAAGACAGCAGGAAAATTATATACTCACACTAGCAGAGTGAACAATGGAAGGCTCTTGTTGTATGTGTAATTCAAACATGTCCATGTAAAACATGGTATGGAGTTATTTCCTATTGCTACCAGTTTCTCAGCTGCATAAAAACCCATAACCATGTGGAAGTTCAGCCTTCAAATGCCCTGGTTTTGTGGATAATTCCTTTTGACAATGTAGTGCACTGATGTTCATTCATTTGAAATAGCAATGACCATTTCAGGGTGTCCTTTGCTATATATTGAGGTGTCAGTAGCGATAAAAAATATCTTTACTGTTTAAGGACAAAGCCATGTGAATTTAAAGGGTGACATCTCACAGTAGCCTATTGTGTCCTCTTTGTTACTATGTCAGGGCAAAAAATCAAGAATAAAAATTAACCAACACTCATTCTTTCTACCCAAATTACAAGGCTGACTAGGAACATATATATTAACCCCTGTTATTATCAGCTGTAGCTTGGTGCGACCTGAACCAGGAGGCAGCTCCTTCTGTTCTACCTGAAGAGTGTATTCTAAAAGACTTGACCATGTTTTTCTATTCATCTGCCTAGCAGATGTGCCCCACAGCCACACCAGCCAAGTACTTAATTTCTGCAGAGTCTTCCTTCCCTCATCACACCATCACCATTTCAGTCACTGAGTGTTATGGAGATCCACGAGAAGGAGATGCTTGTTTAGCAGTTAAAATGTGGGTGTTTTCCTAGAGGGTGGGGCACTGAGGAGGCTGATGACATTTATCAAAATGATGAGAGGGCAAATACCTCATTTTGTACAGGGATATGCCCCTCTGACTGCTGTGAATGTCATGTGAACCACAGAAAATCCCTGCAAGGACCTCTCATATCCTAGCAGGGCTGAGTCAGGATCTAGGGCACATCTCCTCCCAGCACCCTAGCAGGGACACCTCCACCCTCCAGCAGTTTTATTGGCAGTTTTGTGTCACTGCAGATTTGTGCCATCTTGAAACCCCCATGAAGAAATATGGGTGTTGCAAACACCCATCATGCAGAAATAGCAATTAATGTCTGCCACCATGAGCCAAGTGTGAACACATGGATCAGGGAAGAAAGGCTCTATCTTCTCTTCTGTCTTCTGGCATATCCAGAAGATGTGCCAGAAGCACTGGTGAGGCCACCCCTCAGCACTGGTGCAACCTCACCAGTTGCTGGAGTGTGTCCAGAGAAAGGCAGTGAAGCTGGTGAAGGGTCTAGAGAGTGTCATGTGAGAGAGACAGGGTTGTTTGCCCTGGAGAAAAGAAGGCCTGGGAGACCTTACCACTCTCTACAACAGCTGAAAGGTGCTTGTACCAGGTGGGGGTCACTCTTCCCACTGACAACAAGCAAAAGGATGAGATGACACAGCTTCACACTGGACCAGGGTGTGTTCAAGTTGAATATCAGAAAAGGGTGGTTAAGCACTGGAATGGGCAGTGTAGAAAGTTGGAGTCCCCATCCCTAGAAGTCATTAAGAAATGACTGGATGTGGCACTTAGGGCTGAGGTTTAGTTGGCATGGTCATGTTCAGTCAAACGTTGGACCTGATCTTGCAGATCTTTTCCAACTTTAATGGTTCTGTGATTCTATGATCTTTTCAATGCCCCAAGGCCTGAACTGGCTCTTTGAGAGATTAAATTCTCCAAGCTCCTGTCTTGTACTTTCCATCGCGGGCCTCCACATACTTCCTCCTTCCCACATCATCCTCTCCTGCAAGGTCTTCCTTGCTATGCTGCAGCTGTGTGAAGAATCTGTGCCTCTTTCACAAGGCTCTCATGACTTCTGGACACAGTGTAACCCACTGCCTCTCTCCTGGCAGAAGAAGGTGAGCTCTCTCTCTGGCAAGGCGGTGAGGGCTGCACCTCTAGTGCTGGGGTTGCATGCACTGTGCAGTTGGTGTCCCTACACCAGGATCTGCAGGCAAGGAAACCACTGTGCATGGAAGCTGGGAGGACAAGGAAGCACTGGCTCATGGCAAACAGCTAGGATGGGCATGAGAGAGATGTGCAATGCCTAACTCCTCCTCCTGCCCCCTGTGTGGATGTGTACACCACTGTGGCCACTGGTTCACTTTGAGCACCAACACAAAATTTTTCCTCTTGGAGCTAAAATTATCTGATCCTGAAGTATCTCTCTCCTGTGATTATTTAAGCAGAATATGGATTTAAACCTTTCATTTAACAGTTTATAGGCACCTATATAGATCACCACAGGCTGTGACTTTTGCCTTGTAAGGATTAAAGGCCTCAGGTTTTCGTCCCAAAAACAAAAATTAAGTGGTGGCTCTAATTCCCTCCACAGGAAGAAAAAGAACTAATGACTTTCCAGAATAAGTTCTCCCCAGTGGTGGTACTGCCTGCAGGGGGAAGCTTGGGGTACTTAGAATGGGAGACAAGTCCTTCCTGTGGCTCAGAACAGCCTATATTATTTTGGGACAGATGGTTGGATACCCAAGCCCCAGCCTTTTCCACCTTGAATCCCACTTTTCTGACCTATTAGATTAAAAGTTGTGACCTGCTTCTTAAATCTCATCCTTGTGCCTGCCAGGAGTCATCACTGTGTCTGGATCAGTAAGGCTGAGCCAACTGGTGAACTTGTCTCATTATCTCCTTGCCGAAAACTTACAAGCGTTACTTATTCTTGGATACTTGTAATTTTTATGCTTTTCCTACCCAGAAGATTAGCTCAGGCATAGCAGAGCTCAGAGCACAAACCCATCTTTTGGCATTAACTTATCCTGGGCTGGCTGTCATTTTACAGTACTTGCACAAAAAGAGTAACTAGCAACAGCACTTACAAATCATGGATTATATTGTATTGGTTTAGCTCATATTGTTTGCCTTAAATTTATATTGTGCTTTAAATGTCACCCATTAAAATTATTAGGGCAAGGTTTGCCCTTAGTTTACAGCCCCTCTCCCCAGCAGCTCATAAGAGAAGCTGCTGCACAGTTGTCCTCACCTCATTTTAGTCGTGCTGTAGAAGTCAGAGGCAGTGTCCAGAGAGCTGTAACACAGCCTGGAGCTGTTTCACTTCCAGACAAGATTTCAGTTTGTAAACCTATGCATCAAACCAGGAAAAGTGCCTTAGAAAGATGCATTTCATTTCATTCATCCCCACCCCAAATCCTTGACTTCTGTTTGGGTGCAGTGATGCAGAAGTGGATAGGGACCAAAAAACCCCACCTTGTCCTTTGGCAATAGGTTTTTCTGAATTCCCACATAAGCCTAAGGAAGACATTCTTTTCTAGGAGAGTATTTTAATAAATTTATTCCTTCTGACTGCTGTTATTCTCTCTCATGTGTTGCTTTGCATTTTTCTGTCTGTCCTCACATTTCCTCTAAAACACAGTTCTTAAATAGCTTCAGCCGTGCATACAGAACTTTCCGTGGATGTTCTTAATCTGTGAAAACAAGATCTGTTGCAGAGACAGTAATGCAGCCCTAAGCACAGAGATGCCAGTGACACTTCTTCAGTGCCTTTAAACTGGTGAATGTGATCTTATTTTGGCTAGTGACAAATCCCAGTGATGAAATGTCAGCAGTGTTTACACAGAAGTCAGACAGTGCAAAATTAACCCTTTCCAGCACTGCTCTCAGGGCAGAACAAAGCTGTGGTTTCCTTCTGTGAGGATCAGGCTGGCAGAAAAGAAGAAAACTGATGTGGAAGAATTGCCAAAGGCTCATCTGGAGGGTCAGCAGAGACCATGTGAAGCTGGCTATGCTCTGTGTAACAAGCCATGAATTCTTTTGAGTTGTCCTGGGCAGAATTTTCCAGACACACCTAATGATGGCAACATCACAATTTGTGCAGATTTCCTTGATGTGAGTTTGAACCAAAATCACAGCTATCTTCCAAGATCATATTTGCCATTACATACATGAAGGCCAGGTCTCTCAGCTTCTGTAGGACAGTTTAGGTGTGACACAAAGCTGGACAAAGTTTAAGTGTGAAATATATTTTGCCATGAAAGCCTCTGACTCCTCATTAACAGCAGGAGTAGTGGTCCAGTGACATAAAGGCAGAGATAGTAGGATCCTTCTGTTAAAGGTCCTGACTGTGTTGAGCATTTGATCTACAGTGCATATCATATCACTAGTATGACTGAAAAGGTCCTTGACAGAAGCAGGAGATATGCAGGAGCAGGGAGTGGGTAGCCAGAGCTGTGGGAGCCAGCAGGTAGCAAGATGGGAGGAATACACAAGTGGTAGAAAAGCAGGGAAGAAGCACACCAAAAGGCCTAGGAGAAAATGGAACCTGAGGATCCAGTTGTAAGAGACAGTGGAGATGTCTAAGTGGGAAGAGCTGAAAGTGTCTCTACAGGGGGAAAGAGCAGGTCACAGGTACAATGGTGCCCTAAGTGAGGACCAGATACAGAGGGAGACAGGAGAGGTAAAAAGCAAAATTAATTGTGGAGTAATGAGGCAGATGAGAACTTTTTATAAAGGCAATGGCAGGAAAGAAAAGCCACATGGAAAGAAGCGGATTTCAGAAGTGTCAGAGAGGATAAATGGTGAAAGTAGTCCATGCCTGGGCCTGAAGTAGCAGAGAAGACATCATATGTGTCTATGATGGGGAAGCACAAGGAGGTGGCAGCAGCCCAGGCATGCTGAGGAAAGGCTCCTCTGCTGTCTCACACCTCTTGCTAGAGATGGAGATGGAGCTCTGGCAAGAACTTCAGTGGGAACCTCACTGGAAAATCATGGAGCCTCTCCCATACTGCAGTAGGAGCAGTGTCACTCTGAGGTCAGGAGATAACACAGGCAAAGGATGCCTGGCACACAGCTGGCAAACTGGGAGGCAGAAAGCCTTGTGCAAACCTGATGTTTTATTGTTGCTAACCAAAACAGCTGTAAAACTGAACTCAAGGTGCATACTTGGTCAGCTTTGAGCTTATGTGCACAGAAATAAACAAAGAATCATAGACTTTATTGCTTTCTTGTTGGCTTTGTTCGGAGCAAAGAGAAGTGCTAGCTTGTGCCTGAGAATCTGTAGGGTTCCCTTAACTGGTAAGGGAGGAAAGTGTTAATGAGGAAAAAAATTACTTAGTCAGAGCTATTAACCTGTATCTTTCAGAGATTTTATTACAGCAGCAACACCTTTCGTCTTCCAGATGTGCTGAGCAACTCTAGTTTCCCTGGAAGTTTAAGGTGGGTTCTTTGAAAATTATGCTGTATCATACTCACCATGTGAGGTCAATCCTTAAAAGATTGCTGGGATGCAACTGCCCTTGAGCTCTTGATTCTGAAATGCAAGCTGAATTAAACATAAACACCAAAGACAGACTTACTGTGGCCTCTGTGTCTCAACCCATGCTTTAGCAAAATGCAGGTATCTTTTATACATAGACAAGTAAGATAAGGCATAAAGCTTCATACCTGATGTATGACACACTGAAAAGTCAAAAAACAGTCAGAAGAAAGAAAAATAGCAGGAGGAGTCTGAATGTTTGCTTCTGGCACAATTTTACTCTTTTAGGAATTTGGTTAGGTTTCAAATTTCCCTTATAGAGAAAGAAACTGCAGTGTTGATCCTGAGGGTTTAGAGTAGCCAAACGCATCTCTCCTTGCTTTTTGGTCATTGGTTGTGCTCTACAGAGGCCATTTCATCATGTTGTAAGGTAAGACAAGACTGTGACCCAGATTCTGTTCTCTTGGGTGCTGTGGCTCAGCTGTATATACTAATGTTGCTTGGGGTTTCACTGTTTCCACCCTTCCTACTGTTCTGGTAAATTTGATTTCCCACTGCAACACATAAAGAGCAACAATACATGCTCTAAGGCATCATCTCACACCTCTTTGTCCTCAGCCATGAGAAAATGTTCTCTATAAAAGTACTTTTCTTACATTCATCTGGCTTCCACTCTTCTTTATATTATATAATATTTTCATTGCATTTTCCTATGATTCTTTCCCCTAGACCTTAGCTAAATCACAGAACACTAAACAGACTTACAGGGCAATAAAAGCTAAGGGTCAAATGAAGGAGAAAACATGACCTCAAGGTAGACCTATAAAACCTAGTTCATTTCAGGGGCAGCACAGGAATCTGCAGTAGATATGTGTGCCTAACAGCTGGTGGCCATGTCCTACAAACACTTTTCCTGCTGGAAGCATGTTGGAAGGCATTTTAAGGGCAGTGCTGGTTAAGGAGAATCAGCCCAACAGTCAGCATGGAAAGATCGTTGGAGACCTGAATGCACAATAATTCCCAAAGGATCCTTTTATATTTCGTGTGGCACAGAATTCTTCAGAGTTTCATAGTGCTTTAATCAAATAAGAGTATCTCATTTGTGTGTGGTGGTGTACATTTTCCAGTGGTTCTTCACCAACTCCTCCCTTATCCCTCTCGACTTGCCCTACTCAAGGGCAAGCAACTGGAATTACATATCCCTTACACTTGTCAATTGAGAGAACACATTATTGCCTGCACCTCTTGCTGGTTATTTATGGAGCAGGGAGAACAAAACAAGCATAGGGCCAGGCATGGCCTGAGAGGAAAATCTCCCTCTACAGAGTTGTGGCCAACTGGCTTATTATGATGAAGGACAAAAATAATGCTAAAAATGAAACAGACAATACAGTGCTGACAACTTTGTCCTGAGAAAGGGATAAAGTATTTGAAAAGGTTCTAAAGTATTTTCCAAAGGGATCACTTTGCCCATGACAGAAAAGACAGAAATGTGGCAACAGCAGTGGTAGCACAACAGAGCTGGGGAATAACAGCTCACTGCTTCATTCCAACGTCTGAAAAGGTCGTATGACCATCTGATTCCATTTCAGCAAATCGTTTTCTATGCAAAGCTGGTGTCTGTTTGTTGTTCCTTTCTTAGCAGCAGAAGAGATGCTTCTGAATGTGCCTGTCTGCCCTACACTAATATTTTTTAAAGGCTTTAAGTTTTATGCTCGACATCTTCTCTGCATGAAGTCCCTTTCTTCAGACAACTCAAGAGTACTTTGCAAATATTTTTTCATTGTAATTCTGGTGGCCACAGCATAGGGAGCATTCAGAAGGATGCAGATCACTGGACTGAAGCGATGGGAGGGTAGAATTCAGCCCTCTGCATGCTTCACCAGGCTGTGCCCTGCCAAGCTTTCTCCTGCCTTGCCTCCTTGGAGCTGCCCTGTGCTGGTGAGGTAAAAGAAAACTGCAGCTGTATTATGGGGGCGAACAACGTGGAGGTACGGTGTGAGAAGCACTTGTCACCATGAATAAACAGTGAAATGTGTTTTTTTAAAGTTTCTAATTCTGCTTGGCATTTCTGAGCCCGGCACTGAAAGCATCCATCTTGTTAAAAAGTTATGTCATTTGTAACAGTAGTGGTATTAGAAGAGACTGCAAACGAGTTTTCAACCTGCTTTAATAATGATTTAACAACCAGGAAAGTAATCAATATTTTAGGGATAAATTTTCTACTGTGCCTTTAGTAGACTCAATTTTTGCCAATACAGAACCGTGTCTACAGATCTGCTGGTGAAAATATCTGAGTGCATGTGACAAAAATGTACATGGGAAATATTACACCTGCAACACTTACAGCCCAGCACTGAGTTTATATTTGGAATTCATAAAGTGAATTAAAAATTTCTTTTTCTTTACTCAGTCTCTGATATAACCAATCCTACCTATTTCTCTGATGAATCAAAATAATTATTATACCTGTTTTCTCTTACATATTTTTGTGTTTAAAAACAACTAAAAAAAGCTGGGGAGTTTTTGATATAGAGTAATATCTAGTATAAACCACCAAAATGTCATTTACTGATAGAATTGGATGGCATTTGAATTTCACATTGTGGTCACAAAATGAGATTATGGCATTCTAAAGTGCATGGTAATTGATGTGCAGATGTTTTGGGGTTTTTTTCAAAGTGGATTATCCAAACTGAACAGTCTACAAAGAAAAAAAAAAAGAAAGAAGCTCAGTTTTCTTTGTTTCTAATGCTGATTCATTCTAGCTATGCCACTAAAAACAGAAGCCTTTCAAATGGCTTTGGGGTCTTGTTTGTTTGCTTGTTTTGGCTGAATGAATTATTTCTACACAATTTCACTCCTACATAAGAAATATTCTTATAAGACTATTTAATCACAGAGAAAGTTCATGAATAGGTAGGTGTGGAATCTATGTCCTCCCTTCTTGTGAGAAATAGACTAATATTTTCTGGACTAAGTAATAATTAGATTAGTTAGTCTTAAATTAGTCAATATTTTAACTGAAAAGTGCTCTGAAATTTTTAAACCTGCGTCACTCAAAATCACTATTCCCCTCAAAAATGAAGGTCCTGCAGCAAAACTTTCCATATGACCTAATTTTCCTCAGGTTCTTTTCAATATATTCTCAAGACAGATGACTTTATGCTCCAAAATATTCACATTATTATTTACAGTAAGTCATACTAATGCTAACAGTAGCATAATGAACTCTAGCTGCTTTATAAGAAGCTTAAAAAGAAGCATAGATGATCTTTTAGATAATTAGAAAATAATTAGACACAGAATATCCAAAGGGTTGATTTCTAAGGGACTTGTTTCATGTATGTTCAATTCATTAAGTCACATTCCCACTTTGAAGTTAATGGGAGTCTCTTTACCTACAGCATCACAGGATTTGACCCAAGGTCATGGATGCCACAATGCTGATGAATAATTTTGCCAGCTTTTTTCTCACAAATAAAATCCTTGTGGATATTTGGCCAGTGAATGACTCGTGGTGTTAATGTTAAAAGTCTTGTTTATGCCTAACAAGAATAATTGCTACATTTTCATTTTAGAACACATGTGAAGAACACACCTTTGGAAACCAGTGCTCAGCTCACCTGGAGCTGGATTAGCGTCTATTTTTAGTGGCACAGCAATTGGATTATACCACGCAGGGGAAGCTCTGAACTTCAAAACTTGACACCACATACAATTTTACAAGTGTAAAAGAACCAAACAACTTTTTCCTTTTATTTTAATTAAGACATTTCAATTTATTTTAATTCAGACAGCGGCCCAGCTGTCATAAAACACAACAAGGGAAGCCAAGACAGCATGGATGGGTTTATGCTGTGGAGGCTGGAAAGGCAGGGACAGGGTGGCAGAGATGTGGGGAGCCGCTGGAGTCCCCATCCAAGAAAAAATCCTGGTCCAGGGACCAAGTCGCAGGTGTGCACTCCTGGTGCTCAGCTTTGTAAGGGGAGAAGGGGTTCCCTCACCTGCAGGACAGATGTCAGGTGGAGCAGCATTTCCTAACAAGTGGCAGGAATTATTAGGGAGGTGGTGAACAGCTGTGGATAGAGCACAGCATGAAATGGAGTCCCATTGCAAGAGACAAAAAGTGAAAATTGGGAAATATCAACACTGGGATTTTGCTTAAAGGATATGCTGCAGTAAAATCTCTTTCTGTTGGGGGATCTGAGATGGAAGTTGACAGTAAGAGTCCCAAAAGCTAAACATTTCCTTTCCTCTGGTCTTTACTCTAAATTTATCTCAGATTTGGTTAGAAATCAGACTTGTATGAAAAGGAATATGCATTTTCTGACTACCATTCACTAATCCTGATACAAAAATGGCTATGACCTTACTAATCATTCCAGATATTACTGACTTGGAGGATGCCTGTGTCCCTTAAAGTGTGGGCATGTGCATGAGGAAGTATGTGAGAGTCTGTACTCCCAGTACAAAGCACCAACCCAAGATTTCTTAGCTGACCCATTCTGAAATCTGTGAAGTAGAGGAAATACTTCCTTGGGCATGGTGCAGAGACCCTTTTGGGAAGTAGATAGATTCAGGCAGGATGTCACAGGTATGAAGACAAAAGTTTCAGTTGTCCTTATGGGCATGTTTCCACTAATTTAAGTGAATGTCTAGTTTTACTGTTGCAAAGGAAGCCTTCAATCAAGCAGGCAATGGTTCCTGCTCCTTTCAGAGAGGCTAGTGCAGCTGCTGGGAGGTACAAATAGTCCATGCAGGCTTCAGTGTGGTGTGTTTTTCTCCTGCCAACCAACCAATCAGGCTCGGCAGCCAAGCAGGATGTACCAGTGCATACCAAGGCATCCATGCTGGGAAGTGAGATAAACTGAGAAACCTTGGTGATCTGTGATGCTGAGGAAGATCCAGCTCCCCACTGAACAGGAGAGCAATGCCAAACATAAGGTGTTGCACTGGTGAGCTATTCAAGACACGAACAAAAAGAAAATGAAAATAAATCTTGACTCTCCACATTGGGCTGGTGCCATTATCGAGTCAACTTAACCCTGGAGTACGAGGTTCCAATCAGCTGGAATCTTATTCCAGCCCTGAAAAAGGTTATATTGAAATAAACCTGACCAGAACATAAGCCAGAAAAGGTTTCCAGTGGAACATATTACTTCCATGACTTGATATCTTCCTACAAAAAATATCCCAGAGGTCTTTGCTATCTTTCCCACTTTATTTTCCGAATATGTGAACCCAGATCCTCCCAAAGCTATCCATTTGCCCATGTTCCCTCAGTCTACCAAGCAAGACATTTGCAAAGCACTTTGCTAAACCAGGATTTTAAAAAAATTTCTGTGTGAAATGAAACAACACAATCCCACACCCCAACACGCACCCTAGTTTGGAAATTTTCATTTTTATTTGGAATAAAAAATATTTTGAATATTTCAAAGATATTTCAGATGTTTCTATTCTTAATATTTCTATCATGTATATGTTCTTAGAAAGGAAGGGGAGTGGGTATGAAGAGGAGTATCACATCACACATATCCAGGGGTTCAGTGGAGGGCAGAGAACGCTGTGGAGAGCAGAGAGCCACAGGACTATACAAACACATACCATTAGTTACAGGCTGCTATACAAACACTCATGATGGGTTCTTGTTGTCTGATTTCCTTGAAGGTGTGCTCAGCCTTTGAAAGCCTGAAAAGTACAGGAGCAGGGGGTGACAAGTGGTTTAACGATTACAGGACTGTACAAGCACATCACATGTTCTTGGTCCTTGGTCTGACCCAACTCCTGACCTGTTACACAACTGCAAGCAAATCCTTTTACTGTTCCAGTCCAAATCCCGCAGCCTGCATCCAGGCAAAACAGTCCATGCAATAAAATTCTGTCTTGCTGAATGTTTTATGGGTAACCACAATAACACTGTTCCCTTCCTCTTGCCCACAGCAAGATCTTCTGGTACCACAGTCCCCTGAGGGACAAGGCTAAATGTGCCATGATTTGGCGACAGGCTGTGATCAAAATCAAATCTAACACCAGTGTATAGCAGTGGTGACCCACTTTCTCTCTTTATTTTCTCCTCTCCTCTGTGGTTCTCAAAAATCACTTGCCTCTAGCATTGTCACTTCTTTAACTCCCAGCTTAGAAGATCTGCTGTGCCAGAGCACCCCATGACTCAGAGAGATCCAAAAAGCCTGAGCTTAGCAGCATGCCTACTGAACTGAGACAAATAAGATGAGCAGGTCAGTCTGACGAGCTAATCAGAACTCTCCTCTAGGAAAGATTATGCTTCCAGGACATACTCCACATATTGCAGAAAGCATGTGGAATAGTGCCAAGGCAGAGATACCAACTCCAGCATAACCCACGTTCCTCAGTCTTGCACATCCTCAAGGACAGTTTGTCCTTTGACCTAAAACTATAAACCTTTAGAAATATGAAATATCTTCCCTTCCTTCTCAGTGGGGGATTGTTTCTCATTCCATCATTTTCTCTGGTCCCAACACTTGGGATTCTGTAGCTACAAAAAAAAAAAAAAAGCCAAGAAAAAGTAGGTACAAGACAGGCCCTCTGATATTCCTCAGCTCTCCATGTGAGCCCACAAGGCCTGTATTTTTGACCCCAGTGAGTCTTGGAAAGTTGCTTAGCTATGGCAATAGAACTGAAGTTATTACTTCCCTGTCTCAGGCAGGAAGAGCACATGCTGTGACAGAAGAGCTGCACGGCACCTATTGAGTCTATACAGCTTCATGAACATCATTTCAACTTCAATTCCAGTAATATTACCTAGACAAACATTCTCAACCCTGAAACTCATCGTTCCCCTCTCTATTTTTCTTCTTAATCACCCTGTGGCACATTTCTCAGTCTTGAAAGCACAAGAGAAGATCTCTTCTGAAAGAGCAAATAAACTGCTGATTTAAACTCCCATGTTTTCTAATCTGAGCTCATCTTGCCTAGACAACCATAGAACACTTACTGTTTATCAGAAGTCCTGTTCTATATATAAAAAACACATCATATTGGCTAAATGGTGCTCTGAGACTGACCCACTGTCCAGAGTGGTCATATCCGTTCCATGCGTGGTCTGGCCTTGAGTGGCTTTGGAAAAATGGCAGAGAAGTGATGAATATCAGCCTCTCTCTGCTATGGTGCATACTGATCTGCATACTGCTGGTTAATACATATAAGAGATAATAAGAGTTAATAAGAGGTTAATACCTCTTTGGAAAACAGAAATTACACAGCTCTTCTAAGAAGAGCCATTAAATGACATAGCAAGATTTTGTTTTGCTTTGCTTCCCTTATGTTTTGCTAAGGAGAATTAGAGCTAAGCCTCCATTTCAGAATTTTGAAGATTGCTATTTTGCTTTGGGCCACAAGTGAAACAGCCATTTTTAGTTCCACTCTTCTTCATAATTTTTGCACTGGACAGGAAAGGTAAGACTTTGCATACTGATATTCACATGTTAAGGAGACATCTGTAAGAAGAATAATGCTGTTCTTATCTGCGATATAGCTTTTTAAAAAGACTCTCTGTTTTTTGGTTGTTGTTGCACCAAATTTACATGCAGGTCTAATACTGAAAATAAATAAGAAGTGGCTTGTGTGTGCGTGTGGTGTGTGTAGTGTAGCAGATACTGGGGCAGATCGTCAGCTGGTGTAAATCAGCCTAGGTCCATTGACTTTAATGGAAACTTGCCAACTTACCCCAGCTGAGAATCTGATTATTGTTTTGTAAGTTCTTGCATTAAAGATAAGCATTCATACTCTCCTCTGTTACACTGGTGTAAATGGGAGTAACTTCACTGAAGACTCTGGAGTCTTGCTTACCCAAAAAGCAGAATTCAATTCAAAATTTTAATGACAGTTAAAGTAGTCTTTACCTCTACTACATTTCATCCCTCTCTTTTCCTTAAAAAATATTAAAAGGTAAGAAGAAAAAAATACCAGTCTGTCATGGAAAATCACAACTAAATCTTTTTTTCTCTGACTCTCATTTCCAGGCTTTGTGCAAATAGTTTATTTGATTTGACACCTACTGCACAAAAGGTTGCCCCTTCTGTTCTATCAAAGCTGGTATCAAGAAAAGAGAGAGAAAAATCGCACAGCTGGTAATACAGAGAACCCAAAAATATACAAAGACGTACCAGAGGGAATAGTCATCAACATAAAGTGAACAAGCACCCAGACTATTGATTACATGCTGCTCACAGAACACTAGGCATTTCTGCCAACTTCTTTCCACTCTTACGCTGAGCTGCAGACAGCATGTTGTACTTTGCATCATCAGTTTTGATGAATAATGCACTGATAAACACTGCAGCCAATATTCTGGAGGAGCTGAGAAGCCAGATGTCATCTGGACCTCCAATAGTCTTAACCCTGGGTCTCTGACAGACACTGAAATAAACACAAGACACGCACTGCAGAATGGGCGATACCCAAATGCGAGGTTAGCCACAATATTACACTGGCAGGCATATGAAAAATGAAGGGACACTGTAATCCTTTCACTAACAACTTCCCGAGGTACTGAGGTAGTGAGAAGGCAGCACCCTGGTGTGAGCTGCTCACTGGAATCACCTGCCAGGTGCAGCATTCCTGTGTGAGCAGGGGTGCCCTGACAAAAGGATTTTGCAATACACCAGTCTTTCTGCTCACAGGCAGCAACACACAGCAAGGGTTCTCAAGTCTTTAAGCTTTACTTGGTATTTATTTCACCTGCATCCTCACCAGTGAGGCTCAACTTTTTTAAGCAACAGGACCCTTAGCTCCCCCCCTCCCCCGGAAGGCCAATGTTCAGGAGACCTTGAGACCTGCGAAGGTTTCATTCCACTGAGACTCAGCAGCACCAGGTTTCATTTAAAATCTCACACAGTTTAGCAATATCAGCAGTCAGATTATGCAGTTTTGGAAGTAAACTATTCTACATACTCACCTCAATAATCCAAGATCTCAGCATGCCCTGTAAGAGTAAAACTTACATTTTTTCAATAAATGAGGGGAGAGGCTCTCTCTTTCTCAGAATTACAGTGTAAAGGGCTGATTGCTACCTCGAAATTCTGTTAAAGGAAGATCTGCTTATATAAAAAGCCAAATTAGGCTCTCAAAGGCTGAGTGTATGCCTACGCAATGGAAGAGTGGTTTCTCTCTGCTGGCACTGCAACACTGCTAGGGTCAGGAAGCCCCCTCATGGTTTGCTCACCAGGAGGAGGGTTGTATTATTTGAAGCATCCTAAATGTTCTGTTTTATTTTACCGCCAGAATTTTCCAAGAAAAGCTGCCTGTCAAAAAGAATATATGTGGCTTAAATATGGAAGTGTTTTCCCTCTATTTGCGTTCACCACTTTCTTTTGCACCTGAGTAACCATAGTTGGCAAATTCTCTAAGACATGCCCTATTCTCACATTGAGGGGAAATCCAAAAATAAGTAAAGTGCTCCTTATAATGCTATTTCTTTTCCATTCAGCTTGTCAAATAATTGACTAATGTGAAGCATGAATAAGGGCCTCTTGAAGGTATGAAGCAACCCAAAAAGAAAGCTAGTATGCACGTGTGAAGTGGTTAAAACAAAGTAGTAGATCGGAAGCACTTACTTAGATAAGGGGTAAGCTGTAAAAAGGCAGAGGCAGTGACTACAGAGGAATTTCAATTATACTGACATTGATGGGCATAGCAGTAGTGGAGTCATTAAGGATGGATGCGTGCTTCTGAGTGCAGTACCAAACAGTTTTTTCGGTTTGAGGAGCAATCAACAAGACCAGGGGCTATTTTGGACTTAGTCCAAGGAAATGAGACTAGGTGAAATGAATAATGTGGAAGATAATAAACCCTTAGGGCTAGGTTATAATATCATCACATTGGAAGCACTTCTGAAAATATTTGTGAATGGTTATAAAAGTACAATAATTCTGAGGACAGAATGAGTTGTAGAAAGTTGATTGGAATCAACTGTTTGTGGACAATAATGGAAAAGCATGCAGTATTTAAGAAATGGAGAGACTGCTATTTCTATTCAGTTTATTAAAATCAAAGTCAAAATGATAGCAAAAACAAGATAATGTGGCCTCAAAAAATGTAATAAAGGTATCAAAATGCTTTCCTTATTTAAAAGGCCAGGCATCCTTGAAAAATGGGAAGGTTTGGCAGTTTTAAAATGAATGAGAACAACATCTAGAGAATACCAACAATGAATAATATCCATTAAATATTTCAATCAAGACTGAAGCCAAGTTGTTCAACTGTATGCATGCAATGTAAATGGCAAAGAAGAAGCAGAAGAAAA
This sequence comes from Petroica traversi, assembly GCA_025920805.1. Lineage (NCBI taxonomy): Eukaryota > Metazoa > Chordata > Aves > Passeriformes > Petroicidae > Petroica > Petroica traversi. The sequence continues at coordinate 6,016,015 of JAHLSL010000019.1, forward strand.
AGAAAGATGATAGTGAAACATGGAGCACTCATTTGTATCTATTTCCACAAAAAAAAGGACCAGTGCTCAGCCTTTCATTCTGAGAGTAGCTCCCGTGGCTACAGCAGAGAGAGGACAGGAGATGGGGCTCTTCAGGGAGCGCACCCTGAAGGAAGCTGCTGGCAGTGGGAAACCAGGATAACTAATTTCATACAGAAGGGTCTGATCCCACTCTTGTGGTGCTCAAAACCACTTAAAAGTGGATGTGTAAGAGTTGGCACAGGGTCCACCCTGGCAATATGTTGGCTATTCTCACTTGTTGTGACAAAATGGAAGTTCAAGAAGAAGAAGTGTATCTTGACCCTTACAAGTTATTCCAAATAGTTAAATGGTCAGAGGTTTGGTTCAAGCACATTTCATTTCACAGAGATGCAGCCAGGTACTCTGCCTCTCCTCAGATGACCACTGCATCCAGGTGATGGGTGCTGTAACCTTTCCCAGTAAGCCAACTCAGCCCTTCCCAGTTTACCTATGCTTTCAGTGGCCATTTCTGAGCAAACTGGATGGTCTCCTGAACACCGTGATTTCTCATATCAGAGAAATACCCTTTTCCTTCTTCTCAACTAGTGGGGGGAGGGCCAGAGTCATCTGGCTAAATCTTGCTCTTAGAAGGAACAGGAAGATGTTGCCTGGTAAGAGACCCAGCAAAGAGATGGACAGACAGCAGACACTTGTGAAAAAAGGAGGCTCTGTGGTGGGTAAAGGGGAATGTGCTGAGGGAGGTACTTTGACTCTTCCTGAGGAGAAACAGGGTGCCCTTGGTGAGAGCGTGCTGCAGTCAGCAGAGAGCCCGGCCAGGCAGAGCCCAGGCTGGTCATGCCTGGCTAAGCAGCATTTCGTGCCCCTGTAGGGATGTGTTGTTCAGCTGGCAGCATCTCCTGCTGCTGTACACAGCCTGTGACAGGGGCTGCTGCATCTCCCTGGGAAGGAGGCTTCCTTCTTCCTTCCCCCAGTCATGTATTTCTCAGCCCACATCCTCAGCCACCTACACCAGCTGGCCACACCAGCCAACTACAGCTGAAGATGAACTCCAGCCTTCTCCAGTATCCAGAAAGGCTGGAATTACTTATTTCAGTTCAAACTTGCAGAGTGGAGAGCTCAAGATGCCAGGGTGCATATTATATCCCAGACTTCATAGCAGACCTCATGCCTAGCACCCAATCTCCAAGACAACTCTTCTGATTTTACAGCATGCTTAAGCAGAGGACAAAATGGTGACTTTTCCTCTGCTGTACTGATGAATATCAACCAGACTAAGAATATAAAAAGCACCGATTTAATTGTGAGGTTTGTTCTTCACCTACAAATTCTGGCCTCCATGCTCTCTCTCCAAGTACCTTCAGAACAAAAGACTGCCATGTTGTTTCAAAGATAACGATGAAAAGTGGTTGATTTTTTCCAGTTACATATTGTGGTAATGAACCCAGCAAAAATTAAGCTTACCAAGTCCCCAAGTAGATGGGGACCTTTCAGTTTTGTATTGGGGTGTGAAATGTGACCAGACAGAAGCAAAGATCATTCCTTTGTGTGATATCCTCTACCCATCTCCTTAGGGAGAGAGGATGTCACTGTGTAGAACTAGAGTTTATTGCATGAATCCTCTCCCCCTAAGCCCTTTGGCACCTATCAAGCACTGAGCATCCCCCACCTCTCCCCACAGCCTCCTATCCCTGCAGCTGCTGCACCACTGATTCAAATGCCTCACTGGAGCTTGCAGGACCCCTACTAGCCTCTACTGTAAGCTGGCCTGAGGAGATGGTTCACACTGTGCTCACAAAACCCACAAAACTCAGTGGAAATTTCTGCCCTGAGATAATGATCCAAATTTCCATGAGCCCATAAAGCACTCTAAAAAATTAGCAGGGAGAGTACAAGATCATGCATACCTGTGCAGAATTACTTGTCACCCAGGCAGGGAAGCAGAGAGGAGGATGTAAAAGGAAGAGGTTAGTGCAACAGCAGGGCTACATTTCTCTCTCCAGAAAATTGCACTATGGAGGTGCAAACAACTGTTCCCAGAGAAAATGGATACCAGTTTTTATAAGTAAAGTCTGGAGAAAACAAGACTGGCAGTGATCCATGAGACCCTGGAAAGCTCAGATCAAGATGTCCTCCTTTTCTCAAAGCAAAGTATAAATGAGGAACAAAGAAAGGATTGCATAAGTGCAGAAACCAGACTAAATTTTTATTTTAATTTCTTTAAAATTCTACCACACAGCCTGGCCACGAAGAAGAGCAAACCCCAGCCTTTGTGGCAGTAGAACCTGCCACATATTTGCCCTGGGTAATGAGCTCAGAGGAGGAGATTTGAAAGAAGACTTTGCATTGTTCGAGGAGGCTCTGGAGCAGAGGGAGGGTGGAATTCCATCTGTTCACTTCCGCGCGGTTCAGTGAGCTGCTTCACTTTTAATGGTTCACTAGGCTGTGACACTTAGCAGAAATTACGGTAAATGTTTTTTAAAACCTTTACATTATCATTTAAGAAGCCGCATGACAAGATCACTGAAAAGCTAACCCTTTGATCTCTGTCTCTTGTGAGGTTTTTTTGTCTGATAACGGAGACAATGTACCATGTGCTATTGAGGCTGGATAATGTGTTGATGTGCATACATTCACTTTGTCCCCTGTCCTAATGACATTCTCGATGGGGTTTTTTTCTTCATGCAACTGCAAAAAAAAAAAAAAAAAGCAGAATTTTGCCCTTATAATCTATAGTTACCTCAGCAGTTCCCATATAGCTCTTGGCACGTTGGGAGAGCTGACAAACAGCTCACACTCCGGCTCAGATAGGAAGTACCCCATGTTACCGATCAGGTGGAATTCCACTTTGCCTGCTTGAGTGACTCTGTGAACAATGTAAATCATTAAGTAAGTCTTTGAAACAGTGCAGAAAGATGATGGGGGAAGGGAGCCCTGTATCTGGTGCTTGTCCAATGTAATTTCGCAGGAGGACTGTTTATTTTCCATAAACCTTAGAAAAAGACCAAGTGGTAGTCAACAAACTCAGTTTGACTCAAACATTGAGACAGGAAGTCATGGTAAATGGTTGTACTCTTCTGTTTTTAATCAGCTTTTAGGACATTTTTTTCTCCTTACATTTTCTCCTTTCCATCGGTGTTTTCAGCACTTTATTGGTCTTTTCCATCTGGATAAAAGTCTATGGAGTGCCTGGAAGATTTGGAGCCGCCATTTGGATGTCTTCAGTGCTGTAGAAATTGGCAAGAAGTACCAAGAGAAAAATCTTTATCTTTTTGCAAAGAAGGGAAACAAGTACAAGTGAAGTCAGGCTCCCCAGAGATCCATGGCTCACAAAGTTCTCTGCTACCTTTGCCCTAGTCAGAGGAAAAAGTTCGCAGCTTCTTTAGACAGGCAACACTCCCCCATCAACTGCACTGCATAGGCAGCATGTCTCAAAAACAGGCAGCATGAAGAACAAATATAACAAATTCCAGACCTTAGAGATCATTCTTATGTTTACAGACCTTCACGAATTAAATATTAAAGACTTGGTGTTTTGGTGTTGGGGACAACTATATGCAGATTCAGAAACACTTTTTTGCTTTTGTCAGTTTTGTCTGATCCAAGTCATGGGCATGAGTTTGGAGCAGAAGTTCAAGCTCTCCAACATATGAAGATATTCCATATGAAATATCTATCTCTGAGATGTGGATTCTGAATGGGATGGTGTCCACAACACTGACTTCATTCTGTTCATATTTTACCAAGGAGCATGGTTGTCAGCACACTTTGCAAGTAGCAATTTGGCCATCACAAGGGAAAATTCTGCAGCAAAATATAGTAAAATTAACCCAGTGAATTCTTGCTATATCTCTGTTACTCTGTTGAACCTCTTAATGAAAAATGCCCGTTTTCCTCCTACAAGGAGGAATGTGCCAGAAAACAAAAGGATGCTCAGACCGCTAATGAAAAGCCTTATAACTACTTCCTCAGAAGAGACAAACAGAGGTCACCAGAAAGGGGGAAGGAGGAGGAAGCAAGGACTGCAGCAGAACTTCAGGTGGAAGAATATGATACTTTGGATAAGCCAGTAGTAATGAAAAGGAAGGAAGGAGATGGGCTGGTTGAGATTCCAGCTATGAGTATCTTAATATTGTCCACTCTAGCTGTTGACTTGAGTGAGGTACTAGTGACCTTGAGAATTTGCCTAACATCTAAAACAGCACAAACTGATTAAACAGAAGCGAGCAGCTAAATGTTGGCACCACAGGTCTGTTTTGTATTGCTCCCTGCATCACCTCCATGCTGTCCTTTGCCCATGATCTGAGATCAAACACACAGCTCAGGAGCATCCAGGCTGGGGAAGCCCCCACATAGCCCTGATCATAATCTGGTTGCTTCTGGCTGTCCCTGATTTGTCTCAAGAGGACACAGAGACAGCAAGACACTCCAACATGCCCTCCCTCAACTGTGCTGAAATGTAATTTAAAATATTTCTTTTCAAGAAATCACTAAGTCTTGTTTTTCTTCCCCTCTTGGGGATTTGCAAAAGCTCATTTGAACTCCAATGTCCCTGTGTTGGTGCAGTGGCCAGTGAATGCTTTATTTTACAGGGACATGCTGCCTCTCAAACTAAATGTGGAATCCTTGCTGCAGAAATATCCCTATCTCATGAAATTGGAAAAGCATGGCCAATATAGAACAAATAAATCTATCTGCATGTGGACTTTGACTGGTATCAAACTGGCTCATTTATTGCCACAACTCTTTGCTGGGAGATTTTTGTTCTGCTGTAGAGCTGCTAAATTCCCCTTGAGTACTATTAGTGTTGCTGCTTTTTATGTCTCTCTCCATGACACTACTCAATGCAAGTTATAATTAACTCAGAGAAAGTAGAAGGGGATGGACTCTGTCTGTTTAGGGGGAGATGAGTACAGATTGGGAAAAGATAATGCTAAATAACCTTTGTGCTTTCTAGTATCCCCTGAACCTCAATTATTTTTAGACCTCACCTTTCTACTGAGAGGCAGCCAAAAGCCTGTTGTCTGCTGCAAACTAGAGCAATCAGGAACGATTTTCAGGCCTGAGGGAGGACTCGAATAACTTGACTTCTGAGACCTTTGTACTGGCCTTTTGTACAAGACTAGTTTTTAGCACTGGAGAAAGACAGAAGCCACCCCTGGCTGAGATCTTCGTATCAAAGGTGAAAATGTGTCTGTTTTCCAGCAACATTGCATAGTCTGGAGAACAATTTACTGCTTAACTATTAAAGATTTAAACACCAAATGCAGGACCTACACTAGGCACATGCAAGCTGAAGGGCTCGTATGCAGCCTAAGGGTGCAAAGGCAGGCTGGGAGAGTAGCACCATTTCTGATGGTGCATGGACATAAAGAGGAGCCTAGCATAGTTTCTTGCATTTCTTAAAGTACTGAATTATGGAAGAAGAAAAGGGTAGAAAAACTAGCACACTAGTGATCAAATATGCTTTGGACACAGAAATTATTCCCCTGGCAGCAAACAGTGAGTGCTAACATGGTGTTTGTGCTCAGCTCACAGAATCTTTGGAAGTTCAAAATGAAAAATAAAGTGTCCTTACTGACTTTGATGTCTCTCCTACAGGTAAATTCAGCCATAAGCAACTTTATTCAACATACCAAGTTCAGCAGGACCACTTTCATGTGCACATTACTCACATGGGTCTCAGTAATGCACACTCACAGCCTAAATAGTTGATACCTCTGAACTATTCAAAAAAGTGAGTTTCTGAACCAAGAAGCAATTTGAATAACTAGTGTGCTATTTTGATCTACATTCTAATTTGAAAGCTCATCATTATTTACATGATAAATATAAACGGGGCATTTGGAGTTGTTATAGTCCATCATGTAAATCCGTATTTAAGCATTATGAAAAAGAGGATTTGTGACTCAGTAGATCATATTAGCTGTAGAACAGTTATTCCTGTTGATCAAATCTATTTTCTTACTGCCAAATGTGCATCAAGTCCATGTGATAAAAAACCCTTATGACATATTTACTGCTGTGTGAAATGATGTGGTCATTTTTAATTTCTTTGACTTTTTTCCTGTAATATTCTAAGCAGCTTGGCATTCCCAGAGAACAGCAATCTTACTCTAGGTGGCCCTACTTTGATCTCAGCTAGATGACCATGACTGATGAGCAGGTTTAACAAAGATTCCTAGAAATATTGTCCCCCTCACACAATGATGCCTGTAACGTTCTGTGAGCATGTCCTTCCCACAAGAAAACCCATGCCCACTCCATATGCTCCTTTCCCAGCCAGAAAACATCAACTGCCTACTCTCATTTCCCTTGTTTTGTGCCATTATCCCATGGATCCACCAGACTCCTTCACCCCATAGCCTGGTAGCACTCAGAGCTGGTCTCCTTGCCCTGCAACTGTTTTGCAAAACTGATTGGGTAGAATTAAACTTGGTGGTCTCCTGTCCCACTGCTCCCTGGGGCACTTGGTTCTCCTGCCAACACTGGCTCCACAGCAGTGGCTCAGACAACCACTGGGTCTGCACTGACAGAGAAATAGGCAGTCAAGAGGCACACCCATTTTCCTTCTGTTCCTCCTAGGCATGCAGATGAAGGTATCTCCCACATGCTGGAAAATCTCTACAGCTGGTGCTGAAGGGAGGGACAATCTCTTCTAGCATTAAACGCTTTTCTTGCTTCATGCTGGGCCAAAAAGGCCAATTTCATTCTTCTTGCTGCTGCTGTTGATGTGGTATCAAATACATGGGCTTTCAGAGAAGGCTTTCAATGTAAACCAGAGAGATCGGCTTTAGCACTTGACCAATCCTTCTTGCTTCCACCCCAAGGGCAATCAGAAAATACCTGCAATTACTGTGACTTTATTTATATGGCACAAGGCTTTTAGGGACTGTTAATGAGCTAATGTTTTTAGGATAATCTTAACTGCCATCATTTTGTGCACACTCTCCTTGCATGCTTGAAGAGGGAACAGAGACAGATTTTTGTCCCCTCAGCCTCCTACAGCAGAAGGACCCTTTGTTCTTCCCACTGTCTCAGTTTAAGGCTTGTTTTCTAAGGGGTAAAAAACTTCAGATCTAAAAAGATTTCTAGAAACCTACACATTTCAGAAAGCTAGTATTTGTTATTAAAACTGAGAATATCCTTACAAAGCTCAAATGGTTGTTGCTAAGAGCCAAAGCTTGTAGAAGACACCCAGAATTCCTGTTCCCATCTGAGATGAGGACAGCAAACAGTGGGGTCCTACCCCATGCACCCTTGGGCATTTTGACCTCCCTAAGTGAAATCTGAAGCAGTCTGAAGCTAGGAGATGGGTCAGAGAACACTGAAGGAAGATGGAAAAGGTGAGACAAATGAAATGTTAAAATAAGGGCAACATTCTGACTAGCAGATGTCTGGTATTCCCACAGTCTTGTTACCTTTGTTTAAATGTTTGAGACAACACTCTTAGTTTAATAAGCAAAGCAGATGCAAAATCTGCAGCTAAGTGTTAGGAGTGTATGTCAAGGAACAATAGGCAACCTCCATCTCCACTGGGACTGTGTTTTTTTGGTCCAGGATGGGAAACTTGTTGTTGAAACTGTTCCCAGATTATATTCCACTGGCCCTGATTACCTTGATGTTGGGAAAATGTCTCAAGGGATGTAAATTGCCTGGAATCATTTGCAACAGCTGCCAGCAACAGCAATTCTATGTTATTACAAAAGCAATCTCCCTTCCTGGGAATTTGATTTGCAAAAATAGAAGAATTAATAGAAATAGAAAGAAAGGTTTTAAAGTAAGATCGGTTTCCAAAAACCAGGCACCTTTTTGACACAGTATCCCTTACGCTCTCAAATGGGAATAATTATAGAAATGACTGTCACAAGATGGTACCTACTTATAAAAAATAAATCTCTCCCTTGAATTTAGGCAGGCTCGAGTCAATATTTCTTGCAGAAGAAATCTCTCTTTTAAGCTCAGTATATTTTCTGGAACAATGGATATTGAATTGTGTCTGTTAATATAATCACTTGACATCTACCATTTTGTATATTTCGTGTTCCAGTGAAACCTTCTCTGTATTGCTAATGAAATAATTTTTTTTATGTTCTCAATAATCATTATTCTCTTTAATGAAAAGTTAGGGCAGATCTTTCAGTCCTTACATGTGGGAATAATTTCTACCCTCACATTGCTTTCTTGAGTTACTTAAACTGACTTGAGTGAATTAAAGTTTTGTAGGGATGGCTTGTTCATAACTTAAGTGCTAATTGACATCTATTTCAGAACATGACATTCTGGAATAAACCCTACTTTAAGACATTATTGCAATTACGTTTTTTATAACAATTAGTATAATTATGTTTGGGATAGTAACTAATAAGTCATTGCAGTGGAATGTAAGGCAATGTCTCCTACCAGCTGCCTTTGAAAACCTCCCGTCAGAGACAGTGAGAAAGATCTGTCCTGAGTCACATAAAAAATCTCCCACAAATATGCTGAAATTAAAGGAGACACAAAAGACTTCTATTACTTCTGAGGAACAACTAATTGTAGTGCTTGGGAATTTCAGAGGTCTGGTATCAAAGATTAAACAAATTATTTTATTTCAATGTCTTTGCATCAGAAGAAGAGCCAGGTCCGGATACAGTGGTCAGTATAACAAATAACTGGATAGATAAAGTGAGCCACTGGTACTTTATTTCCTATCCCCTGCTCTGTCTCCTCTTTAACACCCAGGTAACTGTCAGAAAGGGACCCAGCTATTACAGATGACAAGGGGTAAATGCCTTCATGTTGTCCTCCAAAGGTTAAGGTTTACCAACCCCAGTTGGAAGCCACAATCTCCAATAACCATTAATCCACTAAACTCCAGTATGAGTGAACATATTTATGGCTGCAGTCACTAAAGGGTGAAATAAAGATTAGTTTTTAGTTAGGAACGCAAAGCTTTTTAGATCAATACAGACCCACTGCTGAAATCAATCTAAAGTTTGGAATTTTTAAGTAAAGATTTACTGGGCTTCCTTGTACAGTTAATTTTCCAAAGGGAGAATAGTCTCAGCAATGTTACATAGTAATCAAATTGAGTAAACACTAGTCAGTTCGTAAACTGACCTCAGTTATGCGCATAGCAAATGAGTGTACAGCAATAAAAATACCCATAATGTGGATAGTAAACTTGCCAATAAACAGGTAAAGCCAAAATGCACATATAGACTAACATGATAAAATATTAGTAGCTATGTTTGCCTATTTGAAAACATAAATAATCAATAGACATTAATAATGAAGTTGTTCATGCATTTCTTTATTACTGTGCATATTAAGTGTTTCAATTATTTCTAGTTAGTTTGATAGATAAATGTATATGTACATCTTGTGCCTTGAAAAGAACATAGGATTAGTCTTCAAAACAACAGCTACTGTTTAGATGAAAGAACAAGTGGACTGGAAATACACAGCTTGTTATACCCCTCTGCTGTTCATGTTTGATGCATGTATACAATTTATTATGCAATTTCTTGAGATTTGACAAAGTAATTGTCTGGCAAACCATAGCTTTAATGATGGTTTTTCTGCTTCAGACAAAAGGTCTGAAGGTAGTGTAGGAAAATGACTTAATAGATCAGTGTCTATAAATGCTGTTAATGTGTATTATATATATATATTTGCAATGGAAACCCAAGTTATTTTCTGAGTTACCGCACAATATGTTGTGAGACTCCATGTGGTAAATTCATTTTTGTCATCAGAGCTACTGCATGAAATCTTATGTTGAGCTGTAACTTCCAAAATAATTCGGGTCACTGCCCTAGTTTTAGTCTGGGTGTCTGTCACTGGGAGTGGACCTGAGGTTGGGAAAAAGCCTGGATGTTACACAAGTGCCATGGTGGCTTAAAAAAGACTGAATTTCCATTGTTAACCCTGTTTTAAACGATTTGTCACTTGGCACTTAAAATCCTTTCAGGTCTGAAACCAAAGTCAAGGAGCAAGATATAAATTTACTTTTAATCTTACTCTTTTTTAATCATCATAACTATTCTTGAGACAAGCACCACAGAAATCCTAAGGTTTTGTTATTTTGAACAATTTTGCAATCTTTCATAACTAAAATATGTCTAATTTGAAAAAAAAATAAATGTATCGGCAGAGGGGTGTTCTTCATTTTGCCTGCCTCCCAGTTTTATCATTAGTGAAATAGTAGTGGGCCAGTTTGTGTGAGCATCCACTGGGTCCACAAGGACTGTCCCTTTATTTCAACAATGAACTGTCTGCTGATGAGCTGTACTCAAATAAAGTTAAAATGGAAGCTTTTTTTCATTTTTCTCCAATGTTATGAATATTTGGGATGTTTATTTATATCTTGGTGTAAATTAATATGAGGCATTGGGCAGACAAGAAGATGTTATCTTGTGAGCAATAGGTACCTGAAAATCACCCAGGCAACTTGAGCTAAAAAAAAAAAAAAGAGATTCAATTTCTGTGACTGGGCTCCAAGTATTGCTTTTTCCTATTTCATCATCATTTTTTAGAATTAATGACATCTACCTTCACACCTGCTTTTTAAACCTTCAATATGGGGCTCATGAATGAGCTGCTTGATATCAGAGAAACCTGTAGACTCCTCTTAATCCTTTGGTACAACAGAAATAGAGCTACTATTGATTTCCTCACTTTTCACTTTGGCACTATGGAAATCTTTGAAAAGGTGCAGGGGAACAATTTCCAGCTGTGAATGGCTGGCATATTCTTCCTGACAAAGCAGACCATAGATGATCTGCTTGTATTCCAAGGCAATGTCACTCAGAGCCAAATACAAGGATATTTTTATTATGTGAACTAGATGCTGGGCTGAAACAGCTCGCTGGTGACACACAGAGTCCTGCCAGCCTTTCAGTGATGACTTCTTTTTGGTTTCTACTGCCTGGGCCAGATTTGAACCAGAAAGCTGGACACACTTCCCACTTTACTGAGAAGCAGAGATACACTTGAGCAAAGGAAAGGAATTATTTTATTCCTCATAATTTCCCCCCAAGATTGTCTGTAATCAAATTGATATAATCTATGACCAAAAAAAAAAAAAAAAAAAAAGGAGTGGTATTTTTACAATGCTACCAACCTCAGGTAACTATGTTGCAGTTGGACCTGGTGGAAACAAGACAGAGGACTTTTTTATCTGGGTTGGGTAAAGTTGGAGCCACTGCTGTATTTCACCAAAATCACCCCCATCAACTAGTGAGGGTCAACACCAGTTAGGGGAATAATGCTTGACATTCACTGACTACATAAAGTTAAAGATTACCTGGTTTTAATCACATGAAGCCCTGTCTCTATGTTTTGTGTTTGTGTTTTTTCTTTCAGCAAACTAGCTAATTTGAATTATGAGGTCCTGATTTTAAAAATACAGTTTGGGAAAGGGGAGAAGCAGCACATTCACTGTTTAACAATGGTGCTAAGTGTGCTCACTGAGAAAGCAATGATACATAATCTCCACAGAGAGATCAAGAGAGATCACCTTCTTCCCCTGTGCAGCAGAACAAGACTGTACTGTTTAAGCACAGCCCTAGTCTTCAAGCAGCCACATCAGAAGGTGCTCTGTGTTGTCTTAGAAAGATGGAGAAAACCAAGTGGAAACCAAAAGTCTCAACTCACCTTTCCTTTTCTTTTTTACATACATGCCTCCAAAAATTTTAATGAATAAGCATCTTGGTAGTCAAAGCTAATGCCACATTTTATTTTACATCAGTATTTCCTCATGAGGGACTGAACATCCAGAGAGTCCTTTCTGCCACATCCAAAGGGAGAAGACAATCCTGGGGCAGTTAAAATGGAGCACTATGGGAAAGATTTCTGTCCCCAGAGCACTTAGACAAATGGAGAACAAAACTCTTTGTCAGCAATTTTTGCTTGAAAGGGATTTAAAAAATTTTTTGCAATTCCTCTCTCCCTTAAAAACTGATAGTGCTCTCTTGGGGCTTATGAGAGTCATGTTAAACCTATGGATTATATATTTCTTCAGTACAAAAATGTGCTCTAAACACTGTAATCCAGTGAGTTTCTGTTGCTCTGAAGCTTGCCCTTTCCCCCGTGTGTGTCAAAACACTGCCTCAAGAAACCAAGCATCTGGGATGGAACACTGTCCCACATGGGGATGAGTCCTTACAAAGCCTGACTGTTACTTTAGAGCAATCAACAGTGTCACTTGCCACCAAAGCATCCTCCTCTTAGTTTTGCAATGAGTCCTGTGTGCACCAGGCTGGCAAAAGTCAGCCAAACTGACTAGCAAATACAGACACATATCCCACAACAGGAAGGCATTCCCTTTCAAGAGAGTACTTAAGAATATGGTTTAAGAAATGCTTAAATGCTTTCCTGAACAGAAATGGACTTAAGCACAAGAGAGTATCCCTTAATTGGGAGTGCAGTGCAGACACAATCACTAAAGCTCGTATTATGTGCCTGAAAATCGAGTCCCAGAGCGTAAGCTTTTCCGAGTGATGGTTAGAGGGTTCCTAGTTGTAGCATGGTTCTGTACAGAAGGATTTGCTTAATCCACCTTGCTTTTAGATTGCAATTTCCCCAAGCTTAGCTGCTTCTTTTTAACAGTTCTGAGTTCTGCTTCTCCCCCAAGTTATTTTAATAACTCTTTCAGAGGAAACACCTTGTATTTTGATATTTCAGAAGCTACTGGTTTTCTACAAACTTCATTCATGTCATCTTGATCACACAGTATTGCATTAAATTACCTTTTTTTAATGTCGTTTACTCTATTACCTTTTTGTAGACTGTGAGAGGGGGAAGACCTTGCCTTTCAGTGCCCTTAGGACCACTCATTTAAGGTTGTATGTAGCAGCAATCAGTCCACATCCACCAGAATTTTGGGTAAAGAGGGCAAAAGTCTGAATACTTAACAGTATTATGAGCCTTTGTTACAGTAAAATTTCTGTTTTGTATACATTCAGGCACAGAAACAATACTTCATAATATGTCTGTGATTGTAAATACAACCAGTCAGTACTCCTGGAGGAATCTCAAAGCACTAGGCAAGCATGGATTAACCAGGACACAACACAGGCAATCAGGATGCCTGTGACCCCTCTGGGCTATGCTGTGCCAGTCTCTATGGTCACACAGTTGCAGTAGCCACTGGCATCACAACTGAAATAGTAAGCATTCAAAAATACCCAGCTGGGTGTGAAGCTGGGCAGATGTGCACAGCAGGGCCGAGGGACCACAAGCTGGGAGAGCCTTGGACTGCACTAATGAAAATCCTTTTTAGCATTTGTTAACTGAAGCACAGAGATATTAAAGAATGCACCTGGGTCAAGGTTGTTACATCTGTATTATTCGACTTGAGACAACTTTTTATCCTCTTGCCCTCCCAGATCCTTGCAATGCCTCATATCTCCTTGGTTTCCAGGGAAAGGGTTTCCTCAGAGAACAAGGCACTTAGGAGCTTTGGGGGGTTCCCAGGCGCTAAACTAATGTGTGCAAGCCAGCATAGGTACAATTGCTGTGCCAATGGTGGGAATCCCGATGTCCAGACTCGTGGGTCTAACAAGCACCACCATGGCCCCCTGATATATTCCACTCCTGCCCTACTCTTAGACTGACACCACCAGTGATGAAGTGAGCAGTCAATCTGTATTGCAGGAACAATACCCTGGGATGCCAGGTCTTCCTTCAAAAGTGTGAGCTTACAGACTTCCATGTCAGAAGCTTCAGGGTGGATTATACAATATTCAGGATGAGTAGCAATGTCATTGATAACTGCCAGTACTGCTCTTGTTCACCTGTTTTTACAGCACTTGTACCTCAAAAGGGACCTGCATGCTCAGATCTGTCCAAACAATTAGCATGGCTTGTTGCCCAACAAAAATGATCCACGCCACTTGTAGCCTTTACCTTTCTGAAACACCTCTGGAAATAACTTTCTTTTCCTGTGGTGGCAGATCCCATCCACATCCAGGTGGCTCTGGTGAGTGCCAGCATCTCTGTTCAGCCACTTGAAATGCAACAGTGGCAGAAATGCAGAATGCAGAGAGAGTTCAGCAGCCAGGTGACTTGCACAAAAGGCAAATTCTGTGCCCCAGAGAGGGGAGGCAGCTGAAGATCTGTTTCTGAAAGCAATCTCAATGACAAAAGGACAGGTGTTCACAATTGACAATTATTTGGGTTCTTATTAACAAAGATACTGTGCATGTAACTTGATTTCTGAGATGCGGCAGGATAGCAGTATATATTGCAACAAAATCTACAAAAAATCCCCCACAAAACATCAGTTATGCAGAGATATATTTTATATTACAAGCACAGATAATAAAGACATTCAAATTTTCTCTTTCTTATAAAATTAATCTTACTGAAATGTATTTACCTTGTTTATTTGCTGAGTTTATTCCACAGGGTTTTAACAACCATGCCTTATTCTGTGTTGATAAAAGCTTCTTCTGTACCAGGACCTCTTCCTTTAATAATAAGATGTGATTTGGAGCTTGTAGCATTGACCTTCCCACCACAAGCCTCTGCAATCAAGACTTCAGTACACTAAGGAACCTGCAGGGATGGAAAGAGCTGAGCAAAAGGATGAGCACTAAAAGGACAACACCTCCAAACCCCTGCCTTTGAAAAGATGAAAGCATGGGCTACTGCCCATGTTCTTTGGAAATCCTGTGTAGTTATGATAGGGAACACTTCAGAATTCCTACGTATTCAGTGCCTCAGGGGAGATGGTCTTTGCTCCTGGTGGTTTCCCTGAAGTCTGTGATTGTTTCAGGTATATAAATTAGAGATGTGAAGTCCCTGCTTAACCAAGTGTCAAGTACATCTACTTTTGCTCCAAAGGAAAAAAAAAAAAAAAAAAAGATACATGGTGCAGGCCTGGGAGTAACAAAAGAAAGCAAGTACATAGTATTTTCTGCCAACAGCTGCCATCTGTAAGAGATGAACTTTAATTTTCCACTTTGAAATCAAGGACCCAACTTAGAAACTTTGAAGTTTCCCTTCAAAATGTTTAAGACCATTTAGAAAATACCATACCCAGGACTTCTGGAAATATTTCTCCAGTGTAATTCGTAAGTCCACAAATTATACACGTAAAGTTAAGACTGAACTTTATTTCAACCCGAGTTAGCATAGCAAAGTTAAATAAAAATTAACTAGGTCTTTTCACCAAAGAGCAAAACATAGCAGTATGCTAGTCCAAGAAACTTGCTACCAGAACATATTTTGGCAGCTTACAATGGTGTAAGTGTGTGTGACACATCAGTCAATGCAAACTGATACAAAACCCCACGGGGATTACTTACAGCCATTACAGCAGTAAAGTTCAGCAGCACAAGTGTCATATAAAAATTGTTCTTCCCATCTACTACAGTTGAGAGACAACTTGCATCACTGAAGACACCAGTTACTATCAAAATGGAGGCATCTTGTAATTTACATTTCTCTTCATCTCAACAGGGTCAGAATCTGTCTGGCCAGTAAGATACAGTAGGAAGGGAGTTACAACTAGAGCAAATCGAAGAATATGGTTTTAGAAACAGCATAGGCTGGTGTCATTTTTGGAAGAGTATTATGCCCTACAAAACCAGCTGCCTTACCTTTCTTGAAAATTTCTTGCAGAAATAATTGACATTCAAGGGAGGGGGAAGGGATCTATCTGGCAAGGAAAAATAGAAAGGTATGGCAGAACTTCTTTATTAAGGTCACCAGAAAATAAATAAAAGCAAAAACTGCCTTGATGCCTTTCAGTTCCAGTCCTTTGCATTTCTGAGCATTCTGACTCCAGCTCTGTAAATGCATTGGCATCCTTGGCCAAGTCAAAGAGAAAGACCATGAGACCTGGCATTCAAAGTCCCACTCCTGGTGTGTGTTTTAATTAACAGGAGCCTGAGCATCATCTGTGAAAGGGGATGGGGCTCGTGGCTTTCACACCAGGTAAAACTTTCTGTGAGTGCTTGTTCCAGTCTCCTTTCATGTGCATTTCATTCAAGGGCATACATCATACATTCCATCTCTTTTTTTTCTTGCCTTTTCTTTTTTTTTTTTTTGACAATTGGAGGTTTGACAACAGAAGAACAGAGCTATAAATGTGAGGGTGCAATATATCACGAGATAAAGTGTGGAGAACATTTCCTCTACCAAAATATCCCTTGGTGGAAAGAAAAAGCCCAAAATGTCTAGAATAAGAGTTCCCTCTGCTTCTTACAACGATAAAGGAGCAAAACCCAAAACAAAGCCCCAACCCATGGGCTGTGCTATGCACGTTTCTAGGGTATCAGCTCTGGCAGAAAGTTGAAAGGTTATGTTTGTGAAATAGCAGCTGCTTTCCTGCCATTTGGTTCAGGCTTCTGCTTTGCAAAGTCTCGAAACCGAAAGACAAATCTGACAATATGCTAATCTTCCAATAAAAAAATGTGACTTCTGAACCCTTATCTGTTGAAGAGCTGACAGTGAAGTTCAGAGACGGTTGTCTAACCAGAAAAAACGATAGAGAAAATATGCCTTCAAACAAGATCATAAATCCTGAACAGTGCAGGGGAACAAATGTAAAAGGAACGTTTTACCACTAACACCATTTAGTAGCCTCACTTTCTCTCCCTTCCACCCCTCCAGCCTCATCATACT
>JAHLSL010000019.1:6037649-6098330 GCA_025920805.1 Petroica traversi
AAATGCAAACCCCACCAACTCCTCAGGCGAGGTTCTGCGCGCCGCCGGGGGCAAGCTGGTGCTCTTGTCCTGGTGGATTGCTGAGATACCAGCCGGCTTGGTTCAGCGGAGATACCTTTCCAGCTTCAGTGGTCCATGTCATTTGAAGGATATGTAGTGGTGTTCTGACCACTGAATGCTTACAAGTGTCATGGATGCTGCAAGAATCTGATACTGCTGGTGCTGGAAGCTGGCTTTCCCTGAAAGCGGGAGCCTACAAAAGGGATTGCACTTTAAGTAGTCCTAGAGGAGAGTCTTAAGTTGCGCTTAATGACTTATGGGAGACTCCAAATACCTCACATACTACTTTTTTTATTTGTAATAGGTCTGCATGTCTGTGCAGACAGTGATCTTTCAGGGACCCTTAACCACAGTGGGCAAAAACATGCTGTCACCTTCCCAGCTTTAATGTGTGTCTAATAACAGTCTTGTAACCAGCTCCTCTTGATTGGTATCTTTAGTGGCAGAGAAATGGGAGCAAAACCATTCAGATTTATTTATAAGCAGCTTTAGAACTTATTCCAAATGTTAAAGTGTTGGAAATGTTGAAATGCTTAGTAATGCAGAATGAAATTGTTATATTTCCATTTTTGGTCTTGGATGATATTCTGGAAATTCATAAAGGTCACAAAGGCCCATCTTTGAATCTTAATCACTTTAAGAATTTTTCAGGCTGCCTAAGTGTACAAATACCTTCTTAAACATGAATGAGGAAAAAAAAAAGAAACATTCAGGACTACAGATATTTCCAGATTTGTCCTCCCTGCTACTTGTAGTTTCTCTAAAGTAGCAATTTTAACAGGTTGACATTCATTCAGCAAGATTTTATTTTAAGGAAGACAATCTGCAGAGTTCCTTAAGTTACTAATTTGCAGAAGGAAATCTTAAAAGTAACAAACAGTGAAGTACATGTGCAAATACATCAAAATTATTACACAGAAAAAGACTTCAAAACTCTGATTACTTTTTTGTGTGAGTAATGGTGACTTTGGTAATTTGGAATTTAATGAAAGGTCATTCGCCAAAGATTCACATGTCTTTAGAAAGAGATTAACTGTTCCTCTTGTGCAGTGTAATAGCTCCTGCACTGTTCAGTAAGGATTGTGAGAAATGCAAACAGCCCAGTGCCATAGCCACCTGCTCCCTACATGCTCAAGAAATGAGAATTGCACTCAGTGTTAGAACTCGCCAATAACTTTTCTACATTTTTAAAAAGAACTTCTTTTTTTTTCTTTTTCTTTTTTGTAACAAGGTACTTTAAAAAGAGCACCTATGTTTTATATCCATATGCACGCTTTGGAGTACGCTGGCATCAGTGCTGCTTCTATTTCTCAATGGAAATTAATATAACTGGCAGCTCAAAATATGCTGATTCTCCTCTGAAATGTCACTATAAAGTTTGTCCTGTTGTCAGGGTAGGAGGAAAGTGATTTGGGCTAGTAAGAGCCAGTCTGTGCTCCGTGAACAAAGGTGTTTATAATGTTTGTGCCACAAATGCAGATCCTGCAGTGCAAGTGGTGCTGGGGCTAGGAAGTACCTAAGTTGTCTTTTGTGCTGCAGTGAAAAACACTGTTTACCTGCAGAGAGAGTAGGGGTTTTTTCATTAAATTTCCAAAGAGAAGTTAATGCTTCAATGTCCTGATGTATTTTTGTAAAATTAATTTTCAAGATACAACTACTAAATGATCAGAATTTAAAAAGTTGTGGAATTATGTTCCTGACTTGTGAGCCTTGCTGTGCATGGTGAAGTTTAGGACTTAACCACAGGGGATGGGTATTTTGGCTTTGATTTGACATTTAATCAGATGCTCAACTCTAAGCAAAGTTAGTAATTCAGTTGGCTCAGTGATTCTCACCTCACCACGGCCTCAGCATACAAGCTGCTGTTAAAGCCTCTGGAGGCACAGTCAGTTTTGATGTCACTAGGAAAAATCATAGTTGATTTCAACTTGGAGTGAGGTGAGTGACCCTGAACATTAGGCTTAAATTATGTTTGTCTGTCCCTGCAAGAGACACGTAGCTCTGTGCTGTATCGTCTTCTGTAGTTCTGGGAAGAAAATGCATTTATATAGAGGAAATACATGTTCCAGACATTTATTTGACTCTCAGATCTTCACCAGAGTATTGACTTGATTAAAATGTCTCCGTGCTTTATTGCATAATATAATTTATATAATACCTGGTATGTATTTTCAATTTTTTAAAAAGTTTGGGGGTAGAGCATTACCTTGTTGCTGGAAAGAAATCCACTTTTAAAGGTGAATGAGCTACTGAGAATTGCTATTGCTTCCATGTTTACTTTCAACAGTGAAAATGGTTAAAACCACATCACCTAGCTTTTAACTTCAATTTTGTTTGTGCCAGTGCACAATATAGCTGTAGACAGACAACAGAGCATTATAGGAAAAAAGACTTAATTTGTGGGGCTTATTCAATGTTTTACCTAAATGCTGTAGCCTTTTTATTGATCACTGCCATGATTTTATGGTTTCACTTGCCTGTAATTATTTCCAATGTCCTTCATTCCAGACAGCAGGGTAAGGTGGGCTGGGTAGGAAGAGGCAGCCCCTGATGAGCTGGGACACCTGCAGCTCCTCTTGCCAGCAAAGGGTGTTTGAGCTGGTCTGTCCCTCCCAGGATCTGCTGGCAGAGCAGCAGATACAGCTGCACACCTAAAGGCAGAGGGGACTGAGGGAAGTAAAACTGGGAGGGGGAAATGCAGAAAAAAAAAGGAGTTGGGATACCCCAGAGGAGAAATGGGATGTAAGCAGTGGAAGCCAGAAAGTACAGATGAGGGAAGAGGTGAGAGAAGGATAGTTTTGAAGGGAGAAAAAATTAAGTATAGGATACCAGACAGGAAAGGAAACCAGCAAAACAAAAACGCCCCTGGCAGATAAAAAGAAGATAGGGATTGAAACAAAAGGGGCAACACTAATTCTTGGCAGAAACAGCATCTGTTGTCAATAACAGCTGGTTATTCCAGTTTCTGGAAAACCTCTTCCAGATTTGGGGGAGGAAAAATGAAAGGGGATCAACCAACTCACGTAAGATAGGAATAGTCATAGGCAGAAAATACAGAACTAAAAAGCACAAGAGAAAAGAGGGAAATAAGGAGACAAAGAGATAAGAAGGCTGAGGCTGCCCGTGCTGTTTTATGGGTTCAGCAAAGTCCCGGCATGTACAGACCCAGCTGTTTTTTATACTTTTGTTCCCTGTACTGCTAGGCCTTGGGGAGATTAGAAGTGCAAGTTCTGGTCCTGCTAAAGCTAATTGTAGAGGTGGTTTACTTTGCTGGTTTTTTGTTTTGTTTCTTTTTTTCTTTAATTTCAGTGGAGGAAGAGTGTCATCCAGACTGTTTGGTGTTAGGCAATAATAGTGAAAGTGATAGCAAATTAAACAGTGACAGGTGATAAAGATGATATCAACAGCTTTCATTCAGTAGGAAGATGATAACTGTTGATGGAAAAGGAAAATGCAAGGTGCTGAGCAGCATGAGACAGTGGCATTTATGTGGAAGACATACATGTCTGGTCTATTTTACTTTCTACAGAGGAGATGAAAAATTTGAAGAAACTAGTTATATCCCTTGGCAATTAAATAATTTCCTTCTTGCATACACTATTTGCCTCCAAATCTCACAGATCATAGTTCAATTTTACTTCTTTTTCTACTGAGATTTTTGTAGAATCTCAGCAGGACATGTTTGGTGGTTAAAAAAATAGTGTGTGGTTTTTCATTGAAATGCACTCTGTGCTCTGGTTACAACCATCTACCTGTCCCTTTGTGATCATAACACCAGTATTTGGATTTTTAACTGATATGCTTATTCATTATTAATTTCAAGTGAAAAATATTACAGATTCCAAATTAACATCCTGATAAAAAACCCATATCCTAAAATGTATGTGAATTATTATGTTTTGCATTGCAGTATGGATGAAGTGGATGTGAGGCACTGGTTTATTTTAGTGGGCTTTGGATCAGTTTTTATGTGCCTGAATTAATATCAGGAAATTGTACTTGTGCCAGGACTCTCTCAGCTGAGCTGCAGAAGGGAGACTGACACATTAGAGGCTGTGGGGTAGTGAACCACAGACCTGTAGTCAGTTTAATCCTGGTTAGTCTCACCTACTTTCCTTACTTTCCTCATGTGCATTCATTTGCCATTGGGGACAAGCTCATGCTGAAGTGTAAGTGGAGAGATGTGGAGATTCCAAAAGGATGGGAGGCCTGGAGCTCACATTATGGACAGAGGCAGTACCATTCTCCTAAAAGGACTGCTGTGGGTCAGGAAAGTTCTTGGGAGCCTTTTTAAAGACACATTATGTCCTGGCTGGTAAAATCCTTGAGAGTTGTAGAGGCATAAGTGATAGCCATTTTTTTTTTCTCAGTTGTGTTATTTATTAGGAGAAACATAATTTATGAAGAGCAATTTATGGCCTTTTTATGGGCAACCAACTTTCCTACAGCTGCAGATGAAGAAGAGTTGCCAGGTACCTTGTGCAGGTACTTGCCCTGCCAGCCAGTTTCCCAGTCAGAGGCACTACTTGGAATAGTGTCTTTTGTGAACTGGAAGTGCCTCCTGATTTATGTCCCTCCCCAGATCCCATCTACTGAATTTTTCTTCTATCTGTTCCCTCTCTCGAATCCTGTTACCCTGACTCCTGAGTGCCCCTCCCACCAGACTCCCAACCCCAAACACACCAATCCCCACTGCTCCAGACCTCTGTGCTAGGATCTCTAGAGGCTGCTACAGTTCGCTGAACTGTGCTCCTCCTTGGCTTTGTGCATCCTGCCCCTTTTACCACTTGAAGCAGCTTCACATACCTGTATCTGCATCTCCAGACTCTTTTTCTGAGGGGAAATCTTTCACTGGATTTCAAAACAGCTTGTTCTACAGGGAAAATTAAACTATGCTTAAAAACAAGTAATCTTACTAAGCCACTCAAACGGATGACAGAGGGCCTATGAAAATGCTGTAGCAAAAATGCACATTTCCACCACCTGTGACAGTCTATATATCAGCTTTACAAGTCATGCAGGTCCCTAAAAGCAGAGCTGTCCCGCATGAGTTCCTGGGCTGTTCTTGTCCATCCTTTGCCAACACAGTCCACCTTTGTCCTGTTGTGAACTACGTAGGTCACAAGTGGTGCAGAGCCTCCAAGACAAGGAGTCCCATTTCAGACAAAATCCTCCAGGAATGATTTATACTTAGGGTGTGCCTTTTACAAATGGAGTGCTGTAGGATCATGGTGAACATCAGACATACCTGTCTTGGCTTCTGGTCTGAGACTTTGCTGTTCACTGTTTGCCTGATTTGCATCCCCTTCATGTGAAAAGAGGAGATAGAAAGGAGAGGGTCTTAGAGGACATGTTGTGGCCTGGAGTCACTATAGTTTTTTATTTATAGCAGAAGAATATGGACGTTCTGAGTCTGTAACTGCTGAGCTGGAAGAGAGCTGTGATGGTGTAATTGTTTGGATTTGTATTTGGAGAGAAAGCATAGTGAGCTTTGGGGGCAAGGGGAGTAAGAAGAGCAAATGTAGAACACAAAATCAACAGAAAAGAGTTTGCCAGGGAAAAGCTTTCGTTCTGTTAAACTCATGTTATGAAAAAATCCATATAATCTGTAAAAATACTGTTTCATCTTTTCAAACAATTCCTGGGTTTTGAAAACCCAAGAAGTTTTCTAAATCAGAGCAAGTTATTATCCTTTTCTCAGCATGGCCTGAAAAGATTGAGCAGGGAAGTTAGTGCAAATCCTAAAAGAAGGGTTTGAGCTGGAATCCCCTGCTCTGTAAGCATCTCTCATGTTGGTTTTGTTAAAACAGATTCTGTCTGGTATTACAGGTTTACTAAAGGACCATCTAAAGAAATTGAAGAATATGGAAAGTTGAAAACTATTGGTAGATACTTCCTGGCATCATTTTTCATATTTGCTGCCTCCCTGAAATTTTCTTTAAAGACCGTCATGCCTAGTACTTAGTAGTCAACACTTGCTGTATTCTTGGAAAGCAGACAATAAACTGAGCAAATATTGTCAGCTGCCAAGTTCAATGGAAGCAGACGGTTTGCAGTGAAGCTGGAAGTAAATAGAAGTTGGTGCCACAGTTGGTTCTTCCTGCATTCCCCAAATCATGCCTTCTTTCAGGAAAAAAAAACCAACAACAAATCAATGGAAAAGGTAACAAGTCATACCTTGGGTGAGCTGGCAGCAAGGTCTGTTTCTTTCTTTTGGCTTCCTAAGGAAAAGGAGCCTCAGCTGGAGAGCACAGCCTCTGATGCAGAGACCTTCTGTTGACATGGACACTGGATACGGAATTGAACAAAAAATGTCTTTCTTCACTTTCCACAGTCTGAAAATCAAAACATAAGAATTGGTTAAAATTTCCTAGGGGAAAACATTTAAAAGAGGATTTGACCACTGTGAAGCATTCTATAAAGCATTTCCATTTTGCAACCTCTGTTAGTAAAATAAAAACAAACAAACAAACAAAAAATTCCCCAAAAACTGGAACCAGCCAGTGAACCAAACCCAAAAAAAGGCCAAACAAAATGAGGTGAGGAAGGGAAAGCACTTTGCAAAAACACTTAGCTTTGACATTTTCTTTATTTTTTTAAAATATTCAGGATAAGGGAAATACTTAAAGGTTTTTTTAGAACTTCCATCAGTGAGGAAAATCTTTTGTTTGTGTAGATTTGCCAATAAGATTCATGACACAGGCGGTTTTCTATCTCACTCACCAATTTGCTTTGCTGGTAACATTCCTTTTAATTCACATCCCTTACAGTGCTCCAGACACTCAGTGTGTGGCTAGTAGGGATATCTTTAGCATTCAGATCTGGTGGTACAAGGAGGCAAAAATGAGAAGGATACTCCTCTGTGTTCTTCCCAAAGGAGCTCTGCTGGTTGGTGTCACTCTTCCGGGATAGTTGCCCACCCCAGTTACATAGTTGCTACCTATTACATCAGAGACTTTTACCCCAAAAAGGAAGGGACATCAATTTTAAAAAATCTTCCAGCTAAAAGCTTGAAGCTAGCTCTAAAAGATTTACTTAGAGACCAACGGTAGTGAGATTGGATTAATTAAGAAAAATTGGATTTTCAGGGCTTCAAATAGATTCTAAGTTATTTTAATACAGGGGATGGAAAATTGCCTGAAAACCTTAGAAATAAAGGAATCTGTAACTTGTAAGATAATTTTGTAACAGCTAAGTGTGGCCTGCTAGATAAAATATTCACTTACCCTCACACTTCTGCTTTTAGAAGGAAAAGGAATGATTATTGTTAAAGCAAACTAACTATTTTTTTCTATGCTTTTTTCTTTTTTAAAGTATTGGACAAAATTAAAAAAAAATTCTAGTAGATTCAGAGAAAAAACCAAAAATCAATGTCTGCAGAAAATCATTCTCAGCTTAGTATTTGTCTTCCTAAACTTCATTCTGTCAGTGGTCAGCAACATGTATTAAATGAGCATCATCTTCAGTGTACATTGCTGTGAGCTCTGCTGCAGTGAAAACTGGTGCCTTCTGCCAAGTATGCCTACATGGAGAATGAAAAGATGAAAACCAAAATCTTCAGGATAAGGCTGATTTCCAGGGTTTTAGTATATCTAGAAAGTTCTTTCACATTCTTTCAAGCATGCCTGGGGCAATAGGTGCAAATTAGAAGGGGCAGAAAAATCCATTCATAGAGCAACTTTCATACATTCAGCAAAACTTTGAACATTCTTTGAACTGAAGAATTAAATAATTAATTGGTCATAATGTGCAAGAAACCTCACTGTGTTTTTGGTTTTTACAAAATTAAAATATTCTTTATGTCTGTACTTTATCCTTAAGGAGAAACACATTCTGCTGGACTTGGTCTGTTGACTGTGAGAACTCAGGTCCTTCCCCTAGCAGTGCTGTAGGGTTAGGAAGATATTCTGGATGCCTTTTCACCTATAGGTTATGATGTTTGTTAATTCACTTTATGTGATAACAAAACCTCATAAAATTTCTTTGTCCAAAATAAATTTTACATTGTACCTTATGGCTTTCATTGAGTTCATAGTTAAACTCCTGGATAATTAGATTTCCTCTCTATTAAACATGTGTTACTAATCATGGCTATCTTTGCAGTCAGCTATGGAAGCCAAAATCCATTGAAATAAGCAGTTTTCATACGACACTTTTGTTGCACTGAAATGCCCATCGAGGAGCTGGGAAGGTATTTGTTGAAGATCACATCCCATGTTTTCGATGATTTGCCAGCCATGGGTAAAGGGATTCTTGCCACATTTGTTCAAATTTGCAGACTGCAGGTAGATTGTCCACTACATTTTTGCTGAGCACAGCACCCCTTCATACGCCTTTTGAGAAGAAAAGGGTTGCTAAAGACCATCCTGGTTTCTGAATATGAAATTAAGTTCTGGTGCTAACAAACAAACAGCTTGTGACTGAAATGCTGATTGGGATAGTAGGCATCTCTTTTTCTGTTACCTCAAGGTTGGTATCTAAATCTTTCTGAAATAATTTGTTTCCGCAGGTTAATACAGCCCGCTTTTCTGAGATTCTTACTACTTGTTTTGGCAGTAATACTGTCAGAGTCCAGTTTCTCAGATCCTTTGATGTAATGAGATATGAGGATGTGAGTAAAACTCACCACATGTTCACCTGCCCTTGCTCGTCTTATGGCTGATTTTATTTGTGCCTGAGTTCAGTGGGCAAACACCTGAAGTTCAGTTTGGCTCTGCTGTGTTTAAGGTCAGCACGGAAGCAGGAGCAAAGATGCCATCATATCTGTCAAGTCCCTGCTTTGAAGAGCTACCTGGCTCTCTCCATATTCAAAGTCATGGTGATAGCCTTTATGAAAAATAATTATTGATCCAAGCTTCTGGGTTCCTTATAGCCCTGAGTTAAGAGTAAAGTATAGTTGAATAATCTTTTTTTCTTTCCTTTTTCCCCTGATGACAGTGATCTCCTGTATGTCTTAAGATACATTTTTTCTTTCTGATGTGTAACACTACACTGGATGCATTAAGAACCACGGATTGCCAGTTCATGTTTGTATTCTTTCCTTTTCTTTGCATTCTCTAATGCAGAGAGCAGAGCCTTAGTGCATTGTTTAAAAACTGGAAGAGTCTGGAGCAAACCTGTTGTTGAGGCTTGTTCTCTTGCCAGCTTTTGTAGAATGAACTTCTACTAATTGCCCAGATAAGGAAAACCCACCAGTACAAGATTGATGGATATGTTAATAAAGAAAAACAATGTACAAGAAGAGTATTTCCCATTCATGTGTTTTCTATTAACATGAGGCTAGCAAGGTTGCAAAAGAGTAGGAGTGGTTGTCAGGAGAACTGAGGTCTCTTACAGCCTTTCCTACTGATTTCTTGTGAGTTTATAAACTCTCTTGGGCTCAGCCTCTTGCCGTGAATATTCTTGGTTAGTTTAGACCGTGGACTGGTAATCTGTGTGTTAGAGCTGATGGGCATCTGCTGCTACCTTTGAAGTGATTAGGATTTAGTTATGTTGATGGGTATCTCTGAAAATGAAGCCACTTCTGTGAGTTCTCAAATTCCTGGCTTTGTGTGCCTGAGGGAAACTACAAAAGTTCGAAAATGTTGACTTTGAAATATACTTTGATTTCCAGTCTTGTAAGTAGACAAAATAAATTTCACACCACATGAGGTACCCAGGAACTTAATTAAGGTGAATTAAGTGTTTTAAAATCTTAGCAGAACAGAAACTGCAGAGTGTGTGCAGAATAATAACAACACGTGCATGTACATTGGTGAGAACTAGTTTTGGAGTCTTAAGATAACATGTGGATAAATTTATCTCAACTTTTTTGCCATGACACCAGCCTGCCTGTCCACAGTTTAGCCTTCCCTTACCAAGACCCACTGCTGTTAATGGAACACAAGATGGTCTTAAAATCCTTGCTTGGGACACTGTGAACCACGGCATGTAACTAAATAGTACATCAGACTGTGAAATAAGGACTGTGAAAAAAAAAAAAAGTGTGTCAGATACAATAAAGAACATTTCACATTGTAATCTTGAGTTACCCAAAGAGCAAACACGTAATAATACAGGAAAGGGAGAAGTTCTATCTTGCTCAATGGATTACATGTATTTTTAAATCCTGTTTTCACTGAATTACATTTTTATTAAAATTTGGAAAAGTCTTCTGCATTCAAGCAGTGGTCATTACAAGTTTTTTTGTATTTTAGAATGCATTGTAAGATACTAACAGTATTGCTTAGTGCAATATGAAACATAAATATGACATAATAAAGAAAATCTTTTTTCAAAACTTAAATTGCAGCATTTCGCATCAAAGCTTAAAAACTAGAATTGGCTCCAAGGAAACATGTCAGTTTAAAACATGCATATCTTTAGCCACTGTATTATCTTTACTTGGTTCATTGGAAGAGCTCTCAGTTTAGATGAATTAGATATTTTGAGTATAAGTACCCATCTCTTCTTTGCCATGTGAGATTTCCCTGTGTTTTTGGTAGAGACTTTGCTGCCTATTAAGTTCTTTCTAAACTTTTACTAAAAGTTGCTGATCTTGTTACTTCCCATTTTAAACATATTTTAAAAATGAGTATTTTTTAAGCATGCCAAATAGCAGTACTGCTCCTTCTCAAGAAACAGTACCTTCTCAGAGTGCTTTGCTGAAAAAGTAATGTTAAGGATAGTTGCAACTGCCTAACTCTGGAAACTCAGAGTTATATCTGACATTTCATTCTTCACCTTAACTATTGAGCCTTGGCCATTCATTGGATTTTCACAGTGCTTTGGAGTTAGAAGGGAGTTTTACAGATGAAAGATGAAAATCAAAATAAACTCCTTTATCAAGTAAACCTTGCAAGGGCATTCTGAATTTTGCAATGCACAGGGAGTTGATTGTGATATAACATACAACACAGGAGGGTTGGAATAAACAATTTATTCTCTATCGTTAGGGATGGCCATGCATAACTGACTTATGGCTCTGGTTTGCTCTGCCACTTGTTACATGGGCAGTCATCCCTAACTCATACCAAAAACAGTTTATCATACTCCCATGCATAGTTTTTATCAAATGTTCTCTCATTAAAAACTTTACTGGGGAGACTGAACATTAAAAGACGCTGGCAGTGGTTTAGTAAGCTTTCCCCAGAGCTTGGTCTCACTCTGGAATCTGTGCCGACAGTGATCATGAGATGGTTTCAGATATCCTGCACAGCCAGAGACTGCTGGGCAGGTAACACTCATCAAGGGGTAGGACAGCAGGGGACACTGTCACTGCTCCCATGGTTTAACTCCTGCTCCTGCACTGAGGGTTTGTTTCATCCACTGTCATTTCATGACTATCCCTGAGTCCTAAATCTGTTTAAAAAACAGACAAGGCCATATCCCATGTAGTTCCCTGGCCATCCTTGTCGTAGATGTATCTGTGGTCTGTAGAAGTCTTTTGGACAGCCATTTGATAAATTTTATTCTGGAGCATTGTGTGGATCAAGCCCTCAGCTATGTGTTCCCTTCCAGAAGTATGTTCCCTGTGGCTGGTGCATGTCTACAGCACAGTCTAGTTCATTTTGCCCATTCTTCTCAAGAGAGGATGCAGTCCTGCTATAAATGTAAATCACTGGGTCACCAACACACATTTTAGGTAGCAGCTGGAGTGAAGTCGTGGGTGTGCCTCAGTTGTAAAGCTCCGTCTGCCAGAGTGCATGGCTGAGGTTGGAGCTCCTGGGTGGCTCTTTGACCCTGTCACGGGCAGCTCTGGTTGTAGGCTTTGTTTCGTGTGTTCTGTGCCTTTCTTGGCCAGGGGTATTTGCTGCAGACTGACACACAGAGTGCTACACGGGTGCTGTCGTGCCTGGAAAAATGGTGTTTGACAAGGGTGCTTTCCATCAAATGCATGGTCCCTCTGCACAGTCGTTCATATGGATGGATGTTTTCCAGGGTACGTCACCTTCCCACTTAGCAGGAACATTTTGAGCCTAGACCTTTATTTCAGTGTTA
Organism: Petroica traversi; assembly: GCA_025920805.1. NCBI lineage: Eukaryota > Metazoa > Chordata > Aves > Passeriformes > Petroicidae > Petroica > Petroica traversi. The sequence continues at coordinate 6,049,689 of JAHLSL010000019.1, forward strand.
TCTCACCCAAGCTAAGTATAACTGGTGAAAGTTCAATTATATGTGAAGTGACTATTAAAGCATCAGGGCTCATCTGGGGGTCTGGGCCTCCCCTCCAGTTTTCACTTAAAATTGTACTAAATCCCTTAATGCTGCAGAGAAATCATACGTTCATCAGGTGGGGCATTGGAGGCCAGGGTGCAGATAACCACTTTTACTGCAGATGAGACATTGCAGTCCTGTTCTTAAGAACTGCCAGGCAGATTGGGAATCACGGTCACGGTTAATAGCAGCGAATTGCCAGCTCTTGATGGGTGGGTAGTCACTCCTTTCAGTGGTTGCCCCCTGGGGGAGAAGGTAGAAAAACAGAGGGAGGGAATTAGAGTGACTTTGCACAGTTGAGCAGGTTCATGCCGCTGGATCAGTGGCAAGCATTGGCAGGGCTCCACTCTGGGGAGGCTCACAACAACATCACAGTCTCATTTTTACCAATTGGTGTTGCTATAGCCAGTGGTGCACAGGGGGAGAGCAAAGAGGAGGGGGGGAGCCGGGGGGGAGAATGAAAGCAAGAGTCTGGACTAAATTAAACAAACAAAAGTGCTTGTAAGTAGCATTTAACCCATAACCATTAGCCCAGTGCTGCTAATTGTACTAAACTATATATCTGAAGTTCAGTGTGTGATTAAAGAGTTGGCTCACAAACTCTCTGCATAACCTTAATTTTTTCAAGGTTCTTTGAGTGTAGAATGGCTTATAATAATGATTTTGACTAATACGATTTTTGACATGCAACTTTAATGCTTAACCTTAGTACAACTCCAGAGCATTTCATGTGTATTCAGCTGTAAAGAGTGATGATTTAAAGGGATAATATAAGAAAAAGGTCGTTCTAGAATGAACCTCTAACAAATTGCATAAAGGAAGCTTATTATTCCATGAGTAGAGAGATACGTAGCTTTTCTGATCATTTTTCTGCTTGGTTCAAGAAATTGTTGAGACATGATTGGGAAAAGAAACACAAAAAAATGAAATAGAAAACTGCAAGCAGTGAACATTCTTTTTGATGGTTATGATTTTGTTGCCACTAAAAATACTCCTCAGTAATGTGGTTGTTCATCTTTCCTCTTGTTTTGGGTGAAGAATTCGTTCCAATAAGAAAATGCTGTTATTGGTTGGAGGATTGCCTCCCGGACCTGACCGGCTACCCAGCAATTTGGTTCAGTATTATGATGATGAAAAGAAGACGTGGAAAATACTGACAAGTAAGTGGTTTATTTTTGTACAGTTGTCTTGATGAATTTAAAAACATGGTTAATCAAATTAGACACTTTATTGATTTGTTTCTCTTCAGAGATTTGTTTATGTATCACAAGGGGCTTCACAATGGAGCAATAAATTGAGATTGCAGAAGATGCTAATTTTATAATAGGATAGGCCTAAATTAACATTGGCTTAAAATCATTCCAGTAAGTTTTTTTTTTTAAGTAAACTTGTAAGTCTTTCAAGCTGCAACATGAACCCATGCATATTTATGTGTATATGAATAATATCTGGTTTAGGAAAAAAAAAGGCAGTTTTTTTCAAAACATTTTTCTCAAGAGTCAGATCCCTGGTAAGCCATAGTACTAGAGCACACATTTGATTCTCTTTTGCATTTTCATTTCCTTCTTCCAGCTTTATTTGTTGTCCACAATCATTAAAGAAAGGTTTCCTCTGTACTACCCTGCGTCCATTGCTGACAGAAGCATTGGTGGAATATATCAGCTACAATAAACAGTGCATGGAGGCTGCTATCACAAAATTCTTTCCCACCTTCTTTTAATAGTGGATTGTGTTTTAGAGTAAGTATTTTGCCTCGAGCATCGAGATTTGGAACTTATTGTTATGTTGGTTGCGATTCCCAGTCTGACTTGCTCATGGAATCAAATCATAGCTTCTTGAGTGCAGCAGGCTGTGTGTGCATTAGTCCCCTTGTGGCTAAACTGGCTGCATTGGTCAATAAAACTAAATTTTAACTGTCAAAATTGCCCAAAGCAGTATAGATAAAATAATAAATGAGCAATTTTGATCCATAAATCAAAGCCATACTTCTAAAACTGGACAACTGCTAAAACCTGGATTTCCTATTAGACCTGTTTTTGATTTTTTTTCCCCCACAGTAAAATACATTTTACAGAATTCTGTTCTTCTCCCTTATCCTAAGTCCTGTAATGGCGTACATCCACATTAATATTATATGCAGAGGTTAGGATGAAACTATTTTACAAATTGCTGTGATGCAAGATCTGAAATAATGCCCTTGCAGTTGCAGATTGATTTTTTTCCCGTGGAAGATTTAGGAGCCTTTCACAAAGTGGTGCCATATAAAGACTGTTTCGGTATAGATGACCTGGGCTAATAGTTGAGGATGTTGTGTAAGAATGACAATTACAAGAGGTTATATGAAGTGTACATTATAAAAGCCTACAGCATCTGTGCTAGGGAACATATTATGCTTCACATATTTCAGAATAATGAGTTACGATACCCACCTCTGTACAGTACTTCTAAGAAAATTCTGAAGATGGTAAGTCTGTGAAAAATCAATGATACTGCCTAAGGCAGAATTGTCCAGGTGTTCTTTTCATTTGTGGTGTCTAATCCAGTGGCTCAACAGGAGAGGCAGGAGGAATGGATCTCTTGCTTCAAGATCTGAACTCTCAACTGAATTAAAGTAAAAAGCCTTTTTCTTAACTAGCTGTAGATTGTCAGATTTTTTAAGAATGGAATTTACTCAGCTCTTGGTTATTTACTTTATGTTGCTATCTCCAAGACTGTGGGAAAGTACTCAGAGACAGGATACCTAAATGTTATGGTTAAATGTCCATTTCTATAGTTGGAGTAACACCACTATCTATGGTGGTGTTGAGAGATGTTTCAGAATAATTTTATGTAGAGAATTCAGTCTTTTCTGTATTACCTCTAAGAAATAGGGGAGAAAAGTTTTCTTTCTGTTAATGCTTAGTGCACCTAACATTCTATGCTGTGAATAAAAACAAGGTGTCTGTTACCATCCTGGCCAGCTCAGGTTCAAGCTCTTGCTTCTCTCGACTGGATGTCTTGAAGGTCCCAGGATCTGTCTCAGTCCTGGCTGAGAAAACAGTGGTCAAATACACAGCCTTCTCTTGACATGAGTAATCCTGTTCTTGCAAATCCTGCCAGAAAGGATGCCCTCTTGGCCTGGGCTAAAGTTTGAAGATCACAGAGGAGAACGCCTGTCTTTTCACACTGAGAAAGTCAAAACGTTAACAAGCATTATTTCTTAGAAAATATTTTACTACTCACAAAATGGTAGCAATAACTATTAAAAAAAACCAAACAATCCAGTTGAAATAAGAATTTCAAGTATCCCCTTTATTTTCTAACTTAAGAAAGAATGGGAGACAAGTCCAAGTATAACTTCTTTCCACGAAACATTGAAGAAATCTACAGCATGAGAGTGCAGGGACTTGAAGAACTGTGACTGAGAAGTCTTAAGGAAGATAATAAAGTACACAAGTTAAAACATAGTGGTAACTTAGTGCAGCCATGGTGTGGTATCAAAATACTATGGCATTTAGGGAGCGTGTGAATTTAAGGGCATAGTTCTATCTTTATTTATCATGTACTTTTTTGCAAGCTAGCAAAGGAGTTTTCTTTCTTTACCATTTTACCTCTCTCTCAATCCATTGTTATCTTATCAGAGATATACAATCAGCAGCAAAGGCAGAAGATTTTTTTTCTGGGGTTTTTTTCCCACTTATTTTGATAGTGCTTTTAGTCCTGAGGTTCCAGTTCACTCTCAACTTGTCAGTGCAAATGAGGAGTTTGCTCCTTAGTGAACAGAGACAGTGTAGAAACTATGTCCTGCTTCTCTGATGGGAAGAATTTCACTTCTTGTAGTCTGGTATTTTAAGATGCTCTATTTTATTATCGCCTTAGGTGTATTTGAATTCCTCGTATTACAAAGTTTTTCTTTAACCTTTTGCCCACTAACAGCTCCCCCACACACCAACAAAATGCTGTATTTTGCACTTAGATCACTGTTTACTGATCCAGTGTAAATGTGCACAGAAATTCCCCCTACCTTCCTCCAAACCCATTTAGATTCCTCGTTTTCTGCTCTCTGTGCCAGTGGCATTTAGGGATAGGGAAGGTAGGAAAGGAGCTTGAAAACACTCAGTCCTGGATGAAGTGGCAGGAGCATTGAGGAGGAGGTGGATGAGAGGAGCCTGAATCTCCTCTTGTCACTCTGCACTGAGAGGAGCCCCAGAAATTACTCATCAGGGTCTGTGAGACCCATTTGAGAGGGAGCTGCTTGCCTGTTTCCTTTTTCCTTCTCAGCACAGAGAGAGGCTCACTTCTCAGCACTCAGCTGAGCTTAGGGCTCTGTGTCCTGCCTTGTGTGATGCATAAGGCACAGGAGAAGATCAACCATCAGGAACTACTGACTCCATGTGAGCCGTGGCACTGCAGTTGGAGCTGCGAGGACGGGTGCAGGTGGAACAGCACGAGCTGTCGAGTATGACAGCTCAGCAGAGGAGCAATCTCATTTTGTTCCCTAGACAAGACTAGATCTATTGGCAGGGGATCCTGCCCACCTCTCTCTGCCTGGATAGCCAAAGCACCAAATGCATCAGTACTAATGGGAGTAATTCTAAAGGTATCAGGAAAACAACTTGCCTTGTTCATAGACCCAGGAGAGGAGGGGAAGCATGCACCCATTTCCAATTTTTTAATGTCATCATCTATAGGCAAGAATGCTATGGCTCAGGGGATCGGTAGATTTTTCAAAGTCTAGTATTACTGTGTATTTTTCCTATCTGGTATTTCTCAGAGAGTTATTGTTTCTATGTTGACAACATAGAGGCAGAATAAAGAGGGGAAAAAAGGGAGAAAGCAAGTGGCATTCTACAAGCGTTTTTTACCATGTAATTTTGTTTGATATGGGCACAATCCTAATCTGAGATTATAAATAATATTATTCACATCATAATGTGCACATTGGTGTTTAATTTGAAACACTTATTGCACGGTGTGCCTGAGGAAAGTAGAGGCTTTTATAGACTTTATTGCTAAGTACAGCAAATATCTTCACTGCATGGTTTCTTTAAGGCTTGCCTAAAAAGGTGCACAAGCATGAGTTCACTTTTTAACTGGGCACTGCATAGGTCACGTAGTAGCAACAAGCTACCACTGCCCAGTGAGAGAAATGGAATGGCTGATGGGTGTGTGACAGTCCTCAGTAACAGCAAAAGTTCGGCTCTGTTAATGGGCTTTCATTTTTCCATATTTTGCAGTCTTCATAACTGCTCACTGGATGTGGGGCAGTGGGGGGGTGGGCCTCTGTGTCACCACCTCATGCCTCACTGCTCAGAACCAGCCACTGCTGCTTGGGTTTTAATTACCAGTTATGCCAGTCCTGCCAGGAGTCCGTGTTTAATTCTAGAACCCTTTGGTTGTTTGTTTTAACTGCAATGTTTAAGATTAATTAAACTTTAAGGAAGTGAAGCAATGTTTTGTTTGTTAGAATTATTCTATAATAATTGCAAAATCCAGAGCCTATAAAGATTTTTTGTGTTCAGAATTGCATAGCTTTCCCAAAAACCCTACTGCTAAGGCAATGATGTATTACTTTCACTTTCATTATATGTTTTTAATCAGAGCGTGACTTCACTCTAGACAAAGCGATGCTTTATGCATGGTCTCCCTTGTTTTTTGCTAAAATCTTTTGACATGATTAATTTTACTTTAATGCTTTTGTCTTGTTGTAATGGTAAGGATGGGTATAAACCAGGGCAAAAAAATACATGCTTTTCTGTCATAATGCTTCTAAGCATTTAAAAATATATTAAATGAAAGAAAAAAGTATCACAAGAGAATGATCTAACTGGAATTAAATTTCTTGCTATGTGAACAGAGAATGCAAGAAATAAATAAAAATGATGCAGTCATTGTTTTAGGTGAGGTTTTTTGTGGTTTTTTTCTACAGCAATTTATCCATCTGTCTGATTAGAAGTGATGACTAGAAGAGAGATTGTGTCTTACAGGTTTCTAGAGATACAGCAATTCCTTGTTTCAATCTAAAATTCCTTTTTTTCTGAAGCACAAAAAGTAAAATGTTTGAAGTCTTTCATGGCAAATTCCATCCATGTGAAGCTGCAGCAGCAGCAGATACTGTTTTCATCAGTACTTTGTTTTTCAGAAAGATGTTAATGGTAACATTCCCTAATCTCCCTAGTTCACCACATCCTCCAGATGAACCACGGAGAAAATTCAGTGAACGTCACTGAATAATGACAAATACATGTACAGGCCACGATGAATTTGTGCTTAGGGATGGCCCTAGGTTTGGATTTTAATCCAGTGTGAAAGCCAGCATCATTGTTCTATGAGAACTGTCTCATATTTGTATAGGAAAGACAGGGAAATGTCCAGAAAGTCATTAGTCCATTAGTCAGGATGACCAGCATCTCTTTTCAGGTTTCTTCTCCTAATTTTCCCGTTGTCCTTTTTTCTGTTTGTCTTGGCCTTCCTGCCCTTTGCTAGTTGTATTTAAGTCGACTGTGTTTGGTCAATGCGACAAACCAAGAATCAGGCACTTTGATTTCCTTCCCTCTCCCTCTCCTTCCTGCCAGCAGCAATCAGACAATGTTAAAGAGTTGTCATTTACTCACCTTCATCTGATTCCCTGATCATAAGGTGCAACCAGGAACCTTTCCATCACTGATGCTCTGATAAAGGCAGTCCACCTTTTCCTTCCTTCCCCAGGTTGGCTATGCTTTCATTTTTAGATGAAGAAGTCCCCTGCAGATAGTCTAGTCTGAATACAACATATGTTATTTCTGTCATTTTGACTTTTTAAATTTCCCCTGAATATGTTCTGTGATGGTTCAGCAGTCCACCATCTTCAGTAACAACTTTTTTGCATGGCAGCCAGCATTTAGGCATACTGATGGTTCTCAAAGCCCTTTGAACATCATTATTTATGCATTTTATCCAAAGGGAAATCAAGAAAAAGGAAAATAGAATGGTTTACTTCAAAGTCGGCATCAGAGAACCCAGGTCACTCCACTCCCCAGACTGCACTGTTTCTGCTGGAATAGGTTATATTTCTTTCTTGCATGTTTTCTTTGGCAGTTCTATGGTGCTCAGTTGTATCAGCCTTTCCTATACTGAATGATACTTTATCCTTTCTGATCAAATTAATAACAAAATTCATGTTCCTCTTTTTCTTAAATGTCTTTGGAATCTCTGAGAACTTCTCAATCCTTCATGTATTGGAGTGTTTTATCCAGTGTTCTGTTTTCCAGGCTGGCTACTTATAAGACAAACAGTATGATTATAGCTCACATCAGAGGTTCTTGGAAGAAATTTTCAAAGGCTTAAGTGTCAGCTTGAGTACTACTAGATGTCTAGCACATAGTGTGCCTTTGGAAATGCGGTGTCTTTCAAGTAAATATATTCATCCACTGTAAAGCTTTTACTTTTTTGAAGAATGATATGTGTTGGAAGTAAAGGTTTCCTCCTTCAATTTACCCCAAATCAATTGTTAACTGAATAAAAGAAGTGATGTTTGCAAAAAATGTATGAAATCAGATGGACAGGTTGTCTTTTTTTTTGTACTTGTGAGAATAGCGCACACTTATGTTAGTCAAAAAATGTGTCTTGATGAGCACTTCTTGGCAGCCCTGATAAATTTCATCTCTCTTACTCCATTTATCCAGCAGTTGGGGATGCTGCAGCTTCTGCTTCAGTGCTGTGTCAAGGATGGTTTCAGCACTGCATTGAAAAGCTTGAGCAAGCATTAGCATATTGCTAAGCCAGTAGTCTTTATATTACCGACTAGACAGGTTTAATAAATGTGGTAGATGTATGTAGAAGCTGTACATGTACAGGTATGCACATGCTTCTAGGTATCCTCCTTAAAGAAACACGTGGATTGCACTCAAAGCTAATTTTAAACATAAATTCCATCTGTATTTTCCATCCTTATACTTAGACCTCTTTAAAAAGTTGAAAAGCAATAAAATACGGTCACAAAGGAAGAAGGATTCACACACAGAAAACTTGACTGATTGGAATGACTATCCAGCTTTAAGCCTGAATTTAGGAGCTTAATTCAGGGTGGTCATACACACTGTCAATGAGACACATGTTTTACACCTACAGGGAAGTAAGAATATAGAAGTGAGAAACAGAAATACAGTGAAGAGTATTTTTTTACATGTGACATAAAAGAGGTTCACCACAGCTCCCATTCTGAGGGTGATGCGTGGGAGTTGAGCTGTGCAAGTGCCATTAAAGGTGCACGCCTGCATATCTAAGAGCAAGATACAAGTTTGAGAATGAGTAAAACATAGCGGGTGAAAATGTAGTGGGTTCTCACAATGATTGCTTTATTTACGTGTTAAATATTATTTTCTTCTGTACTGCCATTTGAGATAACTTTCAAGAAATGTCAGCCCTCTTCATGCACATTTTTGTTTTTGATTACAATGCTGTCAGCTTCTCCTTTTACACAAGGAGAAGCTTGATTGTTTCTTCTGTTCCTTGTGCCTTACTTGTAAATGTGGTGTTTCGTAGGTTCTGGATAGCTTTCTGGTAGCTTTCTATTCCTGTGTTCCCAGTTCCTACACATCTTGCTATGGTGTATCTTTGAAAAAACACCTTTTATCACTGCATTGTCTGTTTGTGCTAAAGCTCTCAATAGTCTTTCAGCTTCTCTTGGCTACTCTCTTTGTCTTTTGTTTTGTACACCCTCCTCTGTGGAAACCAGGCTGTTCATTTCCTTTTGCATATTCAAAGATGCCTGAATCTATCTACTCAACTTTATCCTCAAAAACGCCATTGTCAAACAATTACTTCCAGGGAGAGTCCAGAAGTGTTACCCAAATGCCCTGTTCCCTGCCCGTGCTCAGCCAGGACCTTTTGTGGTTGAAAACCTGAGTGGGATGAGAGAACAGGGCACAACCCCCTTCCAAAACACTGAGGAATGTCCCTTCCTCAGGCAGGGCACTGTGGCAGGGGAGAGCTGAGTGAGAAGGCAGCAGGTGTAAGACAGATGAGTTACCCCATGAAAATGTGCCATTTTCACAGGAGATGCTGATGTCAGGCTGCTGTGGGGACATCTTACAAAGAAAGGTGCTGGCTCCTGCAGATGCCACTCCTTGCTAGGGCATTGCACCATTGCAAGGGTATCAGAACCTTTGACTCAAAGCTTTCCTCCTGGATCACAGAGCTTACCTTTTTCCAAGTCATCTTTCAGCTTGAGTTACAGATCTTTACAGATGGCTTGAGGATGAGAGCTCCATTTTGCAGCAACTTCTACTGCTTAGTTCCATAGCAAAATGAAAAAAAAAAATTGTTTCAAATGTTTTGGCAAGACCATAGTCACATCAGAACATCCCTTCTCTTCTCAACATCTCTTGTGGAAGAGGGTTGCAATTAGAGCACAATTCTTTAGCTTGTGAATTCTTCGTGTATGTCCCAATGGGTGTTTTACTGCTCCACCAAAGAAAGTTTTGTCAAGCTTTTCAGTGCTAGCTGCAAACCAGAAGCTGCCTAGCCACAAATGACTAGTTGCTACAACTTCACCAGATGCTCAACAGAATGTACATATGTGGACTTCATGCCGCCCTAGAGGCTCTGCAACATTTTGAGTCCATCTAAACCTGTGGGCATTGTCTGTGTGCTCTGTACACACATCTGGTCCAGTAGGAACTGGAAGCTGTGTTGTCCTGTCTGCTGTCCAAAGCAAGTGTCCCACCTGGCTATAGATTTCAGTAAAGTCATATAATCTCTGTATCGCCAAAAGGTTCTCACCAGACCTGGTTGTGTAGGTCCCTCAATACTATATGGTCACTGTGTCTAAAAGAATCAGCCATCTGGAATAACTTTAACACAAAATTATATGTCACTGTGCAAATTCAGTGCTCCTTGCAGACATCGCTTACTGATGTTACTGATCGCTTTAGATGATTCCAGGTAAAATTTGTGTGTTTATTCTTACCTATTTATGCTGGGATTTATGTAGCATTAATGGGAGCTAGGCATGTATGGAGAGGAAAATGAACTCAGGTGTGTTTCTAGTTTCTTACTTCAGAAAGCATTCCCTTTTCCAGTGGCTAATGTGGCATTTATGTACAAATGGGCTGCAAACAGGATGGCAGAACACTGCTAGCTGCATAAAATGTAATAATAAAAGACTCTTACTGAAATCCTCATATTTCTTTGAGAAATTGGTAGATTTTATGAATTTTCTCCTCTCATATGTTCTTAAAAGGCAGTTTCCTTCTCAGAAGTGTTTTGTACAAAATTATTTGCAATACAGATTTCTGAAGCCTGCCTTTTCTCTCTCCATTTTTCTACGTGCTTTAGTGGTAAAAAGTGAACATTTAGCATCCTTGATTTTATTTGATGTTGTTCTTATAGTGTTGTAGGGGCTCATCGTTTATAGGAAGTCATTCTATTTTCAATTTTCCTCTATTTTCTTACAGCTTAAGTTCCTTTCTTCCTTCCCCTTCCCTTTCCCCTTCCCTACTGGCCCCCCCTACTCTCCTACCTTCCCTCTGTTTAAGGCAGAAATAAAATTTATTACATACTTGAGAAGGGTTTTTTCTAAGCTTTCTGTCTCATACCAGGTGTTGTATGAGCTACTGCTTTGATTTAACTGAATGCTGGAGTATCTGCAGGAACAGACTAATACGTCTTTACGGGGATGGGTTTTGGTATGTTGTTTTGTCATATTTATATATTGTGATTCTACTCCCAAATGGGGACTGTGCTACTATACAGGATATGCAACTGCAGAATGACTGTTCACACTGAGAAAAAAAAGTGTTAACAAATTGAATAGTAATGAATTAACCTGCAGAAAAAGCATTTTGCCCTAGTACACAGAAACCCTGCATAACTAGAGCATATAATTTTAAATGAAGCAGGCTCTAGGAATGCCTCAATGGATGTGATGTCGACAGTAGCTCATAATTCATGGATATGAATTATGGCTGAATATCAGGAAAAAACTTCCTGACATTGAGATCTATTAGGTTGTGGAATAATCTCCCATGGGAAATGGTGGAAATCCCATTGCTTAAGATCAGACTGAGCACTGGGAAAGGGACAAATCCTGGTCTAGTCTCAATCTTTTAGGGCAGATTAATTAATTGCTTTAACATATGCCTTCCCATCAGTCTAGACAAGTGGTCTATTCTGGTATTTGCCAGGCAGGAGCAACAAAGGAAGCTGTGGTATGAGCTGCTCTACCTTGCCCCATGGCTGTGCTGCCTCTGCTTGTGAACAGATCACCCCCAGGGCTGAAAAAAAGGATGCCTTTGAGCCCCTCCTGGCTGTTCCGGAGAATCACTCTGCTGGCTTCTTGGGGGCTGAGTGTGAAATAAACTGGGCTGTGTTTTTGGCATGGAATGGTGGCTGGTTTCCACCTATAGTGCCCTGTAGTAACCTGCATGTGAGGGCTTAGGTGGGTGAGCAAGCCCAGCACCCCAGCTGTTTAGCATGAGAGATCCCACTCAGGATCCTTGAAACCAGGAAAAGGAATAGGAATCTTTTCCACAGTGTGAGCATCTGTTTTCCATGAAGTGGGTAAGCCTACCCGAGCATTCCCTGAGCTCAGCAAACACCCAGAGCGGCCAGTGTCTGATGCGAGCCTGTCGTTTGCAGCAACAAATTATCTGTGACTGAATCATCTTAAATATTCCCATTTTATTACAAGTAGATAATGTATTTAATGCACACGATTTAGCTTTAATTGGGGGTGGGGGGGAAGTCTTCAACTCTTGAGATGGCTGTAGCTAAATCTGTTAAATCAAGCTTGTTTCCTTGTGAGCAGAAACTGCAAGTAAATGCAAGTAAAGTGATGGTTCTGCAGGGATGACATTAATGTATGAGTAGGCCAATGCTTCAAGTTCTGACTATGTATATATAGATACATATATATATGGATTAAAAAAGGTTTGACTCCAAAACTTGAACTAGAAGATTAGAAATGCTCCTCCTAGGCTAAGCAGGAAAGGAAAAAATTGAGAGAGAGATGTGCTTGCATCACTTTGAGATGGGGAGGCTTGGCAAATTATGTTGTTAGAAATAATTAAAATATATTTAAATAGAATTACCATGATGAGTGATGTAAGAGCCATGTTTCTTCTCTTCAACTCCCTCCCCCCCGGCCCAGTTTTACAAGCAGAATAACAAAGTGTGTGGCTCCAATCTACTCAACAGCAGCTGCTTCCTTGCTGGTCAAGAATTGCAGCTGCTGTGTGCACAGTCTTAACCAACATACACATTGTATGAAAAAGATACTTTTCTGATTGAAATTACATGAAAGGAATGTCAAAGAACTGCAGGATCAGAAAGAAAGAAGCAGATTTGTTTTTTTCTTTATTATAGACTAACAAAAAACAAGTCCAATTAAAGAGAAGTCTTCTGCCCTCATGCATATGAAAGGCATTGTGCTGGCATAAGTAAGGCAGAATTTGACTCCCAAATTAACTCATTTGCTGGATGCAAAATTCGAAGAAAATCCTTATGTCCAGTTTATAAGTGTATATAATGAAAAACTGCAACAGCAGAAAAATGTATTCATATTATATCTCTAATTCAGCAGAGTATTAATCACACTGATGTTCAGCAGCCTGTTTAAATACATGCTTAAGTACTTTACTAAGTACTGCCTGTAAACAACTCTATATGATGGTGCATTAACATAGGACAGAGTTTATCTATATACTCTCTCCAGAGGACTGCAATTATTTTAACTACCATGGCAGCCAGTAGCACAGAGCTGGATGATCTGTGGTGTCCAAATCCCATCCTTCTGGCTAGTCCCCGTGCAGCCCTTGTCTCCCAGCTGCATTAGCACTAATGTCTGCATAAGCTCGTTTAAACTTTGTTTTATTCAGCAGAATCATGACTGCTGGAATCAGCTGGGCATTTACTGGCTCCCATTAACTTCAGCTCCAGGAAAGAAAGACATGTTAAGGGCAGAGATGTCCCATGTAAGGGTTTGTACAATATTCAGGCCTCCAACTTAAGTCCTGTTAATGTGCAGGATGTTTCAGGGTTTTTCTGCACCAGGACATATTTCACTCAGCAAAGATTGGAGCCACTGTCCTTCTGTCAGCTCCCATGCTGTCTCTAGCACTGCTCCAAGAAGTGATCACTTCAGCACTCAGAAATTTGATTTTTCTTAACTGCAGAGATTTACAACATCAATAAAGCCCTGACATAGCATCCCTTTTCCTGAAGCCATGGTTCGGCTTCACTCCAGCAGGTTTATTTTAGCATCCTGGCTTCTCCTCAGAGAGAAGAAACGCTGCCATGGAAAGGGGTTCCCCCCCCAGGTAATGCATTGGTGCCCACCTGAAGTAGTTGCAGTCACTTCAGGGCTTTCATTTGAAACTTTCAGTATTGGAAAATAATTCATTGTCGTCAGAGAAAATAATGGGGGGAGTAGTGTTCTGGCTTTACATAGCACAATGCAGTGCTCTTCAATGGGAATGGAACTACATCTTGACACCACGTTTTTCTGCCTCTTCTCCAGAAGTCCCTAATTACCTTTCTGCAGTATGCAAAAAATGTTCTTGTGGGCTTTGTGTTTCCCCTGACACTCAGAGGTTTTGCAGGGTGCTGCAAGGCTACGCCTCAATGTCTGCTGGAGTGGCCCAGGGGTGGAAAGCCAGGTATGGGAATCCTCTTCCTCTTCACAAAAGCAAGGCTTCAAAAGTAGCACCAAAGTGGGGAAAGAACGATTACACCAGTTTTGGGTGTCAGGAGCCCCACAGAGGGTGCAGGTGTGGTTTAGGAGTGTCTGGTTTTGGTTGGTTGGGTTGGGCAGTGAGGGCAGACACCAGAGCTGCTCATGAGTCCACATTTGGAACCCATCTTGGGTGGCATCCAGAGGCCAGTGCAAAAATGTCAGGCAAGTGTAGCAGGAAAAAAAACCTCACGCAAGCAAAGGAGGGTCTGGGCTATTAGAGGTAAGAAAAGAGAATGGTGTGGACCAAATTCATATCACTTTCTGAAATCTATAGGTGAAATAGATTAAGAATTTAGTGTCTGTTCTGCTTATAAATAATTTGTGGTTGTCCAGTAGAGCAACAGATACTAGAAACTGGGAAGAAACCCATTAACCCATTTTTGATCATTTATACGTGCCTTTTTATGCATTGTTTCCTGCCACTGGTAGATACAGCACCTACTGAACTCAGGCCCTTGACCAACTGGGACCTTTAAAACAAAGAACTTGAGAGCACACCAGTTGGGGCTGGGTCAGTAACTTGAAGTTAGTTCAGTTATCACTATGCCACCATAACAATTTCAGTACTCACAGTTCTACCCTGGGTCTGATCCCCTCAGAGCACAACAATAATGCTGCCCTTTGTCATGGCCCCAGATAAAGCGTAACTGAGTACCTAATTCTGACTACTTCAGGGAACTTGCTGCAGAGTTACATTAGCTGTGTTGCCAACAACTTTATCTCTGATCTTGCACATTTAGTATATTAAGACAAAGCTTTGTGATTCAACTGATTGTTTTTCAAATGGGAGGTTTTGATCTTATGGTTGAAAATTAAAAGTCAATTGAAAGCAAATTGAGGAAAGTAAATTGAAGGGGCATCAAGCATATGTAGTGTCTTGGATATAGTGGTCTGGCTTGTAATTTTTGAAAATGTTTTGGGTTATCAGCACTTGTACTCTAGACTAGAGAAAAAATAACTAAGCCTTCAAGGTAATATGATTTGAAGACAAGATTTTTGCAAACTTGCTTAGTATTCATTTTTATCAAAACTATGTTTATGCACCCTGGTGCTGCAGTAGGAATGAATTTATTTGAGAAGATGCAGTGAAATGGATCTCAGTAAGTGTCCCAAACAGCTTTTTGCAGTCGTTCACATGTTCCATATATTGCAGAACACCAAAAAGTACTTTATGTCAGAAAAAAAAAAAATAAATCAGAGTACTTACTATTTGAAAGCTTACATACAGCTGATCATACAGAGCTGTCTTTGTAGACTTAATGTCTAAAGTTTGACTTTTAGGACTCTACAGAATTTTAATGAAGTTATTTCTGCAATAAATATTCCATACTGCTTCTTGGGATATGTACGGTCAGTGTGAAATTTCATTGTTTTATTCCTGTATAAATAGGGTACACTGACATAAAGAGTAGGTTGTTTTCATCAGCTCATTTTGCAGGTGGTTGTTATTCTTGTTTGTTTGTCACATGTGGAAGTTTATTGAGTCTGGATCGTTTGTAATTCTGTTGTGGCCAAAGGATTTCAAGAGAATCCAGCTGATCTGCTTTTCCCCAAAATAGCATCCTGTAGTTGAGCCTCAATGCCTGGTAGTGCTGTATTCCTAAGTGGTTACAAATGTAAGGTAAAATGTGCTCATTTAAACAATGTAATCAGTGCTTAAGGTAGTTTAAGCTAGTGGCTTCTTCTAATTGTAAGAGACTAGAAGCAATTACCACAGCCCAGTTGATAAGTGGTGACTTCCTCAAGCACAGAGTAACACCAAAGCAATAGTGTTGATCATCTGTTCGTGCTCTGTAGTATGAACCAAAATTGTTTGTATCAGTGGTAACCTAATTTGTGTAAAAACACATTTATTTTAGCCAGATGTGGATCAGCAGTCTCCATATTAATATATATGATCAAATGCACTGCATTTGCGATTATATTCTGTCTTTATTAATTTATATAAAGACTGCAAACTCCTTAGGCAGGATCGGTCTGCATTAATGTCCAGGAGTGATGCACTGCACATTTTATCAGCATTTTTGCAATGAATTTAAAAAAAGAACAGCTCAAATGCACTTTCTTATTTTATTTCCTTTGTGTTTCTTTTTCTGCTACATTTTTTACATCTGCTTCTCTTTGTGAAAGTCAAAATTCATTGGGAATGAAAGTTAAATTGAATTTTCACCTGCAGGGTATATGACAGGACACACTGTTGGGCAGGCACATATCTGTCTGCCTGTGCTCCTTTCCCAGATCACAGCTAAAGTGCAATCCTGCCAAATCTGAGTGCTGCACTGCCACTTGGCTATACCCCTGCATGTGGGTCTTTCAAGGTGCTTTTTGAGACACTTGCAGGGAAATCAGTATGTGCAGTATTGTCTGTGACAGACTGCAAATTGCATGTTGTTCCATTGCTGGAGTAAAGAGGAGAACTGAGGGTGTGCTCACCCCTGCCAGTGCTGCTGCCCTGTGCTAGGAGCATCCCCAGCAGCTGCTCTCAGGTGGACTTTCTCTGATGAGAAAGGAGGACTTGCCCTATTCATACCATACTAGGAAAAGACTGACTCGAAAATCATCCTGGCTTTTTGCTCTTGGCCATGACAAAGAGGGGTTTGTAGGAGCTTACAAGGCTGTGCCATGTCATGAGATGGTGCTGTGCAGTGTATTTAGGCTGTTGATATTTTTGTGGGAAGCTGAATGTTGGAAGGAGTGTTTGGTTGTATTTTATATGCAGGTTTAATATAAGTATTATTATTGGAATGGATGATGCCTTCAGAGGGACAATTCTTCTTATAAACTGTTGGGGAAGAGTGAGGGAAGGTGTAATTTAGCAGCAGTGGAAGTGCAGGTAAATACATGTCCCTTTGCTTCTTCCTGGATGGACTAGATACGCTTCAGCTCCATCATGCCTTCCCCAAAATATCATTCTTTAGGGAGATGAGAAGAAAGCTGTACTCTGGCCACCATTATGTAGTTCAGTTGGGGACTAACTGAGTAAAGCACTGTCTTTCCATTGGAAAGGACCGACTCTTAGAAAGGACTTTTTTTTTTCTTTAATTCTTTAGTTATCTTTTTGTGTCACAATTTCCTCACATTGACTTTCCTCTTCCTTGCCCCTGTAATGAGGAAGCATGCTCTTTGTTAAAAGCGAGCATGTTGTTTTTACCCAGCTTCCAGATCATTATTAAGAGAGAGGGAGAGAAATTTGGCGGCGTATTGGTGGGGACGGGAACTGTGCCTGCTGTGTTTCACTGGGACTGGCGCGTGGAGTAGAAAAGCAGATGTGTGTGGACTGCCAGAGAAATCGCTGACTGATCCTTGCGCAGTCTGGGTTCGAGGAGCTGAGACAAGACGAGGCAAAGCAGGTATGACTGATATCCGTGCCAAAGGCTGAGCACCTGCCATGCCCATTGCAGGCTGCGGGAGCCGGCGGGGGCTCAGCATCCGCCAGGATTGATGCACCGAGCATTCCCGGGGGTTTGTGTACTCCCTTTGATTTCTTCCCTTTCACGCCGAACACGAGGAACAAGCAGAAGTTAACTGCTTGGGAGGAAGCTGGCTATGCCTTTTTTTGTGCTGCGTTTCACCTCCTTTGTTTTTTGGTTGGCTGCAAAACCTGAAGCCAAAAGATGATTGAAACGCCTCTCCCCAGGGAGGGGGGAGCCGAGCACACCGCACCCCATCTAGTGGCTTAGCCTCACACTGCCGGTGGCAAGGAAATGCGGCAGCAGCAGGAGGAAGAGGAGGAGGAGGAGGGCACCTGCAACTCTAGCCATGGGCTTTGTAGACTTTGGACTCCACGGCACCTACATGGGTGATTCGGAGATGCTGAAGCAGCGGGAAGGTGTTAGCTGTCTGTCAGGCCTGGGGTGGAGGGACTCGCACCCAGCTTGGAATGAGTGTTAGACAGACAGCAACACTAAGCCCTGTGGAGTTAAGAAATGTGAGAATTAAGCTGCCTCTGCAACCTTAATTCGGCCTGTGTTTGCATAAGCACTAAGATAAAATCTCCAGTGATATCACACACTATTCTTTGTCACACGTCAGTGCACAGAAGGGACTGTGCTGAATTTCTGCTCACAGCATTTCTCCTCTGTTGTTCAGCAAGTAGATCCTGTCTGTCACATGCTTCTGAAATCTTCTTCAGAAGACAGGATTTTTTCACAAGGTTTTCTTCGCAGACTTTACACCAGAGGCCAGCTGCTTCGTGGGCATTCATTGTGGTGTTTTTGTACCATCCTCTTTGTGAGGAGCATGGTCTATCATTGTTCCCATTTTGCAGATCATCAGAGGTGCAATGTGGTTAAAGTCAAAGGTATCCTTTATTTTGGGGTGCCTATTTCAAGACCCCTCAGACCACACTTTCCAGATGGCCTCTCCCACCTACTTCTGTTAAAGCAGTGAGCACAGAATGCTCCTGCAAATCAGGCACAGATATCAAATCCGGCTTTGAAAATGAAGCACAGATAATTAGTGTTCTCAGAACAGGAGAAATGGGTAGCTGTAGAAAAAAAACCATCCCAAACCAAAATGAAAATACACTTTCTTCTTTTCAGGATCATTTTCTGCCAAATTCTTACTTTGAAAGGACTTGCTGAGGGGTTCCAAGGAGAGACTGTGCTAGCATGAAGAGTGGCCTGTATTGCCTGGGCTGTAAGAGGGACAGGGCCACAGCAACCCTGGGTTAAACCCATTTCAATGGCTTGGTATTATGTGATGAGGTTGTAGTTTCACAGCCATTACAAGCTGATCCAAAACTGGTGCTGCTGCTAATACATCAGTCCTTCCCTTCTTCTTGTGGCCTCACACTCCTGCTCACTTCAATTTGTGCAGCCAGGCAGGGAAGCCTGGTGGGGAACAGATCAGGGTTAAAATCAATGCACCTTAAAAAAATAATGTGGTTTCTCGATTGTTTATTTCTTGGCTTCATGCATGCATCAGCCATCACAAGAATGATGGATCCTGAGACAAGAAGGGGCTGAAGTGTTTTTTGTAGTTACAGTTTCCACAGACCTCTGGTGTGTGTGGGACTGGACAGTCAGGAAGAAGGTTCTCCTGGGAACCAGGGAGTGTGAACAGGACTGGGCTCCACCCAGATGTGCTGACAGCAAAGGAATGTGAAGACTCTGCAGGACTTAGAGTTCTGTATCAGTGTGTGTTGTGTTCGGAGATTTTGATGTCTCTTCCTCCAGTCCCAGTACTTTTGCTGTGTCCCCTCTGACCTGTCCTGATCCATCCCTGCCTTTTTCAGTTTCATTCCCTTCTTAATTCAGTCTCCACCAGAACCTGGTCCAAGCTGTGTGTACCAGCACAATGAGTCCCAGTTTTGTTCAGGCAGATTCTGTGTCCACCTAACTAACTGAAAATTATACTTTCCTGAACAATACTTTTTGCAAAATAAATGTCTTCATCAAAAGATGCAAGCCAGTTGAGGATACTTAGTTATGTATATTTTAAGTTTTTGGGATTGATTACAACAGCTTTACTTTAGTCTCCTGTCTGTGTTGAATCCTGCAGTGCCAGTATGGGTAGTGATTTGAATTAACCTTTCATCTTGTTTGTCAGCAGTCCATGACCATGCAGTAGGGTGTGATTTGTGAATTATTTGTGATTCCATGTGAATGTGGTTCAGCCCATGAATTTTGACACCTCTTGATTTAAATAGCAGCTACTTGTGCTGTGATACTCAGCTTGGTATTCAGTTTTGAGAAACGTGGTTTTCTATCTGTTTCTGGACCGGATGCTTTCTAAATCCACAAAATGTTTTTGAGAACACAAAACAACATGAGTTGTTTCTAATATGAGTACTCGTGGAATGGATTTTTTTTATTGTTATGAGTAGGCATCACAACACACTTTTTATAGCTGTTTTTTACGAAAATAGTAAACAGTACTGTTTCATACAAAGCAAAAGAAAATTAACATAAATTTAGTCTACATCTAATCTACATCTATTAATGTTTGAGTGGTTTTTTTCAGATATACATTCTGATTTTGTCTTTTGTGTATAGATTTACAAAGTAAGTCATCAATTTCACATTAGTATGGGGTTTTGCTGCCTAGGTAATTTCCTGCCCTGAATTTGAAAATTTTCTGTGGATCTGTCTCTCCCTTCCTAAGGAGATCATCTGTGGAGAGAGGTCCAGGAGAGAAACACTTCTGCCTTGTTTCTGTTGGAGAGACCAGTCTTTGGTGTTGCCGTATTTGTGTGGATTGTTTCCTGTGCTTCCTTGTATATTTGTATTTGTCCAGCTACTACGTGGACATTCCTGCTTCTGCACACTGTGATTGGGTATGCTGGAAGTCAGGCATATTGATGTTCCAGGCTTTTCTTCAGATGCCCATATGAGGTATCTATCTTCTGGGAAGGGAAGATTTTTTTCCAGGTGGTAGGACAGATCCTTCCAGCATCTCTGCTTTACGTCTAGTGCGTTAGGTATAGGCTGGACTTTCTTGTAAAAAAAATCCTTCATTTGTGAATACTGAAGTATTTAAAAAGAAAACTTGAAAACTCCATGGCAGTGAATTTTAGCAGTGAATTCCATTTATCTATTGTGAATGAACTTAGGTGTATTGAAACTGCTTTTTTAATAGGGTGAAATATGGGTAGAGTTTTCCAAATGGAAAAATCACAATTTTCTTGTTCTGGAATGACTTCCAGACTTAGTGGGAAGAAAAAAAAACCTTTCAGTAATTCTAAAATAGTATGTTAGTTAGGCGTTGAGAGCAGAGTGGGAATTAGTGAGACTGAGAGAGAAGATTATGAAAGACTTGGGTTTTGGGGTGGTAGGAGTCAAGTAAGATACTGCTGCATGTGATAAATGCTTTTAAAGACATGGGTCCCTGGGTAGCATTAACAGGATCTAGCCAGGGAAACACAAGGAGGGTCTGTGATTGTCTTGAGCTTGGAAGGTTGCCTTCAGAGGAGACCAGGAGAACGCATGATTCTCAAGGTCAGGTAGAAATTGAGCCATAAATGATAAACACAGCATTCCTGGTTATGGTTTTCTGCCCTGTGGCACTGCTGGAGAAGGGAATGCATGTCCTTGAGCTGACATCTTGGTGAATCTGAAAGCCCCCTGTGGGACAAAATAGTATTTGTTTCCAGAGCTTTCTAGCAACTCTGCAGTGGTTTTCTCCCATCAGGGACTAGTCATCATTTCGTCCATGAGAAGCTTTTGTTGTGCAAAGTGTCACATCATGAGATTGTTATGATATGACAAGATGTCATTTCCCAGGAATACATGTTGGGCTCTACTTCAGCGATTATAAACCCAGGCCTGAGTGGGTACACAAGATATTCTGCTGGGGAGTAACCATGGTGGTGGACAAGTGACTCTTGATAAATGGTCTGTGGAAATCCATGGGGATCTGGATGGTGAGGGCAGCCTTCAGCAGGTAGGTGGGTAAGCTGGGAGTAATTAAACAAGAAAAATTGTCACTTTGGACCTTTCCACAGAACCATGCCTTACATCCTCTGTTCCAAGTTGTGCCAACATGTTTGATGTGTTCACTTACATGAGCTTCTCAAACCTGCATCAGCAGCTCAGCTGCACAGAGTCATTCCCATGGGTAAGGCAGCAGGCGAGCACAGCAGAGTGTGTATAGGTTTTCTGTGCACTTCATGGGGAAGATTGTGTCAGGTTTTTGATACAGGAACATCAGTTTTTAAGGTGGGAGTTTTTCTACCTTATTTATACACTGTTGATCCAAGTAGGCAGCTTTATTATTCAAATGAAATCCAAATGGGTGCTTGCAGCTTTGAAAATGTATGGATAAAATTTGTTTGTGCAAACAGCCAAATTTATATGTTGCTGAAAACTCAATAGGTCATTCTGCCATGGGGTGAATTTCACACACAGAAACAGACATGTCTGTACTCAGAACTTGCATCCAAGTAACTTTAAAGCAATTTATCTCAGGAGGGAGCTGAGCATGCCAGCTATTTGTGATGTTATGTTTGCCTGATCTGGTGTGTCAGCATGTGTTTAAGTGTCTTATTTTAGATGCTCACATACAAAAATTTTAGCCCACTAAAACAACTAAACTGAGAAACCCCCTGGCCTCTGAAAAAAAGCCTGGCTGGTTTTACTCCAGAGAATGTATATAAGAATGAGTCTTCACATTTGAATAATTTTTTTTTTTCTTTTTAAGAAACATCTTCACAATGAGAAATACCCTAATTAATATGAAATATCATTTACTGTGTGAATGGACTTTAATCTGCTTAGATAACTCCTTCTTGATGCTTATGTTATCCTGTAGCCTCAGTTGAAGTATGGACTGTATCCTAAATGAACTATGCCCATCCTACTTGTGATGTCTTGAATGAAGTTGTCACAAAACTGGTGTGGGAAGGAAGAGGTGGTGAAGTTTCCAGCTGAGCTGATGGTGTTCTCAGTGGTGCAGCTGGACCAGAGCTGTATCAGTTATATTCCCTCAAAGGTGACTTTGAGGCACTGTGCTTCATCGTAAGACTTTCTGCTTATGGTAACTACTGTTGGATTGTCCCAGGCTTCCCTCAGTGAGCTGAGCTCAGACTCAAGGCTGGCTTTGGTATGTTACTGGAAAAAACATTTCACATGTGATTCCTTGAATTTGAGGTGACAGAATTCATTTGACCAGGAATATTAACAGAGGTATTTTCCATCTCTGTTGATAATTTTTTTCTTTTAACTTTCTTCCATTATCTTTTGAGCAGAAAATACCAGTGGGTGAATATCTGGTTCCTTTAAAGCCAGTGCAAAGCTACCACCACATTCACTGAGGCTAGAATTTCATGCTTGTTGTGGTCAGTCTTTCCCCACAGTTATTAAATAGCAAATAATTGAAGAGAACAATTCACAGAGGAATTGTAGTGTTTATTTATATAACCTTCTTGGTGAGAAATAACAAGTAACATTCTGTAATAAATGCGTAGCCGTTTTGGCAACTGATGTATGAAACACAGAAAGGTGAACAGTATCTGATATTTTGTTCTCAGGAAATAATTGGACCAGCTGTGGTCCACCTAGCATTTTGCTGATAGGGTTGGGAATGAAATGAATATTGTGTGTCTGAATGAATATTGCATCTCTGCCATGAGCAAATCACAGTCTCTAAAGTGAGTCTGTAGATACCTTCTGTACTGGAAAGAGACATCTCTCATTGCTCTGTCCTCTTCAGAGCTGTCTTCAAGAAGCAGTAGTTGAATATTATGTAGTCAACAGGATAGGATGTTAATATTGTGGAAGGTCATTATTGAATCCATATGTCCTCTAATAATGACATCTTTGTTCTGGAAACACACTCTTCTCTTGCATCACCTGCACAGGTCATTAGAGATGCTGAGCATGACTTCTTGGCGTGTGCTGAGTCTTGAAGGAGCTATGCTCAAGCTGTGCAGTAGCTGAGGAAGAGTATTCTTAGCTTTCCTTACAGTACCTCCTGTATCTCAAGCAGCTGAATGCTTCAAGGCAGTGAAAAATCTATGGGGTTTTTGTTTTTATTGTTGGGGTTTAGTTTGGTGGGGTTTTTTTTGTTGGTTTGGGGTTTCCTTTTCAGTGGAAAAATTGAGTACAATTTCTGAAAGGAATTTTTTAGCAGAGTAGAGGACTGGCGATAGGCTGTATCAGAGATTTCAGATCTCCTGGGGCTAGAGCTCATTCTCCTCCTGCCTTGAGAAGTGCTATTCCAGTTTTCCCTTCTTCCCTAGTAGTTAGTGTTGAAGCGTCAATAGACAGGGGAAGGTGTAAGGAGGAGGAATTGATGACCCTTTGATTAATGTATGGAGAGCAACAAGATGTTGTTTCCTAAATGTGCAGTTATTGGCAGAAACGAAGCAAAACTGGATAAAACAAAGAGCACACATTGTTGCTTGTTAGGTGCACGAGGTGCATCGTGGAGGTGCCTTTGAGGCATCGTTGCATCTGGTTGACCTCACCATTATAGGCATTATGGTTGGAAGTGTTTGATTTCAGGAGCATTTGGCTATAACCTGTAATCTCTGATTTTGAAAGTAGGTCCTAGAGCATTGTCTAGTACTTTTTGTTAGCCGAGCTTTGTGAGGAGTTTCTTCTTGGGATACCTATCCTGATACACAGTGCTGCTGTATCTGTATCTGTATCTGAAGAACAACTGAGTGTCACCTCCTCCACAGTGTCACTGATATTTGTGTAGTGAAGTATTTCGTAGCCAACACCACTTCAGTCATGGACTCCACTGCCTTCTGAATAAAGCATAAATCTTCCATTTGGTTTTGACCTAGAAAGCTTTGCATATTACATTTCTGTACCTGAGAAATTGCCTCCCACCTTACCAATGATCTCCTACCATCAAATGCATGGCAAAGAGGCTGGTAGGATGGCTGCCTTCAGCAGGGCTGTTTGGACTTGTTTGTGCTCTTGATGCAGGAAAGCATGGGCATCCTGTGCTTTGGAAAATGTGTGTGAGGGGCAGGGACTTAGGAGAGGTGGTTTCTGCCCACTCCAACTATTCTATTTATATCTGTCTATCTCACAGATTTCCCTGGCACCTATCACCTTGGCATGTTTCTCTGATGACCATGGCTTTTTTTATCTTCTCCTCTTTTAACGGTATTCTCGCCTTCTTTCCAAATCGGTCTTTAATAAAGTTAAGAATTTTTGCACAGGGTTTTATAAACATGTGTTATTAAATTTTAAATCTGTTTTGAAAGTGCCTCTATCCTACTCCCTCCTAGTAAAGTGACCTTTTTAAATGGAGGGAAGTGGGTTTAGATGACAGTCATGATAAATGCGGTCATGTTCACTCAATAAAATAAGGCCCAGTGCATTTGAGGATAAATCAGTGAAATGTACAGCCCCACCTGTCTGTCTCCATCATTCATTTCCACTGTCACTTTCACAGTGGCTGATGGATCACAGTTGCTGTAAAATTAGACAGCCTTTAATCTCATTTCATCCTGATTAGCTTCTCCTTACCCTTTCCCTCTAACTCACTGACTGACACGCTAAAAACTCACACCGGGCTGTGTTTGAGCGTGGCATACAAACTTCACTTCAAATACCCTTTTTGTGGGGCAGGCAGGTGTTCCAATGAGTTGAAATCGAAAAATGAGAAGATGGGATTTTCACACTATTAAAGCAAAACAGGAGACAAAGACTCGTATAAAATTAATGAAAGCAACACCCTGGCCAGACTCTGTGATGGGCCAAATTCTTCCTGTTACAGCCTGGCAAGCCCAGTGAGTTTGAGAAGATTGCTCCTGCTAGATACTGAATTTAGCATGCTCATTGCCATTTAATTTTGAGTGTAGTCTATGAAATGTTAGGTTCTATCTGGGTGCATGTTCACAAGAATCATGGTTTATAGTGCAAGTTTTCTGTGCTCTCAAGGAACATTTTATAGAGGAAAAAGATTTTGTTCATTCACATAGTTTTGATTTCTGTGTATAACTCACGATTCTTAGGGGTCAAGGTTGATTTCTCAGTTACAGTGCCCAAAGCTCTCTTCCTCTTAGATGTCCACAGTGTTGTTGCATCCTCCCTGTTTTGTCCAGCTCCCTTCAGCCCCATGGGCAGATTCATGAGACTAAGAACAGAGTTTTCCCCAAAGCTCTGAGAGAAACAGAGGTCACAGTAAAGGTCTGCAGTGTTTTATTGCAGTCACCTTTCTTTCTGAAGGCCAAATACTACCCTCTTTTCTAAAGCAAGCTTCCTTTTAACTTTCCCATGAGTTATGGATGGTAGTTTGGGTCATTTGGGCCCAATCCTGTATCAGTGGAAATGTTGCCGTCAATTTCAGTAGGTGCCAGGATTAAGCCATTAGTTTTTAAGGTTTAATTATCTTAATAATTATGGGAGTCTTATTGCATTCCTTATATGCATGGGAACAGCAGAAAAGCTTAAAGCTGAATTTCTTCCTCTACTGACCCTGTTTTTGTCAATGTGGTGGATAAATAAACACGAATGTTTCCAAAAGTGAAAACACAACATGAAAAATATGCATGTGTGCTGCCTACAGACAGTTTTTTCTATAAATGCTGGAGCTCTCCAGACTGACCAACAGAAGAGGTTGAGGGTGTAACCACCAGCTTGGACCTAATTGAAAACCACAACACAGAGCATTCTATTACTAAACACTTGAAGTCCTTATGGACTGATCCTGGGGAGTCTCAACAGGAAGGGCCCCAAAAAGCATCTAAGGAAGGCAGCAAATTTCTCATAGGAGACCAAATTCATTATTCACTACAGGAATCCACAAAATCAAGAAAACTGTTGTGGTTTTGAAAGAGAAGATTTCAAAACAGGAAAATGTCTAAGACTAAAGAGTGAGGTAATGATGATACGGTGTCCCAAAATATAGCAAAAACTGACTTAATTCGTTCATTCTACTTTAGGAATCACCAGGTAGTATAAAATCCTCTGCAGTGTCTAATACAAGATTAGTTAATATAAATTGAACCAGTAACAAATAACCTTAATTAATGAACTTCCACTCTACCTGTCTGCCTAATTTAAGAACTGCTTCACTTACGTAACTTGTAAGAGCACAGACTATGAAAAAGATATTCGACCTTTACCAGAAACTAAAAACATACCTTATTTATTCATCATTTCCTAGGCAAAAACTTCAGTAAGAAGCTTAAATGAGCCCGCTTGATCTTTAAGAAAATGTGTTCTAAATAGCAAAGCTGTGCGTATTTCTTCTTATTATTATTTGCATATGCTATACTGCACAACTGCATTCCGAGAAAAATAAAAGATAATAAAACAAATGAAATGAGAGATATATCACCCAAAATAATCCAAGTGTGAGATAGGCTGCCTCTTTTTTTTTTTTTTTTTGGCATTGGCAAAAGAGCACAAAGTAAGAGCTGGCCCTGAGTCATATTGATTTCCCACTGCACTGGTTTCCTAAGTGCTCTGTTGATCCGTGTCAAGCAATAAGTTCCCTGCCTGTACATGCACATCACCTCCCCATTTGTCCTCACCTAGATTTAAGGTGCCCATATGATGAGCTGAACAAGGACATCATTTTTCCTACTGGTGTCACTGGGCCAAAACTACTCTATGTGGTATGGTAACTAATGCTGTGTAAGTTTACATTTGCCATATAATATCATTATAGTGGGTATGGCACACTGCAATAATATGTGTGTGTTATATACATGCAATCCTTGTTTTTGCCTTCTAGCATTTACAGTGGAAAATATAAATTCTAAGAAATATATGTTTGCATCTGGAGCTGGTCCACAGTAATGAAGATACTTTCCCCACAAAAAAAAAGGGATATTGCAAACCTAATGCCACAGTTTTGATCTTTGTTAACAAAGGGCTTCCTGATTAGATGAATAGAAGATGTGTGATTGTGCTGCTAATGACATTGTACAGGAAATTAAGCGTATACATTTGGAAAAGGCATTAAATCAGCAGGACCTTAATTTAAAAACTTAAAACTGTATGGAAATGCAGCTTGTTCATTGCTGTGTAATAGAAAGCTACTGAACATACTGACTCTTCTTGTGGAAACATTACCAGCAGAACAAAGCTGGGATGAGGTTTTTTAATGTTTTCTAGCATACTAGGATTTCTAGCATCTGCTTATTTTCAGGGAAATATCATGCAACTTCACCCCTTTTTACAAGTTCTTTTTAGAGCAGCATGTTTGGGCAGGTAAGGAGGCACTGAGGGACCAGAATTCCTGATTTTTTCCTTACTTATTTGCAAAATTGATTTGCACAAGTTTACTAATAAGTGGCTTTGTCTGCTGCCAAGTCAGTGTTCATACATGCCTGGGGTGACTCACTCTCATACAGATAGAAAAGAGGAAATATTTGACAAAATCAGTATCCTGAGCTGACAAAGAATTCTTGCTTTGCTTGCAGTTATGCCATACAACAGTGCCCATCACTGTGTTGTGGAAGTGGAAAACTTCTTGTTTGTGCTGGGAGGAGAAGACCAGTGGAACCCTAATGGTACGTATAGAATATTAAAAGGCAAAGGGAGCGTTTGCCTTCCTGTGCCTTCCTGTCTGTCAGGCCAGCTGATGTAGCGATTAGAAAGGGATTTTGAGGATCCCTCAGCCTAATTGTTGAACCTAGTAAAGGCTACTCTTCAGTATTGATGTAATAAATATCTGGTACTTTAGCATTAGCATCTCCATCATTCATCAGCTCCCACATCCCTTGAGAAATGCCACAGGCAGCAGAACAGACTCTTTCAAGTGCATGCACGAGGCAGCAGCTGTTAAGAATTTTAACCTTCATTTCCAGTCTCCTTCCAGTCATAATATAATAATGCAATTGCAGTAGCTGAATGCTTCTTTTCTATTGTCAAACAAGATACTCGCAGCTCAAGTTGTTAATGTGTTAATTATCTAGACTTTGAGATTCTTAAACTGATCCTTTTTTCAGTCTTGTGCAAGAGCTTCTCATATAGATTATCTGCTGCTACCTTCTTTGATTTGATTACTTCATAAATTTACCGCAAAGAGAAATTAAACAATTTAACAGGCTTATGAGCAAAGCAAAAGGAGAATACCATGCCTTGCAAAATTCACAGAATTGTCAAGACATTGTTAAAAAGCTTGCACACGAAGAAAGAGTTGTAGTTGTAGCAGTCTGTGTAACAGAGATAATTATGACTGAGAAACCATAAAACAGCTTGCAGGTACACATTTTTACTTTAAAACACCAGAGGATCCAGCTGAAATTACATATACTGCATATATTTTATTGTGAATGCCCCATTTCAGCATCTGCACTAAACCAAATTATAGAAAATTGTTACATCTGTTCACTCCCTAAAACCTGAGACAAACAATCCAGGCCACCCTATAAGCATGTTTCTGGTGTAGTTAAGAATATCACTATATGTCTTAGGAGAAGGGCCCCTTAGTTCTATTGTTGAATGCCCTTTATTTGAAACAGGAGATAGCACAGTATCACTAATGACAATTTCTTTTAGGATCCTTGGCCGCATCCGTCCAGTGAGGGCCCCTGTTGTACTTGGTGGTAGGCATATGGATAGGCAGACCTTGTTCCAGACAGTTTATAATTAAATGGCCATGTCACATGAAGGGTAAAAGAAAAGAAGTATAATTACCCCCATTTTAAAGATGTGGAAACTGAATTGCAAGGTGATGGAGAGATGGTTGAAGGGGTATATGTCCTGCATCTGAGATAGGAGTCAAACACGGTTGTTTGTGAAGTGAATAGGACCTAAGGTCTGAGACTGTATAGATCTGGATCAGCTTCTGAGCTGAAGATGTTGCTGAAGAAATCTACCAACTTCCCTGTCATGTGAATAATGGTGCTGTGATTTTTACTGTAGAGAAGATAGCAGTAAAAGAGGCATGAGCATTGCCATACTGACCCCTCTATCAAATGGATCTTACTAGTCAGTGAAAGTGGACCTGAAATCATAAACTACATCCTGTGTTACTGCTGGGCATATTATTTCTTGATCTAAATATGCAGTCACACATGCCCACTTGAATTTATGTAAATGCTATCTGCTATCCTCAGAGTAGAGGAGGGACTTCAGATGGACCTACCTGGAACCATCTTGCCAAGCTTTACAAAGCTTCTGCTTCAAATGAGAATGTTCCAGGTGGTTTTTTTTTTTGCAGTGTAAAGAATTACCTTAGAGGTGGGAGCACTGGAAAGACAGTGCTTTAGCCATCAGACCATCTGGTTCTTGAGAAAATGCATGGACCCCAAGGAGTGCACACTCCTCCTTCATGCTTCACTGACTACCTGACAACCCAGAAAGTATGGGAGATACTTTTTCTCACTTTTTTACATCTCTGATGGCTATGCCTTTCCAGTCACAAGGGGTTCTTGCATGATTAAACGTGGATGAAAGCAGGGTGCACAACACAGGCAAGGATTTAAGACCAACCTTCAAAACCTTCAGAGCCTATCACCTTCTGGCATGGCTACAGAGCAGAGAACAGTATCTGCCTCCTTTTGTCCCATCATCTTGATTTTCTAATCCTGATTTTTGTTCACTTGAACCAAGTTCTGTGTTCAGACAGGTGCATCCTAATATATGCAATCTCCTGACTGATGAGCAAGGCAAAAAAATAGATATAATTCTCTTTCAAACTGAAGCCCAGACTTAAGCTGCAGTCAAACCAGTTACCCCAGCCAGATTAAGTAGGTCATCAAGTTCTTTTCCTGCAATCACAGGCATCATATAGTGCCATTTTGTAAATTTTCTAAGCTACATTTGAAAAGCAGTTGCATTTCTAGCCCCCACTACTCCTGTTGGAAAGCTGTTACAGAATCCAATTGCTCTAAATTACTAGGAGCCTTATTCTGATATCCAGTAAAATGTATTCTTTGACTGTCTAAATCACCTTGTTCTCATGCCAAGGTTGGCTTTTAGTTTTACAGTTTTTTCCCTTCTGGAGATTTGTTCCTCTAAAGTATTACAGTCAGCACTCCTATCCTCTTTCAGCTTTTGTATTTTTTAGGTGTAACCGGCCAAGTTCTTTGTCTCTTGCTATAAGGTAAACTTCCAGTTCTTCTGTTACCATAGTAGCTCTTCTCTATGTCTGTTCTAGTTTGATTTCATCTGCCTTCCTGTGAAGCCACTCTAGGCTTACTAAACCCTTCTTCTACCCTGAACTTTACAATCTTCTACATATGTGGTGTTTGCTTTGAGTATGCATATGATACGTGTTGTGTTAGGTAGCTGAGGTCCCCAAATTATAGTTCTTGATTCCCCTTTTTCTAAATTGACTGTGTAGACTAAAGGAATCCAGATAGGGACCAAGAGCGAAGCCTCCCTTCACAAAGCCCAGTGGCAGAATGGCCAGTTGCTCTTACAGTGTGGGGATCTTACCCTGTGTCCTGAGATTGTGCTGAGATGGTCATGTCTTTGAGTGGTGCTCAGTGTGGTCCTTGTTGGCACCATGCTGGATTTGAAGGGAAATGCTGCATCACTCATCAGTCTTCTGCTTTACCCTGCCCATACAGAATATTCTTATAATGAGACGAGGAAATCAGTTTACTTCCAGAGCGGTCAGTGTGGTTTCTTTCTCTGTTTTCTTGTAGAACATGATCTTAAATTATTACGAATACAAATTCTAGCTGTATTGTTATTCTTCTCTACAGTCTTGATGGTCTGTTTACACATGCTGAAGTAAGTGTGGAACAAAGCAGGCAAAACGAGCCAATCCTGCAGAGGCTTGTCTGATGCAAAAATATTCACCTTGTAGAATGCCCAGTGACCATTTATAGAACTGTGACATACGCAGTTAGGTTATTCTGCTGGCCTGTGAAGCCTCTAATTCAATTTTTTAGTCACACATACATAAACAAAGGTTTCTGTTTTCAAAGTGCTCATCTATTGAAGTCTCAGGTGTTACAGGAAATTGCCATGCACTCTCTTGCTTCAGTTTTCTTGCTTTGGTGTCAATCTGCATGTAAAATAAGGTGAAATCTTAATATCGTGAAGACATGAACACAGTTCTTGGGCTTGACAGCAGGGAGAAGCTAGTTAGCTGGTGTATGTTGCTCATGCTTCATATTTTAGCTAACACAGTTGGAATAAAACTCTTAAGAGTGTATTCTCCCTTCGATGCACATCTGTAATTCCTTCTAACTTACACTGAAAGTACATGGTAGAATAAACCATCTAGTGCAAACACTGCATACCCCATGCTGATGACTTATGCAGCTCCTGGTTATTTGCACAAGGGGTTTTTGCCATGTTCCACACAGAGATGATGTAAGGAGAAAGAAAATATGTGTTATCCCTTTAATTTTTTTACCTGACACAAAATACTCTAGTCATAGAAATACCGTGGGGATGCCCTCTTTTGGGCAGTAATTTTGTTTAGTGCTGTAATTTATTGTGGCTGTGAAAATACCACAGCATGTATAAGTAAATTTAAATATACATTTTCAAGATCTTATTACAAAGACCAAGAATAATCACTATCCTCTTTTACTGCTAGTGATTGCTAATTCAAGCCTTGCAGTGCCCCATTTGTTGAATTATTACTGTACACATAGTGTAATCATACCTTGTTGTAAAAGGGGGAACCCTTCATAAAAGGTGTCAACTTGTGAAGTATATGTAATATATATTACAATCATGATGTTAAATACATGAAACAAACAGCTGAGTGTCAAAATAATCTATCTTTACAGGGAAACACAGTACAAACTTTGTTAGCCGATACGATCCCAGGTTTAACAGCTGGATACAACTTCCACCCATGCAAGAGAGGTAAAAACCTGCTATGTGTTTTTCAATTTCTGTTTTCTCATCCTAGGAGCAGCTGAAGTTTGGCTTAGTTCTGGGAGTAGGGAGGCTTATAGAAGCATTGAAAACACAGATAAAACTGCAGTATGCAGTTGTGTCCCATTTATCTCCTAATTTTTAAAACTTTCCAAATTCGGAACTCCAGATGCCAAGTCCTGCAGTGCCAACTCATGCAGAATAGCCATGGACTTTATGCAGTTACTGGTTGCCTGAGCACGGTGTGAAGGATTTTCCTGAAGTCTCCATAGTGTCCTGTCATGTTCCCTGACTGAAGTGTCATGATGAGTTTGCAGTAAACACGCAGTAATTATAGTCAGATATCTTAGAGGGAACTGAAACCTTCACATGTTGACTCCATCCTGTTTCACCACACCAGCTATGAAAAGCTCTCCTGAACATGTCTCCACTTGTCAGAGGATTCTTTTATCCTAGGTGGTCTTTGAGTGAAGTTGCTGTCAGTAAATGCAGATTAGAGTAGCTCATGTTTTAGTCTTGCTGTGTACCAAAGAGCAAAGGTGGACATGGACTTGAGCAATGACTTGTAAAGATGACGTAAACTTAATTGTGGATCACAAATCCTTCCCTGACAGGAAAAAATCCCATAAACCTGAACTGAATGATGCCTGTATCATAAGAAGAATCTCAAAAGCAGGAGATCCAAAGTTACAGTGTTATTTGGGAAAATATTCAGTGTCCTTCCTTCAGTTCAACACCCATCTTCTCATGGATTCCATGTACACGAAGTGTCTCCTTCAAATGCTTTCTTTATTCCATGTCAGTATTACAGTTCTTTTTTTTGTTGACTGTCTACAGTATTCAGGTGTCTGGCAGTCATAAATATATGGAATTCAGTGCAGCCGCGTGTCTTATGAGATGCTTGGAAATATGGCTGTCTTTTCAAATTTCCAGAGCTAAAATACCAGTCTGCAGAATTTTTGAAGGACCTTTTTCAAGATTCAATTTGATTCAACTAAGTCCCTGCTTTGGCAGCACCCACCTTTCTCCCTCATTCCCACCAGCACTGTGGGATAACCTTGACAGCTGTGATTGTTTACTTTAAAACAGAGGGACACCTTCCCCCTCTGGTTCAGCTTCCTAGACTGAGTCACTGCCAGCTTAGATGTCGGCATGGGGGAGACAGGAGGTGAGCATCAGACTGGGCATCATTGTGCAAGTCATCCTTGCTGAGCTGGGAGACTGATTAGGAGAACAACTGGTGTTGGTATGGAGTCTGGACCTCTTCTGTGGGGTCTAATCTGAGTGCAAATTAGACCCTCTGGGTATCTCCAAGCCAAATTCCTGAGGGGCGTTGGCAGCTGGCTGAGCAGTTGGGTTTATTTGGCTGACAAACTGCAGAAAGCAGAAATAGGCATCTAAGGGTTGGAGAAAGGAGGCTGTAAGAATTTTTCCACTTCCATATTGGCCAGTTGTGTTTCCCTGGAAAACTGTGTGGCAGTTGACTGTCTTTGTGCTCTGGTAGAAGCTGCTGCCTTCAACCATGAGGCAGAAACTCAGCTGTGCCCCATGATCCTGCCCATAATAAACTGTAATGTATGAACAACACAACTCCTTACAGAGGGACTCAAATGCAATGGTCTGCTCATACATAGTTCCTTCTGCAAGGGGCTTTGCTATGACAACGTTAATTGTCACCCCTTTTGTTCAGGATACATAGCTCATGGGCTTGCCTGTTGTTTTTGTTCAAAGGCTCCTAAGCACTAGGGCTATTGTTGGAAAAAAAGGGATTTTACAATCACTTTCTAAAATATTTTTGATGGTTTGTTTGCTCAGTCCTAATGACTTCCTCAGAGTTGTTTCAGCTTTCAGAGGTATGGACTGCCCCAGTTTGTAGAAGATCATACGAACAAGAGAGAGCTTTTATGCAGTTTCCTTTCCCAGCTCCTGTAGTGAGATAAAGTTCCCATTAAAGTCAACAGGCTGTTTTCCCCCTGCTAGGAGTACAGGGTCATGCCCTGTCTCTGCTGGCATAATGCAGGCACCATTGACAAGACAGACTGTTTAATGGGTTTCTCTGAGTCATTATGGTCCATCAAGTCAAAACCTACTTAGGAATTTTAGTCTGAGAATAATTGGGTGGATAGACTATAATAGCTCCTTTGAAATGACTGCCAGGTAAATGTGGGACTCATTCACAGGCAGTATATTCTCAAGTCGAAAATCTGTATGAAATATGTGATAAGTAAACTTTTATCTCACATGCCAAAATCCATATCTGATTGATTTTACTGTATGAGCTATAAGGAAAAGTCTAATCCCATTATGGATTCAACGTTGCCAGTGTATTTTCTTTAAAGCCAAGTTTGGTTTCTTTTCATTTGAACAACATCTCAAATATAAATTATTTTTAAAAGTATGTACTGTTTTCAGAAGTTTGTTGTTTAGAGAACCAGCAAGTGACACATAAGCTTTGGAAATACACATCTGCCTGAAGATGCCATAACAACAGGAAGGTTTTTGGAGAGCAGTTCAGTTAGACTGATGGCTACTGAAGGATCAGTCCTTGTAGCAGTTGTATCTAAACTTGTGGTCTGAGCCTCAGCTGGACACCTCACTCAGAACTGTTGGATCTTGCCAACACAACACAGAGTTTTTCAAGATGCATGGAACAAAACAACATTTAAAACAACTTCCTTTTTCTTATATTCCGAGTTAGAATTTTTTGTTTGAAGACCAGCAAAAAGCATGGCATTGTACCAGGTTCTGAAGAAACACAAGCAGAAGTGGGAAGTGAGTAGGTCAGTGTTCTCTCTGAGGCTGAGTGAGCTGAGAAAAGGCACAGAAAAAAGAGATAAAACGATTTCACATTTTATTATTGTCTTTGAATTTAAGTCAACCCCTTCTAAGTTTGTTTATTTTTTAAAAAGCAAAGCATGCACTCTGAAATCAGGTCCTGATATTGCAACAATCAGTTACAGCATTGGCGACTTTAAACCTCAGACTGGTAGTTCTGTTTGGTGTTTCAGAATAAATTCATCATGTGTGAAAATCACGAGGAAAATCTTCCCTTTTATATATGTATACTTGAAAGAAGAGTTGGTTGGGTTGATGGTTGGTTGAAGGGGTGTGAAGGAAAAGCATTTCAGAGACCAGTGAACATCAAATACTTTCAAGTCCTGAAGAAAATCACAAAATTATTGTCTTACTGTCCATATTCAGATCCTCAGGTACGTTCTAGTTATCTGATTAGAATGGATAGCATCTTCCCAGTATTGAGGGGAAAGTTGTCATGCAAAGATTTCTGTATTATAGTTTAATCTGTATAATATTTTACAGCAGTTTAAAAGTCATCACTTGACAGCATGCCTTTGCACACTGTAACAGCATGTCCTTACACACTGTATCATTGGAAACTAAAAAAACCCAAAAAGCTTAAAATATTTGTGACAGGAGCTACTGAGAGAATGTTCACATCCAAGCAGAAGGGTGAACTATGCTGATGCCTTCATTTTTGCTCCTTACAGTGACACTGTGTGGATGAAACCAGGAGTACATGTACAGAATATCATCAATGAAATCCTAGTTAAGAGAATAATGTATGCAAGTTGTGTCTACCTCTGCTTATTAAAACTGAACTAAAAAAAAAATGGCGAAACAGGTTGAGAGCAGTTTGTTAATGGGTTCACCAGAGAAGGTGCACAAGGACAGACAAGTGAATGTGAGAGCACTGACAGCAGGCATCCTCTGGGTTTGTGCCTTGTGGACACAGGAGGGTTGAAAAATGTGTAGCTGCCTATGCAGGCTCTCTCATGTCTAATAGGTGACCTCTGCAGCTTTTCCTACTTTTGGGGCAACTGTGGGCTATGTTTCCTCAGGCCCATCACATTTTCTCAGAAAGCTTATTTGCACTTGATTGCCTGTATCACCTATAGCCTCTGTGAAATTAGAGTGAAATCAATCAACAGGGTTTTTTAGGAGACAATAGTAGACAGACATGGGTACATGTACAGTGTAATCAAATTAGCTTTGTTTCCATAGAATATCAGGCTAAAAGCATAGATGCACAATTTGCTGCCCGACCATGCGGAGCAAAATATGCCATCAGCTTCTATCTGCCCACTGACAGATAAATTAAATGGTCTTTTTAAATTCGTCATTTGATCTGGAGACACTTGCCAGTATTCTCGTCCTCCTATTTCCACGTTATTTTTCAGAAGTCTTCCCTGCGGTGGAGTTCCCCATCCCACTCAGCAAGGGGTGCTCTCCCACACTGTCCAAATTGCCCATGTGCAGGCAAGGTGAAAGCAAAGAAGTGAACAGGAGGTGCTTAGTGACCCTGGCTGGTGAGGAGCCCTGTCAGGTGTGCACCAAATCCAAAAAGTAAGATCAGAAACAGGCAGTGGTGCATCACAAATCAGTTCCCTGAGTGCCCAGCCAGCCCTGCTGTTTCCATGGCTGTGTCTCTTGGTGCCTCCCTCACTTCTCTCCCAATTTATAAACCACCAGCCAGTCTCAGACACCTTTAACAAAAGGGATATTTCTCCAAAATGTTAAAGGATACCACAAACGCTCTGAAAATAGGTAGCTGTGTGAAAGAGCAAGGTCTTATTCCTGCCTTCACTGAAGGAAACGATCCTGAACGTGACTGGCTAGATGTCACACCTGACTTTGCTGGCTCACCTGGTCAGGAGATGGCTCTCAGGAAGCCCGGGGAGGAGTTGAACGTAATTGAAGCTGTTCACTGAGGATGTTGTTCTCTGTGTATTCCACTGCTCATCCAAATACTTTGCAGTGGTCTACAGGTTCAAGTCCTTGATGGCACAGGTGACCATGAAGCCCCTAAGATTTAGTGCATGATTCAGGAGTGAAATATGCAGCTGCTCCCAGATTCAAATTAAGGCGCCTGGGCAGGAATCAGAGTGCATTGAATCAGCCACAGAGCAGGGTTTGGCAAGCTACAGCCACACTCCAGAGTGCCTGCTTTGCAGGAGCTGTCAGAGCTACACTTAGCTGGCCCTGTCTGCTCATTTCTGGGCTCCCACGTCATTCTGGTTTCACCCAGGAGAAAATTTTATGTTGAGGACTGATAACTCTTGTCATTCAATATTTTGTACAGTTCTTCATCCTAGCCCAGCTGTGCTCTTGTGCAATTTTCTTTCTCATGTTATTGCAGCTTGAAATTAAAGGTCTCTACTCTAGCAAACCTTTGTGCTGCTGAATGATCCAGGGAGCTTTCCCTGATAGTGAAGTACACCAGCCAGGGTCTCTCAAAATCATCTAATGCTCAATTTTTACTTCAGCAACAAACACTCACCATTAATTTTGGAGGCACGAGGAAGACAAACTAATATATGCCCAGCAGTCCTGGCCAGAAAAAATAATTCTTTTCCTGCACACCTGAGTTGCATGTAAAAGCAGACAGGTGGCTAAAACTTCTCTCAGGTTAGTTGGATGGAGACAGACCTCTTTTGAGTTAAAGGGTGGAAATGTAGTGTTGTGGTTAGCATAAGGAAAGTTGTTCTATTTGCAGTATTGCAGAAGGAAGAAAAAAATGATAATTGAAGAAAAATTTTGATGATGTGGTTCTCTTAGTAAATTGGGAACAATGACCCTTGAAGGACCATAAAGAAAGTGAATGTCAAGATAATTTATTATTGTTACATTATCTACCTCATTTTTCACTTTGTCTTACTGAGTTGTTATATCCCTTACAAGGTAATGCCCCATACATTAATGAGCACCTTTTTACCTTTCACGGGTGTGAAAAAGCAACAAACAGCTTTCCAAAAGAGTATTTTCTGGCAGTTTTATTTGTGCCTAATTGTTTTGTCCCAAAAAATGAAGTATTTTTGATGTGGTGTGTGTTTGATTAGCAAAGCAGCCACAGTCTCTAGGACAGCTGCAAGCATGTGAAGCTCCTGGCCACTTCTCTCTGACGTAGCATTTGAAGGAGCAGCTCTCTTAGTTCAGGGAGTGAACTGGAGAGGGGGAAAAAGTGTTTGACATGGCTAATTGGTTTGTTGTTGGCTTGTTTTGTTGTGTCCTGCCCTGTCCTCCAGGAGAGCCAGTTTCTACGCCTGCCGCCTTGACAAGAACTTGTACGTCATCGGTGGAAGAAACGAAACTGGCTACTTGTCCAGTGTTGAGTGCTACAACCTAGAGACAAACGAGTGGCGTTACGTGTCTTCCTTACCACAGCCCCTGGCAGCCCATGCAGGAGCCGTTCACAATGGCAAGATATATATTTCAGGCCAGTGTCTTGTATAATTCCTGCTACATGACAAGAAAACCAACCTAAAACCACCATTAAAAAAAAAATAGTAAACTGCAGAACCCCAAAACCAGAGAGCTAAATTCCCGCTGCAGCACAATGTCTTTATTGGTATTAATTAACTGATGTGTGTTTACTTTGCAGGAGGTGTTCACAATGGAGAATATGTCCCCTGGCTGTACTGCTATGACCCCGTGATGGACGTCTGGGCCCGAAAACAGGACATGAACACAAAACGAGCAATCCACACTTTGGCTGTAATGAATGATCGACTGTATGCAATTGGAGGAAACCATTTGAAAGGTCACATTTTTAATAGTGAAAAAATATCTCAGTGTCCCACATCTCTGATAAAGAATATTTTTGTTAGACAGTCATTGTTAAATACATTAAAAGCCAAGCAACACAATTTAACAGGACACTTGAGCCAGCAATTTTAAAAACATTTTATGCAAATTATTTTAAAATTATAACAGTACATTAAATATATGAGTAATGAATGCTTTAGATAATAAAAATGGGAGCTTCCATTACTCAAAGGCATGTACAATTTGTCATTACCAAGAATTCAATGAAACAAACAGATTATTCTTTGACCCGAAAGTCCCAGCAATATTTTCCTCTGTAAATCATTTTCCAAAATGTGCAGTTAAAGAGAGCTTTATTCAAACCAACACACAAAAACAAGCTCCTGATTTAATGAAGAGAAAAAAAGAAGCAAACTTCCAGCCATTAAATATTAGGACTATGCTCTTTAAATCTGTTTTTAGTACTAAATGTTGCTTGTTTATTATAATTCTTTTTAGAGGTCTCTTGTTTTCATCTTTTGAAAAGGTCTCATATTAAAATAACAGTTGCTTAGGCATCTGGTATTTTTATCTTAATACCAATATGTCATTGCTGTTAAAGATGCTGCTTAATCCAGCCATTTAGACAAAAACCACACCTGCTGCTCCATTGTCCCATGATAACATTTGATAGCTTATATTCACTTTTTTCTTCTTTCTCTTTTAATGTTTAAAATGAAGCAAAACAAAAACAAACAAACAAACAAAAACTCCAAACAACGAAAGAGAAAATCATAATATAGAAAAAAAAGCTAAAATAAGTGTGACCACCAGTAAGACCAGGTCATGTCTGACTCCAGTCCCCCGGTCCCCATGACACTGTAAAACCACTTTTGGAGACTCTATGGAGCATGCAGGGGACAAAGTCCCAGATGTAAATTTTCCCAGATAAATAGTTCTGGTGCATAAACCCCTGCAGGCAGGGTCATGGCTGCTGAGCCTCCACTCCCCACCCCCAGCTGTGATGGGTGTTTATGGACTGGACCCTATAAGGTGAAGAGGGCAAAAGCTGCTTGCACATGAACACCTGCAAATATTGTAGGTTTCAGTGCTTTGAAGTGTTGCCTTTTCCTCCTACAAAACTAAAACCTGTCACAGCTCTCCTCTGCCTAAAAGCACATGCTTTGGTTTGCAGAAGCTTGAATTGCTTCTATTCTGCCACCTTCTCTTTTTTTTTTCACACAGTTTCACCCACTTCTTATAAGCCTTGCATTTTTTGCCTGTACCACTGCTGCCCTGGGTGCTTTTGTTGTGTTTGAACAGCTCACTGTTGTGAGAGGTGTTTAACATCCAGGCTTCTAGAAGGATGTGGCTGTCTGGTAA
This sequence comes from Petroica traversi, assembly GCA_025920805.1. Classification (NCBI taxonomy): domain Eukaryota; kingdom Metazoa; phylum Chordata; class Aves; order Passeriformes; family Petroicidae; genus Petroica; species Petroica traversi. The sequence continues at coordinate 6,089,586 of JAHLSL010000019.1, forward strand.
AAGGATTTTTTGGGAAAAAAATGGTTTCTCCTATACAGTGAAACAAAAGGAAGAACTGCAAGGACAGGGAGGAGGGAGGGAGCTGAAGTGTGGTTGAAATGTTACAAATTCTCCACCAGCAGGGAATAGCAGGGCTCCAAGGCAAAGCCCTCCTTTTGAAACTGGAACTGTGCAGTAGTGTTAGTGGTGCATTTACCACATCACAGCTAGTCATGTGCATACTGCAATTTGTTACAGTCCTTTGACAGGTTCTGGGTGCACAGCAGTGGCCTTTCTATGGCCCCTTGAAAACCGTAAAGCAGCAAAGAATTACTTCATATTATTATTAATTATTTCATATTATTTCATGTTCATTCCAAACATAAATAATATTCAAGGAAGCAGTTTCCTTGTGAAGTGCTGGTATCACTAAATACCCTTTTTGCAGAAAGTCTTATTTCTCTTTGCTGTCATACCTTGAAGAGAAGACAGAGGGTTAAGTAAAGCACTTCATCATATTAAGAAAGTCATACTTTTGCTGCAGTGCTCTGATAAAGAAGGTAGTTTGAGATAGGGAATTGCCTAAATATTACATCAGGAACTGGGACTCCTGCATTCGATGTCTGTGTTCAGCTCACTTAATTCACATTCACTGATACAGCCCAAGAATCTTGAGCTGAGACCCTTCTGCCCTTTGGTGATCAAACAGCAGCAGATGCTTGGACATTTTTTTGCCTACCTGGGAAGGATGGGACCACTGTATTTGTGGCTACATTTTTTGTTGCCTTAAAGACCTTGCCCCAGCACTGTGCTTTAGGGTACACCTTAAATCAGCTGGAAAATTGAAACTGGTCCTGCACATCATACCCATCATGCTAAGCACTTTGTCCCTCTAGAACCAAGTGGCTTCAGTTGTCTAAGCTCTCCGTGGACTTGTTAGACATTGATTTCTGAGAAAAATTCAATCTGTTCAATTTTGAGTAGATTAGATTTGCTGAATTTTGAGAAAGACTGCCAGGACAGTTTTTCCCTACATGTTCAAACTTGTATTAGCACTGATAGACAAGGAAGAATTTTGTTTGAATCTGCTTCTGTCACTGATAAGTTATTACAGAGTGTTTCCTGATGTCGTCAGGTTTTCTATGGACTCATGACTTGCATAAGACTGTAGAACTAATTGTAAAAACCTTTAACAGATTTATTTTAACTGAAATTATGAAGCATTATTGTTACAGAAGTTGGCTTAAATGTATATGAAAATATTTTCTAGAAAAATGTTTAACAATAGTGTTATAATTGTAATAATGTAATTGTAACTATAATTTAATAAATCTAACGGTAATAAAACATTATGTCATAACACATGTTCTGTTTTCTTAATGCCCTCATCCAGGTTTCTCCCATCTAGACGTGATGCTTGTGGAGTGCTATGATCCAAAAGGTGACCAGTGGAATATCCTCCAGACTCCTATTCTGGAGGGTCGCAGTGGCCCTGGCTGCGCAGTCCTTGATGACAGTATTTACCTTGTAGGAGGCTACAGCTGGAGTATGGTGTGTACCTGCTTTCTATAATCACCTTTCTATGCCTTCTGAGTTCGTGTCCATATAATATGCAGATGGGGTGGAAAGGAGACGAGAAGGGAAGTAGCTGCAGGGGCAGGTTGAGGTTGGTTTTCAGCTTGGAGTGTTCTTTCATTTCATGCTTTTCTATTAAGATAAGTTATTATTACACTGTATTCACTGATATGGAGTAATTTAAAAATCAGAAGGAATTTTGAAAAAGTGATTGATGGGTAGCTCTGATTATGAGGTGCTTGTAAAGGAGACTGATTTTCAGATGCTGGGTGCTGAAAAAAAAACCCAAACCTCTTGAAGAGTTTCGAAGTTAGAGTGACCACGAGTCACTTTGAAATATCTTTAGAGCTGCTGTGTGACTTGGACTTCACCAAAGCCACATTTAATATGACACTTTGTTCTACTACAGGGAGCCTACAAATCTTCTACTATTTGCTATAGTCCTGAGAAAGGGACTTGGACAGAACTGGAAGGAGACGTTGCGGAGCCCCTTGCAGGACCCGCGTGCTCGACCGTGGTATTGCCAGCCTGTGTTCCCTACAACAAGTGATGGGCCAGGAGCACTGACATGAACACTGAGTGCTTTTGGGAAAATAATGACGGGTGACGTAAATATTTTATTAGAACAGAATTCCTGTTAAAACAAAGCTACCATGATTGACCCCTCATTCCATGTTTATGCTTTAGGAGCAAACTAAAAGAAAAGAAAAACCAAGTGTTGTCCCATCTCAGATAGGTGCCGGTGTCTTATGAAGTAAGTAGCTAAAACACACCGAACATTACATGCTGACAGACTGCCATTTCAGACTGATTCAAACTTTTCCTGCTGCAGAGACACTCCTCACGTCAAATTTAACTTCAAAAAAATAATGATGGCTAACTGTTCAAATACAGCCTGAAGAGACAGGACCAGTATTGTGCATTGTATCTACCTGCATGTGATCTGTGTTGAAGTCATGAGGATGTTGTTTTCATGAATGCTTCAGAATTCAGATAGTGAAAGCTCACACTGCATTGCAGAATTGTCTCCTCCTCTGTAATCCTAACCTACAACTACTTCATATGCTCTGCAAGCAACACAGCATCAGAAGATTATAAAAGGTAAAGAAATATCATTCAGTTTTTGCACAGCTTGGCAACTAATACACTCTGCCTTCAAAGTCCCCATGTGCAAGTGCAGCAGAAAGCAGACTACAATGAAAGCTATGCTTTACAGAGCACTTCTTGCAATAGCAGCTTAGGGATTAGGATCAAATTCTTCTAATCACACTTGTGTAAAGTCAGAGTCATTTCACTGAAATCACATGGAATGACTGGTTCTACATTAATATAACAGAATTTGGATCCTATGGCTTAAAATCTGGCTTTGTAAAGTAAGTTATTTCTATGACCACTTAACGAAGCACCAGAAACCTTACTTCCATTTCACTAACGTGTTAGATATCAGTATCTGTGCTAGTTCTTTCCAAAGACAAGAAGACTGCATTTAATCATATATTTATTGCTTTGGACTCTGAAATGCTTATGCACATTTTTGGAGAGACATTGGTAAGTAGTGAAAGTAGTTCCTGTGTGGTTGATCTCAAGATGCACTCTGAGAGAGTTTTACTATTGATCCAAAGTATTATAAGGCTAGACTTTCCACAGCCTTATAGCCTGTGTAATTATTTACACATTGCAAAGTGTGCTCCCACACGGGACCAGTAGCATTTAGGACTTGCTTCATGAAGTCATTGTTGCTTGCACAAATCAGACTGTCTATGTGTTAAGCTTACATCTTTCAGTCCTGGCTTTGCAAAAGCAGTGACAAAATCTGAGCCTGGTTCTTCACCACCTTGCAGTTAACAGACATAATCATCTGCACCTCATTGCAGTATGTGCATAATTCTTCCACTGTGGTTTACTAGTGCTGCATCCATTGCTCTCAGGACCATCCTCTTCACTGGTGTAAACTGACATTGCTCCATTGAAGCCAATGGATGTACTTTATGTCAGCTAAATATCTGGCCTTTAATTTGCCAACTTGTAATTGGCTGCAGCAGATAAAAGGCAAAGGACACTCAGATCCTGCATTTTCAGCCCTGCATGTATCTTTCACATCAGGACTTAATGCTAGTGCATTAAGCAAGGAGCAGGCAGCTACTGGAGGTTGGTTTCTGCTGTAGAGGCAATAGATGGGAGAAAGACTTCATTATTTGCTTTGTAAAATATAAAAAGGGTGAATGTACACAGAAATTACACTATATATTGATGCTTGAGAGCAATATAAATAACAGAGAGCAAATACCTTGGGACTTTTTCTCTCTGGCATCAGTCCAGTTTTATTGCAACTCCCTTGCTTGCAGCAGAATTACAGAACTTGTAAAATTGGAGTAATGCAGTAAAGACAGATACCACACAAATGAAATAATCTAGTTGATGAGGTAGCTGCACGCCTGGAAAAAATGTTTAAACAAAATAATTATCTGAAGATGCTAATATTTGAATGTGCCCTTGGGGAATTTTTCCAGTGAGCATCACTAAGGAACTCATAAAGGTGGAGTGTGTATCCTGAAATCTCAATCCATTTCTCCTATATAGTGCAATCTTAGTTGGTTTTGTATTTATTTATATTGTTCAGATCCAAGGGATCCCTTGTAAAATATATTTGGTGCAATCATGACTTTTTTTCCCTTTCCTGTTTAAAGTATATAAATATAAATATATATAAAAAGGAAACGGTTAAGATACTAAATGAAGAAACCTTGTATGACATTTAAAAGGTCTGCCACTGAACACTGACTGTCACCTGTCTCTACTGAAATGTACCATTTTTAAAGGATACTTCTTGTCCTTTTAAATGGTTCCTTTTTTTACCAAGATAATTTAAAGATTTATGAGGACTGTATCTAAATCTTTCTATCAGGAGGGCAAGACCAAGGAAAACGTGCTAACTAAATAAGTCACACAAAGAATGTAAATTTTGTACAGTACTAGACTGTGTAAATGAAGCTTGCTTGTAGGGGGGAAACTTTAAATAAAACTTTATGTACTAATTCAACTGTCTGCCATATTCCTACTTATAAAGTGTATGTATAAATAATATCTACATTAAATTCTTTGGAACTTTTTTTATCATGTAGATGTGTGAACTTCCTTTATTTCGTGGTGTTACATTACAGCCTCATGGTTTTCCAAGTGTCATTACTCAGTGCTTGTCAGTGCAGTGACCGCAGTAAAACACGGGTCTGTAGTGAGTCAGTCTACCCTGAGCACAGTGCCTGGCCTGGGAAAGCAGCACCTTTTTCCAGCAGGGAAAGCCCCAGCCCTGTGCCAGCTCTGATTGGAGAAGACACTGCACGCCTGTGAAATGCCTCTGCCTTGTGCTGCTCCCTCTGTCCCGTGGTAAGGTAAGTGAAAAGGACACTGCTTTGTTAAGCTCAGCATTGCTTTGGGGAATTCAGTGCTTGTTGAGGCAACTTCATACCTCTTCAAAATGTTCCTCCTGTGGCAACTAACCCTTCTAACGGTGGGTATTTCAGTTCTTGGAGGGAATGCTGGCATGGGCAAGCAATGGAGGAGTTGGGACAAGATGTATTGCCAGGCTGAGAAGACAAGGTGAAAGCAGAAGGTTCTGCCAGGAAGCAGAAGCATCCTCAATGCCAGTTACTATTCATGCATTGTTTATTTACACCTACAAACCTCTGTCAGAGACCAGAACCTGCCTATGCAAACCAGGGGGGTGCACTGAGCAAACTGGACCACATGTTTACAGCAGGTGTGGGCTGTACTGGATAGCACTAAGCACAATGAATAGGATTGTTTCATTAATGAGTTTATTTCAGTCAAGGAAGGAAGGAGGTTTATGCATATTGTTTTTAAGTAATGTGGGAGAAGGATATGACTTAAGATATGACTTAGAAAGGAAGGGACAAAGTAAGAAAGAAGGGGTAACAACAAAAGGGAAAAATAGAAAACGAGAGATTGTGAGAGGAGAAGGTGGGAAGTTTTTGAGGATCAAGGGCACAGAAAAAATCAGGAGTAATGAGGAAAGCAAAGATGATTTCTGAGAAGCACATATCAGAGCAAGGCTGGAAAAAATTAGAGAAAAGGCGATACAAATGGCAGAAAAGAAACCAGAAAATTCAGTAGAAGATAACATGAGATAAACATGAAACTAACTAAATAAGCCCTTGGGTGATGGTATTCAGCACTCCATCTTCAGTGCTCTAGCTGTCAAGCAGAGGATAAATCAGCAGAGTTCTTAGGTGTTGCAGTGTTCAAGCTTTAATGCACAGACTTCAGCAGAAAAAAATCTATCCAAGAGATGCCCAATGACTCTTCTCTGCAGGGCCTGGGCTGTGGCAAACACAGCCACAGCCAGCACCTGTGACGAGGGAGGAGAGCTGATGCTGGTGGTGAGAAGCACAAGAAGAGCAGATGAGTCACAATTCCAGGTCCCAGGTGCATTGGAGGGAAGAGCCCTTCCCATTTCTGATTCTCTGATGAGAGTCATCTTTGGGAGCTGGACACATGGACTGTACCATATTTCCTTTTCTCTGCTGTCCTTCGTGCCAAACCTTAATCTCCATTTTGTCCTCAGCGTGACAAATTTTCCTAGGTACTATTGTGGAGCAGGAGCTGGAAAACAACAAATTGGTGAATGAAGGTATTTCCCTGGTCTTGAACTATGGTCCCATCCACTGGCCAAGAAGTGTGAGAAGACGGATTTGCTGATGACCTTCAACCTGTACCCCTCCCCTTAAAAATGATAGAGAGGGCATTTGAAAAATGCTTTTCATTAATTATAGCACTGTCTTCGAAGGTACTCTGCACCCACCTCCCAGAAGCTGGCATGGCTTTCCCTCATGTGTTTGTCCTCCTTTCTGCTTTTAATACAATGATTTACTCTGCTAGCTGCATCTGTGAGCCAATTTCTGAGAAACCTCCATGCCAAACCTCATTATATATACTGGTTGCTATTGTATTATAATCACTCATCAATAAAGTACTCTCATTCCCTTGTTTTTAAGGGAGAGCCCGTATTTCAATTTAAATAGAGTTTTCTGGTGCAGACAAAGGAGACAGAAATCCCAAGCAGTGCCAAAAGGCCAAGGTAACTGCCGATGCACAGTCCAGGGCAATTTTAAGATACACATTTAATTTCTGTTATTAGTGCAGCAGTGGAAAGGAGTCAGTGTTTCAGCCTCTCGGGTCCAGTCTGAGGAAGCAGTGATGGCAGCACTGGAGGTCAGAGTGGTTTGCAGGAAGGGAAAGCACACTAATGAATTCTGGAGGGCTTGTAATGCCATAAAAGATTCAGTTAATCTGCAGCATAGATGTTGATCAGCGAAACTGAACCTAACTCTCTGGACCTTGTCAGATGTATTCTGTGCATGTCAGTGTTCCACACCAATTACAGATTTTAGAAGATGCTCTCATGCAAAACTATGCGCCCTAATATATAAGCCAGCTCAGATGTAACTAAAATTAAAATCTGACTGTGGCAAATCTCTGTGATCCTGATATATGAAAATCCAAATAAATGATTTGTTCCCAGAAATGAAAAATAACTTCAGCAGGAAATTTCAAAATTACTTATGCAGGATTAATCCAGTTCAATGAATGCATCTTGCGTTGATTAATAAAGCAATCCTGAATTGCAAACTAAAACGAGAGGAGACTTCTGGTGCTGATATATTTGTGTATTTCTGAAGCTGGAGAGAAATGCGCACTTGCGAGAGATGTGGTCAACCAGTGTAAACAGAGATTGAATACAAATAGTGATTTTCTAATTGTCTGTCTTCTCCCTGCAGCAGAAAACTACCTTTTTGTCATTGATCTTTTCTTGAAGAACATAGGTACTATGTTACCTGCCACACAGTGAATGAGAACAGGGTATCTAACATGATTGTACAATAACTCCAATTAGTATCCAAATGACATCTGCAGTCTTATATAGCAAAGAAAAGAAAAACTTGAGCTACTTTCTGCTGATTTTCTTGCCACAAAGAGAAATTTTGGTCAAGTAGCGTTAGCTTTTGTGATCTGCTGCCCTTGAATTTAATTGGGCTTAGAGGTGAACATAGACAGGGAACCTATTTAGAAAGTGAAAACAAGGGAAGGAGATTAAATGAATGTAGCATTCTCCAAAAATTTCTGTCAGCATCCACACAGACAAAAAATTGTTTTATTTTTTTAAAGGGGTCTCATCATTAAATCTAAAATCCTGTTCTTCAGTTTGGAGAATTACCTTCAATCATTGCAGTGTTTTAAAAAGGACTACTTATGAGTGGTTGAGGCATTTTGCAAAATATCATTAAAATCCTTATGGTTTTATCTTTAAAAAATGGTTTCTCATGCCACCCTTAAACATATTCCAGAAAATCACACTTGCAGGATCAGATTTGTAAAGCTTTCTTAATATCTCAGTATGTTGGGTGATATTTAGTTCCTGGTTCTTTGCAAACTCATTTCCATTTTTGTTTCCATTTGTGCAAAATAATTCAGTTTTCAAAAAACTTTGGCCGACCAACACTATTTTGTATGAATGGAGGCTGAACTTTAAATGTACTTAACTGTGAAAAGTGAATACCAAGACTGATGATCCTTTGCATAAACTCTTACAGAAAAAAAAAAAGGTTGCTTCCTCTGTATGAAGGGGTTTTGAAAAAGGTGTACAAATAAATATGTACAAATTTGCACCCCAAAAATGTCAATTTCATAGGCCATAGCAAGGACTGTTGTGCCACTGGTTTTGCTAAAACTTAATGCAGTAACAGCACTGAAACTTGGATGTTTTTCTTTAAAAACCACCTCTTCGACTGCGAAGATGCCATTAGTCACAGCAGGGAGCATAACCAGAAGGAGGATGTCTGTAACTATAGCAAGAGAGCACATTAAACTGTAGGTCAAAATCACGACTGACTGATTACCTTCAGGGTGAAAGTAAATCTTCAGACTTGCTGGAGTGAGAGGGAGCAGGACTGGCTGGGCTTGCCAAGGTCATCCCCTGCCTCCCCCACACGCGGCGGGCCGGCGATGTCCGGCGCGCTCCCAGCAGACATTTGCTGACTCGCCTGACCCTCGTAGCCAAGTGTGACGGGATGGAGTCACCGTCATCATCACAAAATGCTTCCTAATGTCTGGCTTAAATGTCTCATTGCTTTAAAGAGGTGATTTCCTGGGGGGGGGGGGGGGGGGGGGGGGGGG
>JAHLSL010000019.1:6098430-6124559 GCA_025920805.1 Petroica traversi
AACTAAAATAGAAAACAAATATTTGCCGAAAATCTAAGTCCATAGTTAAATAATCTACAACTTTCACAACAGTCGGGATCTTCAAAGCTGCTTTTTCTTCTCCTGTTTTCAGTGGAACAAACGGAACATTATGTTCCCACTCTGCAACAGCTTTTTTTGCAAATCCAAAGACTACCAGTTTTCACTTTTCTCTAAGCCTGTGACTCGGTGTCTCCCTGACTATGGAATTTATATCTACCACCGGCTGATCTCCACCCGGCCCACATCTTCATCTACACTGCGACCAGGAGGTTTCTGTCTAACTCACAGTAATGCAGCCCAGGGTTGTAATGGACTGAAGCTTTACAAGAAAGTCTTTCCATCCCTAGGAAGCCTCCCTTTAACTTGCCCAGGTCAGAACAAATCAATAGTGATCAATAGTGATTTTGGCACTATTCAAGACAAAACATCCCCTTCTTACTAGTACTTCCACTGAAGATAAGGATGAAAGTTGTCATCTGGCTGCGCGAGGTTCAGGTAGGGAATACAATAAACTTTGGTGAATGGAGTTTACATACAGGACTGTGCAGAGATTAAATAACCTGCTGTAGGAAAGTGTGGCACTTTAATCATTGGCTGGGCACTCAGAAAAAAATTGCTGATGTCTTTTAAGCTCTTTTGCTTCTTCTAGTGGAATAAAATGAAAGATACTGGTGAAGAATTATGTCTGGCACATTATCACCTCTTGTGAATCATTCTCCAAGCATTCACTTTTGCCATGATATATTCCACTGGTTTCAAGAGCTGCTGAGCACTTCCAGTACCTGAAGATATATTTCTCCAACAAAATGGTCTGTTTTGACTAGCATAAGGGTGTTGTGCTCTGGATCGCCTCCTCTTGTTTTTAGGCAGTTGCTTAGGGCAATTATTTTCATAGACAGATGTATTCATGCTTCTGAAAAACACCAGCTCTCCTGCTCACCCTGTAAAAAATGTTGGACCTCAACTTCAGTTTATTCCAGTGTGGATTCTTACTCCATCCCTGGCCCTGTAGTTCAGAGTTTAATCAGAAAGCCTTCTGTTGCAATCTTAGTGATACTGGACCTAGTAACTAAGTCTTCGCATTCAGGGTTGCAATTACACTGGCCATTCCTCTTACAGTGGGGAAAAAACCTGAAGAGCTGTAGCCTTGGTTTGCAAAGTGAATTGTGTATTAGACTCCATGCTAGCCCAGCTCAAAGCATCTATGAATTAAGCCTTGGACTATCCCACATCCCAGTCACTAAAACATCACATTTCCATGCCAGCCTGTCAGGCAGGCCACGGGCTGTGTGGCTTCACTCTCTCTTCTCTCCTCCATTCCCTAGAGATAAGCGACAGCTCTTCCAAATGCCCCCTCCCTGGTGTCACTCCTGGTGTTCCCCAGGCTGTGCCCAGCCCTGGCCTTCCCCAGGGCCCACTGTCACTCATGAATGGGCAGCAGGATTGGCATTGGCCATTGTCAGGGACTGCCACTGTGCCATGACTGCATCCCTGTTTCAGATTAAGTAATTAAACCCTGTTGCTTTGGGGAATTAACTGTGCAAACATTTTAGGACCTAGCTGCAGAACAGAATTGACACCCTATACTTCACCAGAGAGCACTTATTGATAGCTATGGAGAAAAGTCACAAAATCATTTTTAAGACCTGAACAACACTTAATAGATGAGAAAAGAGTTGTCATTCTGTACTTATTGGTTCCAATTAGAGGATGAACTGCCCTCTATTTTCCAAAGCATGTTTAATTTTGAATGGGTTTCTCATGAGCAGTGGGCTACCATAGGCAAACCTCATTTTGACAAGTACTAATTATGGACAACGCAGTGGCAGACTGTAATCTCTGTCATGAGAGCTATCAACAGGGATGCAGCGAAGGCTTTAACAGTGGGTGGCAGTACTCTGGGTCAAATTAATCACCACCATAATGACAATGAAATCAGTAGAGCTTTGGGATGTTAAGTTTGATAAAAGAAGCCATTCTGTTCTCTGTCTGGCTATTTACATTAAAGCCTGGCCTCAGCTTGAGCTAATCCTTTGTCACAGTGTTCAGGGCTCGATTTTTTTGGCATGGTGGAGAGAGAACAAAGAACAGTCCCCTTTGCAGAAGAAATGTTTTCATGTCCAGGTCTGAGTGGCTGAAAATGGATTACCTAAGTGTGAAGCAGACAGCTCCAGATTTGAACAGGCTGCTGTTTTGAGGCACATGAAAAGACTGAAAAATATAAGTGGGATTTTTGGAGGCGCAGCATTGGAAGTGCTGATGTGCATGAAGTCAGCACCATTTGGCTTTATATTCTTGTGAAAGAGCTTTAGGAAGGTCTGTTTTCCTCCTTTGCCTCCATTTGCCACGGCCACAGGTTGATGTCTGAACAAGTATCCCCTTGGAGCATGACATAGGCAAATTCCAGACAAAGAGAGATGGAGTGAGTGCAGACACAGCTGGAAAAAAAAAAAAAGAAGATTATAGGAATAACCAGGTGAGACAATTCAGCATGTAATGATGCTACACTAAACTGTGTCAAATCTGAACCCAAGTCAGCCTTGCCCTACAGCTATGGACTTGCTCACCATGAGTGCTCCATAGTGCTTAATTCTGCTTTAGATGCATGTTTCATGCTCTGCTGCTAATGGCAGTTTCTGTAACACCGAGCCTTGGAACATTCCCTAGCAAAGTTCCATGTCCCAGTGTGTACCAATGCACAGGCTACCCCCAGACCCACAGGAGGGACATGTGCAGGAGCTGCACAGGAGCTGCACAGGAGCTGCACAGGAGCTGCACAGGAGCTGCTGCCTTCCCTGACAGCTCTTCAGGCTTCACATCCAGGGCAGTGGGGCCCAAGGTTCAGTGCATTCCAAGAGGTCCATGTGGACACGGACACAGCAATGGGCTGTGCTGCTCATGTTCTGCTGAAGCACAAACACAGAACACCTCCTTGTTCAGCCACACAGGCCTCACCCATCCCCTGTCCTGCTCCCCTCAGGGTCATTGCTCCATGTTCTCTGCATCTCCTGGCAACTTAACAAATACTGCTTTGATGAGGTGGTGAGGTCCAGCTTTTTGTCTGGGGCTCCAACAGAGAATTTTCATTCCTACATCCACAGTCCCATATAAACAGAAGAATCAAATGTAAAACACTGTCTTTCCATTCACCTATTTAGTACCAGACTGATTACAAAAATATATAAGTACCCTAAAATCCAAATAAATTGCCAACCATCCGTTTTGGATCCATTTTGCAACTATGCAGAATAATTTGTTCTTTTATTAGAGTGGTTAAAGGAGATTTAGAGGAAGGAAAGAGCATGGTGACTTCCAAGGGAAGAGTGAGTGATTCAGTGCAAAAAGGGTAAATTTCATCTGCACATTCTTAACTGCGAGGACATTCTGCACATCTCAGGAGTGCACTAAGTGGTGCAGTAAACCAGTAAATTAGAAGAATGTAAATTCTTTAGTAGGAATTGCACGCAAGGGAAAAATGCTTCCTCATGCTCATATTTGTTTTCATGAAAATAATGTACACTCTTCTTAAAATCATACTGGTACAGAGCTGAGTAAGACATCAAAACCAGTAATAGATATTACACTGGACGAAGAAATGGCAATGACACAATTATCTTCTGTGTTTCTGATGATCACTGTGATAAAGCCAGGAGCTGGAGTACTTAGAGCCAGCTTGTAGCCTTGTAGCTCCCTTTCCCTCTCACTCTGTCTGTCTTATTTATCTCTCATTAAACTAAATTGTATTCTTATTGGCTGACTGACCTCTGATACTGTTATTAATTGATTTATATAGTGCCTTTTGCAAGCCTCAAGGCACTTCAGAGAATTGAAAATATATATAAGGATCACTTCACCATTCACCTCAGTGCAGCCACCTCTGGGCTAGAAACTGGTGGCCACTGCAGTGGCACTGGGAAGAGCTTGGGTAAGAAAAGAAGGCAGGGTTGTGGAACCAGCACTTTTAGCAGTCCTACTGCCAAGCTGCTGCCTTGCCATCAGATTGGAAGGGATAAAAACTTTAAGAGAAAATACTGTTTCTGGCAAATAATGAGTCAACAGAATATGTTCAAAAGTAAGCTTGAGGCAAAATATTTCATGGTGAATTCAGTGCCCAAGGGCTGTGGCAAGGCCTTTCATGAGGTCTTTGTTTTTTCATAAGGTCCTGAGGACCACAGCACCCCCCTGGGCATCATTTTCTTAGAATTTCTGCCCAGCATCAGCCTCCTTGCAGCAGTGACCAACTTCCCCTCTGGCTCCCATGTGCACGTGCAGCTTGTCTCCACAAGCCTCAGGGTGCCCAAAGGGAATCTGCAGGTGCTGCCATGAGGAAATGCTATGCACAGGCTTGATCACCTACTGGGAGCCAGGGCAGGTGCTTCCTCTCACCATGCCAGGCACTTGGGAAGCCAATAGGGATTTCAGAGAAGAGACTGAGGATTTCTGGCTGTCTGAGCCCGGTTTAGCTCCAGACCTAAAGCATCCCAGGCAGTGTGGGATGGCTGCTAGCACCACTACTACACTTCCTTGATGCCTGCAGTGTTATGAGTAATGAAGAAAAAATTGTAAAAATAGGTGAGCACACACACAGTGGGTAGCCACTCTGACAGAAAGGGATCACAAACACCAAAAAAAGCATGCACATCTTCTCCACAGAAGGGCACCCAGCCCTCTTTCCCTTACCCTCAGTGTTGAATCCCAACACCACAGCAGAACCACACCTGTGTTCCTGTCAGCATTGATGCAGACTTCTCATTTGTGGCAAGGCTGAAGTTTTTCCCTATTATAGCTTGAGCATTCACAATAAACATTTTTAATACTTTCCCATCAATCACAGATGAGAGGGCTTTGTGTTTTTTCACAATATTTTGGTTTTGTCTTCATTTGAAACACCTGAATGCCTCTAATTAAAAAAAAAAAAAAAAAAAAGAAAGAAAAGAAAAAAAAATGAAGAAAAGGATAAATCTTTCTGAAGGTGCAAACATGACATAGAATGTCAGAAATCACCTTGATTATGTTAGGTCATTAAAGCTATTTAGCAAAATGCTTTGTATAGATCTGAAGGTTTTGAACCCTTCCCCATTAAAATGAACCCTGAACATGAAAATGTGCACCCCTTTCCAGATCAGAATTAATTTCACTGACTCCATTAACAAGCAGGTCTGCTCTCCTCTTATCTTTCAAGAATTCTCTACCTGATTGCATTTATGTTCTCATTTAGCATCTCAAAATGGGCACTTTCTCTCAAGAAGGGTTAGTGCATGACTCACCCGCTTAGTTAATCTGACTAATTAGCATACAGTCACCCATTAACAGCATTAGAACAACAACTGTAGCTCTCACTACCTCACTGTCTGGAAAACAGACCTCTTTTCCTTTGCAAGGACATTGGTTGCTCCCTGTCTTTTGACAAGTGTGGGGTTATTTATCACACCAGCACAGGATTTGCAGATAGCTCTGGAAGGGATGATATAATTCTTAATATCCTGCAAAAACCCTCAGCCCATAATCTTTTCTAGCAACTTATTGGAAATTATTCTAAAATTAAGTCCTTAAGTCTGCAAAAAACCTCTCTGACATCCAAGCTGCTCTCATGCACCTCTTCCAACTTCATTGAAAGAAACCAGTGGTGGAAATTAAATAAGTTTTTCTGATGTGGGATAAGTCACAGTTAATGTATCAATATTAAAATCTTTCATATTTCAACCTTTCACAGTGCTCTTGGACTTATTTCCCACAGCTATTCTAGGTGTACCAAGACAGAAGTAAGATTTGTGGGTGCTTAGAAGAGTAATTTTCTGGGAAGCATGCCTTGCAAACCAGGAACATTTTTATTCATGGAGGTGCTGCCGGGAACAGCAGGTTAAAAGACTGAACTAGGGAGGCAAAGCCAACAACTGCCAGAGCTCCTTAAGACAACTGCACAATGCCCAAGGTACTCAAGGAGATTTACACACCCAATTTCAGCCTGCCCCAAAGAGTCTGAAAAGTTGTAGAACCCAGATAGGTGTGAATTTCTATTATTTATTTCAAAGAGTTGTTCACGGGAAGCCTAATTTTGACCACTTAAATGCCAGGACAGTTAATCTTTCCACTGCTGCTCACCACACCAGAAATCCCCATCATCTAACAGGCTTCCTCTGTGCCACCAGCATGCAAGTAAAACCCAGCCAATGCCTTCACACCCAAGGTGTGCTGCCTGCAGTCCTCAGATGGTCCTCAAAGCACCAGGGGAAGTATTTAAACCCCCTTGCTGTTAACATAGAGCAGTTGGATGCTGGTGTTTGGCTGGGTTATTGAAGTGAGGCCGGCTTTGTTGGGTGCCTTGGAGCCAGCTCTGGCACTTGCAAGGTCCTGAGGTTTATAACGTCTGTATCTTGCCTCCTCCTCCTCAGCCAGCACTGAGAAGCAGCAGACATAATAGTTGAAAACACGGGTACTCAACACAGCATTACAAACTTTGGAAATCTGAAATGTTTAGCAGACCTGCAGGTTTTGCCTGATGGCAATGTCACTGTTCACTGTCAATAGCAAATTCAATCTTTGGGCAGGCTCAAGCTGGACAATGCCAGAAGTTGTCCTGAGTGAAGTTTCTATCTGCTTTGAGCAAAAGCTCAAGGAGGTGATGCTGTTTGCATCCTGCTCCTGCTGCGTAGCCATGCCCTGCCACTCTTAATGACTGTCCCTGCTACAGCTGGGACTGAAAAGGAAAAGCTCCTAGCACAGATGGAACAACACCAATGTCCCAGGAATCTGAGTCAAATTCTGGTTTCAAAGTGCCCCTGATGGTACCAACAAAGATTTTGTCCAACTCACATTAGCAGTTAAACTAGTTTCAGGACCAGTGGAGGGCAATATTGCTTTGGCTTCCTTGAATAAAGGGATTGAGGCATCAGCTAGGACATAGAGCTGTTGTTTGCAAGGCAAAGCCCTTACTCTGGGCACAGGATGACACTTTTTGCTCCACAAGAACCAGTCCCCAGTGTGTAGAGCCTCTGGAGTACCAGCACCGCCTTGTGGAACGCCTTACTCACTGAATACCAGTTTGCTGTAGAAATTGCTGCTTTTGTACCGACACCACTTCCCCAGACTCGTACATAGGGAAAGACAGAGGTGGAAGCAGCTCCAGGGTGAAACAGAATCTCTGTACATACCAGTTCTTATGACTTCTGTTGTTTTCTTCCTTAGGAGCTTGACTCAGCATTCAAAATTTCCCAGTTCTGCATTTAACAGAAGTTAACGTCTAAGTAAATATATGAAGGAGGAAAAAAAAATACAGTCTAGTTAATGCATGATATTAAGTAATTCTGGATTTGAGCAAAGTGTTCAGAAGGTAAAGTCAGCAAGCCTGCAAAAGTAGCATGTGACTTAAAATATTTGCCCTTTTAAAAAGAAGTTCCTTAGACCCCTTTCATAATTTCAAATCCCTTATTTTAACTTTAAGAAGGAACGCTCATATTTTCTGTTGCCTCTCTTAGCACTTCTGAATCAACCTTGCAGTTGTATGATTTATTCTGCTACAATTTCTCTCCCTGGAAAGAAATGCTTTGCACTTGTACTCATTGAAGATCTGTGGCATTCCTCCTCTTTCATCTTTGGTGTCTGTGGCAAGTGATGGCTGCTAGTTGGCAATGATGAAGAAGGTGGCTGCTGGGTGACCACTGCTGCTTGGGGGGGTGAGTGGGCTTTCTGGAAAGATGGGACAAGAGTAATAGGGCTGAAGCCTGGTTGGATAGAGTTGGCAGGACGTTGTCCAAACGAGGGACAAAACTGGGGCACCTTAGAGGAAATTAAAGCCTCACTGGGTTTGCAGGATAGATATGGGGTTTGTGGGGGCAAATGTGAGGTTTTTCCTCCTGTTGCCTCACACACTGGCTGCTGGCACATCCCTGCCTTGTCCTGCTTCTGCTGTGTCTGGAAGGACCACAGTCCCCACGGAGGGTCCCACAGCAGCTGTCAGAACAGTCCCAGCAGAGACCACCAGCAAGCCCTGATGAGTCCTGGTGCCCAGACTGCACCGGGGCAAATCTGTCAGGAGAGATGATCTTTGGTTCGACCTGTCACTTGCTTGTAAAAACAGCAAGAAGAAAAGCTTCCTAGCTTTTTTTATCAGCAGAGAAATTTGTGCCTGAAAGCTTGAGTATTTTTTCCCAACTATATGGGTTGCTCCAAGAAAAAAAGGTGTAATTTATTAGTACAGTCTGTGTCTGTTATATCTGTAGATATGTATCACAGCAACATCATGATTTGGAATTTAGCACATGCTGTTCATTGTGAGCTGCAGATTGGTGCCTGCTGAAATGCTGTCCAAGCATTTAACTTGGCTGTGCCAGCTTGGCATAGCTGTGACTACAAGTGCACCTCAAACCCCTTTTTTATTGCAACCTGTATATGTTCAACCTGACCTTTACAGGCACCAGAATTTATTTATACAGCATAGAAAGTGCTAGAAGATTGGAACTGAAGCCTGGAGAGCCTTAACATGCTACTGGGATTCCTTTTTGCATGAGAGAAGCACCTGTACTTTTTACATGAAACTGTTAATGATAGGATAGCAGCAAAGATAAGTGACTCAGTAGAGGCTGGGTACTTTCTCAAAAGCCATGGATTGACAGAAAATATCTGCATTTCACCTTTAACGTGTCTTCAAAGAATAGGTTGGCAATGCAAAGATCAGTCCCCTTATTGATGTTATACATCTGTCTTTCTGAGAGTGTTTTAATTTAAATTTTAAAATATTGTCAAAGATTTAGTGAAGACCTGAAACCTTTAATCACCAAATAGGTCCTGCAAAAATCTGAAATCAATTTGGGGTTTGAACTTTTTGTCTTGTGATTCCACCAGGGACACAGTGGAACAATGAAGGCTCAGCTGCTTTCTTCCTTGCTGTTGTACTTCTGCCCCAGATAATTCCTTATTATTGCACTATATGTACAATGTTTCTGGCTCCAGAAGACAAGAAGTAACCCAGTTGAAAGGCCTCTACTTTTAATGACGAGAGGTGTTCAATATTCATTCATCTCAGCCTTCAAGAAAGAAATACACTGTACTTGTGAAGACTTGCACCTCTACTTATCCTCAACTCTGATCAAAATGGGGGAATCCAAAGAGATTGTGCAGTTGATTGAGTGCTGGGTCATCACATGGCACAAGAATGTGTTGTTTTTACTCTACTGACACCATTTAGTGCCTCTTGAAAAATCCATGTTTCTCCATCCCCTTTAATTTACATATCAACAGCCTTGCTGAAGTCAAACTAAGCAAATGGTTAATCTAACTCACCTGAGAAAAGCTGAGAAAGAAAATATTCTTTTCTTCTGTTGCATTTAGTGTTCCATTACCAAAAATATTGAATTAGACCTTTATTTATGTAGAATTAGTAATTGTCACATGGGTATTTAGCTCATTTGTGCATACAGTTATCCTCAATTTGCAATCCTGTTGGCTTTTAACATATAATCACAGGGAAGGAATCCACACATCCTCAGACTGTCTTCTGACATGTCTGAGTTCCTCAGACAAAGGTGACTAATGAAAGAATCGCTAAACTTTTGGCTGCTGTCATAGAGAGAAAAGAATTTAACATTTATTAGGAATGGCATCTCACTCTTCTGCAATACTGGAGAAATCTTCCCAAAGAAGTGAGCTTTATATCAAAAAAGCCTTGTTCCTTTAATCTTGTTTAAAGGAGAATAAAGAAAATTTCCAGATCCACCTTACTTCCTTCACCTTTATCTTTCTTTAAGTGCTAAAAGTGATCAAAGCTGCATGCCATTCTCCAGCTGAACACCACAACTGTACTGAGAAGAGGAAGAAAAGTTCATCTGCACTGCAGACAAAGGGCATTTTTTAAAATACATCTCAGTACAGTGTTTGTCTTTTTGCCATATCATTCACTGAGATTCACTATAACTTCCAGATCTTCTCCATGACTTTTATGGTGTTGCAGGTATTTTCAGGTTTGTGGGGTTTGAAATGCAGGTTCTCATTTCTGAGTGTAGGGTTTTTCCTTATGAACTCACCCAGTGTTTTTTGTTACCACCTTCTTCAAGACACCAAGAATAGTCTAGATCCTAACTCTGTCCTGAAAACTGTGTGCAGCTCTCTTAGCTTGATGTTTTCTGCAAATTTAATAAATATGCTATTTACTTAATCAGCCGTGTTTCACTGAAATTTACTCTGAATGAATATTCAACACTCAGTAACACCAGGTCCATGACAGATCTCCGGGACATTCTCTCTTGAAACATGCTTCAGTGTGACAGTGATCTACTAATTATTCCCTTTAGTTTTGAAGTGGCTTAAGACTGATGTACCCAGAGTGTATTTTCCTTGCTTGCTTATGGGAATTCCATGTGTAACCATGACAAAAATCTCCCCAAAGTTGTGATTTACGGACTCTTATTCCTTCTTCCCTAATCCACAAGAAACCCTGTCACAGAAAGAAATTAGGCTGGTTTAATACAATTTGTACTTGACAAATCCCATTTGTCCTTGCAGCTTGTTTGATTATTTGTTCCTTTAGTCTCTGGCTCTTCCTTTCCCTGCTTTCTAAAGATAAGCTTTACGTTTATCATTCTCCAGGCTTATCCTGTGTAACTTATCTGGCACACACTTCATGACTTGTTTTCATCTCCAGCTTGCTCTGAAGGTGAGATTTGGTCAACTTCACCGGTCATCAAGCAGCACTCTTTTAAGCTGACACAGTCCTGTGCACTTTGTAATGTGCATGATCAATGGCTCCAGAAGAGCTTTGGAGCACTCCCTCAGTGCTAACTATCCTTATTTCACAGAAGGTATCAGTGCTCATGCTTGTGAATAAACCTCAGCCACAGCTGCCTTAGTCTCCACAACCACAGCACCACTTGTCTGCTCTGCTTTGCTTAGCCACTGCCTGCAGTAGCCCAAGGTAATTTTGTTCCTCCACCTTAACAACCACAAACTCCAAATTTCATAGTGATCCTTGAGGCAGGTAACTTCTTGGATTTTGATTTAATTTAATTTGAGTCATGCCACCAGTATAGCACAAACAATTGCAGTTTGTAAAGGACAGAAGAGTCAAGTTTCACAGTCTGCTTCAATCTTCTAACAACTTATCAGATCCTGCATCTCCCATCCTGGCTCCTCTCACGCTTTTGGTCCTTCTGCTTCACCAGGCCCTACCTGTGCCTTGTGAAACACAATGTTGGAAAGATGTGCAAGGTGGAAAAGTCAGGAGGGTGTGGAAGCTGTAAAAACAGAAGAGATGTATAGTACATCTGTGGTGGTGCATTCCACTCACAGCCCACCTCCACCCGTCCCCCATCCCCCCTACTCAATTTCTGTTGCAGCATGAAACAGAATTTATGAAGTTATGGTTGATTTGAAAAAAATTATAGACTCTCTCCAGAACCCACTCCTCATGTAATTCATTGGTATGAAAACAATTCAGGAGATGGTGACTTACCATGGATTATTGGTGCTTAAATGCCAACACAGCCCCATTAACAGCTGCAGTACCCTATGCTGCAAACCCAGTAGCCACACTACAAGTAGCCACACATCTACAGATGGCAGCACTAGATAGAAAAGATATGATCTTTTCAGGAAGACAATAAAGTGAAATTTGCTTTTACTTGAGAAGAGGTACAACGTTCCTTTAGCAGACTCCCATGGGGGTATGAACATTCACCCGTGATTGCTCATGCTGTGCTTGCTGAACTTGCTGAACTTTTACAGACAGACTCACTTCCTCAAGATGTGAAATCATGTTAATACAGATGATATTCTAATTGCAGGAGATTCGCCTGAAAAAATTGAGAAGGAGCATTAAGAGTGCAAGCACTGCACAAAGAAGTTGAGATCCCACCTGAAAAATATATCAAGGGCCAAGTGAAGAAGCAAAGATTCTGGGTACTTGGTGGACAGGCAGTGTGGTAATTTTTCCAGACACCTTAAGAAAAATAGAACAGCTGCAGTCATCCCAATCTAGGAAAGAGTTACAAAAGGCATTAAGAACTCTAGGATATTGGAGAAACAAGTACCTGGATTTTCTACCAGCGGTTGCACATTATATTCACTTTCATTAATGGGAAAACTGTGGAGGTGGAATTTGGAACATGAAGAGGCAATCAAAACCTTAATGCAGGAATTAAAACCATCAATCACTGGGACCAGTACACCCCCATGACCCTGTCATAACTGAATAGGGTTTTGCTGAACAGGGTACTTCCAGTAACCTATTTCAAGTTGTTTCATTGATGCTTCAGCAAAAAGGATAAATGGTAAATGGCAATGTAAGGCTGCTGCACTAAACATTAACACTGGCAAACAAATAATAGAAGAAGGTGAAGGTAGTTCACAAGTAGGAAAATTAAGGGCAGTTGTTTTGGCAGCACAAAATGGAGGAAAAATTATATATGTGGACTCCTATGTTGTGTGGATAGGCATTACACAATGGTTCAGTCAGTGGAAATAACTGAACTGGGAAGCAGGCAGATCTTCAGTTTGGAGAATTCAAGATTGGCAATTACTACTTCATATAGACAGGGAAGCATCATTCAAAATGGGATGGGGGAAAGCTCATGCCAAGGGTAATAAACCAACACAAATTGGAATCAAAAGGTGGATGAATTAACTAAAATTAGGGAGATAAAAACAGGGAACTCTTTAAATCTTGAGTGATATCAATTAGGAGAATAGCCACCTCAAAAATTAGGTCACACCGGAAAATGAGCACATTTTGCTGCACAGAACAACTGTTGGAAAACTTGTGGAGTTACTCTTACAGAATGTCCTCAATGCAGCTTAAAATTACAATCTGATCACCCAATTGAAGGATCACCCTACACATCAGTTAAGGGAAAACTTTATGGTCTACATGGCAAATTTATTGTATCAGGCCACTCAAACCCTTGGTAGGATACCAACTTATCCTCACAGAGTGCAGCAGTAGTCTTCCAGCTTACCTACAGTGACTAAGTGCTGAAAGGCTGATAGATGAAAATACAGGGGTTATGATCTTGGATCTTGAGTCTACTTACTCCCTATACCATTCAAAGTGACACTGGCTCGCACTTCTCATGTAAAGAGGTGGAAGATAGACCAAACAAGGAGAAATTCTATGGGTATTACACACTCCAAATTACCCCAAATCAAATGGGATGTTACAAAGACCTAAGGGATTATTGAAAAGGAGCCTTAAGACACACAATGTTCAGTGGGATACTTGACTTTCCAAAGTGCTTCATCAGTTGAATAACTGGCAATCTGTGAGTCAAGCATTCTTTGCAAAAGCTGAACTTGGTGCTTTACCTTCCAATGAAAGAAAATATCAGATAGCATTATAGCCAAGACAACCTGTTATGGTAAATTTACCACAAATGGGAACTGTGCCTATGACTCTGACTAAACCCCATGGCTTACCTGCTTTGGAAGCTACTGATAGAGTGTTGAAAAATACAGAATCAATGTACAGTGGATCAATATATGGCTGTATACCCCCAAAACAGTCTTGTTTTTCCTCTTGATTGGGACAATATAATCCTTCCAGAACAAACACAAAAGCCTTGGGATCATGCACTACATTATACTGGAACACTGGGGATTCCTGCCAAAAGATGAGGCAAGCTTAAACCTTGCTATTTTGTTTATACATTGAAATGAGGAATATCTAGAAGATAAGTGAAGATGGGAGACACTGTATGGAAAAAGAATTAGAATGATAAAAACTTTAATACTAGGAGAGGAGGTAAAAATTAAAAATTGGGTGCTGGACAATCAACAGTTCTACCCCAGAAAGTCCCATCAAGATTAATAAATATTATACTGATTTTTTCAAATGAAGAAATAATGAGAAATCACACTATAAATTCTCAGGACCAGACCATTGGTTCAATTTTAGTTTTACACAACCCAAACTCACATTTTCACTCTGGGCAAATATGATGTAGAACTATGATGTGGAACACAATACTTTGGGGTACACCGTCAAGCAAATCACTGTGATGGGACCAAATCAGCATGAAACTATACTCTGTCTGATAGGATTTATACTATGAGGCCAACAAAATGGGCACAAAGCTGTTCATGTTGGTGCATGTGTTGTTCAGAAACAACAGGGATTTATTTGTGAAAGTAATACTCTTGCAGACCAAGACATTCATTTGACACGTAATAAATTGTTTGTCATTTTGAAATACATCCTGATGAAATGCTGAAATTGTACTTGTGTATGTTGGAAATGGTTTTAGGGTATTTTGAGAACTCTTTGCGATTCTGTACTTACAGATAACACCACTGTGGAGACAAGCAATCAGTCAAATATATATGTCTGTAATTTTACTAAATTTGGACGCAATTTTAACCATTCCACTATTTTCATAACCCAGCAATTGTTACAAACTAACTGCACCTCATATCAAGATTTACCACCTCCCCCCACTGGCATGAATCTTACCTTGGTAAAGAAACTACTTCAAAACAATGACCCGAGTCAAAAATCACAACATATGTGTCTAAAATCATGGACACAGAACTCTAAGCACTGTTCATTATAACACAGAAGATACACAACCTGTCCTAGAAGGAATGAAGAAGAATGGAGAACATCACTATGTGGGATACCTTATTTGGGTGGTACTCATCACCAATAGGAGCTCTAATTTGAATCCCACTGTAATTTTATTTATTTATGTCATATTATGCTTGTAATTTAACAGAGTGTGGAAAATAGCTAGATGGATGGCACAGTTGCAAAATCCTCCTTATATATGTAATACTACTCAATCATGTTTAATAAAACCTAAATAGTTACATAACAACCAAAAATTTTCCTCAAATTACAACCAGAATATGACATTAATCTGTTTATAGGCCCAGAGGCATGAGGTGACCCCATCACCACTCTGTGGAGCAAGACATATTGACTTTTAGAGGGTTGTGGTGGTGCATTTCCCACACCCTCATGGCCCTTCCTTGGACCTGCTCTGTGACTTCAGAATTCCCATTAAGCCTTGACCATACCAGCTGGGCAGTGAGGCGTCCCTTGACTGCACGAGTTGGGAGTTAAGCATTCCTTGTCTGTACCAGGAACTCTTGAATTGCACAGCTCAGAGTAGCACTGTTCATACCAGGACATACATTTCCTGGTGGAGAACAAGAGATTATGCCCTGACAGCCTTGGAACATTACTTAGCTGAAGTGTAGCCCAAGTGGAATGGTACCACTGTTATCAGACTTTTGAAAAACTTCAGTTGTTACCGACTTGGGTCATGGCCAGGATTATGGCCATAATGATTAAAGCCAGTCATTTTGTGACCCTATAAACAGGAGACCTAAGTGAGGCCCTTTGAACTCTGATGGACTGTAGTGGATTGTGCCAGTACCTCTGAGTGGGATGCCTTTCAGAGCCCACAAACTCTCAAGTCTGTGATACTTGGAGGACCATCACCAAAAGCTGATGGGGCACGGGCTGATACCTTCCACTCTTCCAATGCTCAGACCTAAGTCTTTCAGAAATGTATAGACATTCAACAGGACTATTTCACTGAACTCAAGGGGAATTCTTAACAGGTACTTTTATCATACATACATATACACACACACACACATATATATATACATATACACCTCTGCATCTGTCTGAATGCATTTGTGAATTGATCCAAATGCCCTCTAACATGTATAGTAGGAATATTGCTATCATCAATCTATAATTAAGTACTTGTGAGTGTAGTAAATCATGTTGGATCACTTTATATAATTAGCTGCTGCTACGCCCTTTAGACATAAAATTGTTGATCCAATATGGGACTTAGATCGGACTTGGCTACATCTAGGATCTCTCAGGAGTTTAGAAAGCAAATGTGTCCTCTCTGAACTCTGTGACTTAACAGAGGGTCTCCCTTATTGTTTTGCACTCTTACCCTTTTGCATCCTCAGTCTCAGTGTAAATAATTCTAAATTGATTTTAAACTGATTTTCCTTTGACTTCTTCTTTTCTGTCATGTGTTGTCATTGAGCTCTGTTAAGCCACACTTTTGAAAATTCATATTCATATTAAAACCTAATAATACCTTTGGTGATGATTTTTTTTAGTGGCCTAAACTACTAGTTTTCAAGAGTAGCACATGGGGAAAATGCTGTGTGTGCGGCACGCTGGGCAACACGACATCAGCTTCTTCAGCCATACTCCTTCCTAGCAGTGACTTCAAAATTTCTGATGTACAAACAACCAGAGAAAGTTAGCAATAATAATACTGAGCAGAATGGTGTTCTCTAAGAAAGCACCAATTTCATACAGTTGGATTGTTCCACGGCAATATTAAAGCTTTCCAGGCAAAATGTGAACATGAAATATTACAGACGTGCAAAATTGATAATTGGAATGGGAAGAGAGCTCATACAGGTGTACAACCTGAGTGTCCCACTGCAAGAGTCAGTTTTGCTAAACAAGACACATGCAGCCCTTCTCAACATTTTTTTACTCTCTCTCCAAATAACTTTCAACTGCTTGATCAATATTTCAAATGATGTGCACAATCATTCCTTCACCTTTGTGTGTGTGGGGGGACCTGGATGGAAGTTTGGGCTTTTTTAAACAGTAAATCAAAGAAAATGTTCTTGATCTAAACACAGCTTTTACTTAAGGGAGGCATGCATTTAAAAAAGGTTAGACTGAGTTAGAAGCGAGCATTGATTGTTTTATACCTTTGTGGCAAAACTGCACTTTCTGTTTTTTCTCTCTTCAGTGGGTATTAGACATTCATGTTTCATATAGCTTCCCTCCCTTGCATACCTCCCTCAAGGCATTTTTAGTTTTTTTTAGACAGGAAGGGGAAGATGCCATCCTTGTTGCTTAGGAAGCTGTAGAGACCAAAAGGCAATTTATTTATTCTTTCTTGTTTTACAGTTATTGTTCTAATAATTCATCAGAGGGTGTGATTACATTAATTACATTTTACTCTCACCAAGTGTTTTATCTCAAAGAACAGCACAAGAATGCTAATCCCTAAAGTAAGGCTTGTGCACCAATGATGTCACCAAAAAATAAAACATGGGATAAACTATCAAATTTTCTCAGGTATCTTCTATCCTAAACGTGCATTTCAGGCACTCTTGCTCCAGATTTCCAAGGAGCAGTGCCAATCACAAACTGATACTGGGGATCAGTGGTCAACCTGTCAGCACTGTTGGCCAGACTTCTTGTGCAAACCCCCCTAGCTCATACTAAACATGTTTAACTGTATCCAAATTTTCTCAGAAAAACAATCAAAATGTATATGTTTTACATGGCTTCATGTGGGCAAAAATATTTTTTTGCACTGGGGCAAGATCGAAGCCATCTACTCCAGCAACAAGCAACTGCATCTGCATAAGTGGCAGGAAGCAGAAAAGATGATGTGACCACAGCGATCCTTCCAGCCTTTATAAGAGCACCATAGGGATCTGGGACCGGATCTGGGCCCCAAGGCCTGGGATCCTGACAGAAATTCCAAGCATAAGGAAACTCACTACACATTTGTTACTCACTGGAGATAGTATGTCAGTACAGAAAGCCACATTAAATTTTTTAAACCCTCAACATATTTAAGATACTGTTAAGAACTTGCAAGCTTAAGCTACATCACAAATTTAAAAAAAATTCTAAAGCAATAACTGATTATCTTGAAGTTATTATTAAACAGCTTATAATTTTTAAACACCGTGATTTACTGAATAGTTTTATCTGCTTTCAAAAGTAGCCTTAAATAAAAGCTGCATAAGAACTGAAAAATCACTAGTTTCCCTGACAAATACTTATGACTCAAAGTTGTTTCAGTCAAAATGTTATTATATAAGAAATAAATAGACTACATTTGTTATACTAAGTAAACATTGTGTCAGAAACACTAGATGTCCAAATGGTGCAGGCAGTGATACTAGGAAAAAGAGAACTTCCAACAGTCAGACTACAAGGAAAACCTCGGAGAAAGGAAGCCAATAGCGAAATAAGTTAAGAAAGAGATAAGGAATGAAATATGCCCCACAAAAATCCTCTGTTTCAAGGGCTGAGGTTCTCATATTTAGAATCACTGCTTCAAACCTGTGAGGTACAAGGGAGGCACATAAGAGGGGGCTGCAGCAGTTAGTTTCTGTCTGTCTAGCAGATTATAATTTCATTTTTACAGAACTGTCAAGTTCCTCAGCTTCTTCTGTGTTGACCAATATACTTCCCTTCAGCTGAATCACGCAGTACAATCTCAATATGTCTTCCTTCCAAGGCTGCTTTCTGCAGCCAGTGCTTTTATGGGACTTAGATGAGGTTTTGGTGATTCATAGTACTTAAACTACTCAAGAGCACTTTTTCAATTGGAAAATTCACTTGAAGTAAATGCATCATCAGCATGATTGTTCATGCATGAAAGAACTACAAGCAAAACAATGAGCACCATTTTTTAAAACCTACACTTAAGCCAAGAAAAACAGTTATCATGAAAGACATTAAAAGACCTTATTTTTCAGTTTCCATGAATCTCTCACGGAAAATATGGGTTACCCTTGTCTCTGTATCTCGTATTCTGAGAATCCCAAATTGCAAATGAAAAAAATAAATAATGTGCACATTGGTTTAGAGTCATTAACATGATACATAGCAACATAAATTAGATTATCTACAACAGATTAGGGTACTACTGATTTAGCCTTATTTTAGCAGTCTTTTCCAGGAAAAAAAGCCTATAGGATCTAGGCATCAAATAATCTTATTATTCCCTACTTTGCTTTCAGAAGGCTAAATATAAATAAAATGCAATTTAAACCTTTTTATGATTAGTGGAAGATGCTCTGGTATCTGCCAAGCACTGTGGATTTGAAGAATATGTCAGATACTAAAATGAAAATGGACGTCTGAATTTTTGACATTTATCCCAAGGAAATCATACTCTCTGGGGGTTATGTATGCGTATGTGCCTATGTGGCATTTTCACAGATGATTTGATAGTGGTACTTCCAAAATATTTCTACTCCTAATAGCATCAACACAATCTTTCACTCTTACTCCATTCTGGAAATGTTTATTTATTTATTCATTTAAATAGATTTATATGATACATAAAAAGGTCTATCTGCAACTCTGCATGCTTTTGATATAAAGGAAGATATAAAGTGAGACTGGTGAAAACAAGAATAAACCCAGCAACGTACATTAAATCAGAAAACAGTCACTGAGAAATAAATTTAAAACCATTGCCGGCTCCAGACTGTCATTCAAATAACTGCACTAGCCAAAACCATGAGGCCAATTGGAGAAAGTGACTTCAAATCTTAAAAAGTATTTTAAAAAGGGGTTCACCAAGCCCTCAGCTCTGAGTGCACCCTACCTAGTCCCAGCTTTGTGCTCCATAACTAGGGGGAATTGGAGAAGGGGCCATCATATCGGAAGGTCAAAGGAATTAGGTGATTTCACAGGGGAGTGATACAGTCCAGATGAGAGAACTCCTCACCAGGATGAAAAGAAGAGGATATAAGTTCATGTTGCCCCTTGGTGTAGAGTTTGGGGGTAGCTGGGTGCTTTTGGATATGGCTGGAGACTACTGTAATGGAAAGCAGAATTGTCTGGAGAGCTGCCAGCTGCCTTATAGTTTGGTAATCAAGATTCAGAAGACTAAACACCACCATCAGCAACTACCAGCGCTTCTTCTCCAAAAACACTGCTCCACCAAAGCCAGCAGGGCTGGGGCCTCAACTTTGTGATGGGCTGACAGCCTTGTCATAGCTGGAATAGCAAGTCTGGACAGAGAAGAGGAGCATGTGGCATGGGAGTTAGCAGGACCAGCTGGAGCACAACACATGGAGACAAGAGCAAGCCAGTGAGTGACAGCCAGGGGAAATGAGCTAATGCCTACAGGATAGATGGAGCATTTTCACTGGTTTACTCCTCCAGCAACTTCACGTGGTGAAGTTGAACTGAAATATGGATACTTCTACTGAAGGTGATACAGATGTAGCCTGTGTATTCTCAGGCTCATCTATAAGCAGTCTGCTTGCATGGTTTCCTATTTGTTTCCATTACTGGATAAAAAAGTAATTGGAAGAGTACGTCAAAGCTTACCTTCAAAGCTGACTGTCACGGCTGCTTGGCCTTTAGTTTGTGACCTCTCTAAGCCACATACTCCATTTAGATCCTCTAAAACTGCTGTAGGAAATCATTCCCATAAATTGTACCTAAAGGCCCCTGTGAGGATGAATTCAGTCCTTCACCTCTACATCTGCTCTAATTTTCTACTCTCCATCCCCCTGATTTGGAGATCAATCATCTCCCTCAGTCCACACTGCTCCTGACATTACAGGTGCTAAGAAAAATCAGAATAAGCACATGTACTAAGTGTCTTCCTCCTAGTCTTAATATCTTGATGATTACATATCTTTTTACCCCTCTTCCTGTTACAGGGCTCTTTTTGTGAGGTTAGGATACTTCCCAAGTTGTTTTTTGTTTGTTTGTTTTTTCAAATAATAGAGATTCCTGTAGCAATTCCTGTGAATGCTGTTTACCAATAAATTTTCTGTATTTTTTTTCTATGGCCAGGTTTTTGTAGTGGTGGGGGGGGGCACAGGGCACATGGATGGCTTCTGTAAGAAGCTGCTAAAAGCTTTCCCTAAGTCCAACAGAGTCAATGCCAACTTGCTCCAAAATGGACCAGCAGCTGGCAAGGGCTGAGCCCATCAGTGATGGCGGTAGCACACCTGGGACAACAACATAGAACCACAGAATGGCTTGGGTTGGAATGGACCTTAAGAATCATCCTGTTCCAAGCCTTGTCCTGGCAGGGATGCCATTGATTGCTCCAACCTGGCCTTGAATACTTTCAGACGTGGGCCATCCACAACTTCTCTGATAACCTGTTCCAGTGCTTCACTACTCTCCTTCTCTTCTTAACATCTAAATTAAACCAGCCTTCTATCAGTTTAAAACCATTTGCCCTTGTCCTGTCACTATCTGCCCATATAAAAAGTCCCTGTCTCTCCTTTTTATAAGGCCCTTTGAGGTACTGGAAGGTCTCCCCAAAGCCTTCTCTTCCCCAGGCCAAACCACCATGGCTCTGTCAGCCTGTCTTCACAGAATTGGTGCTCCATCACTGTATTCATCTTTGTGGTCCTTCTCTGGACCTGTTCTAACAGGTCCAGGTCTTTCTTGGACCACACACCTGGATGCAGTACTGCAAGTAGGGTCTCATAAGAGTGGAGTAGAGGGGAAGAACTGTCCCTCAACCTGCTGTCCAGGCTGCTGTAGATGCAGCCCAGGTTGGCCTTCTGGCTGAGAGCACCCAGCATTAGCTCAAGACCAGCTTTTCATCTGTGAAGACTGCCCTCACCTCTACCCCTTCTCTACAGGGTTTTCTCAATGACTTCTCATAGCCTGTACTCTGATCTGGGATTGTCTCCATCCAGGTGCATCTTGTTGAACTTCATGAGGTTCTCCTGGGCCACTTCTCAAGTTTGACCAGGTGGAGAAGTAGGGTGGGGGGAGGTGGAGAAGCCCTGGGCAGCTGCAGTCAGAGAGAGCAGCAAAAATATGTGAGAACAACAACTCCACAGACACCAAGGTCAGTGCAGAAGAAGGGGAAGGAGGCGCTCCAGGCACCAGAGAGAGATTCCCCTGCAGCCCATGTTGCAGACCATGATGAAACAGCTGTGTCCCTGCAGCCCATGGAGATCTGTGGTGGAGCAGAAATTCATCTGCAGCCTGTGCAGGAACCCACATTGGAGCAGGTGGATGCCTGAAGGAGGCTGTGATCCTGTGGGGAGCCTGCACTGGAGCAGGAATTGTGGCAGGAATTGTGACTCTAATGCTTTCTCTGGAACATATCAGAATCCTTCTTACTCTTCTTTGTAACTAAAATATTTCTCTTAGCCTCAATTAACTCTCCTTCTGATTACAGAAGTCCTTACATCTTTCATTTATTCTCCTTACTGATCTTCAATGAGTGGAAATCACCTGTTACTGTGACCACTGCATTGCCTATTTCAAATAAATTGAGAAACATGGCTTTGAACCAGAGATACCAAGGGATACACGAACTGAGGATAATAAGCCAAGGCAGAAAGTAGTGATGACTTCTGCTGTTGAAAAAAGTAAAATTAAAACCTACTGCAAATCTAAAGTGGATCAAAAGCTGCTACAAACAATGGATACCTCACTGCAATCACTTTTCAGCAGTTTTTATTAGTAACCACACATTTGGATCATTTCGACTGAGAGAGATGTACTTTTCTCTGATGAAATCTTAAAAATTATATTCTCATTTGACAGAGCATCCTGTCTCTCAAATAACTAAAATGCTTTACAGTTGGCCCAGAAATTTCATTTAAGGATTAGTGAACCCTGTTTTGCCTATCATGAGCAATTTACCTTAATTTTGTCCACTCAGAAGTGGTATTATCTTAACAGAAATGAAAGCAAAAAGTTCCACTTTGGTCACTTAGAATCTATTCAGTGAATAATCTTGACATGAGCAGTGACTTAGTACTGAGGATTTTAAATCCAAATTAAGCCTCGCTCTTTCCTCTAATTATCATTTTTAGCTTATATCTCCAGCTCAGGAAAACTTTCATGAATATGCTGCTAATATTTGTAATTGCATTAGTATTCTAATATTTCATCAAAACAATTTCAAATGGAAATACATTTAACCACTTTGCAATATTCTATAAGCTTTATTTCATTGAGGAGGAGGCTTCATTTATTAAGGAGGCTGTGGCATCTGTAACAGTACCATTATGTTTCAAAAGAATTTTTCTTCATTTTATTTATCCTTGGCTCATATTTCTGTTCTTCTTAACTTTTTGGTTTTGTTTTGGTTTTTTTTTTAATGCTGGTTGCTTGCAAGTATGTGCAAATCAGGCTTAGTGACAAGATTATGCTGCATGGTTTGTATGAAATACTTTGCTGAAGAATTTCTCTGGTTCCTTCCTGCATTCAGAGCACTTGAATTTCTGTAACTGCAGTGAGGATTTGGCCCATTTTTGTGGGGGTTTGGCTCTATAAGAAATCAGCTGCTGTATCAACTTATCAGGAGAGATTGGGGTCATATGCCACACCAGTGCAACTGGGAGGTTTGAGCAGTTTGAGAATTTAAAAATATGGCATTATCTGCTTTGCCCAAACTACTTCTGTACTCAGAGTAAATGAAGCAGTTATTTCTAAACTGAATGTTTCAGGTGAGAAGCAAAAATGTAAGAGTCATATCTATGAAAGCAACTGCAACAATTTACAAATACTGAAAAAAAATAATGTAATGTTTTAATAATCTGAAATTTTATATAAATAAATTATAATAAATTTAGTCATTTTTCTATATGAAAATACATATAGAACAATCTCCCACTAAAACGCTTTTTAAAATTGTGTCTTTATTACTAGTACTATTCATCTCATTTTTGGATAAAGAAATGGAAGTGAACAATCAAAAAAGATGAATGAAAAGAAAATACATCCTTTTCCAAGGATATCTCAATAAACATAATGGAAACTTCATTTTGTGGTTTGCACCAATTATTTTGTAGCCACGGTCATTATTTTCAAGTCATTAACTTCATTAAACTAACTTTGCTTATTATTAGCTCTGTAAGTACAGTAATATCACACAGTTTACAAAGATCTGGAACTTTTTTCTAAAGCATAAAATTAAAAAAACATGTATTTAAAAAAATAAATTTCATTCATTGAATGGTAGTTTTTCAAGGAGCTAACTTTTAAATGGTTTTAGTCGGTGGTAAGAGATGGAAAGACTGTCCCCTTGTGGATAGGAATACGAGGGAAAGCGATACTGTAACTCACTGAGAGCAGCGGTAACCCCGGGTATTTGGAGTCTCATTAGGAATTTGGCTAGAATCCTGCCTTGCACATGGCTCATAAATCAACACTCGAATGTACAAAATGCTATGGAGAGCCTTTTTATTTAAACTGGTTGGCCTGACAGACGGCAGAGGGTAAAGACTGAGCTAACGAAGCATCCTTGTTAACACCATCAGCCCAGGCTAACAGGTAAATCTAACAGCTGCAGGCAGCTGCAGCACTGCCTGCACTTGAACACTGCTATTTTGAGAAGGACAACCTCAGAGCAGACAATGAAGAAGGCTCCTCAGTAAGGACAAAGCCTTATGGTGCATCTGTAAAGCAGTGTGCTACCCACATGCATGCATGTCCAACCCATGCTACAGCATCCATCCACAGGATACAGCACCAGTGTCCTCCCTCCAGCAGCCGCACTGACAGAGGGGACCACAGCAGGTCTGACACACTACTGGCTGCAGACACTCATCTGTGCCTGCAGACCTTACATTATCTGGATCAGGAATGCCCCATACACATCATCACCTCTGACCTGTGAGAAATACCAGAAGATGTTAGCACCCCATCTTCCCTCAGATCCGGGATAAACAGCAACTTCAAATTTCTGCATGGGGAAGCAGAACTTCACGGAGCTGCTGAGATAGCAGGGGATCTTTCTTATAGGAACTGTTTTGGTTTATGAAATCCAGTCCTTCCCTATTGCAGGCAGTTACACCCCCCGCCCCCAACATGTTCTTCTTGTTTTGCCATTATGGAGAATCTTCTCCCAATTACCTCAGTTGCAAGAATTTTCTGAAAGATCATTAGAAACCTCACAAATTTTGGCTTAGCCATATTGATAGTCAGTGTATATCTATTCAATGTATTATTATTTATGCAGCTTTTTTTGCCTCCTTTATAGTTGAATCTCTGGCAAAGAATAACCATATTCCCTTCTAGCCTTTGTTTTGTCAAACTAAGCAAGCCACATGCTTGCTGCTTTGTTGTACAGGCCAGGCTCCCAAAACACCTTCATATTGTGATGTGTCACCTGAAAGTGTGTTGTTTCCACCAACAGTTGCTCAAGAATGTATTCAGACTCATCAATACACAACCTTACTCTGTCTCTAGTGGAAACACTTTAACTGATGCCTTCTTTTCTACTAGGGTTTATTTACAGAGTCACATCTCAGCGGTCACCCTTAAAAAGCCCACCTAACTCAGTCTATTGTTTCCTACTCATTATTTCTCAGTTTGTAGCAGAAATTCTCATTTTTCCAGCAATGAAGGAAATTGCACTGATTGAGAAACAGGTTGCTGACATCCTTTGGAGACTTTCACAAAGTCCTAAAGTTTACCAACTCTGATGCTGGCAAGCTGAAGTGCAGGTTGGTGTGAGGGGTGAAGGGGATATAAGCCTGAAATAATTTGATAAGGAGACATTTGTGGAGTCAGCATCCCTGGAGGTATTTAAGGAGCTTCTGCATCAGGTGCATACAGTTTAGTGTTTTAGGGGTTACAGTGGCAGTGCTGGGTTGATGATAGGACTGGATGATCCCAAAAGCCTCTTCCAACCTTGATGGTCCTGATTCTGTGATCCTGAATCATACTAGGTGGAGCTCACTGAGTCATAAATTGTCCTCCACAAAAAGCGAGTGTGCTACATCTACAGCTCTGATAAGTAAACAGATCAGGTTGTTGTTTGAAGGGTGGAAGGTGACAGTGTCAAATCCCATGGGAAGTCATTGCAGGCCTAGATGGATACAGATATTTGCAAACGTACATTAGCACTTTTCATTCAGATACATCCTGTTCCTAAATTTACGACACTGGATAAGTTCCATGTGCAGGTAGGCAAATGGCCATGGGCCTTACAATTTGGACAGTGGGGGATTCTGGTAAAAACCTCCAGATATACATGCAGCAAGCCTACACTGTAGATATAGGGGTTTTGTTTTCGGTTTTTTTGTGTGTGTTACAGGTCACTTTGACTGTCAGATGAACAACAAATTAAAAGTGAAAAAGAGGAAATTCTTCAAACCTGTTTCCTCGGCCTCTGACGTTACGCTAGGAAGCAACGTGAAACCAGACTGTTTATTTCTGTACTTCACGGGGGGAAGCGTCATGAGGGTTGTGAAAGTTCCCCGCTTCCTCCCCGGTGATGAAACTTCTCTAAACAAACAACAAAAAAAAAAGTGTATCTTTGCATAATTTCCCAAGGCTGGCTCGGGGCAGCGGCTGGCGCAGCGCTGAGGCGGCTCCGGGCCCGCTTCGGGAAATTATGCAAAGATACACTTTTTTTTTTGTTGTTTGTTTAGAG
>JAHLSL010000019.1:6124959-6162983 GCA_025920805.1 Petroica traversi
ACACCGGCTGCAGAGCCACTGCAAAGGGCTGGCTTGTTACACAGTGCTTGCTGTTCGTCTGGGCATCGGGAACTTACTCCTGCCGTAAACTTGTGAAGACTTGTTTCTCACGGTTCTTTACTGTCCGCTGAGGCCCTGCTGCTGCACATCGGTGCAGAGTTTCTGATCAGCTAGGTTGGAAATGACCTCTGAGATCATTGAGTCCAACCTGTGACCAAACACCACCATGTCAAATAGACCATGCACTAAGTGCCATTTCCAGTCTTAAATGCCTCCAGGGTGACTCCACCACCTCCCTGGGCAGCTCATGCCAATGTCTAATCACCCTTTCTGGGACGAAATTCTTTCTAATGTCCAACCTAAACCTTCCTTGGCACAGCTTGAGGCTAATTCCTCTCCCGCTGTCACTTGTTGCCTGAGAGAAGAGGCCAATCCCCACCTGGCTATAGCCTCCTTTCAGGTACCAACCTCAAGGAGTTGTCAGATGTCAGTAAAATGCCCAGTTCATCAATAGTTTTGGCTAGAAAGGGCTTTGTGTTCCAAATTGTAATGGTATAAAGATATCTTCTACTGCAGTTAGTGATGTGTGTGATGATTGAAGCAGAGCTGTTGCTATGATGGAAATAATTAACCCTGCCAGACCGTGTCAATTCTGTGCTGGCACCACAGTCTGCAGGTGGGGGTGATGGGGAATTCCCCACTGCCAGTCCCACTGGCACTCCAGTGCCATGGGGAATGGCAGGATGACTGTCCACATGCTGAAAACCTTGTCTCCAGCATGAAAATGTGTGATGTGAGTGCAGTGCTTTGATTTGAGATTTTCCCAGATTTTGGGAAATACTGATTTTTAAGAGTTTGTGTGAAAGAATATTTTTTCTTTGATTTGAATTGAATTGATTTGATTTGAAGAGAAAACTAAACTATGCCAGGAAATTGTGGATTTGGAATATGCATGGCTCATTTACACATCTTTCAGTCTGGGAGGAGTTGGAATAACAAAATTAGATACCAGACAGTAGCTGTGGCAGTAGTTGGTCCAGAGAATACTTAATGTATATGAGATGACTTGACCTGCCCAATAAGAATGGCTGAACTTTAAAAACTTCTTATTTTCTTGTCCTTTCTTACAACACAGTTTCTGAAACCATCACAGACTAAGAGGGAAGAACAAACTAACAGTAAAGTCAGGAAATTGATCCTCATAATAGGCAATTTGTTGCCAGGCTTAGCAAGAAAGCCCCAAGAATTACTATAAAAAAAAGAGCAGCTTTGTTGATGTGCTTTACACTGAGATTCCTGATCATGAGGTTATTATTTTGAGATACAATTTCTTTTACTCCTGATTCAATCCATTGCAGACTCAAAAAACTTGTATATGGTGATGATATTAAGATTGTATTTCCTAAGTTGTGACTTGAACTATTTCAAGGAATAGTAAAGATAACAGTTTTTGTTAGAGTTTATGGACTAAGATTAATCTCATTAGTTTTATTATTGACACCTATTATTGAGGTATCTAATAACTTTAAAACAAAAAAGTTTATCTGAAAAGTAAATGAATAATCCAAGCATGGTATTTGTTACCTGAATGTGTTTCGAAAGTTATTTTTGAGATACTGTGTTCCATTTAATTCCATTTTACCAGGTGTTTTCGAGCTTGGACTGTGAAAACAAATGTGATTATGAGTGGTGTCTTCCAAAAGGGTAATGTTGGAAGATTTCTTCTTCATGGAGACTGCTGCAATGGAAAGGACACCCTAGAGATTGTGGCTCCTAGAGATGTAAAGGAAGAAGATGCATAGTATTTTCTCAGTTTGTGATGTCTTCTCCCTCACTGTTGACAACATCAACACAAATAACTGTTTTATTCTGGACGCCAGATCTTTTATCTACAAGTTCAGTCAAATGATCCCTTTCTGTTTTACAGCCTATTAAATGCTTATCTGCTGTCAGGTGATTTTTCACCTTACCTGTCCAGTTGAAAGGGTGATTTGAGTAGAGAGAAGATTATCCCATCTGTGCAGTCTTACAGCTTCCTGAGTTCCCTGACAAAATTGTGTGCCATCACCTTCCTTAGTGGTAAAAGGTCATAGACACAGAAGTTAAAAGGTTATTGAAAGTCTGATTTCTACGTCGTCATGGATCACAGATTTGTGTTTCTAGGAAAATTCCTTATCTTATTGCGGGGGAAAAAAACAGACAATCTTTTTGTAGTAGTTCCAGTTGTAGTAAACTTTTCCAAAATTATGTATTTTATGAGAAATTGCAAAAAATACATCCACAGTAAATTTTCATTGAAAGCTCTTAATGCAGCACTTAAACACTCAAGGCTGGGTGCTCTTCCTCCTCTTCAATTACACAGTTTGGATAAATTAAAAGCAGTTATAGTTTTCTAATTAAACTTATACGCGTCATAAGGTGGATGGACTGTATTATGAATAGACTATAAAGAATAAATGTTTTTGTTTAAACAATGGTATTGCATATAGAGTCATAGAGAAGGTTTATGAACAAAAAAAAACCTCCTTATATACCAGTCAACAGAATTGTGCTCTCACAGGCTGGGAGGTTGGTTATTTTGCTGTATTATGGTTGCTGTGGTCCTTCAGCACTCGTAGTTTCTGTGAGAATCATCTCTGCAGAGCTGTGAGTCCTCCCAAATCTGCCATAGTTGAAAGTGGTACAACTTCAGCGTTAGGATTAGAAGGTCTGTATAGATTCCCTGATATTTACTTTAGAAGGGAATAAAGCATTCAACAAAAATGAACCATATCAAAGGTAAATGTGTCCTGTGATAAGAACACCAGTAGCAATCCAGATATTTTTTTTTTTAACAAAGCAAGATATTTTTGTTGCTCTTACTTTCCTAACAAACCATCTTATCTCATGAGCTGCTTTTTGTAGCAAACCAGGAGTGGCTGCCCAGACACCTCTCTGCTCCTTGAGTGACATTTCTTGACATGTTCACAAAAGAATCTGATGCGAGTAATACACCAGCAACTAGGCGTGGGAACCCTGCCCACCACATCTTACTGGGCACTTGCCCAGTTTGGGCACAGGAGCTTCTGGGAGCTGCTTCCCTGTTTCTAGAGTTGAAGATGCTCTATGACAGCCAGTGGGCTGGGTAGACCTGCTCAGGGGCATTTATCACCCTGTGGCCATGCTTGCACTCTTGCATCCTGCTAAGCTACTCAAACTTGCATTTTCCCTGGATAGACATATGTTTTTGAGCATTTTGTGTCAGGAACTCACCAGCTCTGTTTGGGTGAAAAGTGTGCTGTAATTTTCAAGGCCAGCTGCAAAAGACTTCCTTGTAAGGACTTCTGCAGGTGGCCAGAGGGAGGGAAGAGAGAGGCATTTCACAGCTGAATTACCCTGTGGCTGACTATTTTTAGGCTTTTTAGACCTAATTGTCTTTAAGGTGCCTCTTTCTAATATGAGCATTATTTACTCTTTGAAATATAAAGAAAATAAATTAATTTCATGGCTATAAAAGTTGGTAATAATAATCAGAATTTGAACTTGCACCCAGCATCCCCCTTTTTGGTTTTATTTGACAGTTTAGAAGAAGCAAGTACATGCTGTTGCATTCCAATAACATTTATCTCAAGAGCTGTAATCAATGTTTGCTTTGTTATGTTGATCATGTTGTGTACCAGGTAGGCCTAAAAGCATCTGAAATCTGTGAGCTGTCTTTGGCATTTTGTATCTCATTTTTCTTTTCTGTCTTTCCAATTTGCTAAGTTTGCTGGAAATTTCATATAAAGACATGAACAATTCATGCATGCAGAGCATATTGACTTCCTTTTTTCACTAACATTCATTGACCTTTTAGGTCAATAAATTTTGAAGTTGACTTAAGAAGTCAATATGCCTGATTTTAATTTAGATTAAGTTTTAGTCTGATTCAGCACTCTGCTTCCTTTTTTACTTTTTTTTTCTTAAAAAAAGCTTTCAGCAATTTATTATTAAAATATATGTCAATTAAGAACTTTTCCCTATAGTTCTGAGAATCCCTGTCTGGAATATAATTTTTTACTGTGTTCCCAGTGCAACATTTGGAAGTGACGCTCCAGCCTCCTAGTGTGTACTCTGTCCCTCTGAAGTGCTCCAACATCAATTGTAGAAAATGACACAGATAATTAAACAAAACAGTGTGAATTTCAGGAGCAAATGTTTTCCATCACGTTGGAATTTCACCTTACATGAGCAAATTTTACTTAAATTACATTTCCTTCTTACATTATTAATTCCATCAAGGAAGCTTTGTGTAATATTAATTACAGATACCAATTATATTATTTCATCTTTCCTTTTCATTGAAGCTTCAATGAAAATTCATCAAGTGAAGGACATGATTATCATAATAATTTTTAAAATGCACCTCAACTCCCTTACCACATTCACACAAAAAGATGTTAATAGCATTGAAAGTGCATGTGAGTGCATGCATGTGAGAGTGTGCTTGTCAAAATTGTGTGCACAATACATCTGTCAGTACAAAGGAAGGGAGCATTTCCTCTGCAGCATTTTTGGTTTGCTGCCATGGGTGCTTTCCTTTGGTAAAGTAATTTGGCTTGCACATTCTTATAGAAATCAGTACAGTGGTATTAACGTAAAATTGTTGTGATTCTTCAGTCTGGTTCTTTCAAATTACTTTATTTCTGGTGAAAAGTCACTCTGTCATTTTAAGCACCTATAGTTTGATCTTTGCCCCTACTGTAGGTTCAGCTGTCACAACATTGCCTCAGCTTCACTTACTATAATCGACAAAAAGAGTGTAATTGCTTTTCAGTGGGGGAAAAAAGCAATCAGAGAAATTATCAAACAATATTTCAAATTTCAACAATGAAGTAATAGGGGAAACAATGCTTTATTCTGTGAAAATATGTCACTTTGAGATAGCAGCTGAGAGCTGCTAGATTCTAATTTTAGAATTGGAACTTCAACAGCTCATAAATCTAGGTATCATCTAACACATCTGGAGTACTAATTTGACGATTTAATAAAGGAAAGCGCTATGAATCACGAAGAAAATATCTTTGAGGAAGGATCTTTTGTGTATGTAGAGACAACATCCTGCACTGGTTTTAAGTGGTAATACTTGCTTTTAGCATTGGCTTTCTGGATCTGATTTAGGCTGTAGAGCCAATCCTCTTCATTTTGAATTAAATTCCGTATGTGTTTGTCTTTGCATTTAATGCATACGGCCAATTCCTATTTCTGCTCATGTAACTGTAGCTATTTTTTTAGGGATTTGGAAGTAAGACAGAAAAACTCTGTTGTACATGTGACAGCTTTGTAAGCATTTGTACCTTCCCATTCATAGCTGCCATGCTCTTGAAAATCAGCACTGAATTTGTACCATTTGCATAGGCCATGAAACTGCTGTCACATCCCTTGCCAATCCACGGTAATACTTACTTGCAGTTTCAGAGTATGTGCACCTTTGATTGACCTGCCCCTTCTCTGCTTGATAGTGGCATTGCTTTGTATTGTATTTGTGCAATGTATTGGCACTCAGCGGTGAATAATTTCCTTTTACAACTTCCATTTTGAATGTATATGGTTGGCTAGTTATTCTTTCTTTGATATTGTTCCTTTTCACTTTCTGTTTGAAATTGCATGATAACTAGAGCTGAGAAGCAATCTTCATAGGGAATCCATGTTATTATAAGAACGTTACAGATTTTTCTTTTTTCTTCTAGGCATTGATTTTAAAGTAAAGCCAGTAGTGTTTAATGATACAAGAGTGAAACTTCAAATATGGTAAGTTTTAATTAGTATCACAAAAGAAAGCAAACTAAATTGCATTATGATATGAAAAATCTCATCTACTTTTAATTGTGTGTCTTCATAATGTGCAGGTGCTCCTGCTAGATAATTCTAAAATTTGAATTTAGCCTAGGAGAGTATATTTTTTGCAGCAACTAATGTAAGTTAAAAAGAGGGTTGTCACTGGGTTGCGTTAACACTAAAACTTGCAGCATACAAACAAATGCAGATCTTTGTTCTGTATGAAGTATATTTAATTGTATAGGAACATTAAGAAAAGTGACAAAGCAAAAAGATGTTACATTTCATTACCCATCAAATGTATATTCGAAAGGGTCACCAAGAGAAATAACTTTTGATAAGATGAATCTTTGATTTGGAAGTTTTTCTAAAGGTTATGTAGGGCTTCTGACACCTGGCTCTCCAGGCATCTAATACTGAAGGTTATCTCTATTTACCAGTATTTAACTTCTCAAGGAGTAAATCTGTGA
The DNA here is from genome assembly GCA_025920805.1 of Petroica traversi. Lineage (NCBI taxonomy): Eukaryota > Metazoa > Chordata > Aves > Passeriformes > Petroicidae > Petroica > Petroica traversi. The sequence goes on from JAHLSL010000019.1 coordinate 6,131,226, forward strand.
ATTACCTGGCCAGTATTGGATCTGCAGTTACTCCATCTCAGGCTTTAATACAAAAGTATTAGAGGGTTGTTTACAGTTTTCTTAAGGCATAATTAATAGAGTCATAGAATATGCTGAGTTGGAAGGGAGCCATCAGGATCATTGAGTCTGACATCTGGCCTTGCACAGGACACTAAGAATCACACCATGTCCTGAGAGAATTGTCCAAATGCTTCTTGAACTCTGTCAGGCTCAGTGCTGTGACCACTTCCCTTGGGGAGCCTGCTCCAGTTCCCAAACACCTTCTGGGTGAAGAACCTTTTCCTGATAGTCAAGCTACCTGCTCCCGACTCAGCTTCAGGCCATGTCCTCAAATCCTGTCAACGTGTCATGAGAGTGAAGAGATCAGTGTCTGTCCCTCTGCTTCCCCTTGTGAGGAATTTGTAGACTGTAATCAGATCTGTTCAGCCTCTTCTCCAGGCTGAACATATCAGGTGACCTCAGTCACTCTTTATATTGTTTCCCATATTCTCAGGGCCCTCCTTTGGATGCTCTTTAAGAGCTTAATGCCTTTTTTATATTGTGTTGCCCAAAACTTCACACAGCATTTGAGGGGAGGCTGCCCCAGTGCAGAGCAGAGGGGACAATCCCCTCCCTTGCCTGGCTGGTGATGCTGTGCCTGGTGCCCCCCAGGACAGGGTTGGCCCTCCTGGCTGCCAGGGCATTGCTGACTGATACTCCATTTGCCATCAACCAGAACCCCCAGATCCCTTTCTGCAGCCCTGCTTTTCAGCATCTCATTGCCCAGTCTGTACACATAACCAGGATTGCCCCATCCCAGGTGCAGAATCCAGCACTTTCCCTTAAACTCCATGCCCAGCCCTCTGATTTGTTGAGGTGTCTGCAGAGCCTCTCTACTCTGGAGGGAGTCAACAGCTTCTCTCAATGTAGTATTCTTTGGCAAACTCACTTAGTGTCCCTTTGAATCCTGCATCCCAGTGGTTAACGAAGATGTTGAAGAAAACTGGGCCAAGGATAAAACCCTGCAGAACCCCACTAGTGCCCAGACCCCAGTCTGATGTCACCCCATTCACTGCGACCCTTTGTGCCCAACCTGTGAGCCAGTTGCTCACCCATCACTCAGCATGGTTATCCAGCTGTGTGCTGGGCATTTGGTCTGGAAAGTACTGTGAGAGACAGTATCAAAAGCTTTGCTGAAATTCAATGAGATCATGTCTATTGGGTTTCCTAGACTAACGAGGTGGATTACCATGTTATAGAAGGAAATCGGGTTCAACAAGCAGGACTTTGGCCTGCTGACTGTGATCAATGACTGTGTTGTCCTCCAGGTGTATCTCCCAGAATAATGTTTTTCATTATTTTACTGGGCATTGAAGTGAGATTGACAGGCCTGTAGTTTCCAGGCTTCTTGAAAACTGTGACAGCTTTACCCAGCTTCCAGTCAGCTGGGACATCTCCGGGCTCCCAAAACTGTTCAAAAACCAAGTGAGGCTTTGCAATGACATCAGCCAGCCTTTTGAGAATTCTCAGATGAATCCTGTCAGGCCCTCATGCATTTGCAGGGATCCGGGTGCAGCAGCAGATCCCACACAATTTCAGGGTTGACTGGGAGTTGATAATTTGCACAGTCATGGTCCTCCAGCTCAGGACACTGAGAACCCCTTGGTGTGTCATCTGTGTTGAAGACAGAGACAAAGAATGCATTAAACACCTGTGCCTTCTCCATGTCCCTGTTGGTGAGGTGACCATCTTCATCCTGTAATGGGCTGATGTTATTTCTACACTGCCTTTTGCCATTCATATATTTGAAAAGATTTTTTTCTGTCTCCACATTTCTGGCAGCTTCAGCTCCAGTGTAGCTTTGGCCACACAGATTTTCTCCCTACCATGGCAAACACATCTCTATATTCTTCCCGTGTCACCTGACTTTGCTTCTACTGGGCATGCACCTTCCTTACTCATCTTATTTCCCATCAGGTTTCACTTATGCACTGGCTGATGTCAAGTCTCTGGGACTGGGCCAAAGTTTGGAGTTTGTTTCCTTTGTTCCTCTTGTTTGATATATTAGTGTAGAAACATTTCAGGTGTGATCCTTTGTAGCCAACATCTCCTGAAGCAGATTGAGGGATCCCATTCATTTTCATTTCCTGAAGTTATGGCATTATGTGTACAAATCTCTGTGTCTGTATCTTATGCCTTTTTCCCAAAACCTGTTTTTCATCTAAACCAGGTTGCTGTTTGTGTCACAGTTTATGAAGAGGTTGTCAGAATATGGAGACGTCATCTGACATCAGATTTTTTTATCACCTGAGTTATTTATATAAAGAAAGAATGGTGGGCTTCACATTACTCTCATGTTTCAGCCACTGGCCTAGCTTCCCTAGTAGGGCTGTATTATTCAGAATAAATTTCCAGTGTATTTCTTTTACTTATGTATCTGGCACCCAGATTTTCTCTCATCCGTTTTTTCTTGTTCCTTTCGTGTTAGAGTGCATCTCATAAAATTTGGACAATACTCCTTAAACTAACGTAATCTTTCTTAGGGATTTTGCAGTTTGATCATCTCTTGTTTGTTTTTGTTTTTTTTGTTTGTGTGTGTGTGTGTGATTTGTTACAATTTCCTTCAGGGATACAGCTGGCCAGGAACGATTCCATACACTTAGTACCAGCTATTTTCGTGGTGCACAAGGCTTTGTTCTCGTATATGACATCACAAATATGAAGAGTTTTCAAAGTATAACAATCTGGATGAACGACATATATGAGGTAAATATCTCTGTCAGTGCTTAATGAAGGTAATTAATGTGTCATTTTAAATGACTGCATGAGATGTATTCTTGTTCCTGTGTGTTTCTAATCAGAATTTCTTGCATTTAAGTGCACAGTATGATAGTAGTCATACTGTCATCTGAAACTAGAACATGGTGTATATTTAGACAAGCCCATGGTTATGGGGGAAGTACTTCTAAAACATACCTTCCAATCTAGCTTTGTGCATGCTGAGTTGTGGTGCTGTTGTCACTGGTGTGGCTATGCATAGATCAGTCTGCATGAGCTCATCCTGGGATTTTAATTAGATTCCATATCAAAATTCCGTATCACAGCCAGTGATTTCCCTTTCCTAATTCCATTACTTCAGTGTACTTACCTCATCCCAGGATCAAAGGAATTAAATACCCTCTTTGTCCTTGCTGGATATTCCTTGAGAGGATGATTTCAAGAGGGAGGAAGTGGGGTGGGAAGCTGTTTGGTTAGCTCAGCTGCTCGTGGTGATGCAGCCAGAAATACATGTTTTCATGTGACATAGGAAGTGATTCAACAGCACATGGCTGCCAGATGGGGTATTTGTTCCCACTGGAGCTTGTCAGAGCCCTCTGTGGTTCACTCCGATTTCCTGATGTCCTGGAAAGCTAAGCAAAAGATGCGCGGTGGTTTTTCTGCTCTAGCAGTGAGTTTAAGAGACTCTGACACTTACTGGAATTGGAGCAAGGTAAACAGGTAGGAATAGGAAGGCCAGAAGAAGAATCTGTGGGAACAATGTGAAAGAAGGGAGGAGTAGGCAAGCCCTTAGACATGCGGTCATACTGCTGCCTGTAACCTTGTATTCCAAGTCCTTTTTGCTAGGTCTCTCTTGATGTGTTCTCCATTAGATAGAGGCAAGGCAGTTTTAGGATAGAACAGTCTAGCTGTGAGGAACCTTCAGTGATCATCTAATCCAGCTGCCTGACCACTTAAGTGCTGATCAAAAGTTAAATTATGTTATTAAGAGCATTGTCCAGATGCCTCTTAATTTGTCTTGGAAGCCTGTTCTACTGTTTGACCACTCACTCAGTAAAGAAAGGCTTCCCAAGGTCCAGTCTGAATCTCCCTGGCACAACTTTGAGCCATTCCCATGTGTTCTGTCTCTTGATACCAGGGAAAAGAGATCAGTGCTGTTCTCTCTACTTCCCCTCTTCAGGAGACTGTAGGGAGCAGTGAGATTGCCCCTCAGCAGTAGCAAGGCAGTTTGTAGTTCACATGCTTGGGGAAATTAGTGTAAGAATCCAAGCAAGGTAGTGTTCTTTGTTGATTAAAAGCAAGTAAAGTTTCAGGGAGGTTTTTACTTTTGTGATTTGGTGGGGATGGATGGGAGAGTTCACCTTGGAAAAGGGGGATTGAAATAAAACCATCCAATGCATTATTTTCTCTCCTCACTCGTCCAGTATACAGCTGAATTAATGAACTACACGTGGTCATACATCCAATAATATAAACATGGGATATCTTATACCCTTAGTAAAACATTACATTCACATTATGTCATTTTAAAAAACATTACTCTGGTGACCCAGTACATCATTATTCTTGACCTTAGAGCTATCTTAAAAGTCTTAGTGGCAACAAAGCCTGACTTAGTAACGTGTTACAAAGGAGATTTGATGACACAATATTCTTACTGGCTTCTCTGCACACACTTTAAACTAACATATCTGTTTTATTATTTTGTTAAGGAAAGCATGTGCCTTTCTTCTGTTGGCTAAACAAAAGTCACAGCTAGATATGCCACTGATTGTACAGTTTCATGGTTAACAAAGATTTAGCTCAGCAAACAGTATGATAGCAGGTTTACTGTTACCTGAAACTGAAAATGTAGATTATCTGCATATGCCCATTTATATCTATCTGTCTGTCTAGCTATCTTTCTTTCTATCTATCTATCTATCTAAATTTCCACGTAAAATTTCGCTCTGGCTTTACACTGCCTCCAAATGGGTCATTTTGTCCTGTCATCTTCAATTAGATCAATGGGGTGGTTGATTCAGTAGGCTACAATGCACAGCCATAAACAGCAAGAAAGTATCAGGGCTGTATGGCTGGGATGGAGGGAAGGATGGAATTAGCTCCTATGGCCACCATGCAGGCTTAGACCTGCCTTAGTCAATCAAGAAATGTCACCTGCACAAGCCTGCTCTCATTTAAAAGCTTTTTTGTAAACGTACTCAAGATATTAATACTTAGACTGTTTAATCTTAACCCCTGAAGGTACTTTGTTAGTTTAAGGTTTAAAAAATGGAAAAATACTCAATCTAAAACAATTTCTGGGTATGTAAATTGCATGATTGATTGTACCAATCTCAAAACTAGCAATTAGTGTTGTAATAGAGCTAGATAGTAATAAAAAATTTAATTTAGTCCTAGTGGGATATCAATTTCTGAAGTGTCTTGGTGAAAATATATGGGGCCATTCATTGCAAAAGAAATGTTTTTAAGCAATAACTGTTAAAACACAGGGCATTTCATGAAAATTAATTACTTCCTGGAGGTCGGTGACATTCCTTGCATTTGCTTTAGTCTGTGAATGCAAACCAGTATTTAATTCCCCACAAATGCCCAGAATCAAAGTGACTGTTGCTACAGCACCATTTAAAATATGCAAGCATAGAACAAATAAATAAGTTTTTTAAAGGGAAACAGAGAGAATACAGGTTTCACTAAATATCAGATTAATAGGTAATGTAAAGCTTGCATCTGAACTAGTCAAACAGGAATTTTTGAGACAATTCAGTTATTACATTATGCTCTCATTTTTTGGTTCTTTGCACATAAAGATTTTAAACAGAAAGTTTTTAAAAAATCTGTTCAATGTGCTAAGCCATTTTTGCAACAGTTTAAAATAACAGTCCAAGCAACTTAGCATTCTTAAAAACTCCCACTGATTTTATAAAAACTGGTCAGTCAGTGCAATTACAGTCAGATTACTGTAATGTTCTCATTATGTTTCAGTTAGTTTAAGTGTGGAATACAGGAGCTTTACTATTAAAAATTAATTATTGTCCAAGGAATTTCAAGACACAAATATGCTGCCATGGCTGCATTGCTGTAAAATTTGAATTCAGACCTAGAGGGAACTAAGTAACATGACTGTACTTTTAAAAGCTTACTAGAAAAATACAGATTAATATCTTAGGACATTATTGGCAAGTCCAATATAGGGATATTGGATTTGTAATGCATTCATTAGGAGCATGATAGTTGCAGGAAGATAACTTCAGAACCTGAAACCATTCTTTATTTGGAGGATTGCAGGTTGTGTCCAGTTTATTAAACTGTTCTTCTTGTCTGCTGACATGGCTTTTAGCTGCCGTATGCACCTGTTCTGAAAGGCTGATGCTGTTTGGCCTTTGAAAATAGAATAAATACAAGCTCTGTGTACCAAATCCATTTGCAGAAAACAGTTTTTTCCAGGATGTTTTGAACAAGATTCCAAGTAACGCCGGGGAAAAGTTCCTCATGGTCGAGTGGTGCAAATGCTCAAATAGGTGTCCAGAGAGGATCACTTAAAGGAGACACTTAAAACTCCATTCAACAGGGCCTTGAGCAACCTGACCTGATTTTGAAGTTGGCCCATCTTTGAGCAGAGCACTAGACCAACTGACATCCAACCTAAATCACTCCATTATTCACACATGGCGTCTGGGACTCCAAAAATTGTTGACATAGATGGTAGGTCTTAATTTATTTCTAAATACCTTGGACTGGTTTTAATTATGCTACTCTCCTGGTGCGGCCATAAAGGTAGCATTACCAGCTCCTAACAATTATCTCTCTGCAGGAAATTGTCTGCCATCACAGAATTTTTACATGGAGAAGATAATTTTCTTTTCTTATGCAACTCTTGGTGACAGTAGTTTAGTAGTTTTGTAATACATTAACTTTCTGTTTGTCCTTCCTGAAGAAGTGACCCCTCAACCAGGATGCGAACTCTATGGATTGTTGCGTTGCTGCCATTTCTGCATAGTGCCCTTTTTTGCTTTGGTTCCTCTGGTGTGTTTGGGAAACTGGACTGTCTTTCAGTGTTTCTTATGAATGTAAATTAATTTGACTTCATACTGTTGTGAATTTTTCCTCCTCATCTGGGAAAGCTTGATGTCAAAAGATCAAGTTGTCCCAGTTCATAGATAGGTTACTCATTATGGCACTTTACAACTTATAATTCTTGTTCTTGTCCTTTTACAAAATGGTGTATATATGTAATCCTAGGTTGATTTTGGGATAAATAGGTTTATATCTACTGCATTCTAAATTTGCTAATAGGCAAATAAATTTTATCATTCATTTATTTCCACTGAAGTTCTGCAAATCAGGCATTTGTAACTGAGGTCACAAGGTGGCACTTAGAAAAATATGTGGAAGGAGATGTTTGGCAATCCTAATGTGAGCACTGCCCATGTGATGCTTTCAAAGAGACTCTCTGGACAATCTGTTCCTAACCAAATTGTTCTTCAGTTTACAAAGGATAGGTTTCTAGTGTCATTCTCTAGTTAGTAAGAAGCAGCAGCTTCCCAGTGTTACGGCCTTCTCCAGCTCTGCCTTCATCTTGATGTTTGACCATGCACATCTTCTTCAGATGTGAAAAACTATATTAATGCAACATTTCTTCCTTAAATACAGGCAATTTAAGTATTCCCATAGTGTATTTATCAGGTATGAGTTCTCAGATGCACTGTTTGGACCTACAAATAAACTTCTGTTGCCTTTTCAAATTGTAATTAGTGAGTAATTCGTGAGTATCACACAGCCCTTCACAACTATAACCTGAAGGTGTGGTGAAGGGACAAGGTGGAGTTCTGTGAGATGTATCCCTGTATAGACAGCTTTATACAAGGAACCTGGGTGAACTCATAATCATCATGGTCAGTTTGCTGCAGTGGAGGTTCAGATCATTCATGGTAGTTCTGTGTTCACCATTTAAGAAGTGAAGGGATATTTTTTCTTCCAATAATCCAATAAGTACGTTATGGTATAGTTTTCTTATAGAAAAGGCATCTGCTACTTTTCATACTCATATAAATTCACAGCACTTTCGAAAAATAAAAACTGCAGAAAAAAAAAACAAACCTAGCATTTGAAAAAAGGCTCACTCAAATCCCCAAACAATTACATTCAAAAGGGATGAGCAAGTTATTTTCGCATTTGTATTTTTGATTTCTGTTAATAGCCTCATAGTCAGGTTGTGTATTCCCCTGGCTGGGTGAACATTTAGCAGTGGGGTGAAGGGCATGGGTGGGTGGCCCCTATCAGCAGTGAGCTACAGAGAATGTGGTATTGTGATGTGAGTGTCCAGTGTTCCGAGTCCAGGACGTGGCACTGCTGAGTTTGAGGCTCCGCTGCTGCTCCCTCCCGTGGCCATTGCTCAGAGCAGCCTGGCTCCTGCTGCTGCCAGATCCAGCTGCCTGGGAGCCCAGTAGAAGAAAAACCCTTCTGCCAAAACCTGGTGCCTCTAAAATGTGTCAAACACTTGAGAAAACTTGGTCAGTATCAGTAAATCTCTTGGCTCCAATTTTTTCAGAGAAATACAATGATGATGTTTTCAAAAAAAAAATAGTGTAGTTATTCTCCAGGTTCATATTATATTTATTTTAACCTTCAGCAAAATGTGAATTTTGAAATGTTAAAACTCAAAGAAATACTGAGAGAGTGAATCAAAAATTAGCACTTTTTAGATACCAGAGCAAAACTTTATCTGGAAAATAAAAATCCTTTTTGCCTTGATGAAATTGATGAAAATTTTAATAGTACTGCTCCATAAAATGGGGGGAAATATTTTCTGAGTCTATGAGCTTAGTCAGTGCTGACTTGCATAATAGGATTTTAACAACTGTAAAATAACCATCATCCTTTTAGCCATAGATTTTGCATTTGGAAAGCTTATTCCTGAGCTATAAATAACTGAATGTGAAAATATACAGTGAGCTTTTGGAACCACTGAAAGTCGTATTTTTGGCCAGTTCAAATCAGTGTACCCGTGCAGTTTTTATGCCAGCTGAGCACATGGTCAAACTTCTGCTTAGTGGTTTTGACTTAATTTTTTAAGAGTTCATGCATAATCAGTTTTCAGAATTTAAAATAGACATCATTTTGACCTAAAATCTTCAGTTTTATAAATGCAAGAAACTGCAAGGTACCATCTTTTAAAAAGGAGAGCTGTAAATGCTTTGCTCGAGGATCCAAAGTGAAAATACATTAATACATTATATTGCTGTAGAAGTAGTAGTTATTGCAGAAGTAAATACTTCATAATTAGTAGTACTAATAAATAGTTGCTGAAAGGCCTGGTACCTCAAACCTTGTTTAAATTTTGATACTTTTTGAAGTTGTTTAGAAAGAACATTCCTACTGCAAAATTTTGTGCTGTTTATACAGAAATTAACTCTCAGAATTGATTCAGTGGGTTTGTACATGAAGTAAGCAAGTATTTCCCTCTAACTTTTGATTTCAGAGTGAAGTCAAATGTCACCCAGAAAACTTTCATCAACTTTCAGTCTTCCTCTGAATTAAAAGTTGATTATATAATTGTCTATTTACTCTATTTTGGGACTGATGTATGTGATATTATGTCAGAGAGCCACTGATCTTAATGAGTGAAGCTTCACTGCAGTCTTAAAGAGCCAGCATTTTGGTCTGTTAATCCAGGTTAGATTAATTCATTTTTTTCAGGCCTGTACTTCATTCTCTTATGAACTTTACTTCATTTTAATACTACATTATCTTGAACACAAACTGTGGGTGGGAAATAAGTCTGGCTGACTCTAAGAGGAGAATGAATTAAAAAAGAAATAGTGTTCCTTAATATTAAATTGTGCCTACTGATGATGTTGTAAAAGTAGAAATAAACTAAAAATAGTGTTCTCTCATCCATTAATGAATAGAGGTTTTTCTCTGTATGATTGTGTTGGATTTTGTCTTACAGCAAAGTTACAAAAGTTAAGGATTTGACAAAGATCAGAGATTTCATCAAAGTTCCTGTAGTGAGATCTGCAGCCTGAGATCAGGCTTTTTGAGTCATCAGGGAAGCAGTGGGAGCATGTACCTCCATGGCATCAGACCACGTTAGCTCCAATTGTTTATAGATTGAGACCCTCAGTTTCTTTCATTTAAGCACCAAAAGTGGCTTTAAGTATTTGGATTTTCACAATGAATGTCAGTTTTCAAATTCCACATGCTGTTGCAGAACTATTCCCTTCCCTTGTCATTATTCCAGTCACGTATAGTTACAATGACTTATCTTAAAATAACACTGATGTAAAAAACCCAGTGCATTTCACAGTCATCACGCATGTGAGTGGATTAGAGGAAGAGATGGAGACAAGGTCAAAAAGGTAGATTTTTCTTCCTTTTGGAATCAATGAGGTTTTTATATTTTACTTCATTAAAAATCTATTGCCTTCTTTCTAGTGTCTTGGAATAATCATACTTTTATGTTAAGTTTGAACACTTTGAAAGTAATTTTACTGTCTGTGTGCAAAAGTGAAGCACAGAGAGGTGCTCTTTCAAGTGTAGCAAATTCCTTCCCTTTCACTTGTGAGTGCTGGATGTAGACCAGAATCATATGCTAATCCAGGAATCTATTACTTTAAGGAGGGCAGTGTCTGTGAATTCAGGGCATTTCCACTCACTTTAAAGCCTCAAGATGGAGCATTCATCAGAAGATGGTGCCCATGCACCATATACTTTATATCTTATGAAAGGGCTTGGAGATTATACGTGGCACTTCTAAGTAGCTTTTTTCTGCTCTTTGCAATTGTGCTGTTTTCCTCCAAAACTCAGTAACTGGTGGAAAATACTTGCACATGTGAAGGTCACAACAGAATTCAGCCTTTACTTTCAAGGAAATGGAGTGCTGAAGGTTAGTGTGAGCTGAAGGTGAAGGGCTTTTGTTGTTTGCTTTTTGCTTTCTTGATGCTTATTAATGCTGGTTCTCTTTTAGAAAGCAGGTGATGAAGTGGACGTAATACTGTTGGGCAACAAGTGTGATAAGGAGGCAGAACGGGTAGTTCCAAAACAGAAAGGAGAAAAGGTATCTTTGGTACTTTCTTTGGGTCCTCCTGAGTTTCTTAGTATGTGACTGTGAGCTGTTAAACTGAAAATAGTAAAAGGCTCCTGAATTCCAAAAGTTCTATTAGGACTTGCTCTAGAAGAACAGTTGTGAGTTCTGGAGTGTTAGAAATACATTAAGTAATTCCTAGCTGATCTCTTTAGAATACTGGTTTTTCTTTTAAAAGTTAAAATGTACTTTAAAATTTGGGTACTAAAGCAGAAATCTTACATAGAGTATGTATCTTCAGAATACTGTTGTAATGTAGAATATTAAAATGTAATACATTCTGCATAATTTTTCTGATAGCACTGATATCAGTAATATTTTTATTACAGTCTGACTATAAAGAACTATTCTGGCAGCCTGAGCAAAGTGATCCTTGTTGCCTGTGAATAGCCTTAAGTAAGACTGGACAAATACTGAACATTCAGCTCCCCAAAACTGTGATTGTGACGTGTAGCTGAATCTACAGTAGATTTTATAGCTGCTGACCATGGGTAGGGGAAGAACTTATTAAGTGGGGAGTGCTGTTCAAAAGGGAATGGCAAATATCTCTCACCGAGAGCCAGTGAGGAAATTCAGAAGCCATGCTATGACAGAAGAAATTGGGATAATAACTAAATATTGCAGGAGAGCGTGTCCTATATACCAGTAAATTTTGCTACTGCAAACTGTATGTCTCTGTTCTCTGGAACTTGGAATTAGCCTCCTGTTATGCTTTCAGGCATGGTGAGTCAGGCAGGATGTCTCATGTTTAAAGAAAAACACACTGATAGCTTCTTGCCAATTATATAATCCCAGATTAGGGAAGTTTAAAAACATAATGCCACCTTTTGGACAACATTACACTCCTGATAGTTCATATTTCATATGCAAGATGCTTTCAGTGTTAATGTACCATATCTGGGTACAAGGAATAAGGTTGCTGAAAAATACATGTTGTATTCTCACACAAAGGATGCACTGTCAGAAACCTAGAGAGTCGCTGGATGCATGTGCACAAGAGGGCAGTAGAAGGGTTTTGCATAGGGTACTAACCATGACATTTTCTGACTTCTGGGTTCTTAACCATGCAACCAAAATTCCTCTTTATGTAGTATTTTTTTTCAGGAACAAATCATTACCTCCTCCCCAGTGAGTCTGCTTTCTAGATTTCCCTTGTGGATTGAGGCAAGGCAGCTCTTCTGTTTCACTATTTCTTCTTTATATATGATTTACAAGTGCTAAAGGCTCTGACTGAGTGTGCTGGAGAAAGATTTCATTAGCAGAGAGACAGTAATTGTCCTCTCACTCTAAAGAAGAAAATATCCTCATTAAGAGGAGAAAACTGTTTGATTCTTACTTTGACAAATAATAATTAGTAGTTACATATTTCATATTACCCTGATAGTATGAGCTTGAAGTGTTGTTCTGTTCAGTCTCTTGCACTCAGAATTCTAGATTCCCTGGGAACTTCATCATCTATATTGGCATTTCTGTAAAAATCTGTTATAATTGAGTGACTGTCATATATCATTTCATTTCAATTTAATGCTGAGAAATTTTTTGTTGTTTCTTTTTGTACAGAATCATGTAATAATTAATTTTGTACAAACATATTTAATTTTGATCACTCGCAAATTGAGATATTTAATGTTAACACTATGAAGTATAATTTTCTTGTATTAATTGCTTCTTATTCACTTGGAAAAAAGTTTTAACTCAACCTTCTTGGGCTCCTCTGTTCACCCCCCAATGTCATTATCTTTTTCATTGGAAGATAAAAATGTTGAAGGTTATATGACTTGGTAGAATGTGGCTGTTTTTCTCCTATCAAATCTTTCTAACAGAAAAAGCCAAGTAAAATTTTCTTCTTTTTTTTCTTTTTGCTTTAGCTGTCTTGATAGCTGAAGCTGATTTATAGATTCAAGGCTGATTTTTCACATGTAATGCAGTTTTGCACAGTTTAGGAATATTTCAGACATATCTCTGAATCAGCACTAAGAAATCACACTAGCACTTTGCTAGGAAGTAGCATTAGCATTACTTATTTTATTGTTGTTGGTAAGATACAAGATTGTTTCATGTAAGTTTCCAAACTGTTATCAAGGATATTATAAAATACCATTTCCCAGTAGCATAATTCACCCAGGTTTGTAGCTGTATTTAGGTATTCTGTTTATGGATGTATTCAAGATACTCCCAAAGTTAAAAAAATAGTTATTTGAATATGCCTTTCTGTTTAGAGAGGGAGTAGCCAAATACATATTCATACTTCCAACTGCTTGACCACTGAACTAATGGGGGTTTTTCTGCTGAGCTACATCTTTGGAGGACTTGTTTGCCACAGAATTTAGCAGCATGCAGGGTAAAATGAAAATATTAATCTTCTTTGACCAATATTGTGCACATATAGAGAACATGAAGGTGCACTGATAGGTGTATAGGCAATGTAGTAACATGATACTACTTGAGAGGAGGATCAAGTACCAAGGTTTTTTTGTTTGATTTGATTTGATTTTTCTTTTCTATGGTCTTCACAGATAGTGCTTGCTCTCAGGCCTCTGCAGGTACTGGTGTGGTTTGGGAAGGAGCAGGTCAGCCAGCAGTGGAAAAGCTTTGGATTAGAAATTGCTTAGGAAAGTTGGATGCACCCACAGACACGATGGAGTCTGCCCAATTAGGCTGAAAGAGCTGATCATTGTGATTTGAGCCACTGTCAGTCAACTCTGAAAAGTTATGGTGGTTGGGAGAGATCCCTTTTGACTAGAAAGATACCAGCATGATGTGTATCTTTTAAAAAGGGCAAGGAAGAATGTCCAGGGAACTATAGGCAGTCAGCCTTGCCTCAGCCACACTGTTTGACATCTTCATTGGTGATGTGGCTGATGATAGAAGGAGATTTGCATGGGACATGAGATTAAGGGGTGTGACTGGCACACTACATGGGAGAACACCAATTCCATGGGACCTTGATAAACTCCGGAACTGGGCCAGCAGAAACATCGTGCAGTTCATGCAGTGCAAAGATTTGCACCTGTGATGGAATAATCCAAGGCATGAGTTACTACCGTGCTACGAGACTGATGAGTTACAATGAGTTACAACAAACATCACCTTGAATATAAATCAGCAGTGTTCTCTCAAGACTGAAAAGGTGCTGGGCTATGTTAGAAGGATAATGGATGTTAGAACCAGTTGCACTGGAAGGGTGATGAAGCCATGGAGGGATCCCATAAAGGCTACATAATCTCCATTATTGGTGGATTTCAAGACTTTTGGAGGCAAAGCCACAGCTGACCCAATATCACGTAGGCAGTAGCCTCATTTCAAGTGGAGTTATCTTTCAAAACTATTTCTGTGATTCTATAATTGAAAGAGTTGGTTGGTGTTCATCAGAGTTTTACAGGTTGTCCTCTAGGAACCTGTTACATGATACAAGGAAGAAAAAGGGCTATTTAATAGTAGGTTCTGTGTACTTTATACACAGCAAACTAGTTTTCTCTACTTGGTTACCCCAGTATTTTTTTATTGCTTGTATTTTTTTTTATGAATCATTATGCATCATTGTTTTGTACTGGCAATAGTTGAATGATCTTAACTTTCTGTAACAAGTTGCTGCAGTACCAAAAACAGTTCACAGCAGTCCACTGAGTTTCAGAATCCCTTATGAAGTGGTCTCTGACTAATGAATCAGTTAGATCCCATCTTTATTTCCAGAATTACATTTTCTTATAGCATTTTGGAAAGGAAACCATTTTGCTTACTTTTTTTTAACCTTTAATATAACCTTTATTATTATATTTTGACTAAAACTTGGAAGTCTGATTGTTAGGCTTTTTTTCTTTATGCCAGCGTAAGTCAAAACTGTGTGTAACAGAAATACACTGAAATAAGACAACAGGAGTAAATTAAATAAAACCAACCAATGTAAAGTTTATGCTGCCCTTCCAACTATTTTCTCTCTTTGCCTTTAACATAATATATTTTTGCCTGCATATGTTTTCTTTGCTTGCCTGTTATCTTTGTGCTTCTCTCTGTCTAGCATAAAGGAACATCTCTTCTTTATATGTCATCATGCCACATTTTTCCAATGGTTTTTGTCATATTTTTATCTGCAGGAACTCCATTAGTTTCCTCTAAATAATTACTTAGGAGACAGTTCATTTTCCAGATAAATCAAAACACTGAGAACATACCCACTGGATTTTATTCTTGTTATTTACAAGTAAAGATCTGTTTAAAAAGTTGTTTTGAAAACTCAAAAATTTAAGAAGAATGTTTTAAGAGTTACCTGAAATTTATAAACTGAGGATGAATATAGAGTACTTTACTGAGCAGACATTTATTTAATTAGTGTTTTTATAGCGTATTAGAAGCAGTCAGAAAACCTCCGTATCTCTTGCTACTAGTATTAGGAACTGGTTTCTTTCCTGAAGAATGTTCATCCCATTTCCTACATTTATTTTTCAGCTAGCTTGGGAATATGGAATGCCATTTTTTGAGACAAGTGCTAAAGAAAATGTGAACATTGAACATGCGTTCTCAGTCTTGACTAAGGAAATCCTGGAAAAGGTAGGCTTCTTTTGTAAATAGAAAGAAAATGGGAGATTTTTCTTGACAGATTGGGTAAACAAGGCTGTAAGTACAGAATAGTTTTAGCAAAGCACAGCCAATACTGTTTTTGCATTACAGAGTTAGTATTTTGGGGGGATCCTGTAGCTGTAGGCATACAGAGGAGGAACATGGGGGAGAAGAATCATGGGAGAAGAGAAAAACAGAAGAGGTGAGCAGGTGCAATACAGTTCAGAGAGAACATGAAAATTCAAGGAGACTGCATCTGTGGCTTTATTTCCCATGCTTTTCTTTAAAGGAGGGGTTAGCAGCTCCAGAGTAGTTCCACTTCTGTGCCAGGAAGATTCCTTTTTCCTCTAGGTTTCTGCAGAGTGTGCACACAGTGACGATGCTGCAGGATGATGGAATCAGTGGAGCTTTTCTGTTCAGCAATCAAATATTTTATCCAGGGTTCATAGCTGTTTGTTTGGCTGATTTACACTAGTGCTTTTGAAGTTATGAGTGCCTAAAGATTGGAGTTAATTAGTGGTAGAATCAATATTGTAGCTGTCAGAGTCAGCATCTCTAACTTGAGTGTGTTGGCTTAAAGGTCCTTACTCCTCAAAGTTGCAGTTTTTTTGTAGTACTGAACTAGTGTTCATTAGCTCTGAAAATGTTTTGCATTGCAATTTATTTTTAGACAGTAGAATATTATTTTAGACTTTAATAGATGTTCTTCATGCAATGTATTAGCACTGCCATTTATCACCAATATTAGTTATACAAAACTAACCTTCCACTCCGAATACTCCTGAAGTCATAATAAAGATAAATGAGCAAAATTACTGACAAAGTCACAAGTAACAGTGTTTTGATTAAGTAGCTATAGGGGATGGTCAGAATAATAGCTCAGGGTTGGACTGCTTCTGAATCGGGGTCCTGTCATAATAGTAACACAAGCTTTATTTGGTTATTTTGGGGGAAGAAAAAAAAGCCAAAAAATATTTTGGTTACTTCAACATGAAAATGAAGATCAGCAACTGTACGATCGAATATTGTTTAGAACAGGAGAATAATAGCAGGCCCTTGAGTTACTGAGCTTGTTAGAAAAAGTCTCAAGTAAGATAACTCTGATTTTGTTGTAAATGAAAAAGACTTTGTCTACTGTGAATAGAGAATATATTGTTAGGGTGAAACATGAAAACTACAAAACAATAGCTATGATCATAACTGCTGCAAAGACAAATATGTGCGAAGTGAGCATTTCTGCAGAGTGTATTTGGATGATATCTAAGAGAATTCTCTGCACATGCAGAAATGATGTTGGGTATTTTTCACATTAAGATTGCCTACACTGATTTTACTGTAAGTGAAACTTTAGTATTCCTACTCGCCTTTATGAAAACTCATGGCTTTTGTAGTCTAGACCTAGCAAAAAAATTCAGACCATACTGAACATGTTATACTGCTGCTTGGTTTTAATTAGAACTGGTTTGAACCATTGTATGCTCTGCATGTATGTCAGTTTGGAAAATGTGCCCATTGGAATTTGCCATATTTGTAGTAACATTTCACCTTAGCTAAAATATTTGGAATCCTGATGAGGCATCATGTACCATTACTTTGGTGTATAATTTGCCATTTTTAGTAAAATACATTTGTTGATTTAAACAAGAACCCCTTTAGCCCAGTTGGTTTTACTGGCCTGACAAGAGTTTGCAGTGAAAAAAAAAAATCTACCATACATTTTCATCATGGTTTTCAGGTTCGACAAAATAATTTGCCTGTTCACAAAACTGTGAAATCTGAATGTAGTACTTGAATTTTAACTTCCTCTAACTGATGAAATTTTTGAGAATAGAAAATGCAGTAGCAAGTGGGACTAGTAGCTGTAAAAAATGACATGATAGATGCCAGTCTGAGATAATTTTAGTCATACATCCATTTGGTAAAGGTGAAATATGTATTTGCTGATTGTAAAGAGGAGATACAGCTTTGCACAGTGTTTTGGCCCAAGGCACCTATGTCTGGGGATATCAGGCCTCCCTGCCCTCTGCAATGGTCCATCTGTCCCAGACTGATGAGATGCTTCAGTGGAAGCACATCATTGCTTTCCCAGGCCCACAGAAGAAAGGATCTCCCTAGACCAGTCTATTATGGCCATGCTTTTGGGAAGTGCGTGAAGCTTATCCAGAGATAAGATAAATAGGCAGGGCAGGCAGCAGACCATTCTCAGGTGCATTGCAGTAGACTGTATTAATCTGAAGAAATCTAGGACATTTTATGTACAATCTTGCTTGCATCTACTGTGGACATGCCCTTAGTAACTTTATTTACACAAAACATTCCTATAGTTGGGGAAGGTTGATGTCCAGAGTTATAGAGCTCATACAGAAGTACTAAGCTTCTTGGATCTTTTGAAGTTTAGAACAAGTTGTGGTTCAGTGGTGGATTGGGCAAAAAAAAATATTAAAAATTTTCAGACATTCAAACAAAACAGGGCAAGTATTTCAGTGCATTGTCACTATTTTGTGTTGCATTTTCCCATTTCTTCTTTTGCAGTTTTTCTTGTAGTGGGACAGAAAAGACTTCTGTATCCCAGTGATCTGGATAACTAAAGTGCTACTTGACCTTTCAGATGTTTTCCATCTCAGCCATTCTTTGCTGGGTCTTGGTCCTGCAGGTGTAATTTACATGGGCAGTCTCATTAAAACTTTCAGATTTTTTTTTACACCTTTCATTGGTAACAGCTAAAGAGTCATACCATATTTCTGAGAACTTAGAATTTTCAAACCAATCAGTTTATCATAACTGAATGCAGTACTTGAGTTTTTACTTCCTCTGACTGATGAGTTTTTGGAGAAGGGCAATAATAACTGATTTGATTGTATTGGAAATGCTGCGGTGGAAATAAATGATAATGACACAGATTATTCCAGGAGTTTGTTTAGACATGATGACAAATAACAGTATTTTGTTTATTCCCAAATCTTATGAACCTGTTCATTAATAGATGACAGCTGTTCTTTCACAATGCTCTGGTTGCCAGTGAACTATTTGTACTTGTGAGTCAGTCCTCTAAAAACAACCAAAACAAAAAAAAAATACCACCCAGAATGTAGTTAGCATTTGCTCTTTTGTATTCTTTGGTTTCATGCCTGACAAGCAGTGGTGTTCTCAAGTAGGTTTTTTAAAAAAATTACAAGCCTTTGTATATATCCTTTTGGGTGTGATTGTTGGTATTTTTCTAAATTAGTATCAGGAGAGAACTCTATTAAAAAAAAAAAAAAAGAAAAAAGGAATAAGTTATCACCTTTTTCTGAAAACTGCAGTAAGACTCACCAAAACTTACATTCTGCCTACCTCCCAAGAGTGATTGACTACTAAGATTATTTTAATCATATTAAATAAACATATATCTGCTGAGTAGAGAACACTGAAAATCCATTTAAGACCTTGCCCTGAGCTGTTGAGAGTAACATTTAATGTTTAACAGCTGGATGTCATTTGAGATTAAAATTCAGAAGTAGCAGGCCTCAATTTTGCACTTCCTTCATTTCTTTACGTTTCTTTCCTGTGGCAGCAAGATTGTTGAGATTATACTGTGTTTTCTATTCCTTACCCCTTAAAATACCTTTGGAACTTGTTAACTGATTTTAAACAAATTTGACAGATCAAACTAAAAGATAATTAAGTTCCTGAGTAGTTCCTTGAAAATAAGGTGAGAGGCAGAGTACTCTGCAGAAGGAAAGTCTCCAGCATTAGTTCACAGAATATTAGAGACCACTACACAGAGAGACTGAAAAATGCTTCAAACAGCTACTCCAGCTGGAACTTGCATCACAGATATCAAATTTAATTCACTTCAAGACCCAAATCCATAGGAAATCAGATTTCATTATTGCTGAGGTTCATGAAATTGTTAGTTTGTCTAAAAGATCCCTGTGTCTCCAGCAGTGTGTACTCAGTGTTTCTTTATTATCCTTAGTCATGCATGGACCCCCAGGCTTTATTTGCCCTTTATTTATCTTGTACTGACCACAGAATATTAATTCCTTCAAGAGGTTTTTCATAATGCTTGTACTGCTGTACTTTAGATCCATTTTAGATTTTTATCTCCTTAACTTTCTTAGTAACATTAGGTAGTATATTCAGCATTGCATGTGGGAACCAAGGTACAGAGATTAAAGCAAAGAGGATAAATGGTACCAACTCACTTACTGCTGGTGCAATGTAAGGCATAATTTAACTACACTATCTTATTTAATTTTTTTAAAAGTCTGTTCTGGACATTGAATGAGCCAGATATTCTTCTGGAAACAGTAGCATATAATTAGGTCATGTAAATCAAAACTTAATCACAACGTCTGTGTGTAGGAGATGAGATTCATCTTAGAATGCAATCCTAGCCAGATAAAATTTGCATGACTGGTCTGGTTGTCTGAAATCATCTCTATTCAATAGAAGGAGATGAGTCTTTAGGATAAAATTGTGTTTTGGAGGTGCCTTTCTGCCTCCATTGATTATGGAGGTCTCCATATCTCAGCCTATATGGTTTCATATGATTCAAATTAAATAAATTAAACTCCTGGAGACCAGAAGAAAGTTACAGACTTGGCTTCCTTCTGGCATTTGCTGCTTCTGCAGGATATTGACTTTGAAGATACACTGCTCTCTTAAATAGAGTTTTTATGATGCAACTATATTAAATCTCACCTAGATGATCTGTAGGGTTGAAGAGCCTGACAGGAGATCCACAGCTGTCTTCTCAAGTTTGTTAAATAACTAAATGCAGTACAGCATTGTTACTGGCTACTTGGTAGTAACAGGAGAGGGAGATAGAGCCCCACACTTTGCCAGTGGGTTAGATGTTTTAGACATGGTGGAATAGCAGGCTTTGGCAGCAAGACTTTCATCACCATTCCTGGAGGAATGTAGTCAGCCAGCAGTTAGATCCTGCTGTGCCAGACCTCATATCCTCCTCTCCTGCTCCTGTCCTTGTTCCCACAGTGATTGCCTTCTCTGCTAATGTACCCGTAGCCCTTGCTTAATACTGCTTATGCCATGTCCAGCCCTTTGTGATTGTGAGACTACTCTCTTGCATTTTGAACAGGTAATTTGAATTACAGAATATAGGGGAAATACATAGAAAGTATCAGTACTATTAATAAATGAGGTCTCTCTAATGGCAGGTCAGGCCATGGACTTGGTTGCATGAAGCTCTCTGTAGTCTTTGTCAACTATTACTGTTAAATATAAACAAAATTATTGCAGTAATTAAGTAGGATCATTTTTTAATTAGAATTAAAATCCTCAAAATTTGAAGAAGTTATAAATAATAGTAACCTCAGTTACAGTCTCTTCAGTTTGTTTCTCCAAAGCTTCTAATTTTTCAGCAAGGATTCCAGGTCTGACTTTGACTGGGGACATGATATGGATAAAGCAAAATCCTGCCATTCTTTGAAACCCACAGTGAGCCCCACCTTCAAAATAACTAAAGCAGTATCAGAATACCTAAAACTGGTGCTAGAGAAGGTGGATCCACCATTAATCTGAGATTTTCAGCAAGGAATGGGCAGCTTAATGAAGATTTATATATTTATACTCCATTAAAAACCTTTCAAAGAGATTGTTGGGGTTTTTTCCATTACATTTTCTTGCCTCAGTTTAAAAAAAAAATTGGTAACTCAGCCATCTCATCACAATTCCTGTGTCTAGCTATGTATTGCACACCAGTGATAGAAACTCTTAGAAGTGGGAAGGAGAGAGAGCCAGAAGGGAAGTTTTAAGCAGGAAGTTTAAAACTGGCTTGAAGAGATGCCTGCCAGTTAGGTGAGACATGTCTGCTGTGCTATTTAACAGGAAAAACTAGTATTTGATAGCAGGAAGTTTCAACATCTTGTTGAAATCACTGCAGGGTACACTGCATCTGTGTCTATGGCGGTATTTTCAAAACCCCACTTTGCCCAAGATACCCAAGTGGCAGCTTCAGCTTCTTGGTACCATTTTGATTCTCACTTTTTCCATTTTTTTTGCTGTTTGTTGGCTGACTTGTGGGGCAGTGAGTTATGAAAAGCTGAGCTGAAATGTGATCTGGAAGTGTTAGTGTTCATGGAGCCCTGGAGGAGGAATGCTGCCTGCCTTGTTCTCACAGGTGGGAGAGATTTGCATACCTCCCTGCTGTAATTTCGAGAGAGGGGGTGCCCCACCTCTTACAAGGCTTGGCTGAGGCTGAGCACTATGTGGGATTGCCCAAATCTGATCATTTCTTCAGCGTTTTATGCAGGACTTGTAATTTCTCTTTAGATTATGAATGTGCGCTTCTTAAATGAGTGTGCAGCATATTTGCTTAAATGGATCCCAGTCCTTACTTGCTTCACAAAATCCTGTATGGAACAGTCTTACAAACTGAAGTGATTAAGAGCCCTCAACTTTTAATCAATCTTTAAATTAAGCTGTTATTTATTTGTGGAGTGGTGGTTCTTGTCTGTCTGTCCTGGTCAATTTGTTGATGAACTATCAAATAATGAATTTAGAAATTATAAGAGCTGTTGCATTATCAAATAGGTTTCACTGTTTTTAACCAATTAACAATTCTGAGGATCCTTGCTGAAGATACACTAAGAGCTTACTCAAAAGCTTACTCACCACCCAAAAGTACTATTTAGTAGTAAAATGCTAAGGGTGCAAATAAGCATCCTAAGTATTTAAGGAAACATAAGTTTCTCCCCTTTGTCTAAAAACATGAAGTTTGATCTTGAAGTATAATCTGCAACATCTTCAAATTACCTGTTTCCTCTAAGTAAGTGAAACTTGAATTCTGAAACTGTTCAAACAAGGATTTTTCTAGAACTCTTTATTCCATAAACTTAGTTTTCTTCTCAAGAAAAAGCAGGGGTGGGACAAAACCTATTTAGTTGATGTTCACAACAATCAATGCTCAGTGTTATTTCTTGGTCTCAATTGAATGAAATTAAATTTCTTATTGTACCATTACTTTCCAAAGCTTTTATTTTCCCTTCAGAATCTTATCTCTAAACCAGAGTGGTATCTTGTTCCTTAAGATGACAAGGTCATGTTGGTGTACTTTTGATTCTGCATTGCTCCCTCTTCAAAAATATCTTAATAATTTGAATTTACTGTCTATGCTTGCACACTACCAAATACTGTCTCTGTCTTGCAGAAATCATAATAGCTAATGCCTGTACCTCCCACAACTGTGTGAAAAGTCAAAACTAATCAGAAGCTATAAAGCTGCATGTTGGTATTTGTGGGAATTCTCAAAGGGTAATAAAAGTGTTATGTCTCTTGGTTCTTACCACTCAAAAATAAATTTTAAAAAAACAAAGTAAAAGAGCACATGATGTATTTCTTCATTATGTGGAGAATTCATTATGACAAGAATTGATTTTGACAAGAAATTTCTAAAATCAGTAAGTCACAGTCTTCGAGTACTCTACAGTCAAACACTGTTTGCTAATAATTTTACTGATGACAGCTTCAGCATCCATCCTGGGTTTAGACACTACAATACATTTCCTGCCCTCTGCTCCTTTATCCATCACTTTTGATCCATTCCCAGATGGTTCATCTTCTCCCCCCAGCACTCTGGAAGCCTCCCTGGGTCCTTGCAGCCTCAGGGAAGAATGAGCTCTGCCACTCTTTGTGGGGACTGCTCTGGCACAGGGCAGCCAGCATTCTGGAAGAGCTGGAACTATGGCAACAGAAAGAAAAAGAAAACAAATGTCATGCATCTTCTCCAGGATTTTAGGTAGTGATGAAAATTCTCAGCCAAAGAGGCATAAAGTTTAATTGTAGCACAAGGGAAACTTTATATTTTGCTCTCATTCTGATGCAGCTGAGTAATTTTAGGCGAGTCTTTCTGGATGTAGTCAATGTTCAACTACCCTGTGACTTTGTATGTGTAAATTTTCAATTCTGAATCATGATTAGCATTGTACTATATTATGCCTTTTTTCCCCCTTCTTCCTTTCTTTTTTCCTGTGCTTTGGATTTCATTCATTCCAGCTTAGATAGCTGTTGTCTCTGGAGGCTTCTCTTTATTGCCAGAAATGGTTGTTTATGGCTGTTGGGTTTGGGTTGAGAGAGAAATGTGGTGAATCCAGCTTGCATTTATTTCTCTGCACTTAGTAGGTAGAACTGCTAAGACACAGCCAACTGAGTGGCAGGTAGAGAAATTGGGGCTTTCATTTTCCTGTGCATGTGACAATATTCTCTGTGTCTTTGTGCCCTAGTTCAGGGTTCAGTGTTCATAGTTTCAGAGGACAAGATTGCAACACTTACTTGCACTGCATTGCACAACTGGGTTTGATTGTTTCTCTGGTCAGCACTAATTATCTAGTTGAGTTCATTGCTGAAAGGAAGAGTCCTGGTTTTGATGATTTTCATTTTTGTTTTAATCTGCTTTTGCAATCAGTACATAAATGTTTTACAAGGGTGGAGTGCTATTTTGATAGTTTATCATGATAAAGACTTAACTGTTTCCATTTGGGGGTATTCCTGGTTATCAAATAGAGGCAAGAAAACAGAATTTTAGTGGATTTCACGAAACAAGTTAACTTCCTTTGTAACAATTAATAGCTTGTGCCTTTTTTTTAAGTGGGTACTGATATTCTGTATTTTCCTGTTCCTTTCAACTGGATTTTTTCAACCCATGCTCAGTACTTCAAAGATAAGTGTACTTAACTGAAAATCAGCTAAAATTGGTGTAGTCAATAGAAGAACCTGTAGTTATAGAACAGTCCACGTGAGTAAAGGTTTACAGGATTGGCACATATGGTTTGTAGTGACTCCTCAAAAGATACTTTCTGTCACCTTCAGATTTAGGAGAGATGTTTGAGGCAGCTGAAGAAGGTAAAGATGCCAAACTAGGATTTGCATGGGCATCAGTTTCCATCTAATTTATTAGAAAACTTCAATCATTTAATTAAATATTCAAAGGAAAAATATAGCCAGTGATTTCACCAAATATTTTATATTAAAGTCTGTGAAAAAGCAAACTTCAACCATTGTGTTCTAGTTATCTTAATGAAGTATTTGCTTTTGTTTGTTTTACAGAAATCCTGTGTATTACGTGACTTAGACGTTGTGTCTCTAAATGAAACTAAGAAGAGAACCTGCTGTGCATTCTGAAATACTGTTTCTTATTCCATTTTCTCTTCAGGAAATAGCAAGTGTTGCAAAGGAACATAAAAGGTATTAAAAGTGAGCCTGTAATCCAAAAACAGTGTTTAAACGTCCTTTGTATTACACAGACTTCATTGCCAAACTTTTTTATACATTTATATTATATTTTCATATTTTTAATGTGAAGATAAAACAGTTGTCTGATTTTAGAATTATTAGATGCATCACAGGCTGACAGTGTTTGAATGCAAATGTTTGAAGAAATGAAGTCCAAGTGTACTAATTTTCTTATTAAAAAAATCCTTCACTTTTTTGTGTGTGTGTTATTTATACCAGTTTAGCAATACAGTGAACATTGACATCATCACACAAGCAACCTTCTGATATATTAAATCATATAATACCTCTTTAGGTACCTGATATTTACTGCAATCCCTCAAGACAAGTGTCAGGGAATTTCAGACATATACATGCTACTTCAGTACCCTTGAACAGGGACTCTGCAAAGGTGATGTCTGAGAGAAAGGGATGAACCATTTAAAGACTGGTTTGGGTTGGAAGAGATCTTGAAGATCATCTAGTTCCAACCTCTCTAATAAGGACAGGGACACCTTCCACGAGAGTATGTTGCTGGACCTTCCTAAGAATTCAGAAAACATGGAGCAACAGAATGCATCCAGTAATAATAATAATGTTACTGATATAAAATTTTATAATTCCTTAAAATAATTTACACAGGTGTTAGCAGCATGCCTGCATTTTCAAATGTTCTTTTTGTCACAAATTATCACAATGTTTGATTTTGTGATATATTTATGTTACTTTCTTAAAGTATAAATAGAAGAGGTATCTGATTCTGCTCATGTACATTTGTTTTATACTGACTTGTATCTTTAAAATCTGTGGAGAATATCTTATTTAATTTTAAACAAGGGCAGAGTCAGGATGCTGGTTACATTTTCTTTAATCAAAAGCAAAGCAAACACAACTCAAACCAGCAAGATAAGCAAAAAACAAACACAGGTTGGGAAATCTGAAGAATTGTGGCGATTATACTGTCTTTTCTTTTCCTTGCATAGGAGATGTTGTTTTGTCACCATTTGTGAATGGTGCTATTGTGCACAATGAATCGTGTTTTGATCCATCCCACCACATCCAAAATAACTTACCCCACAGGCTTACTGTTATGGAATGCCACTAACCTTCTGAAATATGCTTGCTTCTTTTTTTGAGGGCCGTTTGCAGATTGTCATAATATCAAACTATTATTAGACTTGGTGTTGAGAAAGGGAGCTCAACTGGAAAATGCTCCCTGAAGTACTTAGGACCAAATGTGCCTGAGCAGAGTGCCAGATTGATGTGCCCCTAGCCCGGTTAGTGTGCCTGCAGAAAGGGTGCAAGAGGATGGGCTGGGCTGTGTATTTACAGCTGCTCCTGACTATTCATCATGGCCAGTCACTAAAGCTTGTGCTTATCACAAAATCTGAAAACAAGGAACAAAGGATAACCCCTGCCTTCATTAAAACCGCAGCAGAGGAAGGAAATAGTGCTGGAAGGGGTTTTGAGAATGTCTGGGCTCTCATCATATCTCAACCTCTGATCAGCTGCCCCTGATGTAATGCCAGAAGATGGTCAGGGACCTGCAGTGGTAGAGATTTCAGAGTGTCTCTGAGTGGCAACAGTCCTTACTTAACTGGTTTGGTAAGCAGGAAATTTCCTAATATCTAACCTAACTGGTACACGTGGAAAATAGGTTCTCCCTTTCCTCTTGATGTAGGTAAACACCTCTGCCTGCCCCCTCTCCTCTCCTCTCCTCTCCTCTCCTCTCCTCTCCTCTCCTCTCCCGCCCTTCCTACCTTCTCTTGTAGTTTGGGTTTTTAGAATCTTTTGCTCTTTTTGTCTCCCTCCTCTTCAGGTTCTTGAGTTGGTTCTCAGCTATCCTGAACTGTAGACCTGAAACTGAGCAGACTATTCCAGTTTAAATGAAAACAGCAAGATAGATGTAATTTCTTTTTCATTATCTTAATTTTGATGCTCCTTTTTATGCATTCCAGCATCAGCATAATGCAAGGTAGCCTGGCACTGCTTGTGATCCATAGAATTGTTTTTTTTATCCTGCTACATACTTGTGCAGTTGGTTATTCCTTTGGATGTGTAAAAACCTTCTGTTTCTCCTTGTTCGGTGGCATTTCAGTTGTTCCAGTCTGCCAAGATCCCTCTGAATTGTAAAGTTGTGCTCCAACATAATTGGAGCCTCTTCCTATAGTCTCCAAATATAAGTGTGCACTGTTCAGTCATCAGTGATGTTGATGAAGGTCCTGGAGAGTTCTGGATCCAAGATGGATCTAAGTGAAATCCTGTTCAATGTATCCTTTCAACTTTGGAGTACTAATTATTTCCAAATAATTTTGTATTTATATTGCCTAGACTGTTCATTTGGGGTTTTTTTTGTTAAGAGCACATTATGATAAACCGTTTATGACCTCATCCACAAAGCCTGTTAAAACCTCCTTCTATAGTAGAAATTCACTTGATCAGTTTGTAGGGGTATTTCCTTCCCTCCTTTGAGAGAGATGCAATCCCTTTTGAGTTCTCTGGAGCCTCATTCTGTTGGTTCTTGAAGATAATCAGCAGCAATTCTAACATAGTTTGAAATACAAGGGAGTTCCACCAGGTCCAGTGTGTCCAAAAATCTTCAACTTACCTGTGTATTTTCCAGTTTATTTGTTCCTTTTTCTAGCCTTAGACTTCTGTTGGTGCTGCTAGTAGTGAAATCATGTTTGCCTCCTAAAATTGAAGGCTGAGGTTGAAAGTATCAGCTTCACCTGTAATGATTAAATAGAGTTTCACCTCTGTGGAATAACAGACCAATTTTTCCTTAGAATTCTTGCTATGCATCTTATCAACAGGCTTGGTAACTTTAAAATCCAATTTTCTAGCTTTCTGGGAGCTTATCTTTCAGGTTTTGTCCATACATAGTCTATATATTTATTAATAATTTAGTCATTTGACCTACTTTCTACTTTATTTCAGGTCATTGAAGATCTCATGATTCATCCAACTTAATCTTTATTTCACTTTCTTCCCCTCTTCTGGATAGAACAAATTCTGCAGTTTTGCCTTTCAGCAGTGCATCTCTGATGACTTTCAGCTGTCCTGAACTCACAGAACTTCAGCTACTAGTTCTCTAGATTTAAGCCTCCATGTAATTCCTCCTTCTTCTTCAAACAATGAAAATAGATTTTAAAAAGTCAGATTAATTTGTAATTTTGATTTCTTCTCTTTATAGCTAATGAGAATTTCAAATACAGGAATTTCTTCTATGCATTTTTTCTTCTTGCAGTTATGCTTAGCTATGATCCAGTCCCCCCTGAGGGCAATGCAGATATTCAGGTTCCCATAGCAGTTTTTGCAGGATGCTTCACCTAACACTCCATGAAATCCACAAGCACCATGAATGCTCTCCCTTTCACATGTCCTGGAGCAAAACAACTCCCCTTTTCCAAACATACTCATTGTGGACTACAGGAGTGTGCTGCTGGGGAAAAAACACCACTCTCACTAGAAAGGGCCAGTAAAGGTTCCAGTTGGACATCAGGAACAATTTCTTCATGGAAAGGGTTGTTAAGCATTGGAACAGGCTGCCCAGGGAAGGGATAGAGACACCATCCCTGGAGTGTTCCAGAAATAACTGGATGTGGCACTTAGAGCAGTGGTTTAGTTGACAAGGTGGTGTTTGGTCAAAGGTTGTGCTCAGTGATCTTGCTGGTCTGTTTCAACTTAAATAATTTTGTAATTCTGTGATTCAGACTAAGAAATTTAGGATCAGATTCTGAAATGATCACTGCATCTTCTGTTATATTCCACTGAACTTGTAAATATTAGGAAAATTGAGCCTTTGGTATATTAAGAAAAAAATAGGAACAAGGAATGCAAATTATTTGGGCTTTAAAAAAAAAATACCAAATATTATGGTTTTCCATGAAACTTACTGTATAAAGCTCAGTTTTATTTGATGAATGCACGCAACACTGTAAAGCATATTAGGAGACTCATACTAAAATGAGTTTGTTGTAAACAGTTCCTTTTCAGATGTTAGCACTGATACAAACTGAGGATGATCTGAAATGCTTTTAAAATAACGTTATTGGCAATGGAATAGACATATACTACAGTTACAGCCTGCTGCAAAAATGTTGTGAAATGTGCAAGTCAATTCGAAATACATTTAAAGAATATTTTCAGGAATCATTCTGAGTCCTTTTGCCATTGCTTATGGTTTTATGGCAAAAATCTGCTGTTGGTTCATAAAGACTGTCTCTGAACACCACCTGAAAGGCACACAGACAAAAACTAATGTGTTGTGTAACTAAGGCCCTGGCGCTCAGCTGGATTTGTTATTCAGGTCTGGTGGCTTCATTAGCATTGTACACCAGTAGGAGACTGGTAAGAGATCACACTAAGGCATTGCAAGACATCAGGAAAATTATCTCTAAAGTGTTAATTATACATAAGGTGCAGTTAAAACAAGAAATTTCTGTTATGTGCTGGAGATTTGAATGCCATTTATGTAACATTAAAATATATTCCAAGGAGGTGCATCTGGAGTACAGTTAGGACACTTAACAAAGTGACATTTAAATACTAGTGAGCATTATGAACTCTCTGCCTGGAGACAACGGAATGAAATTTAGATAGTATCTAGAAATTACATTTTTTTAAAAATGCACATTGTTCCAGTAAAATGGTTACAAGTGGGCTGGGTTTTCACTGGTTGGAGAGAACACAAATGTGGTTATGAGAAGGCAGTTTTAAAGGCCACAGGACATCTAGTACAGGAAGAATGAAAAAATGTTTCAAGAAAAATCAACAGTAACTATTTCTGTGTGAAAGATGCTTTTCTTCCCAGACAACAGAAGTGCTTGATGTCTGAGAGAGACATACGCTGTGAGATGGTATCTCTCCTGGAATTAATGGTACCCAAGATAATGTTTAAGAACAATTCCTGACAGACTAGTGCTTCAGGTCCTGGTGAATCTCAGTCTGATCTGATCTGATCTGCTTTACATACTGCACCTGGAAATCTCATCAAGCCTGAATAAGCTAAACCGATGCTTTCCATATTTCAGCAATAGTGCTCATAGCAACAGTGTGCAAGTTCACTGATGACCCAAAGCTGTGAGGAGTGGCTGATAGCCCAGAGGGCTGTGCAGCCCTTCAGAGGGACCTCTGAGGTGGGAGAGATGGGCAGAGAAAACCTGCCTGAAATTCAGCAAAGGCAAATGCAGGGTCTTGTACCTGGGGAGGAATAACCCCAGGCACAGCACAGGCTGGGGGCTGACCTGCTGGGAAGCAGATCTGTGGAGAAGGACCTGGGGGTCCTGGTAGACAACGAGCTGCCCATGAGCCAGCAGTGTGCCCTGGTGGCCAGGAAGGCCAATGGTGTCCTGGGGTGCATTAGGAAGAGCATTCCAGCAGGTTGAGAGAGGTGATCCTGCCTCTCTACTGTGCCCTGGTGAGGCACATCTGGAGTGTAGTGACCAGTTCTGGGCTGTGTCCAGTTCTCAGTACAAGAGAGACACAGAGCTCCTGGAGGGGTCCAATGGAGGGCAACAAAGGTGATTAAAGGGCTGGAGCATCTCTCTCATGAGGACAGGACAGGCTGATGGAGCTGGACCTGTTCAGCCTTGAGAAGAGAGGGGA
The DNA here is from genome assembly GCA_025920805.1 of Petroica traversi. Lineage (NCBI taxonomy): Eukaryota > Metazoa > Chordata > Aves > Passeriformes > Petroicidae > Petroica > Petroica traversi. The sequence goes on from JAHLSL010000019.1 coordinate 6,161,467, forward strand.
GACGACTGAGGGGGCTTTATCAATGTTTATCAGTACCTAAAGGGAGGGTGCCAAGAGGACAGATCCTGAGTGATCTGTCTCTGAGTGAAGTCAAGCCATAGGACAAGACGCAGTGGGCAGAAACTGAGGAACAGGAAGTTCCACCTGAATGTGAGGAAGAACTTCCCTACTGTGCAGTGACCGAGCACTGGAACAGGCTGCCCAGAGAGGGTGTGGAGTCTCCCTCACTGGAGATATTCTAGAACTGTCTGGATGCAACCCTGTGCCATGTGCTTTAGGATGACCCTGCTTAAGCACGGAGGTTGGACAGGAGGACCCCAAGTGGTCCCTCCCAACCTGACCCACTTTGTGATACTATTTTGTACTTCAGTAGCTGAATTCAGTGAAGTTGTTGAAAGGCATTTGGTGAACTCGGTAAAAGGAAAACAGCTTGGAAAAGAAGTATCTTTTCAATGTAAATGTTTAAAATTTTTAAAGCAGACTGTTCTGGTAGGTAGCATCTAACTGTAGCATGACAGAGTGTAGCAAACGAAGGTTTCTCACAGTGTTGGGAAAACCCAGTGCCACACTGCATAGCTAAAGCATAGACCCACAGCATAGTGAGCTTCAAACCAACCTAGATCCACTTAAAGCAAGGTAACTTGGGTTTTCTGTAATTTATGTTGCCTGGTTTCCACAGTCTTTGTTTCATCTGGGAGACCATGGATAAAGTCCCAGTCTCTGTTTGCAGCACAGCAGAAGAGTGTGTCTGTCTCGGCCCTCCTCGTGCTGGCACTGCTGTGGCACCAGCAGTGACAAAGGCACGCAGCAGCATCTGGCCCTTCACCCAGGCCATGAGGAAGGGTGAGCAGCAGGAGAGCTCTTGGTACCACAGCTCTTTCCTGAGCTCTGCCATCCCTGTTCTTCTCAAGGATAGATGGAGGAGTTGGAGCCTGGAGAGAGATGTTGGCTGTGGATGTTATCAGTCGTTTTGCTAATCACTGCAAGGCCCTTTTAAGTCTCTAGTCAACAGTAAAGGCTTAAACGTAGCCAAGTTTACTGCAATAAAATAAACAGTTTTGACACAGAAGTGAACAAAATAAACTTGAGCACAGTACAGTGCAACCACCCAGGAGTCAGTTTTTCTGGTTTAATTTCCCAGAGTTTCTGCAGTCCGGCAGCCTGGAGATCAAAATGCATAAAACAAAGGATAACATTAAATAAAGTATCTTACGAAGATCATATAAGATTTCATCACATAACCCACTTTGAAGAGCGAATGACTACAAACGTTCCCATGGTCTGAATACCTTTGAATACGCAATACATGTAATACCTGCGTGTGCAGTAAGAGTGGCTTCCGCGCTCAGCCTGCATACATGAACTCACACGTATATTCATGACTCACAGGTGAAAACCAAAGTCGCAGCGCGGGCTGCACGTCGGGCGAGCGGTCGGAGGGTGGAGTGAGAGGGACGGGCTGGGCTCCTCCGGCGGCTCAGGCTGCGGCTCTGGCTCTCCGCGCCGGGCGGGCGGGC
>JAHLSL010000019.1:6163383-6184982 GCA_025920805.1 Petroica traversi
CTGTGCCCCCGTGCCTTGCTTTGCACCAGCATCTCCGGGTGCTGTGCACCCGTGCCTTGCTTTGCACAGAAATCTCTGGGTAATGTGCCCCCGTGCCCCTCCGTGTGCGCGGAGGGCAGCTCGGGGTATCCTGCTTGCTGTCAGCAGCCTGCCCCTCTGAGAGAGCTCTTCGCCGTCGCAAATTAAGCATGGAAGGGCATTTTCAGCACCGGAGATCCGGTGTGTTGATGAAGTGATGCTACAAGGCCAAATAAGAAGGGATACTAAATAGCCGAGTGGGCTAAATCCCTACTGTTACAATTCTCTGAGAAAGCCACGGACGTGTAAAAAAGGGAGTAATGTAAGAAGCCTTTAGAGTCTCCAGATAACTTTTTATTACAGTTCACTTGGGTGCTCACCTGCCGTTTCCAAGTCTGCAGCTTTTTGTTTACTCCAGGAAATACGAATCAGGTCTGACAGAACAGCTACGACAGCACCGTTTTACCTTTCCTAGATCCGTGTCTTGGAAAGTAATGTGTCGGCACAGGGAACTGGGGAAATATGGGAAATTTTTCATAAAGGCTCAGACAACTGCTTTGTAATAATGTGTATGTGCATTGCATGGTAGCTCCATGAAAACTGTCCAGCTCTCTAAAGGAATGCAGAAGATAACTCACAAACTGGGAAAAAAAATCCAGGCTTTTTAATTCATTAGCTTATGAAGGCACTATGTACTTTTACAATGTAATAGAGCAGTTCTTGATTTATCAAGTTTTCTCTTGATTTGAAAGGCTAAAAATGAGCACAGGCATCGTCCTCTGTTACTCCCCAGTGTACAGGTCAAGACCAAGACTGTTTTATTACTTAACTGCAGTTTCCATAATGCAGTGATATTTGACTTTGCCCCTGGATTATGCAGTATTTTTCCTTTCACTTGTAGTGCTTCCTTAGAGCTGGGACTCAGGAGCAAGTTAAAGAACTGGGTTTTTTGCTTTTTTAACTGCATCTGCTTGTTCATCATACTGTCAGATTTATGCTGTCCTGTGAGAATGGCAAGGCTGGTATGTTCAGGAGTTCCTCTTGGTAATACCTTCTGTCACTAGGAACAGCTAAGATGGCCTCCAGTCACTGCACTTAAGGCTGTCAATTTACTTGAGTCTCCTGGCACTGATTCAGGCTTTAACAGGATGTATATATTGATGATTTATTAATTTCCCTCTCTGTGTGTTCTACCTCCCAATCTCCCTGCTCCTCTCGTCTTTCTTTGGTGGAAGGCACCTGAAAAAGCTTTGTGGGTAGAGAAAGTTTGTGGGTTTTGAAGCAAGCAGTTGTTGGGTGTTTTTTTGAGGGGTTTCTTCTGTTGGACCTGTTGATGGGAATATCCCATAATCATTGGGGGAACAAAGATGTTGTGGCGTTTGTGCAAAGGCTTTTTTGTCCTGTGTGCCTCATTTCAGAACATATGAGAGGCGAGTGGATGTAAACAGCCCTGAGCTCTTCTGCCCGTGCCCTGAGATGGCCAGACATGAGGCAGCTGTTGGTGTAGGTGTCCTGCAGTAGAGGTTCAGCCCTGCACTAAGCCCTGCCAGGAGGCAGGCTCAGGTAGAGCTCTGTCTGAAGGGCTTTGGGTTGGAGCTGATTTAGGTCTGCCCAGTTCAGTGGCTCGTGGGTCTGGTTTTGCCTACTCAAATGCAGGTACTTTTAACTTCCAGCACTACAGACGGCAGACAAATCAATATTTTAAGAAGAACACAGACGCCATGGTCTTGGGGATATGAAGAGCATGCTCTTCCTTTTTCCAAAGGAAGTTGTCTTGCAATAAGAGAAAGCAACCATGAATCAGCGCATAGCCTTCTAAACGAGAAAAGTTGGGAATGTGCAATGTTTGCAGAATTGACTGGAGCATGGGCTGTTCTCGGGTGGTAGCTCTGCATCCCTGTTCTTGTCTTGCAAAGTTAACAAGTGGAGCTCTGTCAGAAATTTTCTTGATGCAGTGCTGAAGCAAATAAATGCATAGTCCAATCCAAATCTGTGTCATCCAATGCTCAGGAAGTTTAAGGCTCCTTCTCTTAGCAAGGTAGTGTCTTGTGCCAATTTTATCAGGGTGTGGTTCTTATCGTTGGGTCAGGGTTTGTTTGCACAGAAATGGCCTCAAGTCTTCTTCAAGTGCTGAATTCCTCTCCAGATCAGCAGAATCTGCATGTGTTTCATGCTGTTGGAAATCGAACCACCTGTAGATGTCTGTCTTCAGTCACCTTTTGATTCTGTGGTTGGCCTCTGTAGCAGCAGTTTCTTGGCTGTTGTTTCAGTTTTCATGAGGTTTTGTGAAAGCCAGAATTTGTTTCTTCTGGCAGACCAGGATGTAAGAGAGGATTGTAAAGCTAGAGTTGTATTTTCTTCAGAAGATGCTAGTCTTGTTTCTGCATTTCTTAATGAGTTTAGCACTTGGTGGGTAAAGTTCTTAGATGACACCCACACAAGATCTCCAGTTCTGCACTGTTGCTTCACCTTCTGGCCTTTCAGTATTAAGCAGAAGAATGGGAATGATCAGTTCAGTTTTATTCTTCGAGCTTGGATGTGCAGCTCCTGGAAAATTGCCCTTAAGTAATTCAGTTTGATTTCTTGACAGGATGAAGTTATGAAATATTTATGTGCACTAAATTTGGTCCTCTGCTGAGAAGGGAGGGTTTTTTCTCGATGGTATGGGAGGAAGTTGTCTTTTGTTACATCAAGATATAGTTGGAAGTAGTTAGGCATTTGTGCCTACCTTATCCGTCTAGAAATGATAAATATGTCACCTTCTGGGGTTTTTTTTCTAGATTTTGAAAACTTGAAAAACTTTTCCGTTGTTTTTTTTTTTAGATTTTAAGACTGGTTGTCTTTCAGGTTATGCATTTGGATGCTGTTAAGTCATAAATCTTGTTTGAATGTGTTCATGCGTTTTATTGTTTTGCTGTTGAATTTTGTTATATTAATTGAACAAATAGACTGAAAAACAATCCAAACCTGTCAGTCTTGAAGGAAGCAAATGTGTTTGTTTAGTTTTTTTTTCCTAACCTTCATAACAACTTGAATGTTTTTAGATGATAACTGAAACACAAAACTGCTAAAAGAGTGCTAAACACCCTACCAGAGAAAATGCGTGGACTCACGCTGTGGAATTCAGTGAGTGGGCTCTTTCAGATGAAAAGAAGCAAGACTTGAAGAGCAAGAGAGGAGTGAGCTTTGTGCTGTGTTTTTCCTGTCCTCCCCCCTTTCCACCCCCTAGTCCCGTTTTGCATTGTCCCAGCTGAATCCCACCCCAGTGAGAGACCTGTGGGTGGGTTCAGTGGGGGAAAGATTTTGCTCTGGGAACCCGCAGCAGAAAGAGATCTTATCACAGTGTGGTTGTTGCAACAGGGCAAAAGGTGAGCATGGCTGGCCTGGGAGAGCCAGGGCTGCACGTGAGGCTGGGCTTGGCTCTCCTCAGACCATCAGGAGAAAAAGCTGATGGAGAAGCTGTGGCTCTGTCTTGTTGCTAATGCGGAAATGATGTTGTGTGTGGTGATCTCAGGGCTTTAAATTTCTGGTAGTTATTTTTCTAAGGATAATTTCGGAGGGTAAAAGACAAATGCTATCAAGGTTAAGATCTGGAAAATATTGCTTTGCATAGTGCTCAGCTTTAGGCCAAGCTTTTTTTTTTTTGTATGCTTACTGCTCCCTTCAGACTCCCAAGAGCCTGTCATTCTTTTTCTTAGTGGAACTCCCTTTTTCCCAGACAGTCCTACTGTGTTTTCACAAGTAGAGATCAGCCTTTGCTTGTAGGTATTTTTTATGCATATATTGGATATGAACTGGAAGAGTTCACAGAATTTCCCAGTTTGTGTACAAAGATTAAGTTTATGGGATTAAAAGGCCATGTGGTCCTCTGATATTTTTTTTTTTTTCATTTTTTCCTAAGTGATGTCTAGGAAAAAAAATTATGCAGTGATGCTGTTGGGATCAAATATAGTGGCACTTGACCTCAGTTCACAGAGAAGTGATTCCCTACTGTGCATGGTGGGGAAAACATGCTGAACTTTCCTGCAAGGGAGATGATGGATCTCAGTGAGACACTGAGACAGTGAGGGAAATTCTTTCTTATGCATTGTAAATGTGCTGTAAGATGAAATGGCAGAATTGGTGGCTATAAAGAAAGGAAAAATCTGTAAAAGGGATAACAGATGTAAAAGGTGTTTTTCTTCCTTCTTATGGTTAGGTGAACTCCTGTGCACATCAGTAGTGGGTGAATAATGAGTTTGTACTGCTGTTGCTCCTGGGGACAAAGGGATTTTATTTAGTTTTACTTCAGATTCTCTTTTTCTCTTCCATTTCAAAACTTTCTCATGGTGACAACTGTCTACTCCAGCCATGTTCAGGGGACTATTGTTCTTTTCGGCACATTACTGTAGAGCTGATTCCAGTTCTGGAAACTAAGCACCCTCACATCTTATCAAAGAACATCGTACTCAATAGAACAGCGTGGCCGTGTACATAATGAAAATTTTGCATTGCGTCACTCCACAAATGCGGGTTATCTGTGCAGCTGAACAATACTTTGAAACTACAAAGAGACTTATTCTTTAAAGGTCTGAATGCTGCTATCCGTGTTTTAATTGTCTTGAATGACCTCGTTCTTTTGAGAAGCTAGTGCAGTGTATCTCAGTAGCCTGCTATTGAATAAATCTTTAAAAGGCATCATGTGGGAGTAGAGCAAAGCTTTTGAACAGACCAAGAAGGAGGTTTCAGATATGCTCAGACCCTGGGCAATGGCCGTGTTCTGATTGCCCACTGTAGGTGTGGCTGCCTTGTCCACTGAGGTGTGGTAGGTGATAGTTCTTACGTGTGGGGAAGGCAAGAGGAGTGTTTGATTTGACAGCAAATATCCTCAAGATATGTTTTAGCCACATGGCTGGATTTCTTCCTTAGGTGCTGAACTGCTTTGAAACTCTGACTTTACCCTGTGTGTTCTGCCATTAAAGAATAATCCCAGTAGCATCTCCTGCTTGCTTGCTCTTATTTCTGCCTTGACTGTGCAGTCTGCTATTTCCATCAAGACAACTGAACAAAAAAAACAATTGACAGGCTGCCACTAAACACTGCTCCTGGGTTTTTGTTTTGGTTGGATTGTTTTTTTTTCCTTTTCCCCTGCTGGCAGAGATGTATTCCAGAAACATTTTAGTGAAAAAGCTTTTAATTCATTTAAAACCTGCAACTGACTGGTGTCTGTGCCTTTCTGGAGATGGAGGCCAGTACCTTGGCAAAACCTATTCCCAGGAGTACCCTGGACTTCCAGTGAGGTAGATAAAGAGCTCAGCATCATAGCCATTTTAGTAGTGTGCATTGTGTGTTCTTAACCAGGCATTTGATCACTCGGTAGTGTGTTAGAGCTGCTAGGATGGATAATAGTTACATTGCTCTTATTTCTTGTGTGCCTAATAAATGTTCATATTCCTCTCTGTTATTCAAGGCGTGAAACTACTAGCTAGTAGTTTGTTTCAGTTTCTAAAGTCTTGATTCTGTGAGGTGAAGCCTTCATGTACATAACTGGACAAACACTTCCTGGATTATTATGTAGTTCAGGTATTGGAAGGTGAAATACCGTTAGTCTTTTCTTAACTGGAATTCAAGTGCTATAACTGTAAATTCACAAGAGTTTTTGTTCCCCCCCCCCCATTTAAATTACATCTAGCTTTCAAATAAAGCACAACATACACATAAAATCTAAGGTATTAAGATGCCTTGAACTGTTAGTCAAGCCCTTAATCTTAAAACAAATGTGGTGTGATGAATCATATGCTGCAGTTGCAAGGAATGATACAAGTCTAGCATAGGAAAGAAGGCTTTCGTTGTTTTCTGCTTTGTCTGTAAGTGCAGTTTTGGGACTAGGTGTTCCTGGCTTCAGTGATTACGTGAACTGGCACTCCCTGTAATGCCCCAGCAAAGGCAGCTGTGCCAAGACAAAGTGCTGGAGGATATTGGGCAGCATGGATTGGTGCTACAGGATTTGATGGAAGTTGTGGGAAGAGCTGCAGTGTGTTCCAGTCATTCCAGTGGTGGTTTGTCAGAAGCAAAGGGCATGGGTGTTGCTGTATTTCCTCTTGGCATTAGGAGGAACAAGTTGGTTGGATTAGGGAAGCTTAAGTCGCTCCCCTATAGGAAAATATTCATCATCTTAATGTGGATTGCATATGACTCAAAACCAGCCTTCATAAAACTCCGTGAGCCAATATTTCAAGTCTGACATTTTTTGCTTTTAATGGTGCTTCTCTTTGGAAAGAGTTTTATGTAGCATTTGTGGTTTGTGATTTTCATATCATTTGCAGTATGAAAAACCTGTGGAGCGAATTTCCCTGTGCCTCCACCTGTGAGCCACGTCTGCTCATCTAAAGGGCTTAGCACAGAAAGGTAAAATTGAGGTGTATAAGCAGATTGCAGAGTGTCTTTGCTAAAGATCAGAGCCACATCTGCACTGCGGTCTCTGAGGCAGTGTGCAAGTTGGCATAAAACTAATAAATCACAGCTTTGTCAGGGCACCTGTGTACTTGGCTGAGGCTTTACACCAACGAGAATAGCTGCTGTGTCTCAGTATCTCCTGTACTGCTGCTGTTTGATGTATTGCCCTGCCAGGTTTGGTGCTGCTTGCTGGGGAGAAGGGTCTTCCTGGGGCTGGGGGGGCTGTGGAGTCCAGCCTCTCCTCATGCTTCAGGTTGCCTGTTATGCCAAGGGAGGTGCTCCTGGGACTGCAAAATGCACACTTAGTGGATCAAGCCATGATGAAGACCCAGAATGCCAAGCCATAGCTGCCAGAGCTGTGTGTTTGGGGGGTGTGGGGGGCCCTGTGCCAGGGATTGTAGCATCTACACACCAAGGCAAGAGCTGATGTGCCCTCAGTAGAGGAGTGGATGGTGATTTTGCCAGGAAAAGCATCAAATCTTGTTGCAGGGGAGAAGGTCACTTGGAGCTTCCTGGAAGTGCAAACCTTCAAGAAATGCAAAATTGCTTGACAAGTGTCCTTTTTGGTTTGGGGTTTTTTCTTTCAGGATGTTATCACCTTGTGTAATCACAGAGAACTTGGATGTGTGCATATTTCCTTGGTCTGTGAGAATGTCACTGGGCTTCTACGAGAATCAAGAATAAAGATTTAAACATGGTCTCAGAGGCTGGAAGATGCCCAAGAGCTCAACCTGATGAAGTTGATACAGGAGTTGCTTCATACCAGGGCTGTACCTTAGTGACTCAAATGTTATATAAAACACAACAAGCTGCAATTCTGTTTGTGAAATGAGCAGGGAAAACACTGTGGTGGTGACAAGTAACTTCGGGCATTTCTCCTTATAGTCAGAGATGGGAGAATGGGAAGAAAAGCTGAGTAAAGAAGTAAAAGCCCCTTTTGATGGGCTATTATTTGCCATGTGCTGCTTTGCTTTCTGTCTTGGTGCCCTCATGGCAAAACGTCTGTCTGGCAGGGATGAGGACATGGCTCCATGGGTGACAGGTTTCCAGGGACAGGCTGGGGGACTGCAGCCACTGTTTAGGGAAGCACTGTCTGGGATATAGTGTTGGGGTGTGCATCTTCTGAAGGTGATGTGCAGGACTAGAGGCTGTGTGGGGACACCATTCTGCTCTGCAAGGAGGACATGGGCTAGTTGCACAGAGTATAGAGATGAACCACCCAAAATTGAGTGAATGAGCCTTCACTCTGCCCTGCAGGGACAGGCTGTGTGCCCAGGGCTGACCCAAGGGCACAAGTGGAGGAAGATCCCTGCGTGTAACATAAGCAGTCATTTCAGAACTGCCCCTGGCTCAGTGTTGTGCTGCCAGGGCTGTTGCTGGGCACTGTATGAGCTGAGCATGTTTGCCTTGCAGCTGGGGGTTTGTAAGAGCTATGCAGTCTAAATGCTCAAGTTACTAACTTCCAGGAGCTGTTTCCAAGTAGCCCAATGCTTGGATACCCCCTGCTCCTGTGTTTGTTTTTCAGTTTGCAGCTTTTCTGTTGTTGTGGTTCCAACTGGCAGTTTTGCTTATTTGCCCCACTGAAAGCTATTCTTGTTGCTTCCTGGCACCTCACCATTTTGGAGATGAAGGAGGTAAGATTGGGGTGGGAAAATATAGGAAACTTTTTCCTTAAGGAGGATGAAAAAGGAGATATGGGAGACAAATGCTTCTTATTGTCCAGCTTTCCTGTTGCATTTTGCAGTGTATTCCTTTAGGACATGGTGGCTTCAAGGAACCCTTGGCTCCAATCTGTGTCATTTGTTCCATGCCCCAGGCTACTGTCCTGCACTTGTGGGCTTCCAGGAGGTGTTGCAAGGTTATCTGCAAGGTCAGTGTCAGGTTAAAACTCTCAGCAGTGTCCAGCAGTGGCAGAATGGAGCAGTGCAAGGAGCTGCTTCTCTTTTCCTTTCTTGTCTTCACAGAGGCTAGTCCTTCTTTTCATCCTTTCCATCTGTTATGCTGTCTTCTTCCAGCACCTGTGCAAACTGTGCTTCTCCATCCCTTCATACCCTCATCTTTTTGCTCTGCCCTGTTCTTTTTCCCTCAGTGTGGAGGAAGTTGGGGCGTCCCAGAGAGAGTGTGGTTCTTCACTGTGTGTGTTCCAGGAGGGATAGCTGCCTATGTGCTCCCAGAAGTGAGAAAGCAAGCAGGGAAAGTTATGTTAGGCATTTCTAGAGACTTCAGTGTTTCTGGTCACTGAAAGCAAAAGCTGGAATTGCAGCTCAATGCTGTTGGAAGGAGATGCAATTTCTTCCCCACTGCAGAGGGAGGGAGGCTGATATCAGTGCAGAAAACATGGGATCTCCCCCTGTGGAGTCCTGCACTTTGCTGTTGACATGATGTTTTGTTTAACTTCAGTGAAGGGAGTTTTGCTGGAAGGACTCAAATGTCAATTGATAGACATTGCATGTAATGTTCCTTTTCTCAGCCCACACTGATTGCTGGCTTGACCTGGAGAATGAAAGTGGTCATGCTGTGTATTTGTAGGAATAACAGTAATCCTTGTCCATTTGTGATATGAGGTGATGAGCCAAAAGGAGAATCTTAGGTGCATATCCTTGCTGAAAGACTGGCTTTCAAAACGTTTAATTATTCCTACTTCTTTCTTAACGCTGTTTTTGTTTAGGCTTCTGTATATTAGAAGAACAAACTGCTCTGTTTCCTCTTTGAAGGGGCCACAAGCACACACAGAGCTAAATCTGAGATCTTACCTGAGTTGCACTGATGTAATTTCATTATGGCCAGATATTTTTTTTCCTGTCTTGATCTCTGAATGTAAAGCAGAAAACTCATAGCAGGAAAATATAAAAAGCATCAGCACATGTGTGACTCAGAGAGGTGAGAAGGCTCAAAATATGAAATGTAGTTTCACACACGTGTTGCTGCAGCCCCTGCCCTCAGGATGTGGCTGCAGACCAGCAGCAAAGCTGTAACAGCACTGCAGCCAAATGTAGGGCGGGCTGGAGGAGATTTTTCTGTTGCATGTCTTATGGGTTGCAATGTCAAATATCATTTGGATTCCTGTCAATGTATAACAAAATATCTTAGGACCAAATTGCCTGTGGGCAAAGATAAATGTGCCCTCAAGGGGAGAGTGAGGCATGATGGGCTTTTTTATTATTCACTGTGTTCTGCATGCTGCTTACCAAAAGTAAAAGCTTTCCTTTCCACTGGAGGGGGGGTTGTTTTTTGAGTTTTTTTAATGTGCCTTCTTAAGGGGATAGAAATATTATCAAAGAGCTGTTAAGAGCTGGTATTCACTTGTCCCTTACATTTTATTAAAAGCAAATCCATTTGATTATACCTTGAGCTTAAGTGTCGATTTCTCTGAAACAATGGAAATAAATTGCATGGATTAAGACTGTCCCTGATCAGAAAAGATGCAAGGCCTGCTGTGATTGTATTCCTCCTGTTAGTATTCCCATATTACTTAGATACTGTCCCAGGATGTAACCAGACCAAAGAAGTACCTAATTAGAGCTGAACATCCATACTTCTGTCCCTGTATGCAGTCAGCCCACGTTTGAAGAGGCATTACCTGCTTATTAGTGATACTTGAATATTTCCAGTTTGAGCAGAAGGGGGATATAGCTAAAATGCAGAGGCAACAGCAGCTCCAACAATCCATTAGTGCCTGCTTGGACTGTGAGGGCATGGGGAGGTGGGTCAGGCCACTGGGCAAGCAGCCAGGTGGCAACCCCACTTCAGAGCAGAGCTGAACTTTTGTTCACTTCCAGCTGTTTTTATTTCATCCTTTACCCAGGCTGCAAGAAAGACGAGAGACAAATTAAATTGTAATGATGAGTTCTCTGAAAGCCAAAGAAAACTATGCTTGAGCAGCTCCTGCATTTGGGGCACTTTATTTTTAATTGGGAGCTTATCCAAGATGCCCCAAGTTCAAGCAGGGATCTCTGCTGTGCAACACAAAGTGCCATAGTGTCCCTTTAGGACTTGGGATATATAATGAGAGGATAGAGCGTGTTTACTTGGATGCTATTTTAAAATATCATCTAATTATAAATAACTGTCAATGAGAGCTCCTAGCTCTCATGCTGTGCTCAGGAAAAGTCTGAATGAATAGGCTGTTTCTCTGTCTGCCAGGGCAATCTGGAATCAAATTCTAGCTCTTAAATGTATGAGGTTGGTAGGGTTAAAATTTTCTTCATCAGCATCCCAGCTCTGGGAAGCTTTACCCAGCCTTCCATGACCACACTGCCAACCACTGCCTGAGACTTGTGCAGTAGCAAAGGTGTGTGGCCATCTCTGTCTTGATCAGCTGAAGCAACCATTCTGTATCTGTGCTTGGACATAAATAGGAAGTCAGTGACAGTGTGCTAAGTGCAATGCTAAATGCTGACCTCCCACCTCTTAAGTATTCAACCTCTCCAGCTGGGCACCTGATGCTAAACAGGCACTTGGAAGTGTGTCCTCCAGTATTTACAGACACATCTGAGCAGGAGCTCTCTAGATTGAGGAACGCCTGCCTCTAGTGAAAGAGAACCTCAGCTCTCTTAGTGAAGTATTTAAAGGAGCTGATTTGGATGGCAGCAAGCTGCTCAGAGGTCCCATTACTGCTGTGTTTTTCCTTTGGACAGGTAGTCCTGTTGTTCTCTTTATCTGTACCTATCAGACTGCTTTTGAAAGCTACTCTTTGCATTCATTTCCAGGCCTGGTGCCTTGATTGCAAAGGGCAGATAAATATTTTTAACTTTTTTACCCCCTCGATTTTGGCCATGAGAATTCAAAATGGAAAATTTACTACATGTTGGGATCAAATTAATTCTTTTCTCTCACTCCCTATGGTAACGATAAACTAGGCTAGAACCTCTCTTGCATGCAATGAAAAGTTACTTTGCTTTCTCCTCAATATTTCTACCCTGTGACCATTTTAAGTGCAGTTGAACTTGTCATTCCTTGCTTTTTTCTTAGACTTCAAAACTAGAGAGCTTTTTTCCATACAAATTTAGGTTTTTAAGGAACTGAATGGTTGTAAGATTTTTCTTTTCCTTCCTTTTTTTACCATGACAAGTAATATTGCCTCTAATAGTTGGCACATATTCAACATGTTGCAGAGTATCAGAATAGTTGAAAGAATTGCTGATATTTTCTAGGCTGTTTTACGTAACCATGGTGTTTGACTGTTTTGTTTGATCAATCATCAGACTAAATCTGTCATGAGGATACAGCAAATCTGCAGTTACATCTGATAATGCTCAGTATTAATAAGAAGAGTAATTATGGCAGCAACAGAAAGTTACTCTGTTTTGGAATGTGAATGTTAAGATGTTGTTGTAGTGAGTGGTTTTTTCCCCCTGTGTGGGAGTGAAGAGCAGTCTGTGTTGAAAGATGTGTTTTGGCTTGTTTGGCTTGAATTCATAAAAAGTAAGGTTTCTCATTCTGGGATGTTAGTTTTGAAGGCTTGAAATAAACACAAACAAAGCTCAATGAAGTCTGTGTTGTTACTACTCTCGTTTTTTTTCTCACTAGTTTCTTATGAACACAAAGAAAGCAAGGTGCCAAGGCTCAAACTGTGAGATTGCTGAAGCCAACAGAGAGTTTACCATCAGTGGCAGTGGCACCAAAATTCCACTTACTGCTTTATTAAAATATTTGTTCTTCTCTTCCCTGCAGTAGGTCAAACAGGTTTTTTTGAAGACTTGCTGAGATGCTGTCTCTGTATATTTGCAGCTGGGGAAAAGCTTGCCTTGGAACAAACCGGATTTTTCAGTGGATTAATCTGTCCCATAGCTTTGTAATGAGATTATGGTTTATGCTGATTTGTTGCAGCAGTACTGGTATATCCAGTCATTCCAATAGCAGAATGCTAATGCCAGAGAAATATATCTGTCTTCTTGCTGGCAGGCATGAAAAGAATAGGTGGTTGGGAGTCTCTGCTCTCCTGTTAGGTATTAGTGGGTGATAGCTTGGGTTCAGCATCAGTTGGATTGATGCAATTTGATTTTATCAAACTTTTGCAGAGGGATTGGGAATTGCAGAAATAAAGCCTTATCTCCCTTCTCTTGATTGTGAAATATTTAATGGTTGCCCAGAGCAAAGTCTGATCACAGTACTGTGGGGCTGAAGGATTACATCAATGCACAAAGTACCCCAGGTAGTAATAAAAAGCTGTCTGAGGATGATGCTGTCCTTGCTCCTTCCTCACTGAGCAGGAAGGGTCAATGAAGCAAACTGGATTCCCTGTTCAAACAACTGAAAATTGTTGCAGTGCAGCCAACAGCAGTTGTGTTTCATCCAAGGTGTACAAGTGGCAAGAGACTTCATCTGGGACAAACTATTTCTTGGGTAGATGCATCTTGCCCAGCTCTCCCTGAAGCTGCAGGAAGATTCAGTGTCCCTCCCTCCACCATCCAAGGTGGAGACAAGTGTAACTGCTGGTGGCAGACCTTGCTGCAGATGAGCAGCTTTTGGGCAGCACTATGGGCTGGATGGGGTTGGACAAGGCTCATGGACATTTCCTGCATTGTCTGGGCAGCAAATTAACAAAGAGATGGCATGGAACTGTTGGTGAGTTTGTGAGGCACAATCTGAGCTGGATTTGATGCCTAGCTCTCAAATAAAAATATTTTTAAAAAATATAAAAAGCACATTTTAATCTGTTTTGTAATGAAAAAGCAACTCTGAACACGTAGGTTGAATCTTAATCTGACAGAGAGCCCACAAGAATTTCGGCTAATTTTGCCTGAGCTTCTGTGCTTTACTTAAAACTTTTACTCATTTCATGTTTTGGGCATCTTAAAATCAAAATAAGTATGAATCCTTATACTGTCAAAGGAAACTTTTCACCCACTGGAAGACATGAGGTCTGTGCTGCTGATGGAAGGTCAAGTCTGTATGACTCTGGATTTATTTTTTTTTCTGAGAGAGGAGGATTAAGTTGCAGTTTGAATCATGACAGAAATGCTGGTTGATCCAGATAATAGGAAGCAGCACAAATGAATATGCTGCAGGAATGGCAGTGTTAAATGAAAGCATATATTGAACACTAATTAGTAATTTGTTTGAGAAGGAAGAAGGGAAACTGGAAAGTGAAGCTGATTATCAACTGCCCTAGATACCACTGGATTTTTTTTCTAGATCTTTGTTTTGCAAGCTCAAAAGATTGTGTAGCTGGGTACAGAGCCTTCTGCTTTCATCTTTTCCACTATGCTTAGACACAGAAAGTCAATTGAGACCACTGCCAGGCTTTCCTAATGAATCTGTCCACTTTAAATTAAAAATTTAGTGCACTACATTATATAGCCCTGAGGTGTTTAAATTTTAATGTGGGTTGGGTATGTTTTGGTTGGGGTTGTTTCTTTTTTTTTCATCTTACTCCTAGAAACTACAATATTTGCTCCTAGAAATTACTATGTTTACCCTTTTAACTTAGTGGCAGTCTGTATTTAGACTTTGCATGATACACTCCCACACAAGTTGTTATGCTTTCTTTTAAACAAGGAAGTTTCTCTGATCAGCTTGATTTTAATTTTTTAATAAAACTTTTTTTGTGTCTGTATGGAATAAGAAAGTGAGACTGATAATATGAAGCGGCTTTCAGAGTAGGTTTTTCTTCAGTAGTAAGTAGTGTTTTCTGCAATTGCATGCTCTTTCTACTTCTCTGCCATTAGACCTTTTATGCAAGGGTAGCTCTTCCAAGCATCTGTTCAGTCATAGTGACATTAAAAAAAATTCGATTTTTGTAGGTCTAATGTTGCTACAAGTGGGCTTTATCATGTAGGAAAATATTTCTGGGGTTTTATTCCCCTTCCTTTAAGGAATATTACAATAACGTGAATATTTTCCCTACACATTTTTTTTGCTACTTCAGGCTGGAAAATTAAGATGCTGTTCTTTACCTAATGAACTTTTTCCACTGACCTACATCAGAGACCAGTGCTTTTGTGGAAGAAATAGCACTGACAGGCTGAACAGCTCAATGGAGATTTGACTCAGTAACGAATGACATTGCCAAAGCTTAAGCAAGCACACCACCCTAATTTAATATTTATTAGTCTTTGACATTCATTGAGGTACGTCTCCATAGATAAAATACCCAGCAGATAGTCTGCAGTATGATGCAGTGTGCATGAAACAAAAGGTTTGACTTTCTCCCTCAGAGTTCAGATGGATTTCTCATAGGGAGAGGTTGCACAGCCTGCTAAATAATAATAATAATGATAATAAAATAATTTGTCCTAATTTAAATACTCAGACAGACCTTTTTGTTTCTTCACCTGAAACATAAATCCCAAACTCATCATTATAAAAGAAGAAAGCTCTAAGTGTCAGTGAAATGATCTGTAGGAGAAGAGGCATCTGTTGTAGCAGTGAAATGCTATGGCAGTGCTGGAAGTGGTGAAGGATCATGTGTTGACAGCACTGAGCAGGTTGGATGGAAACTGCCCCGTCCACTGTTACAAGGAACTTGGAGTTCTCTTTCAATAGCTTATTGCCCATGCTAACAAATTGAGGGGTCTTTTGTGTATGTTTTTTCAGAGAAGTTCTACTCTTAATACTACGAAAACAGTGCTTCTTGATGCTAGGGGTGCTTCTGTGTGTCCCTGAATCAAATGAGTCCAAATTCAAATTAACAGTGAATGCTCTTTGTGATGCAGCCTGGTGTATATATTTTTGTTTTGGCTTACTTGGTTTGTGTGGGACAAAAGTTGCCATCTGCTGGATTTTGTGGATGTTATGCCTTGTTTTTTGTTGTGTTGCATTTTAAGAGATCAGAAGCCCAAACAAACAACTGGGTAAACAAGAACCAAAGTGCTGAGACCTCTTTGAAGATTATATAAAGGATTAGCCCACCAGTGAGAGAAACCACAGACTCTCAGATAAGAATGGCACTTGAGTTATGATTGATCTTTTCTTTCTTATTTTAATTTTTTTAAAGACAAAAGAATGTTGTGGTACCCAGCCTTGTTTTAACACCTGGTAGTGCAAAGCATACCTTGGAAAGACTTGCAGGTACCTGTGGTGCTTCTAGACCCTCACTGCCAAGGAGATTGAAGAGTGTGTGATGCCTGCAGTTCACAGGTGCTCCCTGTGCCCTGCTGGGTGTTTCTGACCTGTGTGAGGTCTCTTCAGGTGTGCTGTCTCATCAGTGCTTGTCCCTGGGCTTCCCATTTTTAGATGGGGTCCCCCCTGAGCTTTTGTGCTGAGAGGAGGCCGTGGCTTCATCTTTTACCTTCTGTGGATCTCCCAATAAGATGAAAAGAAATCGAATTCATCTGAAGGGGTTACCTTCTGTGGGAGCTATGTGACTAGTTATATCTGCAGAAACACAGATTTGCCTTTCCCAAAACAGGACAGCTTTTACTGGTTTGCTAGTGCCTGCTTTTGTAGATTCCTTCTTTTGCCATGAAAAAGCAGCACTGGCATTTATATTTGTGCTAGCAGTGTCACCTTCCTCTGACCCAAAACATCCCTTTGCACAGAGCCATGCAATCTGTAATACTGTCTTTTTTTTTTTTTTAACAAGAGATAGATTATAACTTCATTTCATACTGTCTGAGGCTCTCCTTTTGTTTTTGTGATGGGATAGGGTAATGTTAAGGTTTATCTTAATGCATGGCTTGTTTGGCCCTCAACTGGGGAAAGTCCAGGGAAGCTGCTTGCCCAGTAAGGCAGATAGTATGTAAGTAGGGCTCCTCAGTGCAATGAGAGCATGATGAATAAGTAAGAACCTCACTTCTTTCTTTTTTTCTGGCTTCTAATAGTTTTGCTTTCTCTTAGCTTTCAGTTGTTGTCATATAAACTTCCTTCCCTTGTAACACTAGCCACATGCTGACAGTTCTGCTAATTATTTCACAGCATAGGTGCTCACCTGACCAGCCAGCCACTTCTTTTTCCAGTTGCACAAATCAGCACTTCATTCCTAGCAAATTTTAGTGCAAACTCGAGGGGGAATAGGGTTGATGTTATTCTTTTGTGTAGTTTGGTAGGTAGCTGGCTGAGCACCCAGTCATGATTTTTAATATTGCTGAAATTTTTCTATGTAATGATATGTAATGTGATTATGGAACATTAGATGCAATAATTAAACTCACCACCTACTTAACTGACCAAGACAGTCCGGGTGATGCACTTAATTGTACGGCATCTGTTACCTTGCATGCAGATGGTGTTCAGGCTTAATGAAAACACATGGCCCTGAGTCTTGCTGAGTTTTCCCTGGGGTTTCACAGGCATCTTTTTCATCAGTTATTTCACAAGAGCCACCTTAAGTTTCTTGTGAGCTCCTGGTTCTTTTCCCTAAGCCTTTTTGTTCCAGAAAGAGCAAATTCAGCGTGCTTGAACTGATGTGCAAGGGACAGCATTTAGCTCACTTTGCAGTCTTCTGTGATGAATGAGATGAGTGGAATGTGTCCATAACCATCTTCCTGGCAGGAGGAAGAGGTATCCAGCTCATCTGCTGTGTGTAAATGGAATCTGTTACGTTACTGGAACCTTGCTTGCGACAAGTTCTCTTTCTCTGAATTACCTTGTTACCTACTATTTTAATGTCTTCAGACGCAAAGCTTATGCTTTAAGGCAGTGATGCAAACTCTTAGCCACAATGACAAAGTGTGTGGCATTATAAAGGGTTTATATTCCTGTACATCACTGCCTATTTTTAGCAGTGGTAGTTTCTGTGAGTGAGTAAGTGAGTCATAATGGCCTGAACATTTTGCAGTGCTTTGAATGTTAGTTTTTCAATATTAGGAGGAAAACCTTAAAAGTTTTGTTGTTGGTTTGTTGTTGGTTCTTTTCATTTGTTTCATGAATTTTCTTTAGTGGTTGGTGTCGAAAACTCATTGTTGTCTTTGGCAAGCAGAGTATGTGGGACCTGTGTGAAATTTCTTTTATGGACTGTAATGGGACATTAGGAAAAGGCTCTTCACTGAGAGGGTGATCAGTCACTGGAACAGGCTTTCCATGGGAGCAGTCAGGGCTCTCAGAGTTCAAGGAGCACCTTGATGATACTTACCCATATGGTTTAATTTTAGGCAGTCCTGTGAGAAATAAGCAGTTGAGTTTGAGGATCCTTATGGGTCCCATCCAACTTGAGATATTCTATGATCCAGGCAGAAGCAAAGAGGAGGAAGGAGTGCTCAGACCCTTCAAAACTGGAGTGGTCTTCAGTTCTGCTCCTGAGGCTTTGGGGAATTCACAGACATTTTGGAGTTGTGAAATGCTAGACTAAATAAAAATGTGTGTGTCTTTAGAAAGCATGCAGTGGCAAAACCTTGCGGAGAGGTCTCTTTTGAAAAGAAATTAGCTTCTTTCTGTGCTGCAGCATAGACATAGATAAACTCAGTCCCTGCATGTAGTTGGCCTCTGTTTTCTCACCTGGTTCTTAAAAACTGCAGGTGAAAACAGAATTTAATCTCTGATTTTGTAGATGGAGGTATCATGTTTCTCCTCCATCTGTCTTGCTACAGTTGTTAGCTGTTGATTTGAAATTGGAGTGTTTATAATGCCAGAGTTATTGCCAAATGGGGATGATCCAGTTTTGGAACTGGAAAGAATTATTAAAGTAGTATTGGCATTTAACATAGATAGTATTTAATAAGCATGGGATTCTTGATTAAGCAATTACCTTTTTTTGTTGTTGTTAATGACTGCATCAACATGTGAATGATTTTCCTCTCCGGTCAATGTTTCCACTGCAACTGCCCTTCAATAAAGGTGGCATTGGCAATATTAGAGATTTTTAGGAATTGTACCAAAATGGGTCATGCAATTAAAAAATGATAGTGAATCTTATTTGCAATGAACACCTGAAGACTATTGCAGTGTTGCTTTGGTGGTGCTTAATGAAGTATCCAAATACTGATAGTGGTGGTGGGAGATCAGCTTGTGTTGGAACATACTGGCTAAGTTTTCATTTCAGAAGTGTGAGGCTTTTAATCTCAGGCAAGGATGGGGGTTGACACTGTGTTTAGGGTTTAGGAGCTGCTAGCAAATCATGGGTGTCTTAGTCTCAGGTATTATTATGAATAAACTTGACTCATATTTTGGAAGGAGGTAGGCAACTTGGGGAAGGGTGGGGAATTGCATGTGATAGTTCATTGCTACTCTTGACTTTTATTTGGGGGGGTAAAAGACCAGCACAAGTATTTGCCTGTAGATTCTTTGTAGTGGTTTAATTATATTGCAGGCATGTGGGGCAGGGAGGAGAGGGTGAAAAGATAGAGCAGCTAATCCATACTGGATCATAAGAGACAAAACTGTTACTAAAGATGAGTGGCCTGTGTTCTCTGTTTTCTCATGGCATCTTATTTTTGTGTAAGCAGCAGCGTAGGAGTTGTTGAATAGGTGAGAACCGAGTTGCGTAGCTGGTGAATGTGAGGGCTCCTGAGCTCTCTCCCACACAGCTAAAATGTGATTAATGGAAGGCTTGCATAACTTAAACACTACAGTGGGGGGGGGGGGGGGATAAACCAGACTGAATGTGTGTGGCTGTTTTGCAAGGTATGGTTGGCTGAGAAAAGTGTAAAGGGCTAACTAAGCCTGGGCTGGGTTGGGCTGGGTCAGGAGTCGTGTAGCAGGGGTCAGAGGTGTGTCCAGCCTGGAAAGGTCCTCCCTTCCAGGAAGAAGCCACTTTAAAATAGTGAGCAGTCTTATGGGGGAGACAGAGTAGAAGGAAAGGGAAGAAAGAAGTGAGTTGCTTTGTTGTACTCAGTAACATTTTCCTGCTTAGCATGGAGGCCATGATTTGCCAGGTGTTTTTGAGAGTCCTTTAATCCCTTGCTGACAAGGAGCCTGTTCCTATAAAGCAAACTCCAGGAATCTGTCTCACCTATGGTTAGGAAAGATCAGGGCTTGGTAAGGACAGACCTGCCCTTTGTTAAGGAGCCAAGGGGAGTGTCAGCTCCCTGTCACATCTGCTTTACCTTGTCACCTCCAGTCTCCGGTGGCAAAGCACAAAATTCGTTTCCAATGTAATTGGTTGCAGCAAATAATTGGTGTAATGAGAATTGTGGTTTCCAAGGTTCTGTTTAAAAAAAATACAGCTACTTCCAGCTGCAGACTCAATTACATAGTCACTCTTGGGCCTGCCTTACTAATCTCTTTTTACACTTACCTGTCCCACCCAGTTTTAGTGGAGCAGCCACTTAAACAGATCACAGCATGTGAGCCATGGCTGGAAGCACCTTTTCATAATGGGCGTCTTTATTTTCCTGAGAATATCTTCCTCAGATTTTTTGAGGGTGACCCATACTGTAATTATTTCCCTGCAACCCTGGATGTAGAGTCCAGCCTTCCTTTAGGAAATATTCTGAAATTATACCTCCAGATTTTAAGGCAGAGAAAAAGCATACCAGAGATGCTTTGGTTTTATTCCAAATTTTTTCACCACACTCAGTGAAACTAGTAATATACTAGGTGTTCCCTTAGGCATTATTAGTTTGATTTTGTTGTGGGACAGATTAATTGCTTGTTGCCGTGGATTATAGGAAACGTGTGTAACTCTCAAAATTGAAACATGAGTTTCAAATAACACCATTTATTTTTATTTTTTTATTATTGTTGTTGTTGCTATTATTATTATTATTATTATTATTATTACTGTTTTTATTGTTATTATTATTGTACTTTCCCTCAAAATTGTAAAGCTTTGCAGCAAGCTGAAGGTAATTTTTATTATACATGTTAGAAGTTGCCCTGTGAGCAGAAAACAGGAGAGGCTTGAGGTCTGATAATTTGCCAAAACGTAGTAGATGCATAATTCCTTCAGCAAATATATCTGAATTTCTTTCAAGATATGGATGGCACCAAAGATTTCCCAGGTGCTGAATGGCAATTTTGCCACTCTTCCATAGGCTTTGTGAGATTCCTTATCCCAGTGTGCAGTGGGGGGAGGGGTGGTGCTTTCCAGGGATCAGGAGCTGGTGTTAAGCAGCCTGCCTGTCTGGGCTGCCAAGAGATGTGGTCCAAGGAACACCTAGAAAACAGTTCTTGAAACAGCCTGTTTACCTGGAAGCTACTTTCTGTGCTGTGACAAAGAAGAAAACCTAGAAATGTACTTTCATAGGAGCAAGAATAACTGGTACTATGGAGCTTTGTATACCTTTTGACTGTTAATTTTTTACTTTTTTGTTTCTCCTCTACACCCCCATCATAGCAGTTTACCCATGGTTATAACCTAAAGACCCAAATGTGCAAATCAGGAATGTTTTAACAGGCCATGGAACAGCAGACCCAGGGAAGTCCATCTATTGGATTCTGCAGGTTGGGCCAGGTCTCTGCCTTGTTTAGCCAAATCCAAGTCTGGAGGAAATAGGCAGAATCCTGTGGCCAAAGGGTGTCAGAGCAGATGGTCGTAATGGTCTCTTCTGATTCAAAATCTAACAATTCTCACACACACCAGTTGCTGTGTTTTAAATCGTGTAGGAGGGTGCTTTCTGATAGAATGGGAGCATGAAATCAGGCAGGAATGGGGTGTGTAGAAGCTGTTGCCTACGGTGGAGAATGCCTGTTGTGGGCAAAAAACAAAAAAAAAAGCTGAGTGGGAAGTAGCCCTCCTCTGCAGAGACTGAACAGAGGAAATGTCTGCTGCCCCAGGCTGAGGAAATTCTCATTCTTCCACTGACTTTTAGGAATATGAGGATAGAGAGGAGAAAGTTCAGTTTGTTGTAGTAGCTGAAGGGGATGGGTTTTGTCCAAACTTGATTCCACGGCTAAACTATTTGCGTTATTTTTGGCTGTGACTGCAGAGGACTGGTGGGAGAGAAGGAAAATGAAATTTAAAGTTTCATTATTCTTGGCCTATGTTTAGTGTCTACTGAGTGTTCCTGAAAGTCCTGAAAGTGACTGCTTCAAAGACAGCTGGAGAAAGACTGGTTTTTTGTGTGCTTCATGCAGAAGTGTACAGTGCAGGACTGCAGGTGTGTGAGAGAAGTTCTGTGATGATATACAGAACAGTTTCCTGCTCTGAAATTTTATCATAAATCATGCTTGAGAGATGTAGCTGGCACTTGGAGTGGTTGGTCTAACATGGCTCTTGCAATTGCTGGAAAACCTAGCAAAGCACTCTGGACCTGATCACTGCAAACTCTAGAGGAGAGGAGAATACTCTGCAGAAATGCAGAGTTGGTAGGAGCAGGGGAAGAAAG
>JAHLSL010000019.1:6184992-6336474 GCA_025920805.1 Petroica traversi
GGGACTCTGGTGTGTGTGAATTATTTTTTTTAATACATATTTATTTATTTATTCATTTCTCCTCCTTAAGTGATAAGATTAAGTATATAGACATCTGGTTGGCTAATCAAGCAGTGGCTTGCAAAGGGATAGAATGATAAAGATGAAATCTATATCTGAAAGTGTGATATCAAGTTCCTACTGTATGGTAGTGTGATACTTATCTCCTAAAATATAAAAACGTGTTGGGTTTTTTTTTCCTTTATTTAAAAACTAAAGGACCTCTCAAGTATTTGTATTGAGTGAGATAGGCAGGCAGAAATAGAAATATGAAAAGTCTGTTTATGCAGAAAGTTGAAAAAGGAGCCCCAGAGCCACTACTCAGTATCTGTATTGCATCTCTGTGATACTGTATGCATGCACTGAGGTATTTTGATTAATGTTTGTTTTCTAGAAGGTAAAGTGCTTAAGTTGCAAAAGTAATTCTGTATAGAGTTGAAATTTACTTAACTGAATTTTTAATTATCAAAAAGTCTGGGAAAAAAATAAATACCAATAAGAATAAAATGCTTTTTCTGATGTTTTCCTAATTAATCATGCAGTAAGTGTGGTTTGTTTTATTTTTTAATAAAAAACCCCGACATTTGTTTTGCAGGAGAAACTGTGGAAGGTCTTCGGGAGAGTGATTATCTTCTGATTCATTCGTGTCGGCAGTGGACAACAATCACAGCTCACAGTCTGGAGGAGGGGCACTACGTCATAGGGCCAAAGATAGAAATCCCTGTACATTATGCAGGTAAAGATATTGGTGACCTGAAATACGCATTCAAAAATAATGAACTGCTTACCACTTATATTGATCACTGTATTTGAGAGAGTGAAGTTAAGCCTCTCATGCCGTTGTCTGTGAGTTAACTTTTTAGTAATACTACAGAGCAAGAGATACTGACTTGCTCCCAGGGCTGCTAAATAGATGTATTTCATTGAGCAGCACATTGACAGAACACGTAGCTGTGTAGAGGAATTGGTTTCAATTTGAGCATAATGAGTTGCCAGCATTTCTCATGTGTGAATGTGGAGACACAAGTGTGAAAGTCTGAAATTGCCTTGAAATGTTTGGTCAAAGATGGAATAGATTTTACATTCAAGCTGGAGGGGATTTCCTGATATTTCCATGTTAAACACCAGGGACTCTTCATAATAATACTGCAGTTTTAAACTAATGCTCCTCAGTAGTGCTTTGTCTGCCTTTTTGGGAGATAGAGTAATATTGTTGTTCCAAGTATCTATGATCCAACTAATCCATCTTTATTTTATGATTTCAAATTATTTTACTTTCCTAGGAAATTATTTTTAATATTGTTTCCTGCTGTTTAGTGTTCTAATTCACAAGCTGAACAGAGCACTACAATTTGAATGGGAAGTGCTTATCTTACAGGAGTAGATAGAAAACTTTTTAAAAGCTGGAAAGTATGAACTGTAAGAGCCATGGCTCCAAGATAAAGACACAGGACTAGTGTTTTACTTAGTCTTCTGTATAACCAGTTATCAGTTGAATAATACGCTTGGCTCTGCTACAGTCTCCTTTAAAACACTGTGCACTGAAGGGGTGCTGAGTTGGACAAGACCTGCCTGAATTGCTTTGTGTCAGTCACATCAATGCTGCAGCAGCAGTGATGCACCCTATTCCAGTGATGAAAATTACATCATTTGCCTTCTTACACACTGTTTCTCCTTGGAGTTCACTTCTGGAAAGTTAGTTTTTCTAAGATATGTTTAAAAGCTTTGGTCTGATGACATATAGTGTCATAATATATGTGGCTTTTAAACTCTCTGAAGTTAACTTTCCTAGCATAAACAGTTTCTAGTGCTTATGCTTAGTAATGTTGATTTTTTTTTTTTTTTTTTACACCTCCTGGCTGCATAAGCTCCAGTGGTGTAGACAGATAAACACTTCACTTCCTTCAAACTGCATGCCTTGTTTTAAAATCCTTACACTGATTCCTGGCAGAAAGAGAAAGCAAAATAAAATTGTTATTGGCATGAAAGAAGATCTTTAGGGGTTTACTGAAGGCTTGGGTCTTTTTTATTTTTTTTTAAGTTAACAAAGATATGCTAAGCAGGGTTTCCTGACTCTTCATGCTTCCATTCATTCATATCTTAAATTTGCACAGACAACAGCAAAATCAAAATCTATGCCTTGAGATACTGCAAAAGTGTCAGTGTGCTTTTCTTCCTGGCTTGTGATAATGCAGGAAATGAGCGTGTGTTTAGTTAGCAAAATATATTTTGCTGTCAAAGAAAGTTCCCTGCCACAAAACCCTCTCTAATGAGACAAAAATACCTGAAAGTTTAGAAACTTCCACCTAGTGAGGGCACTTACTAAAGACATCATGAGCTCCAATGTTGCCAAAGGAACTTCACCAAAAAGGTCTGTGCTAACTTGCAGAACCAGAGCATGTCTGATGGCTTGCCTGCATGAAAGGAGAGATCAATCTACACATGTGAAGGATTAGTTAGTCAAGCACTGCAGTTTGGCACTTGGGAGCTAACATCTAAATGTGATTACAGGTGTCTTCCATACCCTAAAGATTACTTTGTGCTGCTGTGGAGTACCATACAGAGATCAGTGAGCTAATACTGAGTTTGCTTTCAGTGCTGCCCTGTGCACTGCCTCACGTTCACTGAGGGATTCTTGGGGTCCAGAACTCCTGCTGGAGGGGCCAAGTTTAATGGAGCTGCCTCAGCTGGCTTGCTGGGCTGGGTGCTGACCTGGATTGCAGGACTGACTTTTTGCATGGTTAAACTTTAAACTTCTGTCAGCTAAGATGAACTGCCTACCAGAGTGGCCCTTAGAGATGGAACATAAGAGTTCATTGAAATTACTTTCTAAGTTTGTTTTGGCTTTAATAAAATACCTTTTTTTTTTAGCCCTAGAAGAATTTCAATGTCACAAATTGCAACATGATTTTGGTTGTAACAGTTGAGCAGGAAGAGACACTGAAACTGATTTTATTTTCCTGAGATTATGGCTTAAGTACCACAAAGTCATCACTCATATATATAAATATGAACATAAAGCCAATTATATTTTGCTACTTGCTAAATCAGGTTTTGATACACTTACTAAACAATATAATATAACAAATACAATAAAGCCTCACTAAAGAAGGGAAATCCTGTATTTTACATTTAAGTGAAATTTTATTAACAGAACCTGAGTTGTGCAGTCTTGCTAATGGTCCTTTCCCAACTATGAAAGTGCTACCCTGGTTGTTTCTTTTGGTGGTGGTGGACATGGTTAATTTTTGCTGTTAAAGATCATGTATGACAGCTGTTAGTGTGACCATTCTCTTATGAATATTCTCTCCAGTCTGCTTCTCTTTAGAGTAAAAATTAATGTAGCATCAAGTTAAATTTTTATGCTATTAAAACCAAATAACTAATGTGTTCCTGGCTCTTAAAACAACAGAAGTCTTCACACATAGAATGGAGAGCATATCAAAATTAATGTCCTGATATTGCCCTGTCTTGGTGTGAAAGAATGAGTTTCACGAGAATCCAAGGTAAACCATCACAGCAGATGGACATTCCTTGATTCTTATAGGAAGGTCTTATCATCTCTCTGTCTGAACTAGTTTTGTTTTGTTCCTGGTACTCTGATATCCATAATTTCTGCTCTGAAAGCAAGTGTATTACTGCTCCTCTCTAGCTGATGTTAAATATTACTGTTACGTTTTGCTTAGGGAGTACAGTAGCCTTTACCTTGATAAATGTCTCCCCTGGTAGCCTCTGGAAAATACTGGTTATGATCTGGATTTGGAAGATATAGGGCATATTGCAGAATCACACTTTGCTGTGCTGCTGCTTGCCAAGAAGGATACTTTTCATTCTTCTGCACAGGTTCTGCAGAGGAAGATGTATCCCAGGGATTTGCTGGTGACCACATCTCAGATGTTTTCTGTCATAACTGAAAGGCTTTGGAGACACTCTCTCAGGGTTTTAATACTGTGTCTGACTCTTCTTGCATTACCTTCCAGGACTCTACAGCTCAAAACTATCAAAAGTGTTTTTGAGGATTCATCAGCTCAAGCTGCAGAGGTGTTCTGCTCTGACTGTAAATGGCTTGGGTTCAGTGTGTTGTAAATGCCTGTGCTATGTGGCCACAGTTGTTTTGTGTGCAGATTATTGATGTGAAAGTGGATGGTCAGGTTGGATGTGGTTGCTTGAAACCTGCTGTACAGGAAGGGTGGCCCAGAAGGCTGTGGAGTGTGTGCATACCCCCACCTACACCGTGCAGGCTTTTCTTTCAAAGGCCACACTAGTGTTGGGGAGTGCATGCAATGAGAGAAAAAAGAACTTTGGGATGGGTTGGCAGCACATAGGTCATTTTGCCCCAAGTACTCACTCTCACATTTAATCAAATAATAACAGGACTTTTAATGTTGGGTTTAGGGCCTTATCTTTCCTGTTGCAGCTGATGGTTCATTTTCTCAACTGTGTGTGTGGTTTTTTTCATTCTGAGAGGAAAGTTGTTCGAGATGATGTTAAACGAACCCCCAGACATACAAATGTAAAAATCATTTTCTTTTTCAGTAATCTTCTACTCAGTTTTGCCCAGAGTTTGGAGAGAATGCCTCTTATGTCTCTGCTGCCATCTATGTGCACATAGGAGGCAACTAATAACAAAAATACTTCTATAAAGATATTAGAAAGTAACACCCTATTCCAGGGTGTGCTGTACTGTAATACATCCGGAATGTCGAAAATACTCCTGTGAACTCACACCTCCCTACCACAGAGAGAAGGTGTGCAATTCCTAATACAGAGTAATCACTGATGCCCTGCTCTGGTTGCTTACCTAAATGTCCTGATAGCTTTCTTAATGTCTTTTAAATGAGGAAACATAAAACCTTGTCATGTGAACCTTCCCCAGGTAGGGTGTTGGATGGGAATGAGTCAGAAGGCCCTCCTCTGGTGTTGGAACTGGTGTACAACAAACACCCCACTGAAACCTGTTTCTACTGGTTTGATTTGTTAATCACAGAGCAGAGCCTGACGGGTGTGTTCCTCCCCGTGTCCTGCTAACATGGACAAAGATGCTCTCTGCAGGTCTTCTCAGGAGTGAGCTTGGCAGCATGAGAGCTCCCTGAGCTGGCAGCACGCAGCTGCAGAAGTGTCTTGGGTCCAAAGGCATGGCTCCCTCCAAGGCTCAGTTTGGCCATTCCTGTAGGCTTATTGCCATCTACTGTGGAATAGCCATCCCTTGGACACTGAGGGAGGAGAGCATGGTGTGAGAGCATCTCCCAGTTGTCTTGAGATGATAACAGCCAATAGCCACCCTGAACCTGCTGCATCCTGGTTTGGAAGGTCTGGAAGAGCTCAGATTTTTCCTTTGATGCTGAACACTCTTAGATGTTTATAGTATGTTGGGTCTACTGTAAGTTTGCTGTAGAGCTCTCTTCCTGGCCCTGGGGAGAAGAGCAAACATTAGACTGGCACAATCCTTTGCTTGTCAGCATTGTGGTATCTGCTGCCAGCTTGTGTTACTTTGGGGACAGGGCCTGCTTAAGTTCAATTCAAACTCTCCACTCCCTCAGATGCAATTTAATGCTGTCTGTTGATCAGGGAAGGTGGTGTTGGACAGAGAGTGCTTTGTCCTGAGCTTTGCCTCCCTGGAAAGAGCAGGTGGTGCCAGGGAAAGTTCTGCCTGTTCTGAGTGAGTCGAGCAGCACAGCTCCAATGGGGTAATTTTGGGTTCAAAGAGGTGGGTGAGATCTAAGGCAGGGAGGGACACTGCCTTAGAGAGAACCAAGTAGAGAGTTTAGGTGAGTCCTTTCCAGCCAACAGGCACACCACTCCCTGATACGAAATGTTTTGCACTTTAATTTGTGCTTTGCTTTGAACTTAACCTGGCACCAAACTATCATATAGTTCTCCTGAGGCTTTTGTGCTCTGCAGCTGAATATCACTTTCTAGAGAGCAGGGCCCGAATGCAGTGCTCCTGAGAGGGAGGCTGCCATATGCATGTGGGCTGATAAATAATTAATGAATGGATATCATCAGAAGAAAACCAAGAAAACAACCTACCCACACATTTAACCCCCCCAGGTATTCAAGTTTTGTTTTGTTTTTTCTTTTTTGTTTTTTTCTTGAAAAGGGTTATGCATCTGAAAAGCAATCCGAAGTTTTGGAAACTTCTCTTCACAAGTACTTCTAATAAAAGAAATCGTTGCCGCCAGCATATAGCCTTCATGCTTTTAGAAGAGACATATGACTTCTGTAGTTCTGAATACTTGGCTATATGAAGTTTCTTGAGAACTGCAGCCTTTCTCTCCCCAGAAACATGTAGAAGACAGTGTATTTTGTATTCATTTAAAAGTCTGACTGTAAAGTAGAACCTGAATATTGCAGAAAGAGAGGGCATTCATTTCATTGAAGTTTGTGCCTCCTCAACTCTAAGGTCAGTAATGTCTGTAACACTTTTAATTGCACATATGGCATTATTACATACTTTTCTGGAAAAGCTTTAAAATATACTTATTGACTTGATTTTAGTTTGTTGCTGCCTCATTTTCCTCACAAAGATTTAGGGGTTTTTTATTCTAGAAAATCACAGCTTTGTAGTCGGGAAATTCTTAATATTCCTTACTTCTCGAACCTGTCACCTTGAAAAACTGGATGAACTCTTCTTATATACAAGCAAATATCCATATTCCTCTTTTTTTTTTTTTCTCAGACAGTTACCTTCAAGTTGTCGGACTTTCCCATGGTCCTTTCTCTTTGTTATTTCACTTTCTGTGCCCATTTAAATTTTGGCAAACACTTCTCATTGATCTGCAGTGCAATATCAAATTGCAGAATCAAAATGCAGTCAATGAGATTGCTGGCAAAATTGTTTATTTCTTTTGTATCTCTGAGTGCACTTGTTCTTCCTGTTCTTTCATCTCCCCCTAGTAGCCAGCCAAGTGAAGCAACAGCTTTTTACCTTATTTGAATGAAATATTCCCTCTTTGTCAGATCACCTGTGCTGGAGAATATTGTCTACTTTGCATTTTGTTTTATAACTGTTAAGGAAAGTATGCATATGTCTTCCCTGTTTCCCTCCCTGTCCTTTCTTCTAGACTTGTGTGCTCCCCTGAATGGACGCTATGGATCAGCAATGCCTTTTCAGTGTAGAGAGATTATTCAAATTTAGCACTGAGTGAAACACTGTGCAATTCTTCATCAGGTTGCGCTGCTGAGAATCTTTCACTTTTGACTTCATCTCTCTCGACCCAGGGAGACTTTTTTTGCAGTGTCTAGTTTCATAGCTTAAAATCAGCAAACTGTGAAACTGTTTCTTTCTTTGTGTATGTACAACCTTATGTCTATGAGAGATTTCTGGTATCCCCTACAGAACTTGCAGAATTTGCTTGATATTCAGTTTGGTGGATGGATGTATCAAAGTTTTTATCCATGCCACATTCAACACTCTTCTAGTTCCAATTTACCTTTCAGATATTTCAGATGGGCCAGACAGCAAAACTGGAACTGCTGAAAGGTCTGCAGCCTGCAGAGTGTTACTCTTTGATGTTATGAGAAAAGTAGGATTAATTCACAGGGTAGTAATATTCCAAGCAATGGAGGAAAAGTCTGATTGTGTTCCAGAAGTTCATGGAAAGAAAATACTTACATTTGCTGTCTTGCTTTTTAACCTGGAGTAAGAGTCTTAGGTTTGCAGACACCAGTTCATAGTATAAAATTTGTTTGGTTTCATGGGATTTGCTTGCCTTAAAGGGACCAAAAGCTTGTGATTACAGTGTTATTTTTCAGTGCTGTTATAGTGATGTACTAGGTGGGAAGAGGTGTATGGTTTTAGATACAGCTGTCTTGCTCTCCACTACTTCGACTTCAGCACAACTATAATCTTTTTTAAAAAGAAAAGCCCTAAGATTTGCCTCAGCGTTTAACTTTGGATTTTATTTGTGAGAAGGGAAGTAGGAAGAGAGAGGGGAAACTTGCAGCTTTTACAACTGAT
This sequence comes from Petroica traversi, assembly GCA_025920805.1. NCBI lineage: Eukaryota > Metazoa > Chordata > Aves > Passeriformes > Petroicidae > Petroica > Petroica traversi. The sequence goes on from JAHLSL010000019.1 coordinate 6,192,992, forward strand.
GACTCCCAAGTATCACATGTTCCTCTCAGACTTCCACAGTTCCTGGCTGTTACTCAAAGTCTGCAAACTTGAAACTTGCTGAAATTAAGCTGTGACCTTACAAGCATACACTGTAAGGTGGTGGGGGAGTTTTTGTTTCATTTGGTTTGCTTTTTTCAGATCTCCATGGGCAGCAAAAAAGCCGACTGAAGTTGCATCAATTAGGAAAAAGTTTTAGAGGCTCATACAAAAGAAATTAACTGGGGAGGATGACTTCTTGAAAGATTGCAGTTGAGGGAAGAGTAGAATAGCAGCCAGGAAACTGGTTCCCAGCAGACTGGGAGATGGCCTGAATCACACAGGATTTGCTTGGCATTGCTTGAATTACTTTGCCTTAGCTCTTGGCTGGTACAGTGGAGTGCTGGGCTCATTTGCATGATGCTGGAAAGACTTAAGTGCTTGGGAGAGGGTCTTAAAAACTGCCTAACTTAACCACTGGGAAGCTGAGAGAAGAAGGCTGATCCCCACTGGGAATCTGAGGTGTATTCAGGGCTGCACTTGAGGTTCCGGTCTGATCCCACATTTCTAACTATTTGAAGCTAACCTAAGCACTAGGAAATTGGAAATGTGGCTCCTGTGTTCCCAAGAGACAGCTGTTCTCCTCTTTCATGAGGTGTAACTTCAGCATTCAAAAGGGAGGAGTTGCATGAACACTAGAGCCTACCCAGCTGGGGAGCTCCTGCCAGCAAGGTTGGGGCAGGGAAACAATGCCTGTTTCTAGGCACTGAGCAAGGCATGAATTAAGAAGTGAGAAGCTGCTTCACCCCTGCCTACCCTGACAGGTCTCTAGAAAACCAAATAGTTAAAAGTCTTTAAGGATAGTTAAGAAACTCAAAGAGGGTTTCTTAGTCTATAGTCTGTAATTGCAATTTGGAACTTCACACCAGTTTTCCTGAAGTAGGAATTTTACAGTTTTAACACCACCCATCTGGCCTTGAAATTATCCCTTAATGGGAGAAAATAATAAAGAGAAGGGAGTTGTAAAGACTGTGTTTAATCGGTTAAAAAAAATATGTTTTCCCTTCTGTGCAAACTTGGGGGAAGAATTTTTATTAAGTTCTGAAAAATGGTATATTTTGAGTTGGTGATTCATTGGGCAGTGATGCCTTTTGTTAATCTCTTACATAACACTGCATGAATTTTCATACACAGTACCAGGTGCAGAAGAAAGCAAGCACATGTGACTGCTGGGAACGAAGCAGTCACCAATGCAACTATCCCATGACTCTTACCTGAATCATACTTGATGCTAGTAGCAGATGAAGACTCTAGCAGAGAAGTACAGTTCTTTTCATTTGGTTGATTCTTCTGCTTTTGGCTTCACTCTGTTTCAAGTTCATCCCCACTTTTTCCTTTACTGATATTATGACTTGTTACATGGACTAAATCTGCATGGGAATCTGTGAGGGAAGAAATTGCCATGAGCCTTCTATAATTAGTCTGTGAAATCTCTTTCAGACAGACTGTCCCTTTGCCTTCTGGGGGCTGGAGGGGGAACTGTTACATGGCAAACAAGCAAGGCAAAAATTATTGATGTCTTTCCCTTCTGTAAATACAGAACCCAGCTGGCAGGAATGTAGAGCAGGAGTTTTGATAGGTCATGTGTGCTTAGGGAGGGAGCTGCAGAGAAATCTTGTCTCACAGGGTGACGTCACCCTGTGAATTTTTGGATGCCCAAACAGATGACTTTCTTTTTTTTCTTTTTTCTTTTTTTTTTCCCTTCTGCTGGAGCCAGTATTTGCTGCTCAAAACAAGTGATAGGAAGTGGGGTAGGAATTCCTCAGTCAGCATCCTCCCTATGGAAACCAGCACACTTCACGTCTGGGAACGAGAGCTGGTCACATCAGTGCTGCCAATTAAAGCAGCTGACATCACTGATGTCCTAAGCTTTGACTGAACTACTGTACCAATTGGTGCCAATAGGAAAATAAAACTGTGCTATTTAAGTCATGTATAGCTGTTTATATGGAGAATGTAATTTGTGTGTTTAATTTAGCCTGTGATCCAAGGCAGTGATTCTGCTGTGTCAGGGAAAGGCACTTCTGTGAGCTTTCAAAGTTAAAGAAGTGGAAAAACTGGCATTTTCCTGTCGTTGGCTGTTGTGCTTAGATTTTCTGTTTTCAATTGGCAGAGATGAACTTGTTTCAGTGGAGGAGGGGGGAAAGCAATTAACACTAATAGCAAAGGTGACCGTTATTACCTGGATAGGAGGAACATGGCTATTTAGCTTCTTGCTCTGAAGGACCTGTGCAACAGAGAGAAACTGAAAGCCTGTGCTTACTTTCTTGCAGCCTTATGTGCAGACATGAAGGTCTGTCTTCTATTCATCCCCTTTCTGCAGGTGAGACTCAAGCCTTCTGTTGAACCCAGGTGTGCAGTTTGAGCCCAAAGCTGGGTGGAGCAGGGGCAAAGAAGGAAATCCATTGTACACTGTAAGACAGCTTTCATAAATGTCCTCAAACTAGAAACAGAGTTCAGCAAGCAGGCTGCTGAGCCACCTGTCACAAAATCTACAACACTGACAGATGCTACTGTCATCTTGGATGGTTGATATCCCATGTAGAGTAAGAAAGACCTTTTAAATCAAAGTGTTAAGAAGGTTGTGTTTTTCAGGGGAGGCACATTGACATTACGCTCTTTAAGTATGTGTCACCAGTTCAACCTTTCCGGTTCATCTCACATGAATTCTGTATTGCAGTGGACTGGGAATAGCCAGTCAAGGCTGGCTGGCTGCATTTGAGTGGCTGAAATAATTCAAACCAGCTGCATCTATTCATTGTTGCCTTGTTTCGTGGCACTCACCTGATCCTTCTTTTGCTGTGTGTGGACCAACTCATCATGTGAAAGCTCCCATTTTTGTTATGATGGCTGCACATGTGCTCAGATAGGAAGAGGGATGTGTGAGTAGGATGCAAGATCACACCTGAAGGTCTTCATCAATATTATGGGAAGTGTATTTATTGTATTCTGCCAGAATAATTGGTTTATGTATTTTACCTAATTTTTTAAACTACTAATAACCTTCTGAGCATAGGCAAGTGTAAGGTGTGTGTCTGTGGAGGAGAAAGAGTTCAGCAAAAAGTACTCATTGGTGAAAGTTGTCTCTGTTAAAATGCTGCATGGGCCTCTGCATTTCCAGACTCATAAAGTCTGTGTAGGCCAAGTGGGATCACTTGGCTGGATGGGAAAAGTGAAAATAGGGGAGATGGATGGGCAGGGTGCCTTGAATAATCCAGTTCTTTAGCTACTATGTCTCTGCTAAATTAATTACTAGTGTTCCAAATATGAGGGAGAATTAATACGTTTGCTACAAAAATGGCATTGCCAAAAATAGAAGAAAAACAAAGTAGTGCTGCATTAGATTCATGGGTCTGAGTTGAGAGGTTCTTACAAGTGTGGCTTAGAAACCCAGAACCAACTGCTGGGAAGGATTTGTCCCTCAGAGTCAGTGCAGGAGAAGAGCTACAGCATATCCCAGGATGTGGGATGAGAAATACTCTCATCTATCTACATCTGAGTTGAAATGAAGTTGCTGTATGATACTAAATCAGCTTTAGGCTTCACTAGACACTCGGGGATTTTGGGTGGGGGATATGGTCAGTATTTGTAACTGTTCATGATATCAGAGTTTCTCTATGTAGTGCTGTTGAACCGTCCAAGAGGAGAGTTGCTATAGAAACATAACATGGGAATTTAGATAAACTTTCTAAATAAAATCAACAGAAAACCTGAATTTTAGTTCAGACTGGTAGTGTCTTAAATCAGCATGTAAATAGAAGAGGGACTGACATTTAGAAGAAGATCTAGTATGCATATGTTCCTATCTGAAAAACCACTTTATCTGAGTCTAAAAAAAGACTGAGATGGACTCGAAATCCTAAGGGTTGGGGTGGGTTGGTTGTTCTCCTTTTTTTCAATTTGGTTGCTGCTTACTGACCACTGTCCCACTTCAGGAAGTCTGTGGCTCTTTGTGGGTTACCTATTTGTGTACTTGTGTGTCAGTACACACGCTGTCAAAGACACACAAAGGCATTGAAGGATCTGATGGATATAAAGGATCCAAAGGTCTGCAAGAGCTGTTCTAGGCTGGGAGAAGATGTGCTTGTGCTGACTTCCTAAGCTGGGAGCAGAGTGCACAGACTTTTTAATGGCAGACAGGCTTGGCTGATCTTGTCAGCTTATACTCCTGTGATCATCCTGCTGGCTGTGGGAGTGTTAGGGCAGTAGTAGTGAGGGGGGAGATGCTGGTAGAGGGGGAAGCAGGGGACAATAGCAGCAGCAGCATGGGTGGTGGTGGATGGCAGCAGGAGGAAGAGATGGAGGGACAAGGGCTCCCCACTGGGAGGTCAGGAAACAGCAGCCTTGCAAGGATGAGGCATTCTGCCAACCCTGCTTTGGGATCAGGGCTCATGGTAACTTACTCTGAGCACTGAGTGGCTCTCAATACTCTACTTATGAAAATTTCTGGTGCCATTTTAGCAAAAAGTTGCTTTGCTAATCTGCATTTCTGGTTAAAATTCTAATGACTAGAATTAGTCTGTCTAGAAGAAAGAGACATATGGCAAGCAAATGGCCCTTTTTAATGAGCCTCCCACTCAGCAGTTGGCTGCTCATCCAGTTTGTGTGTGGCACGGTCTTAGAGCATCATCTTCTTGCCAGATTTAAAAAAAATAATAAAATCCTGCAACTTTTCTGTGAGTTTCCTTTCAGGAAGGGGGGTGGGAAACATCATAATGTAAGTATTAAAGACAAAACTTCACTGAGCTTCTACAATAATTTGTTACCAAAACTGTAAGAAAATATTCCAAACCTAGTTTAGAAAACTGGAAAGCACATAGTTCTTTAACTCTCAGTGGTGACTGGGTACCATACATACTTTATTAGAGCATGTGAAATTTTCAATGACAAATAAAACAAAGTAACATAATGCCTGACTTCTGAAGGTCACAGTAGTCTGAAATGCTGTAGTAAATGATTGCAGCTGGTCTATAATATCCTATTAAAATTAATTTCAGTAAATACATGTTGGAAAATACTGTATTTTGTAGCCAGTGATGGGTCTACAGGATTGATGGGCCATTGTTTCTAAACCATGGATGCCACCAGTATGGGAGCATAAATTTTATGATGATCAGTCTCTGCTGTTAGTAGTTGGCTGTGTGACTGATCTGAGAGAAATCCATTGCCAAGGTGTAGCTGAGTAAGGATTCATGCAAGTAAAAACTTATTTATGCCTAACTGCCTCATCCAGCCTTATGACTTCAGATGAACTTGTGGCAAGGTCAGGCTGTCCTTCAACACTTAAGCTTGCCTGCTGAAGAATATTCTGTGCTGTAGCAATGATTTTTAATATTGGCTCTGATGTTAGTGTTTGTTCTCATGTTGGAATGAGTTTGTGTAGCAAAGAGAGAATAATACCCCGTGCTCCATCACCTTGCTGCTAACTCCTGAAGTTCTGCCTCACCTCCTGTGCAGTAGGGCTGCTTTTCCTTCTTGCTGTGATTTCTAACTCTCAGTGATCCCCAGCCACTCAGTGACTGCTTTGAAAGAGCAAAGTACTTCGCCACCCTCGTTTTGAGCATTTGTGGCTAGCCCTCAGGTGAAGAGAGAGGGCTCTCTGTGTATCCTTTATCTTGAGCACTGCCATTACAAGGTGGGTTTGTTGGATCCTCTGTTAGGAAGAGGCTGGTTAAGTACTTCAACAAGAAAAAGAGATGTGTTCCAGACCTGTCTCAGTAGGACTGCCTGAAAAAAGAGTGGGAGGTACTGGAGTTCACTGGGGTGGGGTAGCAGCAGTGTGCACCTAATTCTTCACCTGGTGCTATTTACTTTTAGTTGCCATGACTAAAATCCTTGTGGCTCTTTCAGAAGAGAAAAGGAAGCTATTAGCAGCAATGACTGTGCTCATCCGGCTCTTTTGATAACGTAGGAACTAGTAATTGCAACTTAAAATAAGTTCTCCCAGTCCATCTCTTGGCTGTGCAGTTGTCATCTAAGCAGCCTGGAAACAGAGCTGTGCTGCTGGCCTCAGGCGCTGCCAGGTCTGGTGTCTGACAGACTGGTTTGAAATCTGGGGATGAGCTTTTCAGCTGGCCAGCACAGTCTGGGTGTTGGAGGTCTTTTTGCAGACTGTTAATCTTCAGTCTTGCAGGCTTTCTTCCAACTGTGTGTGTCTAGCAGGGACCCTTGGGAAGCTCTCCCTCCCCAGGCCATGCCTGTATGCCTGCCAGCTGAGTGCAAACTTACAAACCTCTTCTATGTCACATTGCTGGTGACCAATTATAGCAGCACAATATGGGGGGGTTGGGGGAGAGCAGAGGCATTTGACCCTCTGTATTTGCCAAGTCATATTATCATTGCAAGGTGTGAATAATAGTCCTCCTCTCTTTCTCTATCTCTCTCTCTCCCCCCCTCCCTCCCTCTCTCTCTCTCTCTATATATATATATATACACACATACACCCCCCAATATCAGATCTCACTTTGATTTGATTACCAAGGTATCTGAATACCCAAAGGCAGACTACTCCCAGATACTTTTCCTTTGTGTGTAAGCAGTAAAAATCATTCCGTGTGAGTGGGTTGAACTTTTCAGGGGGGCAAATATAAATATATTTTAAGGAAGGTATGCTCTGACAGGCAAATAACTAAAAAAGCAATGTAGCAAAATTGCCTATCTAATTTTATCAATGTGGCTGAGTTAAACTGTGTTCTTTGCTGTTGGGATGCTCGTTTTTAATCTAGATTTTCCACTGTAAAGCATGAAGGGTGTGTACGCTCTTATAGCATGATGAATTAAATAGGATCAATGAGGAGCTGGTAGGTCCTGCTGACTGTACAGTAAGTACTTGGCAGTTTCCTATCTGGGAGTAAACTAAGGTATCTAGCTTATTTCCATTGTCTTAAATTCATCCAAAAAAGGGTCAAGAAAATTTAATGCAACCCAAAAAACCAGGCTTTTGCACTTTCCGTCTCTGGTTCTCCAAAAATAGCCAGAAGAATTCTTTCATGTGCAGTTCTCAACAAAACTACAGTACTTTAATATATTTCAGTACTTCATTTAGCTTCAGGTGTCTAATGTTCCAAATTTTAAGACCACAGAGTAAAGTTAACTAGTGTGTTTGAGGGAGATGGTAAAAGAAGCATGTGATGCTGTGAAATTCCTCTATGACGTGTTGCTGCAACTTGTATACATTTGAGTGGGTGTGCAAGGAAGCTGATGTTTCCACTAGAAAGTTTCTGCAAAAGAAGTTTGCAGTCCACACTTCCCATTTTGGAAAAAGCTCTTAAGGGAGCGGGGAAGGAAGGTTGAGTCCTAGAATTAGAAACTTAGTGTTTAAGGGCTTTGAAAATTATATTTCTCTTCCCCAAGTTTTGAAAACCAAGCCACTGTATGAATGCTTCTGAGAGGATTGTTCTGCCCAAATCACTAGCAGAATTATCTGCTGCCCTGCTTAATACAAGGATACTTTTTCAGAGTAAGAACATTTTCAGCTTTGAATGCCCGTTGTGCTCATAAGCTGCTCTGATGGATAGGAGTTGTACTGCGTGTAAACAGAGACCCTCCCTTTGAAGTGCCTGTGTCATAGGAGCCGTATGTGTGATTTATGTGCATGTTTCTAGTGTTTGCATTGTGTGTGGTGATGATGGGTATTGATAATTTTCCATAGTTGCTGGTCCAGTCACAGTGATCCTTAGATGCATTTATAAAGTGGAGGAGAAAATAAGCATTACTGCCTGGGGCCTCCCCTTGAGCAAGCCCTGCTCTTCCAAATCTGAATCAAAAGTTTCAGCTGTTCCATTTTGAAAGACGGCACTTGAGTAATACTTGATCTTGTTCATAATTTAGTTGGATCAGTTTAAAACACACTCTCTTTGTAAAGGCTCAGTTGTTTATAAAGCTCAAAACCTTCTTTGGATAGTTATTTGGAAAACTAAAATGGGGGACCTGGTTGGGAAGCATTTGCCCAAGGCTTCAGTATCATTGACTTCAAAAGAAATCAACAATAGAAACAATTTGGGCTGGTTTTGGCAGCTAGGGCTTTTTGTTTCTTGCATCTCTCAGTTGGAGGGATGATCTTGGGAATAGAGACTGAATACTTTGACTAGCATTGTTATAAATATTACTCTCCCTTGCAAGAATTCTCTGTATTAAACAAATAAACAAAACTGTTTTAAAAGTTTGTTCTTACATGTGAGGAACCATTAAAATGAATACAGAACCCTCTCGCCTACGTCCTCAGATAGTTTCTCTGAAATAGATTTAAAAATAACTTTGTGTGTTGCCTTTTTACATTTAGGCTCTGCTTGTGGTACACAGCCACAACTCCACGTGGTTGCATGCTAAAGCCTGTCATATCATGGCTTCTTAGGCCAGATGAGTTTCACAAGTTAATTATGCTTAAAATTAACAAAGGCTATAACTCTGAACTTTGTCTTGAGTGATTGGTTTTGTTGTTCTAGGGCTTAGTAACCCTCATCAGGTAGTATTGTCTTCATTTGAAATGCTCATCAGTTGTTTCCCTTGGTAAATCCTCAGTGGAGGAAAAAATTCTTCTTCCCCTGCCATAAGAAGAAAGTAGCTATGGCACGTGGGTGATGTCAGAACTTTTGGGTAATGTTTGGAATAAGCAAAAAAGCAAAGAACATCAGGGAAGGATTACATGGATCTTGTCACTAGCCTCTCAGGAAAACTTTTGTGGAAGTATGTAACATTTCCTTAGTTGAATCGCTGCTTTTTTTCTTTACCTTTTTTTTTTTTTTTCAAGAGAGTGATAAAAGTCCCAGTAATTTCAATGAGAACAGAGCTGGATCACTAATAAAGGGTCTTGAGAAGAGCCTATTTCTGAGTACTTTAATATACTTGTATTCTGTCTCTGGTAGTCTACTCATACTACTATAGTTCAAAAAGTGAGAAATACAAGGAAGCAATGTGGGTGACATTTGGTTATTTGAGCACAGTACCCTGGATCTGTGGGTTCACTTCAGTGAGAGGAGGTGGAGGCTACAGACAGCAAGGTTTCCAAATCTTATTCAGAGACAACTAAGGTTCAAAAGCCTTTTGCCTTAACGTTGAAGCTTGATCTCCAGTGGCTGTAAAAGAACATCCATCTATGTACAGAAGTAAATGATAGCAAGATCAGTTTAATGACCAGGGATGACTGGAGATAATGAAGATAGGAGGGTGCATATATTTGTTTAGCTGATTTTATAAAATGCAGTTCATATGTAATGGCAGCAACGACAAAAATGTGATTCCACATTAAATTTAGTTTAGTTGTAATAACAGCAATAAAAAATGTGTCCTTACAAACTCAGAGCATGTAAGTGCAATTACTAATTTTAAATGCACTGAATTAGTCACTCCCAGCCACCCACAGCAGTGGATTTTTGTAGGTTGCATTTTGGGAGCACCTTTTAGGTTCTGTACTCTTGGCTGCTGTGGCTCAGAAACACTGAGGAGTGAAGAACAGTATAAATGAGGTTTCCACTGAAAAGAGCAGGTGCAAGATCATATACAAAGGGCTTGTATTATTTAATAAGAGCACCTCTTGATGAAGAGTTGGACTGCAGACTCTTTGAACCATATCCAATCAAACATTTGGAAACAGATGCCTTCAACTGTTGCTCCCCTCTCTTTCCTTCCAGTGGATAAAATTGCAAACATTAAAACTAGCTGGTAGAGGTTAATACTGTATGATAACTTTTTAGTTTGAAAAAGCACAAGAACGAAAATCAAACCCACACATCCAAGCTGTAGTAGTCAAATCTGTTTCTTTTTGTGGCCATGTACATTTGTGAGATTTTTCATCGTGAATGGAATGTATACCACGTAGAAGTCAGTAACACAGTAAATGTAAAACCCCACAGTATTGTTTCCATGGATGTCTTTTAGTCCAGTGGTAGATGTTTTCTTTCTTCATTTTCTTTATGGGAGTTATCCCTTATGATTTGTGAAGACCTAATAAGTTCAGTGTTTGACTATTCCAGAAAGTCCGACTAATAGAGATGACAAAATTTTGTCTGCGAGCAGTTACAGAAGAAACAGTTCAGGCCAACATGGAAATCAAACTTTGGGTGTTGACACCAGTATTCTTCTAAATAGTGTAAACAACCAGACAGATTATTCTTAGCAATGATTTACAAACCCACCAGAGATTTGATTGCATCCAGATTATAATGCAACATTTCCCTCTGAGCTGCAAAGTCAGTTATTTTGTCAGTAGAAGTTGTTAGATTGCCACTATTTTTTCCCCCCCATCGTTTTGTGTCCATGTGTGTTATCACCTTGGTATTTTTGGCCTCTTAACAGTCTCACAGTAACTAAAGCAAAATCAAAGTAAATGTGTGAAGAACAGCTAAGACATTGCTAAACTTATGTAGAGATTTGGTAAATTCCCCCAAAAGAAAGCAAGCATTTCTTCTGTGTCTGGCAAATTCTTTTACTGGAATCTTTTCCCTTATGTCATCAGACTGATTTAACTGTTTGTTTATTTATTTATTTATTTATTTGCATTTTTTTTTTTCTCTGCAGATGTACTGGCTCCAGGCATTGGCGACTAACCCGAGTTATATTTGTGGAGTTGATGTTTGTATTGTATTGATTGTGCTGTTCCTAAATATAGCAAAGTCACTTTTAGGCTGTTCTCTCCCTCTTGTTTTGCAGTTGTTCAGAGATACATGTTCATCTGTTAAGCACCACTATTCTGCAAGTTCAGTGTCTTAGCATTTAAGTTTTGGGTAAAAGCTTTGTGATCTTGAGAGCTGTGAAAAGTAGTAGTGGAAGAAATACCTTTATGCTGTATTTGACTGCAAGAAATTTGTAATGAAATTTCTGAATAGCTGTTAACTGTGAGAGTAGATTTTCTGCCATTTAAAAAAAAATCCCTAAACATTCCTCTATTTAATTGTGCAGTTAACAACACCAACACATTATTTGACAAGTCTCTATTACTTTCCTAACAAGTTACTGATATATGGTCGTAAAGGCTGCTTTGTGTTGGAATATATCCTTCTCAGATGGGTGGCAGCAGCTTTTCTTGGTTGTTAAGTTCTGTTAACCTTCCAGTAAGAGGCTACTTCTTGTAAGGACAGGACAGTGGGGCTATCCCCGTGGTTCTTTGTGATACGAACTGCATTCTTGGCTATGAACATGCTGTTGAAAGTCTCCTTCAGGAGGCATCTCAACGTTTGGGCCCAGCCAGGAGAAAAGGAGAACTTCCCAGGTGAAACCGGACAGCAGATCAGACTGGAGTTCCACAGGCTGGACATGTAGCAAAAAAGTGTTATAACCCATGTCTAGATAAACTGCTCGTCTTGGATGAGAGACTCTGTGTTTTTATTTACCAGATGGTACAGGCTGAGGAGATGGAAAATGAAGGGGAATTCCTGGCTCTGGGCTGAAGTATTTGTGTGGGCTTGTGTAATAGAGACCCAGAATTAAGAATAGTAACTGAACTAGCCTGATCCTGACCAGAGACCAGCTTTAAAAGTACTTGGTCTCTGGCTAGAAAGGAATATTTGTGAGAACAGTTGCAATTTGGCAGTGAGTTGCAGTGTATTCATGAACACAGATGCAAAACTAGGAGAGCATCATGTCATTCCAATGGGAAATGTCTGCCCAAGCAGTAACATTTCAGAAGCAGCAGCAGCTTTTGGTTACACAGTGCTTAGATTCTGAATCCATTCACGTGCCCCAGCTGTGCCTCAGCTCTGGAGCTGTCCTGTGGGCTGGAGCATTGGCTCTGCAGTGGGACACTGCTGCAGCACAGCAAAGTGGAACACCTGCTACAAACTCCTTGCATGCTATTTCTGTTTGGTAAACACAATATAAAGCACTAGAGGAAGTAGTAAAGACAATAATTTATAATCGCTTAAGTTCATGATGCAATCAGGACATTCACAAGAACAGATTTTGTAACCATCTTTCCTGTTTTATTAGTAGTATCTTGTATTGCAAAACTCTTCCTATTATCAGATCAGTTTTTAGGTATGTTTATTCTTAGGGGCTGGGACTTCTCTTTCATCCACAAATTGACCTGTCAATGTCTGCTGTATTTATGTTATACTCATTTGCCATTTTTGAGTTATTGAAAGATTGCAGTCTGCATTTTAGCATTCTTCACTGACCATATAGTATTAGAACTTTTTTGAGTCTGATTGTATGACCTTCTCTCAAAGGAACAGCCAGCCTAGGTCAGTTAGTTAGTGCAAATAACACCAAAGTTACAAATTTGATTCCTGTACGGGACTTTCACTTAGGAGTTGGACTTGATGATCCTTGTGGGTCTCTCTCAACGTGGAATATCCTGTGCTCTGTGAACCTGTATGGTGCATTTCCTCTAAAAAGGCTTAATTCCATAGTCTTTTCTAGTCCTTTCTTCATCATGCTGAAACTAACCAGTAAAAATCCCTTCATATGATCTGTATGTTGACTGCTTATCCCATAAATGTGGACAAAGCAGTTCGTTGTTAGCCTGGTGTATATCTAACAAAGGTTTTAAGCAGGACTGAAATCAAGCTAGCATGGACTTAAATGATACAGCTAAAGGATATGAATACAAATTTGTCAAGTGTTGCAGCCCGAATATCTAAAAAGTCCTCTAAAAAATCAGTTGCTGCTTTGTTGCCAAGATTTTCCTGGGGAGGTTTTTTCTGTTTATTTCTTTAACAGAGGTGGAAAAGGTGCTTCTTTTTCCCTCATTTTGGAACCTAATACATCTAGAAGTACAAATGCGTACTTCCAGCAACTTGTTTACAAAATACAGCATTTTTTAAAAATTCTTTGTGCTGCAGAACATTGTAGGCACCCGCAAATAATGCTACTGTAAACCTCTAACATGAACTGAGCTGTGACTGGACTTAAGCTGTATTTAGTGGATACTTCCAAATTAAAATAATACTTGCACAAGCTGGTCAGAACATGGAGCCATGAAACCATTTTTTATTCCATGCCTTGTTCTTGCAAGCTGATACAATTGCAAGAAATGTGCTTCTATGAGTTTGTACATGTGTATATGCACACAATAACATCCGTGTTCAATCACCAGACTACAGCTCATTTTCTTACACCTAATTCTTTTCTGAAGAAAAGTGAGTATCTATATTACGTGTTCAATTTCAAACTTGGTTTAACCAGTTAGAGAGCTTGACAGTCCTTCATTATTTCTCTGTGTAGAGCAGCTGTAAACACCATTCAGATACATAGGCAAATAGTCCTTGTGGTGGGAAATTTTTCTTCCTGCATGGATCTTCTTCAAATGGCTGTATGATTTCTTTTTTTTTTTGTGAATTTTATTTTTTTTTTTTTTAATTTTATTTTTTTCTGGCAACCTCTTCCTCAACTGAGTGATGCTTCCTGCCTCCCTTTCTTGGTAGGGAGCCTGGGTGTTCTGCCAGAAAGCAGCTGTCACTTGACACAATCTGTTCTGTGCTCCAGCGTAGGCTGGCTGCTCAAAGGGGAGCTCTGTTGATTCTTGCGCATTAGGAGATTAGAGAGTGACTTCAACCTCCCTTGGTTATTAGGGCTTAAAGACCAGCTGCAGAGTGAAATATTTGGAGCCTGTTTCCAGCTCCAAAACTAGCTTTCCACAGTGAAGTGGGTCAGGGTTATGTGTGGAAGGAGAGAGGGGTGTGCTATTCTGACATCTATTCTGACATCTACAGATGCTTTAAGTTTATCGTGGTACATGTGGAAAAGGGAAAGCTGGGAGGGGGAAGTGGGATTTTTGGTTTTGTTTTTTGCAGGGGGTTATAGGTAAGGTCCATGTTTCAAAATTTATTTGTATATACCTATTGTCTACAGGTATACTCATATGCTCATACATACCCAAACAGACACGCATCTGTCTGTCTGTCTATCTGAAACTGTGATAACTAATTACTACTGCCACCTTTTTTAAGTGCCTGTTAGCAATTCAGGGTTGCATGATGCTCTTCCTGAAGACCAAGTTCTTGTTGCTAACAAAAGAATAATGGGGTAGTAATACCAAGCTTTCTTAACAGCAGTAAGTGAAAGAAAAAAAATATTTCTGCAAAATAATTAAGCCCTTTTGGAAAGTAATGAGTTCCAGAATCACGTGCCAAGGCCTAGTTGCAAGGAGTTTGAGTTACAAGAGATACTTGTATGTGAGCTTAATTCTCGAGAATAAGCTTTAATTAATAATTGGCAGTACAGGGAATTTTGCCATCTACTGAGTCATCTGAGAGTCCTGTCTAAAATGTCTCCTCAGGACAACTTTGAAAGAGTCAGTAGTACCCTATGTAAATATCTTACCTAATGCTCCATGATTACTGCCCAGACAGTCTGATAGTAGCACCTTTTGGGGCATATTAATTAAATTTAACTGAATGGCAGTGTAGCTGAAGGATATAAGAAGAATTTCTTATCTGTTGGCATTTTTTTATATTCCTAAATCTGAATGAAGAAGCGTTATTTTTGTGTAATTTTAAGGCATCCTTACACTTGCAGTGCATACAGTCTTAAATTTAAGAGAATTTCTGCTAAATGCATCCTTTTTTTAATCTTAGCATTTGTGCTTATTCTTAGCATTTTATTTTTAGCATTTCAGCACAGTTAAAGCCTATTAACTAAACTGGTTTGAGAAGGTAATGTGAAAAATCAGACTTTAATGTGTATTTAGAATTCTCCAGTGGTCTTATAGGAAAGCAGATTGTATACCCATTTATTTTCCTAGAAAATCAATTAGAGGCAACATGGGAATGACTCTCATCTTGGAAAATAATGAAAAATGTTTCAAAGAATGCAAATGGCTCAACAAAAAAGTTATCTGTTCAAATGCAACCTCATGTTTAAATTATAAACTCTGGCATTTCTTGGTTTCTTAAAGAAGTGGTTATTTTCTCCTTGTGAAATAGAAGTTTGTCACAATAATTCAGAAAATTCATGAGTTCCACAGACATTGTCCATGACTGTTTCAGCTGTTCAGCATTGTTAGACATCACGAGATTGAATCCTTCTCGCCTCTCTCCCACCCCTTCCCTCTCTTCTGTCTGTAAAGAATGTTTTGTTTGTGTAGTTTCTTGGAACAAAATCACTGACAGCAGTCTGTGCAATAGATTTATTAAGCAAATACAGTAGCTCCTTCTGTAGCTTCCTTTCCTGTATCGTGCCTGTGACCCCTGGAGTTTTTCCAAGATAATGTCAGTCTTATGCTTCGTAGCTGGATACATTAATTATGCTTATGTGGAACTGAGCCTCTTAGGGTTCATTCATTCATTGCTACTCTTCACAAATCTTGCCAAGTTAACTGGTTCCTAGAGGTGTTTGGTTCCAGCAGAAGGCCTTTAAGTTATTCTATGTGGGACCACCTACTGGCTGGTCACTGGTGAGCTAGCAAAGTGGTGGTGACACTGTGCTGCTCATTCCCGACTTTTATCTAACAGTTGAAAGTTAAAAACCAGGACTATCCTGGATGCTGTTTTAGTACAGCGAATTCATGCAGGCTGGTGTAGTTTGAGACAGTCATTGTAACTTCACTGAAGAGGTTGGACCACTTACCTGCTTTGAAGTTTTTCAGAGTTCTCTTTTTAACGTTATGTCTGACTCATTTGAATGTTTTTTCTGTAAAGATCCGGATATTTCTATGGCCACTATAAGCTGACTAACAACAACAACGACAGAAAAACTCCTTGCTTTTCAGATTTGCATTAAGTGTAGTCAGTAAACCATTAAAATCTATTATTGCAGGGGTAACAAACTTGGAAGTCTTCCTCTTCCCTCAAAAGTCACTGGTGTGTGAACTGTGTGT
The DNA here is from genome assembly GCA_025920805.1 of Petroica traversi. Lineage (NCBI taxonomy): Eukaryota > Metazoa > Chordata > Aves > Passeriformes > Petroicidae > Petroica > Petroica traversi. Next base: position 6,208,800 of record JAHLSL010000019.1, read on the forward strand.
AGTCTGAACGTAACTCCTCTAAGCTTCCACAGGAAAATATAAAGCAAGTGGTAGAAAATCAAATGCAAAGCAAAAATTAAGGGTCACACCTCTCTGATTGAACTTACTTGAAAAAAGTGCTTTCTCTTTTAAGTCATATGATGAGCATCATCTATTTGTGAAGGCAAGTAAAAGGCAGATGTGTGTGTGGTGCTTCTCACTGTGTTCTGCTGTTGTAGGTGTGAGCTACTTGGTGCTGCACAGACCTGGAAATCTTCTGCAAAGGCGTCCACTGACTACATTTTTACTTAAGTGGTGTATCAAAGTAAGAACTTGAACGAAAACACAGTGGGAATAGTGATGGAGCAAGTCTGGCAATACTGAATGATGACATCTTTCATTTGATCATAGGAACAGGAAGCGAGTAGGAGAACAGAACTGGGCTTTGGTTACTAAATATGATGCTTGCTGTCAGTTCTCTGCTAGTCTAATTCTTCCCCGTGGATGAGTAGGATGTGCCAGGCTTGCTGCTCTGTAGGTTATTTTATACATAAAAAGTGTAGTTCCTGTTCAGGCTGATGTGTACCTACATCAATCAAAGGACAAGCTGGTCTAAGTTAGATGATGAAACTTCTGATTATGAGGACTCTTGATTGCATATTGACTCAGTTATGCCTAGCTGATTGTGGTGACACTGTACCTTGTTGAATTGAATTAATTTGCATATGACCTCTGGAATAATCAAGAATAACTATAACTACCAAGTACTTTATTTTGTCATATCATTACTCTGAAGCATAAACTTGCAGTAGTGAGAAGAATGGAGGAGAACTGGAATTTCCTAACTCAGTTTTTCTGGAAACTTGATATAAATGGAATTTTTCCTTAAGATGGTATTTGGGGCTAATGGACTTGCCCCATTATTTTCAAAGTAGTAGATGACAAATCAGAGTCTATAGTGGATGTTGATTTCTACCAGTAAAAGAATTGTTGGGTGCCTGCCAAAACATTCAGTTATCTGGCTTTTTCCAGGTGTGTTTTTGTTTGTGAATTCTCTTACTTTACTAAATGCTTCCTAAGGGCTTTCCTGGAGATTCAGATGTTGTCTGTAATCTTATAAAGCAGTTTATAAACACATTTAATTAAAATCTATATAAGGACTTAAGGTTTATGGGTAATTATGGCTGTCCTGCAGCAAATGAAAAAGCTGTCTGACAATTTTGCATGGGGAAATAAATGCAAGTAGTCTGATGAAAGCATCCAGTTGAAGCTTAAAGTCTCTGCTTGTCCTGTGTCAGAATTGAAACTAGAAGCTCATGACTTATATGTGGTGCATCAGTTCACATTAAGAGGCTGTAAATCCTGCAGAGATGAGCCAAAACTGAGGAATACTCCCCATAGTGTGTATTTACAGGAAAACTAGCTTTTGATGGGTGGCCACTCTGTCCTTGGGGGAGTTGAGGTATTTTTGACCTTCTGTGATCAGGGCAGAAACTCAGCCTTAGGCACAGGTCTGAGACTTTCAGATGGTGGCAGATTACTAGCACTTGGCCTAGTTGTAGATGGCGAGGGAGCTCAGGATTAAAATTTCACTGGAATGACTCCTCCTTGGTAGACACCCTACTTGGAGCTAAGCTGCCAACCACCCCTTCCAAAGGGGATCGAGCAGCCAGCCTGGCTCTGCAGGGACCATGCTGTCTTCTCTGGGATGTGGATGGGCTGCTTGGGAGAAGATGGAGGTTCACAAACCTGAGCCACTTTTCTGCTGAGGCTGTTGGAGAGGTATCATGGAATCATAGAAGGGACCTTAAAGGTCCTCTAGTTCCAACCCTGCTGCCTCTGGAAGGGGCATCTTCCACTGGACCGGAGCCCCATCCAGCCTGGATTTTAACAATTCCAGGCTTTCTCTGTGCAACCTGTTCAGTGTCTCACCACCTTCACAGGAAAGAATTTCTTCCTAAAATCTAATCTAAACCTTCTCTCTTTCAGTTTGAAGCCATTCTCCCTTGTCTGCCACCACACATGCCTTGGTAAAAAGTCCCTCTCCAGCTCTCTTGCAGGGCCCCCTTTAGGTACTGGAAGGCTGCTCTAAGGTCTGCCCAGAGTCTTCTCTTGTTCAGGCTGAACAACCCTAACTCTCTCAGCTTGTGCTCCAGCCCTCTGATCACCTTTGTGGCCTCCTCTGAAATTGCTCCAGCTTAGTCCTCCTTTGCTACTTGCAGGAAGGCCAGTGCAAAATCCCTCTGTGTCCATAATGAGACAATCAATTGTAGCTGATTATAATGGCAATTTTGGCTGACTACAGGGCTGTTACTGTGATGGTTTATGATTGATCAGAAGCCTGAACTTAATGGCTGTGGAGACTTTCCTGTCCCACATTTCTGTAAATTCTAAATCTTGACGGTGCCAAAATGTCAGCTGATATTTGAGGTATCAGAGAGCAGAAGGCCTTTGGCAAGCAGTCTGAGCAGTTTCTGGCTTTATCCTGCAAATCAAATAAATGACAGCTTTTTGGGGAGCTGTCTAGTCTCTGGCTTTAAATCTTAGCTAAAGTTTTAAAACCTGGATACCCTGGAATGTCCTATTTCTTTCTCTGTGGAAGAAGTGAGGAGGAAGGAAAACACAGGCAGAGAGGGGCAGTAGCTGTAGTGTTTGTAGGTATGTTGTCTCACTGTGACAACAAGTTATATAGGGAGGCATAATATTTTTGTTAGACCAGCTGGAATTTCACAAGATACATTTGGAAAAGGCAGGCAGACTTTTGGACACATGGCTCTCAGGGAGGAACAGCTATTTTTGCACTGCATGGGAGGAATGAGACACATGGAGTCCTTGGCGGGAAGAATAAATGGAGGATTTGAGTATTGAAGTAGGAGGGCAAAACAGTTTGACGTAGAGCAGAAAATGTTCTCAGCCTCTAATCTCATCTTTACAGGGTGAGATTTTACACCTTCTTTTCTCTATGACTAGGCATTGCTATTATTAGCAGATAGCAGTGTGTAAAGTTTAGTACTCTGTGGGCACCACATTGTTTTTTATGCACAGAATGGTTTGGCTTGGAAGGGACTTTAAGGATCATCCAGTTCCAAGCCCCTGCTGTGGGCAGGGACACCTTCCACTAGAACAGGTTGCTCAAAGCCCCATCCAGCCTGGATGGAAAGTGGTGCATTCAGCTAAAACTGCTTCTGATTCCTGGCGCTTTGGCATTTGGGAAATTTGCCTGCTGTGGGAAGGTACAAGTGAGGAGAGGAGGCTTTCTTGCAGGGGAGCCTGATGACTGGCTGGTTTTTGAGGCATGAAAGAGAGAGGCTGCCTGTACTCCCAAAATCCAAGAACTGAACCATGATGAAGGATTTTGTAGTAGAAAAATCCAGTGAAGATTTCTTAGTAATTACCATTATTTTTTGGTTTATACAGTTAAAAATAGATATTTTTAAAGGAGGTATTCTAATAATATTTTTAAAGCAAACAAAAAAGCCAAAAAACCCTGAGTAATGTATCTCTGTTCTGTAATATGTCACCAACTGCATGTGCCTTCCTGTCCTCTAATCTCAACCAGTTCTTCTTTAGAATACTGAAGACAATTGTTTACTGTGTAGTAAAGTGTTTTAAATTTACCTGATTTAGAATGGATTAAAGGCGACTTCTTTAAGTACTCTTCAAAAGCATTCATTTACCAGCTACCAGTATAAGAAGGGTTGAGAGAGTGAGCTGTTGAATGTTGTTTTATACTGCATGTGTTCACCATCTGTGATTAATCTGGATTAAAGAGGTCACACATGCAAGATTTTAATCTGGGCATTTTAACCAAGTGAAAAAACCCTACTGGTGTTTTCCAATAGGACAGAATTCAGAATGATTTTAAGAAAATTTTGATTCTCTAAATAAAATCCTAGCACTGTTTTACTTCACACCCTAAACATTAGAGTAACTATAAGCATTGTGTGGGAGGCATGTAACAGAAGATGTGTTTTAAGATGTCTTACGTGCATATAGAGTTCTAGATTTGTTTCTTTAGTCTTTATTGGAAGTAGTAGGCTTAGTAGTATTTAAGGAAACAGCATCCATAAAAGTCAGATGAGCCAAGAAGTTCTAAAAGATGTTTGTTGTTGAAGGTTAGGGGGCAGAGGGATCTATCACTTGATTTAAAAGAATATTTGCTGGACATCTAGAAATATGTCCAGAACTCAGAACACTTTTATATGCTGTTTCCAGACAGGACTGTTGTGGAAATTTATATAGTGTTTATCTTGGTAAAAATAACACTGCTTCCATAAAAGACTTTGAAATGCTGGCTGTGGTTCACCCTACAGATGGAAATGGGGTCACATCAGGAAAACTGGAAAAATTACGGTTTAATAGAGAACTGTTTAGTAAAATGTGAAAAATTTAAGTTGTAGAAAAGGCTGAACTTTGTTCATTGATGGAAAATGAAGTTCATGTCTGTTGGTCTCATGTAAGTCAGTAGCATCTTTCATTATAAATTAGTGTGGTTTTCATAATATTTACTGCAGTTTAAAAGTACTTCCCTTTCCTGCCAGATTTGAGTGTTGCAAAGTGCTGTATTTGGACATATTCAATAAAATCCACCTTAATTAGTAACTCAGAAATGAGCCAGGCAGAGCTGTTTCTTAAAAGATATTCCCTTCTAGAACCAGGAGGACTTGCACTGTGTGGCTGCTAATGCTTGAAAGCAGCTTGGAAATTCAAGCTGGTTTAAGGATGGCCTCTGCACTCCACCTACAAAGGAGAGGAGCTGGCTCACTTAAACTCCTTCATGCTCCTCTGGTTTACAACAGTTGAAAGAAAAATCCAGGAATTTTTATTTCGTTCTGGAAAGAAAGATAACGCTAGGCCTGTAGCACCTTCTAGAACTTGTCTGGGTATATGAGGCAAGGAAAATATTAATCATTACTTGGGAGGCACCATGGAGATGTCACATTTTGTAGCTCTTAATTTTATGGCTCATTTCTGCCTTTTATGGTATTACTTCAGTGGTTATTTCTGTAAATTCTGACGTATTCTTAATGCTTCTTGTGACTACTTTCCTTAGGAGGGGAAAAAAAATAGAATATGTTTGCCTGACACATTGCAGAAGGAGGATATTCAACAGAAGCTTCTTTGGGTTTTCTTATTTGGTTCTTGGACTAATTCACTTTGAGGAATTCAAAGCCCATGTCAGAACTTTAGGAAGATCTTAACAACACCTTACTAGGTGATAAACAAAGACATAAATTCCATCACTTCAAGCAACAGATTGTGTCTGTACTGCCTTTCTGTCCAACAGCATTTAAAGGAAAAATAGAAGTATTTTTTATTGAAATGAAGGCTCTACAGTTCCTTCATAGTGTTTTTTCATCTCTTCTATTAGGAATTATTGAAACTTAAGACACACATATGCTTGATATATCTCCTACCCAATGTATTTAAAATGCTTCTTTTTACTCCTCTCAACTCACTGACCATCTCACTGCTCTTGCACACCAGCATCCCTTTTGGAAAACTGTTTTAATTTTTAATACAAACACCGTCTATTCTGTGAAGTTGTAATGCAGTACAGTTTGTAGTGCATGTTGTTTACAAACATTTCTAAAACATGAGGAGTATATCTGAGATGACAGCAGTTGTTGTCACATGTTAGGAGCACAGGCTCTCTGAACTCAGGAATGTTTTAGAGGTTTGTAGCCTGAATGCTCCATTGCTGGGTTTTTATAGTCTAATTTGGTGTGACTACAAACACAGAGGTCTCCATGTGCTACTGAGCACTTTGCTTTTCACCTCAGTGATCATTGCTTCTGCCTTTTCTATGGTTGTGAGTCAGCTCCCCAAGATTCTGCCTCACTGAAGCTCTAAGAAAGAGGGCAAATAAAGAGCGTGTTTCTTTTGCTGTTCCATGTGAAGTTGACTTGGTTCTTTAAAGATACAGTATTTGCCATCAGTAGGTCTTTTACTTTCTTTGTTGTTCAATTTTAATGATAGATTTTCCTTCTCCTGAAGAAATAGCAGATGTTGTCCATACAGACTTGGTACGCTGGAGGATGACTGGGGGTAAACCAAATGAAAGCTTGCCCTTTCACTCATACAGACAATTGAGATTCAAGCAAGAAATGTTTATGGTCTGCATCTACTGCTCTGCTCTGCTTTTTTATTATTTATTAAGGAAGTGGTCTTTTGATATGTCTGAAAATCAACCATCCAAGCTCCTGATGGTTCCAGTTTTAGAATTCTTGACAGCTGAAGTGGAATCCACTTTAGAACAAGAGCATGAAAAAAGGATAAAGGCAGGCATCAAACACATTGCTGGCAGCAGACATCAAAGATTTTATTTTCAGCTGGATATTTAGAGATGGAAAACAAATTTAGTAATAGTTTACTTCTGTTTATAAATCTGAACATGAGTCAACTGTGTCATGCTGTTGCCTCCAGGAAAGAGGAGGGGTGAAGTGTCTGAGATGAAACTTAGCCTGTAGGATGATACGGTTCTGCTCTCTCAGCTGTTGGTAACGCAGGAGCTGAGCACCGTGTTCTGTTCTGACACCAAACATCAAGAAAAGTGCAGGCAACTGGAAATCCAGATGACAGCAGCAAGAATAATCAAGAGGTGGAAAATACAGCCTCTGAAGGGATCGTCACTAGCAAGGGAAATTTAAATGAGTTATTCCAAGTAACCCAAAAAATTTTTTTGCATGTGAGGGTGCTACACATTGGCATAAAGGGCCTTGACAGTTTGAGACGTCTATGTTAAAAGCTTAAAAAACAGGTCAGATATTTGCCAGAATTGGTTTAGAGATAGCATTAGAAGTGACAGAAGGGAGGGAAGAGAGAACCTTGTTTCCTGTGATTTAAGAACTGAGGTGTTACAAAGCTCCATTCATACCCATTCTTTCTCAAATGTGTGTGTGTTTTTTAGCATTTTTATTAATGAATTAAATGTCTGGGAAACAAAAGGCCAGGCACAGGTAGAAAATTAATCTGTGTTAAATATTATTCTACATTAAAACAGTATTTATTTCATTATGGACATTTATAAAAATTATTTATGTAGGAACAAAGGCATGTAAGTTGCATTTACAGGATCTATTTTAAGAAGCATCATTTCTGAAAAGGTCTTGATTATCCACTGTGAGATTTTGTAATCTGATTTCTGTGGTAAATGAGCCAATGGGTTTAGAAAACAGAGACATAAGCAAATCTCTCTTTGGGGCTGTTGTGACTGCAGCCAGAATACAATTTATGTCTAGTTTTCACAGTGGAACAGAGACTGGGGAAAAGCAGGATTCCTAGAAGAGGCACATCAGCATGAAGGGCTGGACAATAATATCACTTGTGAACTCTGGGGGTTTGGAAGGGAAGTTAGTTTTATTCAGCTGTGGTCTCAAAGAGCTTTCCCTTATCAAAGCAGTGAAATTAAGCCATGTAATGTTAAAGCTGGAAGAGCCTGCCAGGCCAAGTCGAATCAGAACTGAAATTGAAAGTAAGCAAAATGGTAGCAATCAGCATGAGGACAAAAACATTAATTTGAGGGGTAGAACTTCCTTCCCTGGAAACATTTCAATCAAGATTGACAGGAGAATTTTTTTCTTCCCTTTTGGAAAAAGCAAAAACCCAAAAGCCGTAACTCAAAAGAAATAATTCATTGCAATCCTCTAGCTTGTTCTATCAAAGAGATAAAGACTTAGATGATTACACTGGCTCCTTCTGGCTTCATAATTTATTTTGCAAAATGAGGGAGAGGGGGAGGATTAAATGGGAGATTAGGAGCTCTGGTGGGCGAGGAAAGAGGGTTTTCCCATGACTGGCATTTTGTAATCTCTCTCTGAAAGTGGTGTTTTCAGTCTTTGTGCTTGTTCTTTTTAGGTCATTAGGATTTCTATCAATTTTGATATCAGAGAATTATATTTTAACTTTTATTCTTCTCATAGCAGGGAGGATGGTGTTCATTTAATCAAGGGAATTCCTCTCAATTCTTGATTTTAATTTTTTTTTTTTACTTCAGTATGTTTCATTTGTAATTTTGTTGGACACCATAGTTTCTAGAGTCACATAATTACTGGTGCAAGCTTCTTTCATAGTAAAGAAGCTACTCTGCAAATAAGTTCTGAAAACTGTAAAATCTGAGAAAAAGGCAGAACCAAGTAGCTGGTGGTGTGGATATTATACATGTTAAATATATCATGTATTTGGTGGAGGGGCGAGGATAGAAGAGGCTTGGTTTACATTTCCAGTATTTAACCATTTACAGATAAACTATGAAACTATGCATACTTCATGTTGAGGGAAATGGCAGTAACTTAGTATATAAAGGGAATGTCAAAGAAGGAAGGTTGCTGACTTCAGAATGATCTTACTTGCAAGCTTATTTAACTGTGAAGGGCTCTCTGCAAATTTTAGTGTATCTGGAATTAGTAATCAGCAGGGAAAAGTCACTGGGATAGTTGGGGGCTGTAGCACATGTGTTATGAGAAAAGCTGAGGAAGTTGGGCTTGTTCAGCCTGGAGAAGAGAAATGGCAGGGTGGGGGGATGACAGTGCCCCCAGCCACAGGGGCTTTTGAGAGAAGACAGATGAGGCACTTAGAGGTGCACAACGAAAGAGCAATGTACTCCATATCCAACAGGGAAACTTACACGTGGATGTTAGGAAAAGCTTTGTCATCATTGTGGTTAAAGCTGGGAAAGAATCACCCATAGATGCCATGAAGTGTCCATCCCTGGACACCTTACAGTCCTGATGGAACTGAGTGCTGCAATCCACCTTTCAAGTTTGTCTTGCTTTGTGCAGTTCATGACCTCCAGAGGTCCCTGCTTAAGGACATTACATTACATTTTCTGGTAAGGACAGCCATTCCTCCCCTTTATTTCCTGCTTATTACTAAATGCTGAATTCTCGTACTGAAACTTTAGTTTAAAATGGACAGTTTTATTCTGATGTTTGCCTTGTTTTATGAGCAAGATGAGGAAAGGAATTGAACCTGTCTTTGTCACCTGCAGTACACTGGTCATTTTTCTTTCTGTGGGAAGGAAATTTGATGGTGTAGCATAAGCTGTAGTGGTAAGGGTTATAGCCATTTAGTTTCTCATGTTTCCCAGCCTTCTGAATTACTGTCTGAAATCTGGAGCTGATGTAGAGATTTGCTGTTTTCTCCCTTTCTGCTGGGAGCTGGGGATGTGTGTGGGAGGCTTTTTGTCTCACTCCCTTTTCTTCTTGTATCTCTCCAAAATACTTCTTCCTAAACTTTACAAATGCTGCCAGGAGAAATTTTGGCATGTGTATACCATTTAATTTTTCACTTAGTCCTAATTGATGAGAATACACCTTCAAAATTACTAAAAATGTTTGGCTTTGGAGTTGGTTGTAAGGTTTCTTTTGTATCTAATTTCTGACTAAGTGGCTATAGTATTTATTTTAAAATAAGACACCTCCATTTTTAATTTTCTTTTTCAGTTTTGTTGATTTAAAGGAATTTTTCTGCATAGCTGTTGGTGTTTTCTGGACACTTCTATTAATATTTGAGCTTAGGAAGGGCAGGTCTTGAGTTCATAGCTGAAGTTCACTTAACAGATGGCCTTCCTTGGCTAATTTTCTTGTTCTCCTCCCCCTCTCTTCCCTTCTCTGGAGAGAGAAGGTCTCTCAGCTCATGGCTGTGAACTTGTGAAAACTGGATTCTACTGGTTTAAGCCTTTATGCATCCAAGTTGGGAATACTTATGTTCATCTGAGTAATTGTGCTCATGTACACAGTTTTCTTTCTTTTTCAACCTCTTTGTTTTCTTGCTTCCACCCATAAAACCTCCCCCACCCTTCCAGGTTGCCTCTTTGGCACTCAGACATCCACAGTTTTTCACAAAGTGACTGTGTGGTTCTCACAAAGCAGAAACTAAGCCCTGCATTTTAGGATTTAGGTTTTTTTAAAAAATAAGCAACCTTTTGTCTATTTTTCATATTAACTCTTGTAAACTATCTGTGCTCTTAAACTTCCTTGCCATCAGATGTAATGACCCTGATATACTTAAGCCTCACTGCTTCCTACTTTATATTTGAGTCCAGATTTCCCTCTTAACTGGGGCATAAGTTACTTCCTTGGAAACTCTTCTTTGTGATCTGGTGGTTTGGGGCTTCAGGCAGGGATGGAAGGAGAGGGCTTAGCAGTTCTCTGGGATGGATGCCAAATAGCTTCATCTGAATCCTCACCTCAACTCTGTTTTCCCCTCATTTCTTGGGATAGAATAGATTCACTCTGCTAAATAGGGTAGAGTTTCCTTTTTGTAGCTGAAAGATCATAATTTCTAAGCTTCGTAATTTTATATGAATTTAGTTTCTTGCCAGATAAAACCATTAATATCACTGATCTTTTTTTTTTTCTTTTTCCTTTTCCACCTTCCACAATTTCTTTGTTGCAGTGCTGATAATGACGCTTGCCAGGAGTTGCTTATAAAAGATAAAATTAAATCCCTGTCAGTGCAGACTTTCTTACAAGAGTGAGTTCCATGTCTCATAGCACAGCGTGGGTATCCATAAAAGGTAGGTTATACATTCTGCTCAGGGGCAAGTGCATGAAGTGCCAGTACTGTGTTGGGAGCATTTGGGTTCAGAGACCTGAAGCTGACAAGTATGACTTTAAGATAACAAATGAGTAAAGGAAGCCTTTGTGTTCTGGAGGAGTTCACAGGACGTTCTTGCTTTAGCATGCTTGAACAACTCTGTGCTCTGTCACACCTGCTTCTCACACCAATGTCCAGCTTTGCACCAAATGGCAAAAATCTGACATCCTGAACTTCCTTACTGAGCCAGCAATAAATTCCATCCTCTTTAATGAGCTACAAACAGAGGTCTCCTGCTGATCATATTTGGTTGGGTTTTTTCTTGAAATTAAGGGTGTTTTTCTGTTTATTTTAGAATACCTGAGAGCAATATTATTTTAGTGAGCTTTATCCTTTACCAGTCTGAAGTGCTCTGAACTGTTTAATAGTAACCAAGCCATTTTACAAAAAGTGCTATCTCAAAAACAGATTCAAATACAGCTTTACCCAGGAAAGCCATGGAAACACATTTACTTTTTTGTTTTTCATATGGAAACAAATGTTCTGTTTTCGTACCATGTGAAACTGGAATAGATTCAGGTCAGGCAATGTGTATTCATTCCTTGAGACTCCTTGACAGTTTTAACTACAGTCATTTCCCTCTCCAGCCCACTCCTTTCACTTCTAACTATGAGGATGGGAATTTCTTCATCTTTTGGGAATTGTGCTTGCTTGTCTCTATGCCTTTATGGATAAAATCTGTTAAACTTTATCTGCATGGAACAGATTTAACACGTGAATTGTGTTCTCGGGTGCTGTGATATAAAAATACCAGCATTTGCCAAAAATGGCTTCCACTGGTAGGCTTTTTTTTCTAGATTATTGTGGGCACTTTTATATTTCTTTCAGTATTACAAAATTGGTTATGGGAAGTACTAACCTGTGTGAGTCATGGTACACCAGCAAAGCGCTGTGGTTTAAAATGTCAGTGATAAAGCCTAAAACCTTATATAAATGAAGGTATCCACTAGTCTGCAGTGATGCCAGTTAATCATGTGCAAGCAGACATGTAATGCCTTTCCTCTCTGATCTTCACCAAACATCTGATTGAAATCTGTTCAGGACAATAGCAACTGTCTCTTTTCTTTGGAAAGTTGAGAAATACCCCTAGGGAGTGTTTGTATAAACTACCAGGTGTGAAAAATATTCCGTAAAAGCCCTTAAGCTGGGATGTAACATTACACCCAAAGGAGACTCAGATCAGTTATTTGCTTTATTCATTTCAGAATTGTTCTGTTCTCGCCTGTGTACGGTTTGAGGGTTCAAGTGGCAGCATTAGGAATTGAGAAGGCTGTATTGTACTGAACAAAATGAGGGCTGTTCTCCAAAACCCTGTTCCCTGCTACACAGGGTCCATCTATACTGCAGGAAAAAAGAATAAGTAACAACAGATTAGTTGTGCAGGGAGCCACACAAAACACATTGCCTATGTGGAAGATTCAGGCCTCTTCTGAACACTGAATTCATCTGCTGCTGAAAAGGTCTCCCCTCCCCCCAGCATTCCATGAACCAACACCTTATTTTTTCTTTTATTTTCTTTTCTAGTGTCTGTTACACCAGAACCTTAATGTGCTGGAGGTCGTTGGATATTTTTCTCATTAAAATATTTTTTGAATAGTTACCAGGTCACCAAACTGGCTAAATACTAAGAAGGAGGATTTAGCTGAGTCTGAGCCAACCATTTACAAATAAATCTCTTGGGGTCCTTTACACTGGTGAATCTCATCATCACTTTGATTTGAAGGCAGATTAAGGATTACAAATATTTTATAAATGTATTTTTAGCTTTACTGCCTTTCACCATTCACATGAAAGTGAAGTATTCAGTGCTGCTTTTTTACCCTTTCTTACCTCTAGCAGCAGACTGGACTTATTTATTTGGGTAGGCTGAAAAACTTCAAGTGTTTATACTTCGTTTGTATCCAGTGCATGAAAGAGTGGTCAGTGGTGTGGCCAGGAAGGTATCAGAACAGAACTCAGGGAATTTTGGTATCACAAAATGAGGGAGCCATGGAAAAAAAATGGGCTGCCTGGTAAACTTCTTTTTCACACAGACTGGATGTGGATGAATAGTGGATGAGTATTTTCAGCTTTCATGGCTCTTTGTCTTAAGTCTGGAAACTTGTGCCTGATTCCCACTGAGGAGAGTGGCCTCTGTGGGATGCTGCAATTCCTTGATACATCACTCCTGACTTGCTCTTGTGTCTGGTAGGGAAACATCTCTTGCCGTACTTTGCCATCATCATCTTAGATACAGGGATTTCAAATAACAATAGAAATCACCAGATGAGTTTGTGTAGGAAGAAGTGTTTGGATATAAGGTAATGGACCTGCCCTCTCCTACCATATGTGTGATTTTGCCTTTTCCAAACTTCCAGGAACCTTTTCTGGCAGTGTGAAACTGCAGGAGTTCTGTGAAACTCTGCCCCAGAAAAACCCTGTCCACAGGGCTGCACAATCAGCATCCTTTCATTCCCTCGTATAATACACCTTTTCCCCCATTCCCCTCTTTGTCATCTGCACCAGTTGTTTTAACCATTTTGCTCTGCCACGTAAATTCAATTCAGTCACAAAGCAAAGTCAGGAGGGGTGGGAGAAGGCATGATGACCCCCATTTCTCTGAAACATTCATAATTCAGTGCTTTATAAATTTTAGAAATAAAATCCTGAGATGATACATAAATGTTAGTGAGCCTTAGCTGGGCTAAAGGCGTTGAGATGTGCCTGCAAAAGCCATCTGGATATCTGTCAGCACAATGTTTGTTCTTCGTATTATTCTTTCAACCTGCTGTAAACAATTTCAATGGCTTCTGGATTTCCCCTTGATACACAAATGAATCTTCAGTGCTGATCCTCCCTTTGACTCCCTGTATCAGTTCTGATGCCAAGTGGAAACAAAACTCCCTTCTGTGTCATAGCCGAGCTGTGTGCTCCTGTGGGATTAGTCCTGACAGGGCAGGGAAGGGAAGGCAAGGCAGCCCCAACCCTTTCTCTGCCCCCAGCCTGCAAGAGAGTCAAGCCAGAAGAGTGCAGAAAGTCAAGGTGGAGACCTTGAAACCTGTCTCTGAGGCATCTGCCCTGGCACCCCAGGCAAGGAGAAAAAACAGGGTGAATTGCAGCTTGGCCCTTGCACAGCTTTGTATAAAGCCTTTGAACCCTTGCCCTGAGGGCAGCCAGGGTGCCCCTGCGAGGCAGGGGGCTTCTAACAATGTACCCCTTGTGCTGGCTGGCTTCTCCAAATGCTGCAGCATCTTGGATTATCTTGTAAATTGCTTTGTCAGAAGGAACTCCCTTCTGGTGTAAGAGTGATTTCCTAGTCCTGTTGCTGATTGGAAGCTGAAATAAAGCAGTTTAATCTTTAGAAAACTATCAACCCTGAAAGAGTTGGGCTGTTCTTTTAACTAATGTAATGAGCAAACGCTACTTGGAAATCATTAAAAGAACATATTCACAGCTCCAGACCTTGCTGTCCAGTGTGTATTGATAAAACTTTTCCTGAATCAGGGGGATGCAGGTTAATTTTTTTTCTGCTAAATTGACTGTAGTGTGGGCAAAATATTTTGCTGTTGCTGTGTATTGCATTTCCATCATCAGGAAATTTGAAGTCAAATACAGGCTATTAGTGTAAGTGTGGGAGAATGGTGTGAGTGAACATTCATAATTAACTCTTAGTAAAGGTTTGAAATTAGAGTTGGCAGAATTAAGTTTTAGCTATACCATTTTTTTTTTTTCCTGGGAATGCTGAACTGTTCACATTTTTATAACACCTTCCTGAGTTCAGTCTGAAGGTAGGCTTGTGTTCTGGTTTTGGGGTTTTTTTTCTTAATTGAGAAGCTTCTCAGATCTGCAATGGAAATAGAAAATTGTACCATACAATAACTAGTGATTTAAACCTTCTGCAAATAGATATGTGTATACTCATACATTTCCTGTCCTGCTGGATGTGGAGCAATGACTTGAAATTTGCTTTCCATGTTCACAGTTCCTTGACCATAAAGGTGTCTAATGAGCTGCCCTGCCCCAAGAATAATATTTGAAACACTTACTTTCTCATTTATTTTAATTTTTATGTATATATAGTTTTTACTGTGGCAGAAAGATTGAGCTTGTAGCAGGGATATAAGAAACTGGACTCAGGTTGATAGCTCAAATGAAACAGAAGAGGGGTAGATCGAACTCCAGCTGCTCACCAAGATGTGGGGTTTTCCAGCTCTGATTGGTGAGTACATGCAGGCATCCAATGCAGGCTTCAAAGCACTGGGAAAGTATCTCAGAATAATTCTGTTGCAGAAAAGAAAGAAAAAACTCTAAAACTTCAGATCAGGATGAGGGACAGAAAAGTTTAACCAAGTTTCTGAATACAGAATCTGTCTGTACACTCAGTGAAATAAAGTTTTCAGAGGAGCTTCAAGATCCTCTGGAAAGAGGCTGCTGAAAAACATGGCAAGCAAATTGCTAGCATAAGGTAAAATACAGATGGAATATGCAGCTTGTATTCTTCCTGCAGAAAAGCACATTTTTTTTGGTGTTACAGCTTTGTAAAATAACACCTACAGCAACTGGTTTTTGGAGTTAAATCGCTGCTTCCATATTTCTCCTTTGTATAGATGTTGTTCAGCTGACAGGAGCTGGAGCACTGAATGTTTCTGAATCTCACAATGGGCAGGTTTCTGAAGCTCATCATTCTTTGTGTTGCTCAGTAACAGCAGGGGACGGGTGATGAAGGGGACAGATGAGCTGATCCAGCAGAAGCACTGTGTCATTTCTGTTTGTGCATTGCACATGTGCACTCTTTCTGCAAGGTTTTCTCAAGGAGACAGCCAAAACGAGTGAGAGAGCACTGTAGTGTGGGATAAATTGTTTAATAATGGTTGAGACCCTCATTAGTTGTAGTCTTAAAGAAAGAAAATGAAGAAGATTTAGGATATATTTTTGAGGGGGGGAAAAAAATCTGATTATTCTTGCATTTCCCCATTGCCTTTGCCTGTGAAGAAAGAATTGCTGTATTCTAAGGTTTTTAGTATTTAGAGATTGAACTCTCAGCTATAATACTAAATCAGATGACCCAACTCTTGTTCTTTTTCCCTCACTTCTTTCCATCAATGCCCCTTGAGTTTGACCATGGAGGTGGAATCAGATTTCATAAGGGAAATGAAAATCTCATTTTCAGACAGATGTTGGATATCAAAACCAGACATGTTAGAAAGCTTGATCTGATGAGCTGTACATATGGTTTAATCTTTTCAGTAGAAAATGTAATTAAATTGTCTGGCATTCCTGGATTAGCCCATACTGCTTTATGCTATAATCTTGTACGAAGAACGTAAGTGTGTGGTATTGATATTTCTGGCATATGTAAGCTTTTTTTGTTGTGAAGGATTAGTATCTGGCTCAATTTATTTACTAATTAACCTTCCTTTTTTCACTGATAGAGTTGGTGTGCTGTGTGGTCACAGATAAACTTACCCTTTGTTGTTACTCTGGGAAGAATGCTTTTAAACTTTGATTTTTCTCAATATTACTGTGAAGTTTTTTTTAATGGTAGAAGAAAAGAATCATTTTGTGTAGCATAGATTTCTTTACCGAATGTTTTCAGACATTTACTCTGAAATTTGGGTCATACTGATTCCTGGGTATGTCACTTCCTGGAGGAGAATCACAGAAGATAGTTTCAACCATCCTCTTTTGCCTGTTTTTCTTTTCCTTCAGAGGGAAATAATTGTGGGTGAGGGAGAAGGGGAGCAGTGAGGCATTGGCAGGCATGATGTTTGTCAGGGAAAAATTGAATAAATAAAATACAAAGGGCCACCCTAAGCCTTCAGCTCTGCATGAAGATGTCTGCCTTGTAGATCAGCTGTCTGCAAGGCCTATGTCTTTCCCTAGAAACCCTGGAAGTGAGGCATGTAGGGTCTGCTCACATTCCCCCATGGATGTGTAGGAACATCTCCTTGCCTGTTTAACAGCAGCAGGGGCAGAGCAGCAGCCCAGCATGTGATGGCAACCAAGGTCTGTGTGCTGGAAGAGACATCCTGTGCTACTGAGGGTAAATGTGGTGCTGCCTTGTATGTCTTCGTCCTGTTTGGATGTACCACTCGTCTTCTCCACTGTGGAAAATTAGAATAGTCACCTTTTTCCCGTAGTGCAGATGTTTGTCACTTTGTGGTGTTTGGCTATCATAAAGCTCATTTAATGTGGGTCAGATGGAAAGTGTGCAGAGTGGTTTTCTGACTCTTGTCCAAGGAAAACCTTGGGTCAGCTGGCACACAGCGTTCTGAGAGCTGGCTCAGCTGAGTCTTCATAGAGCTGGCAAAGGAGCTGCCTGTTCAGCCATGAGGAGCCTGCAGCAGGCAGAGCTGCATCACTGGGGCATGGCATGATGAAAGGTAAGACATCAAGTAACTGCTGGAGGTATTTAGACTCCCAGCCACTTGGGCAATTCTAACTTGAAGAGTGGCTGGGGAGGTCAAAATAATATATGCTTAAAGCATGGAGAGTGACTGCAGGGAGGAAGAGTGAATTTCCTGCTTTGATAGCCCTCAGTCAGAGAGCCCCAAGCAGACAAAAAGACAAAGATTGTAAACCAGGTTGTATCTGGCTTTGCTTAGGTGGTCACAGTCTTTCTAGTGATTTAACTGAATGTGTTTTGTACTGATTTATTTAGGCAGGCACTGAAGCTGCATGTGGCTAAGCCTGTCAGCTGTGGCTTCTTTCTGTGAATGCTGCACCTACTGCTGGCCAAGCTGAGACCCTCCTGTCAGTGGCAGGGTTTTGATGGCATGGACACTGTCCCCTCGAGGCAGCTTGGCGTAGTAGAAGGAGGAGGCAGACTGAAGAGGTAAAAGAAGTGTTGGTCTGCTTCCTTGGGACAGGTGACCCTTCTCCAAGTGACCACCTGCAGCTCAGTGATGGCTGTGCCTCTGTGTGTCTGTCAAGGCTTTGTGTGCTCTTGGGTTTTGCATTGCTGGGTATGCAGGAGTGCAGCTGAGAAAAGGAAGGACTGGACTTCTTTGAGGAAAAAACGTGCTTCAGAGGAGCATAATTTATGGAATTTCAAAGGCATAGGTTTTTAAGTGTCTTTGCCTTTCTGTGTCCTATGTTCAAAAATCTCAACTGAAATAGTCATTTTCCTGAAATGAATAAAATAAGCTGTCAGGAAAACTTTGTAACAACTCTAGCAGACTGATCTTATGATGGGTGTTGGTTTTGAGTTACTTTTGGCTTGGGATATCCCAGTTTTTCTAGTCTCTAAGCACCATCTGCCTCCCTTTCTAAATACCTACACTAACCAGTTTTAATTGTGTGAAACCCTAATATCCTTTTTCCCATCCATGGCATCTTTACAATCTTAAACTATGTGCTAAGGCAAGCTGTGCAGTATTGATTTAGCTTCCTTATTCAAAGAATAACTTTTTTTTTTAAACAAAAGTTTTAATGATATTTTTCCTAATCTCAGAGGCCGATTTAAGATCACCTTGTTTTACAACCAAAGTTCTTTTGCAGAAATTTAAAGCACAGAATTTCCCTGGAATATTTGCAGTTGTCAATGTTAGCTTTTGTACTTAGAAATCAGTATGTAATAATATATCTCATGATAATCTAACATCTGGGGAAGTCCATGTGCACTCAAAGACAAGCAGGTGGCCAGCCACTCTGATAATTACCATTTCACAGCCCTTTCAGTGAAAGACTACAAAGTGGAATTGGTGCAAAAATGCCTTTCAACAGGAGATGCCCCAAACCAGTATTAGAGAGAAGTTTTCATTAGAAACACATAGAGGAAAATTATTCACTAGTACAACTCTTTAACTCATGAATTATCATTTAGATGGGGAAAAAAAATCCTGTAAGTGGTGGTCTGAAAACACTTTTGGAATTAAACCACCCCATGTGTAGTCTGTAGCATTTTTTCCCGTCAAGCTGTTTTAGGCTAGGCTGGCAGCCTCTAGTAACGGGTTTCATTTGGCTCTCAGCAAGTTGGCAGGCATCTTGCAAGAGGGAAAAATTGGCTGGGCATTCCGTTTCTTTATACCTTTTGGATTCTGCTATGGTGAGTTGAACTGCCAGAGAGAGGTTTAGATGGTACCCTCCTTATTTAAGGTAGTGAAACGAAACGTGTGTGATGGAATGCATTCAAGAGAACTGAGGCAGATGCATATCTTGCTTAGATCTGCATTTTAGATTTATCATCTTTGTTGCCTTCTTGAGTAGCAGTGAAAATTAAATGAAGTGGCAGTGCTGAAGCAATGTGCTCTTACTCATCATCTCTATTCACCCACCTTTTCAGCTCATCTCTTCTTTCCCTTTTTTTCTCTCTTTTTTTTTTCTCCTGGTGACACTTTAGCACATGCTGTGAACATATGCCAAAATGTTCATTCTTAAAAGCTGCCTTCATTCATCTTGAGCTGTTATCAAGAGCTTTGTCTGCTTCGTGGGTAAATTGCACAGCGCTGAATCAATGTCCTCTTGTACTGGAAACCAGACAATTCTGACAAACTCTGTTGCATTCATAGGGAGTGAGTGAAGAGATGGCTTAGCTCATGCAGAATGCAGGGATCAAAACACCTTCTGCCTCCTGATCCTAAACCAAAAAAAATTAGAAATGTTTGCTTGCTGCAAGTTACTTTGTATGCTTGATAGATATTCCAGCATCACGGATGACTATTCTTGGAGCATAAGCTCCTATGTGTACTTCATCAAGGTGATTTTCACATCGTGTATTATTTTGGCTCTACACTTGTTTTAAATTCTCCTTAATGTAATTTTAGCTGTAGCATGAATGTGCTTAAAGCTGAATACTCTCCTTGACAGGAAACCTCAGATGAATAAACCAGACTATTGTGTAATTAAAGAGTTTCTTTGAAAATTGGCTTCATTTCAGTTTTTAAAATGTTGTTTAATTTGTTCCAGAAGTAAAGTGAACTTTTTTTTCAGAACTAGGTCAGGATTGCAGGGGTTTGGAACTATAATAAATTAAATTCCTTTCTAATAAATTCTATTTAAATACATTGTAAATATGTAAATGAAGCTATAGGCTGCATTGACAGACACTGACAATACAAAGTGATACTACCTTTCCAAAGAAAATTGTCTTAATTACATAGATTAACAGCATCTACTGCTTTCCATTGCAGGTACTCAAATGTTGGGAACTGTTTGAGTGATAGGTTCTGCAGTAATTTGAGTACAATACTTTAGTAGATTTAAGCTGAGGGCGCGGGGAGAAGGGGAAAAAATATAGGCTCTGCTAGAAACTACATATATATTCAGCAAGCAAATGAGATACAAGCTTTGAAACAATAAGCTGCTCTATAATGCACAGACGGTCTTTCATGATACCAAGCCCCAGCTCTGAAGTCTCTCTACACATTGATAAAAATGTCTAACTGAATGAAATAAGTTTATTCTGTCTCATGTAAAGCCCTGTTAAGCTACTGAGAACTGACTGAGTTCTCAGGCTGCTGACTCAGGCATTGTTCCTGTTTGTTACAACTCCTCCCATTCAGTTAATTAAAAACCTGTTCCTGAGCAGGAAACAAAAGCACTTTTTATACAGAATTGATCTATGTGCATTTTAAAGATTTCTGCTCCATGAATGCTTGTTTTCTTTAGCTTTGTTTGCTGCAGCACAAGTGGCTGCCAGGGGCAGGGCTGTGGATGTAACTCCTTGGGTGGAGGACACCCCATCCTACACTTGGGCTGGGGTTTGCCCACGGGATGGGGTCAGAACCTGAAAGGCACAAAGGACTGCTCAGTGAGCAGGAAGGCAGTGAGTGGTGCTCAAGTCAGGCCATAGAAACAGGGATACTCTCATGGGAGTAGCAGGAGGAAAAAGATCTGTCAGCGAAAGAGCAGAAAGCGTAAAGGATGGTTGGCTTGCACTTGAAGGAAGTGTCTTTGCACTGTGGCAGAAACATTAAGAGCTTTGGTGAAGGTGGGCTTTGAAGCTTTTGCCAAATAAATAAATAAATAAATAAATAAATAAATAAAAGCTGTTACTCAGTAAGGCCAAGTTAATGATTAAGTTCAGGGGTTGCTGCTGTTATTTTAGTGAAAGCTTTGACTTACCAAGGAATAGAAGAATGTGTATGAACTTGTTTGGGGGAGCTGCTTTCACTTTGCATATCTATTTTTTAAGAGATGGATACCAAATCCAAAAAGTTGTCTGGTGTAAATCCACAATTTTCTTGTGGTTTAGATCCCTAGAATCCATATTGTGGTAAAAATGCACTTCTGTGCATCTTAAATCTCTCCCTATAACTGCAATCTCTCATTTTAATTTTTTTTTTAATCAAAGTGAAATGATAGGATTCAGAGCAGGCCTGAATCCTGGATGCATTCAGAGGCTGGAACCTGCTTGTTTCTATTTTACAGAAGTTGGCTTTCTTCAATGCAGTCAAATTTTGTTCCCCTAAAATTATTAGCCCTGTTTTCAAACTCATCAGTTTCTCTAAGAATGAAGCCTCTTCCATCTGTCATTATAACATTTTGCTGCTGCCACAGGTGAACACATTTTCTTTTTTGAATGCTGTCTGGTTTTTATCTTACTGTCAGTGCAAAAAATAATTTTCATCTTTTTGAACAAATTTAGACACTGGAATTAGAAGGAATTGTTCCACTAGAACTGCACTGAACTGAGGTCCTGAAGTATTGCTGCCTTCATGAAATACTCCAGTTTCTTTCATTGACACTTAATTTGCACAAGGAACTGAAGTTCACTGTTTAGCAACCAAAATGGCAAGAGTTAAAGGTGGGTTTTCTGTAAGGAGGCATCTGCTGAGGCAAGGGAAGGATGTCATTGGATTTCTGTATCCATTAGGTACTTGTACTGCATAATCCACAAGCAGATTATGGACTACAACTGCGCTGTTGCTGTTGTGGGCATCAGTCCACAGGAACAGATTTTGTTATTATGTTTTCTCAAAATTATTCATCACATATTTGTTTTGAAATAAAAGGAGAAGATATTTTCTCTGTCAGCATTGAGGAGGAAACCTACACACTCATCATTTCTTCTGAAATCCATTTTAGTAAAATAAGTAATCTCCATGGTATAAAGGCAGAATATTTGGATGCAGCTGTGATTCAAAATCCCAGCATGCTTGGCTAACCTTTAACAGGTATTCCAACAGAGTCTGTTTGAGCCTGCTTGAAACTAGTAATATTAATTTCAAATGTTAACCAGGAGTTTATTTCATCTCTCATCTCAACTTTCTTCTGTACTTTAATTAACTTTAATCTGTTGTAGACAGCCCTATTTGTTTAATGTGTGTCTATCTTGGGATGAGTGTATACTGACTATTTGGGAGGAGATCACCTAGCTATAACTAGATCCAAAGGCAGATTAGGTCTGTGTGGTTTCTTATTTTTAAAGGTATGTGATTTCTTTCACTAAAATGGAAAAATCAATGGGCAGAGCAGTGTAAGGTTCTGTTAAGGGTCTTATCTGCCACCCAGTGCAAGGTTTGATGTTCAGTTTGCTTTAACATGTTTAAGCTGGATCTCTACTCCTTCAGGATGGATTTTTAGTACCAAATCAGTGTTAATGTGTATGTAAAAGCAATGTATTAGCTTAGTAATGCAAGTGTTTCAAAATGGGGTAAGAACTGCAACTATATACTTTTTCACCTTTAGTTCTGCCGCATTTTTTCTTCTGGTAGTTTTTGCTAGAGGCTTCTTCTAAGTGAGGGATTAAGTTGTCTTTACCTTCTTATCAAGTCTTGCTCTCTGGCTGCAGGCATGCCGTTCCATTGGGTGTTCTCATGAGGATCCCGGATGCTGCTGTGGTAGGTTGGAGCCATGAGCTTTCAGTGGCCATTAACCATTTCCACAGCTGAGGTCTGCGTGGGTGTAATCTACTCCAGTACCAAGGGAATGCTGCTCCTACACACATAAGGAAAGCTTTTGTCATTGGGCAGCTGCTGTAAAATGTCAATGTCACCTCAATACTGTTTCGTGCGAGCTCTGGGTTGGTTTAGCTGGGCTTTCTGTAGCTTTTCCCTCTTTCTCTCGATCCCTTTTTGATCCCTTTTTGATCAGGGTAAGTGCTGATACTCACCAGGAGAGCATCCGATCTTCAGGTGAATGTCTTTATATTCTTACTCTTCAACAGGAAGCTTAACACAGCTTTTGTTAACAGTAATTAGGAAAGTCAGACAGTGTGGTGCTCATCAGAGTCTTCTGCATGGTCATTTGAGTGTGTGAACTAACACATTGCTCATGGAACATACTCTTCATGTCTCCCTTTCATGGGAAAGGAAGAAAATTATGGTAATTACAGGTTAGATCGATGATAACCCAGTAAGTTAAATCTACTTAACTTACAGTCCAGACACTCAAAAAATGTGACTCTGTAAAATGGAACATTTCATTGTGGTAATCTTGTATTTGTGATGATAATAACTTATGAAACAAAGGTTGGAGGTTAGGCTTGTTTTCCCTGTCTGCCTTTTTACATCATCTGTAACCTAAAATTCCCTCTCTTGCAATATCTGTGAGTTAAATCTGCTTTAAGCTATCATCAGTCACCATTTGAACTGATTTTCCTTTGTTATGCTGCCAACAGAATTTTTTTTTTTTTTTTTTGTTATGCTACTTACAAATTATAAAAATAAGATAAGACAAAAGAGACTGCTAGGCTGTACCATCCCCTTTGCTTTGCCAGCACAGGATTAGAGGGTTTGATTAGCAAGCATTGCGTTGCTGTATGGGAAACTTGGTTGGATTCCCTTCCTTGATCTCTCAGATGGTGTCTGTGTATACACACAGGTGATGTGTCAGTGGGCTGATGCTCTGCTTCAACATGTCTTACCAGGTTGTGATAGCTGACTCATTCTCTCTTGGTTGATTGGGTATTTGTGCCACAGACATGACACAGTGAGGAATAAAGGCATTTAAGCCTTCAGAATCTTCATAATACTTCCAAGAAGTAAAACTATTCATTCTGAAGGGCTCCTTCCCCATGAAATGTTACACAATATCTGCTGACTGAATGTGCCTTTGTGCTTTGCCCTCTGCTTTGCAGTACCATCAGTTTAGCTCCAGTACACTTGATGAATTCTACTTGTGTCATGTTTACTTAGATCTGTCTCTAGTTCATGTTCCGCCTGTTTTTTTAATACATTCCCAAAATTTCCGGAAGATTGGGTATAGATTGCGCAGAGGGGGTCCTCTTCTTCACCTGTCTCCTC
Source organism: Petroica traversi (assembly GCA_025920805.1). Lineage (NCBI taxonomy): Eukaryota > Metazoa > Chordata > Aves > Passeriformes > Petroicidae > Petroica > Petroica traversi. The sequence goes on from JAHLSL010000019.1 coordinate 6,232,544, forward strand.
AAGAAAAAGTATTGACAGGCAGTTCCTACAAAAACAGAAGGAATATTTCAGTTTTTTACAACTGTTTCAAGGTGATTATGCCCTAAGAATCAATAATAGCGTTCCTAGTTTGTGTCCCAGTTGTCATCCTTTGGAAGCTGTGCACCAAAGACATACTTGTGTCTTTTCCTGTTGTATTCTCCACCCTTTATATAGCTTCCTGTATGCCTTCAGCAGGCTGCAATATGAAAATAAACAAAGAAGTTCTCATTAATAACTCCAAAAAATATCCTCTCTGCCCCCAAGCCATTTTTTGCATAGCTCTCAGAAGCTATCGGTCTGGCAGATAAGGATGAACCTGTGCTGCTGGGTTATCTTGCTCTTTCTTTGTCTGAGGGGTTGAACTTACCATGGCACTGCATCCATGTTAGTTTGCTGCCACATCCCATCCTGAGATGAAATCAGGAGCTCCTTCAATGGAAAGTTCAGAGATAATGAAGCAGGTGATTCACTTTCCTGTCTTCTCTTTGGGCAGTGAGCCTGCCTGCACTAGTCCGTTTGTGGACTACTGTCTGCTTCTGCTGTTAAAAACAGCATTCTGCAATTCCATTTACACTTGCAGTTTCTCTCTTACAGTGGGGCTCTGCTGCTCCAGAGGACCTGAGTGTGTCTGCACTCTTGTCTCCTCTGGAGAGCTGGGAACAAATGCTCACTTTCAACAAGCTGGAAGATGACAAAAATAAAACAAGGCATTTATTTCCCACTCATCATTACTTCGGCACATCTGCGAAAAATTGGCTTCAGTATTAATTTTATATCATGGTCCCAGTTAGCCACATGATAGCTATGTCAAAGATTGTGATGGGCTCTTTTGTTCTTCCTTTTCTCAAGCCTAGACAGCTACAGCCACTGCTAGGATAACGTTTCTTGCCACACCAAATGCCCCATTTAGGTTCTATGCAAAGACATATTGGCAAATGTCAATTTAAATAAAAAGTTGACTGGGATTTTTTTAATTGCAGGTAGGCTGAAGTGTTATGGTTATAGCTTAATCTATTATTTTAGAGTCTTTGGTTTGCCATGCTTGCTCTTGACTGGCTGCCTTGTCTGAGGATTAGTTAGGGATGAAATAGCTCTACTATATGATCTAGTTGATGGGCTGATAGGGGAGATTATAAACTGATATTTCCTTCTCTTGTCCTCCACTAAAATGAATTTATATCTGTACCAGGCATTGAGGAGAGTTGTGTACACAGTCACAGAAAGACTGTACAGGTCCATCCAAGAACCAGATATGCTGAAGGCTTATGCTCTTCAACTCTGCCTAATTGTAGCAAAGATCATAATTTTGTGAAGAAAAACAAAGCAATTTGCTACCAGTGATATGCACAAGAATGCTGAAAAATGTAGGCAAGAACTGTCTTTTTCCAAAATTACGTTATTCTGTCAGGTAGAGCCTTTCCTTTTTGAGTAGCTGTGCAGTTCTTTGAAATACTAAAATGCAGTCAGCAGTCAAGAAATAATAGGAAACATAAACCTCTGCACTACTTTTGCTGCCCTTCTATGCTGTCTGCACATTCTTGAGAAGCCCTGGGCCTTGCACACAGTCTCATAGAGGGCTGTGTCATAGAGAGACTTACTAAATAATCAAAGCTGCTGAAAGACAATACAGCTCCTGCTTTCTTGGAGAAACATTTAGCAGCTAATGCAGCTGAGCAGATGCTTCAGTGACCTTCCATGTTTCCTATTGATGACATGCATTTTTTTTTAAATAGAATTTCTTCTTCCAGCTTTTCTCTTTGGTGTGTGAGTATAAACGTGCTCTCAGGCTTTTATATCAATGAAAACTTGACTGTTTATCCAGCCTGTGAACGCATGCCATAGATAAAGACTGCCTGGGTCCAGGCACAGTGCAGACACTGTACAAAATGAATGTTTCTGTTTTGGAAACATTCTGGACTGTTGGAAACTGCTGGATTGTTTGAGGGTAAGGGGTAAATCACTATCAAAACTGGGAGATCCTACATCACAGAAATAATCTGCATGAGCTGGGTTGGAGTCAGGAAAGTGTGCAAGGACCTAAACAGTGGAAGCAGCAGAAGCTGGGAAAGAAAGGGCTGATTAATGTCCCTGCTCACAGCCATTCCAGGGCCAGTCTGGCAAGAAAGAAGATGGACTGATCTTCCTGTTCCTAATGGGTTTTAATAAATACCTTCATAAACTGGAGAATAAGCACTGGTTCCTTGCCTTTCTAGCTTTTCAGACTCATTTCCACCAGTAGTAGATTTACTGTCTTTGCTGTAAGTACCTTCACAGAGAAATAAGAATTCATAATCTACAGAGATAATATGTACTGGGATGAAACAGTTCCAATACTGTGCCTGCCAGAGGCCAGACAGAAAGATAAAGAGATATAAGGCTTGCAGTAGTTGTTCATTTCTCCCTTGCATTTTGCTGCAGAGGACTAGCCATACCTGCTCAGTGGACCATGCAGGTATTACGAATCTTTGATCTTTCTGAACCTTCTCTGATTTACTACAGAAACATTTCATTGTTCTTTTTTGTGCAAGTGACAGAGAGAGAGGGAGGGGGGTGAGCTTCTATAAAAGTATACTTTTAGCTTTATGTTTTGTTTTTTCTTTTTTTGTTGTTTCTTAAATTTCTCATTAACACACAGTGCAATTGCCCTGTGTTTTGTTCAAGCTTGCTGTCAATTTTGTAAAATCTCCCAATGAAATTGTGCCTCCTGCAAAGTGTAATAAAATTCCACTTTAACGTGCAGTCAAGCCATACTTATGCCCATTAAACTTGTGTTTCAGCCATGCTTTCTTTGTTTTTTTATGGAGGAAGAAGCATAGTAAGAAATTGTCTGCTTCCTCCCCGTTTGTTAGTTACTGACATCTGGTTCAAATGTGTATTGCTTCTCTTCAGCCCTTCTTTCTCTCCTTCCAATAAAAAAGTCTGCTTTTTTCAATGAGGAAATTAATTTTTAAAAACCATCTATAGAAAATCTCAAATTATAAACCCGTCTTTTCCAAGGAAGAGGCATTTTAACGTCTAGCCCTGACAGCTTCCATGCACAGCATACTTCTTGATTTCGTAACAGGCAGAGATTAATGCTGCCCTTCTATTCTGTGCTTTGGGATCTGTGTGTACTCCTCTGTCGTCAACCTCCTCATGAACTGCTGCTTATTAGCAGTGAGGGCACAGACGGCTTTGTGTTTGTGAGGCTCAGCTGAAGGACAGGGAGGATGGCACAGATAGAGACACAGACAGCTCTGAGCGTCGCTTTGTACCCAACCAAGGCTCCCAATGATGATTTTTTTGTATTTTTTCCTTTTTCTTTTTTTTTTTTTGCAGGCGTGTGTAGTTCTGCAGTAAGGAGCAGACTCTGCTCCCAGTTGCACACAGCCTAAAGCATTTGTTCTGTGCTGAGGAATTTGGGACGTTTTTGGTAGAAATTTGGGTTGCAAGGAGTAACTGGCCTTGTCTTGCCATCAGACTGACTGTTGTTAAATACATAACAGTCATAGAAAAATAGTATTATTGTGCTTCCAAACAGAGTAACTAGAGAACCTAGAATTAAGGACCGCTGTCTGATTCAAAGGGCTGGATGAGTATTGTTCATATTGTGTATTACTATTCAGTATTTTGTTTTCCTTCGCTGTTCAAGAGAATTCATGCTCTGTTACTGTGCCCAACTCAGTTCCCACTCTGAGGGCAGAGTTCTCAATTCCTTTCTGAGCTAGCAAAATTTTATCACTGCAGTATATCAGAGTTTCAGAAAACTATGTAGCTTCTACAGAATATCATATTCACCTCTGCTCTGAGCATAAGCACGGAGTATCAAATTAAAAGTAACGTCACTGAGTTTAGATCTGTCTGAGATGACTTGTACTTGCTGGGGTTTGGTTTTGGAGGTTTTTTTGTCATTATAAACTTTAATCACAGCTTGCCTCAAATGGCAGCCCAGCCAGGAATCCTGCAAATCAGGCCCCTGGATCCCAAACTGGGCAGTCAGTTAGGGCTGCATCCCAATGGCTGTGTTGATAGTCAAAGAGGATAACAATCAGGAGTAGGCACAGCCTCGGGTCAGCCCATGGTGAAGGAGCACTGTGTGATATCTGTTAAACTTAGGAGCATCCTGCACTTAGTGACTATCTGAAGCACAGTTACTGGCCCTGTGCTCTAGAGTAGTGGTTTTTCTGTGCTGTCCAATACTCCCTGGTGCAGCTTATAGTCTCTGCTGCTGCATGTTGTCCTGGCACATCCTGATCCATGTAGGAGGGCATCTAACTTCACTCAGCTTCCCCACTCCTGAGTTTCTTTTGCAGGAAGGTGGGTTGCCTGTGAGGGAAAGGACCTGTACAGCTGGGAAATGCATCTTCCTCCTGGTTAGGTTGTGGCTGACAGGACAGTCCTGAAGCCAGGACTTGCATGGTCTGTGGCAGACTGGGGATTCAAAAGCACAGTTCTTTTCAACTCTCCGTGTGCGTGCCTTGGCATTGGTCATAATGCACTTTCCAGCATCAGTTAACTGAGCAGCTCCCTGCTAATTTTTCAGATTCCCTTAGCCCAAAGGTGTTGGCTCTCTGGCTTCTCTATTGCTTTGCGGCAAAAGGGGCTCAAAGTGGGCACGCTGAAGAATTCAGCCTTAGTATGATGGCATGTTTCTATTGAGTACGCGAAGCATTGTTCCAAATGCTTGTCTGCTGTCAGGTTTCCTGTGGCTACCCATACTGGCTGCCAGGTATAGCTTTATCACTATTTGTAGTCTTAATCCCAGAGATGTTTTAAAGTTTATGGAAAAAGAGATTGCCAAAGTTTTTCAAGATAAGAGGGTATTTCTACAATGAGAGCTTTAGATACCTTCAGTAAGCAATTAAATAACTTTACAGGGAAGAAAACCTCTGGAGTTGCTAAGCTCAAAGCCTGTTTTCTGGTCTGGGTATCCTTCAGCCATAAGTTCCTCCAAGAGCTGTGCAGGGCATTTTGGGTGGTATTGCTAATTGTGCTTTAAGTCCCACCTCCTTACACAGCTATTGGTTACTCCTGTCTAAGGTGGAAAGCTGCACAAGGCAGACTTTGGATCTGACCCAAAGAAGCCATACCTGCTGTGGTACACTATCGGAAGGGATTCCTCAAGTCAGACCAAGGTCTTTTGGCTTCTATCCCAGTGCTGGTCTCCAAAGTACATGAATTGCCTTGGTTGAACATCAAATCATAGTGTGTCCCAACACAGAGTTGGGAAAACTCAACTGATTTTGGAAGTGTGGTGAACTTTATGAAAACACTGGAAAAATAGAGTCCTGCAGTGAGAAATACCAGCATCTGTAGTTACCCTGCTGATAATACTTCAAAGTTACCCTGATCACTTTAGAAAGACAAAAAATATGGAAGGATATTAAAGGAAGTCCTCTGCCTTGCAAGTTGATATTCAGGGTTACAACCACAGAACTCGAGCACACAGATTAAAAGGGTGTGTCCCTGGCAGGAGGTGCCAGGGATGGGCAGCAATGCTGAGCCTCTTGCTCTGGCACCTCTCCTGGGGTGTGGGTGGTTACAAGTGTGCACACACCTGGCAGAGGCCAGGACAGCTCTCTCTCATGGGGTGTCAGGGCTCTCTGAGTTTGCCTTCGTTTCCTCCTGTGCTGTTATGTGGCCTGAAATAGTTTAGTGTGGGTGAATTCTCCAAATATGTCACAGAAGTCTCAAGCCTGATGGGATATAAAGGGGCAGCAGGGTGCTGAGCATAAGAATGCTGAAGGAGTGAGAAAATATTTCTGTAGGTGGCTAACATCCTCATGTATTTGATGTATTTTAATGAAATTGAACATGATTTGGGAATAATAATCCAGTGGCTGCATGAATCGCACATTTTAGATGTGTTTTACAGGAGGTGCATCAACAATAGATTATTTCAACCTTTTCTCATTTTCTAGAGTTGTTTCTTACATCAAGTCTTGCTGAGATCAGCCTTTAACTCAGTAGTAGATATCATTTCTAAATTTGGAAAGATCCATCCTCTGATTTTAAGCTTAAGTCATGCAAATAGTAAGCTCTCTAAGCTTTTCTTATCTCTGTATTTATAAAATAAAGTTTTTTAATTTTGTGTTCATAGTGCACACAGGTGATTGATGTGCCTGGCTGTCCCTGGCAGGTCTGCCTGGGGTGGCTCCTTCCATGTTAGCTCTTGCTTTTCACAAGAGATAGAAAATAGCCAAAGTTTTCATGCTGCGGGGAGGTAAAGTCAGCAGGAAACACTTCTTTCTCATGTTCTTCTGAAGGCAGACACCTTTAAAAGGGTTTTAAATATGTGTGGTTTAATATCTTACATTAGCTAAAGTTTTCAAAGGCTTAGTTTATCATTAAGGAAAGTTAGATGCTGTTCCATTCTTAGGGAAGCCCAGGGGTAAAACGGTTTTAGCCTACCATTTTTAATAGCTGTTTGATGATGCTAAAAACAAACCCAAACACCTTATGTTTATTGTCTTGGGATTTTGTAGCAATGGTAAGGTTTCTTTCTGTTAAACTTTTAATATCAAAGACCCAAAAGTGCTAATCTGTACAGATACTATTACACTAAACTAAGTACACTAATGCAAATGCCTTCATAATTATTTACTATTTCTAGAGAGCATGTGCTAAACCAATCTTTTAATTTCACTTTGGCTGATACGCATTCTTTTCATTCCTAGCCAGTAAAAGTGGGTGTCTTTCATGGCAGGTTCAGGAGACTCTACAATCTTTCATATTCTTGTTTGGTTGCTAATAACTGGAAACACTGACTGAGCAAAATGGTGAAGAAAATGAGCCAGGAGTTGCCACAGTGACAGTTGTCCAATATAAATATCTTACAATTCTTCTGTTTATCATCTGTTTTCAGGGCAGTTTAAGCTGCTGGAACAAGACCGAGATATTAAGGAGCCAGTGCAGTATTTTAACAGTGTGGAGGAGGTGGCTAAAGCATTTCCTGAACGAGTTTACGTCATGGAGGAAATAACATTCAACGTTAAGGTAGTCCCTGAATAAATATTTATCCCTGTCTAAATGATTAATTGTTACAACCTTTATACACATGGCAAGTGAGCAATGGTGCTGAGTGGGAAGTGTGATTTTTTAAGACAAATGGGCCTTTAGTGTTCCACATTTGGTGATGGTGCTCTTTGGGATCATTTTTACAGTCTTAAATCAACATGTCCTCTAAGGGCTCTCCTGCCCTATGGCACTTTGGGGAGCAATCCTGATGATCCATTCAATAATTCTTCTAATTAGGATGCTCCTGCCAGATTTTAAACAAATGTTGTTTGTTGCCCCCTTTCTCCTCCCCCTCTAGCAGTCTGAATTTCATTCTCTGCTAAGCAGCAGCTGCTCAAATCCCTCTCCAGAAAGCCTCATTCTCAGAGAGCATGCAGGGTGAAATGATGGGGTTACTTGTCTCAAAAATTACTGCAACTAAATAGCATTGTGAATAAAATAACTAAAAAAAAAAAAAAAGACACAGTTGTTCTCTGTGTTTGCATGTGCACAGCTCTTGGGTCACTGATCCCATGAGAGGGTTTGCTATCACCAAACACACTGCAGTGCAGTGGCATGAAACAGTGGAAACACAACTTGTTCTTTGTCCCACCTCCATGTGTGATACTGCACAAGGGAGGTCAGCTCTGCTGTGAGGGCAGAGTGGTTTTCAGGCTTATCTGGTTGATTTGATCAGCAACATCATCTCAGACTGGTAGAAGTGCATCCTAGAACTGGTGTGCAATGGTGAAGATCCACATCGTGTACCCTGCAGGGGAAACCAGCTGATACTTCTGGTGCAAAACTAGTCTGGAGTTGCCTGGTCCTATGTGTGTAAGGATGGGCTTTGTATAACAAACGCTTAATGGCTTTTTGTCTTTCTTGCACTGCTACAGTTGGAGACACCAGCTAGTTCACAATACAGTTTTTATAGGTGTAAGTGCAAGAGCTCATCAGTTAAGTTATTCAGTGCAAAGACTCATGCCTTGCAGTACAGTAGGTTGTTTTCATTTGTGCTGTGCATTAACCTGAGCCTGTAAAACAGAGGTTTTCATGAATGAAGGCTACACGAGAAAGTTGGAACACTTCTGTCTCTTTCTTTAGGCAAGGGAGCAAGAAAATTTCATCTCTGCTCAAAAAAAATCCTTGGGACTGCTAGCCTTATCTATTGCTGTGCTGTTATTTCTCATTTGATCAATGACCAAGAAAAAGGCACAGTAGAATGTGCAGCTTTGAATTTCTCGTGCAAAAAGTATTTATCTACAGGCTTGTTTAAACATAAAATGCCATATCTTGAGTTTAATATGAGTGTTTTTAAAACTCTTTGTCATATATAACAAACTGAGAAATAAGCATAGCTTGCTGTTAGATATCAAATGCATTTTTAAACAGTTTTATAGTGATACTCCTTAATGTAAATAACAGTAGTAATAATCCAGGTTTAACCTAGTTACACAGTTATCTTGGCAGTATTCCTCTTGGCAGTTTTTCCAGTTTCACAGAAGTCTATTCCAAGGTTATCATCTTCCAAAAAATAAATGAACTTAGCAGGATTTATTAAAGTGTTTAATAACCCCTTACATGCAAGAGAATTATGTACGCTAAAATTTTAATATAGGAGAGATTCTGTCAAGCTGATTAGAGCAAAGGGAGGAATACTAAGTACAGTTGATTTCTGTCCAATGCAGCATGCCTATTTAAATTCAGAAGAGAGTATCAAAAGGTAGCTAATCCGATATAAAAAGAAAAAAAAATGCCTAAAATATCTGATGAAGCACTTAAGATGAGAAGGAGCTCTGAAGCCTGGGAATTCTTTCTTCTTCCAAACATTCAAGTCTTCAGTGGATAATTTTTGAAGAAGGAGCCTGTAGAGTTACAAGGTGACCAGTCAGTCACTGCGTGCTTTTTGCTATGCTTATCAAGGTGTGCCTGCACACCACAGTTATGGTTCCACCTGGTGTGGACCTTGCTCCTGTGTTCAAATCCTTGGCTGCTCCAGCAGGATTTCACAGCTACTGCCTTCACACCAAACTGCCTTCTCGCTGTGATGGGCTGCGAGAACTTTTCCAAGGGCCTTACTTTATTTTTGCTTCTTGTAATAGTTGTTAAAGGGATAAATTAGCCCCCTTATCCTGGAGAGGCAGGGGAGATAGTTCTCCCTTCCTTCCTCATGGTTGTGCAGCTGGACAGGCTTTCTGGGCACTGTCCTGAGGCAGTGGGTTGAGGACCTGCCAGGTGGCTGAAGGACAGCTGTAACACATGGCAGCTTGGAGGGAAAGGTGAATCACTTTTCACAGAGTAGCAAACAAAAGGTTTTGTAGGTAAAATAAAACTTTTATAATGGCTAAAAGTATTTAGTAACTTTTTTGTCCATACGTACTGCACTTGGATACCCAATGGGTTGTCTCAAGTGGTGGCTACCAACATCTACAGGCACAGCAATTTAGAATGTCCTCGGGATAAGCAAATTTCACTCAGTCAGTAGTTTAATCTCCTCCTGATGGAAAATTAGAGGCTTTCCATCCTTTCTTCACTGACCAGATAAGTGAGAACCTTTTTTATACTAATATTCAGTGCATAATTGAAGAAGATTTTATGTTCCAGCGTTATGCTACAAAATGAGGATTTTTTGATTCTCTATTGCTAGGAACAAAATACTAACAATGTTGAGCTACCCCAGGACCCATTCTTTTGCTGGAGCAACAGCAGTAGATTTCTGCTCTCAATTGTTCTGGTCTCATACAGATGACAGTGTGTATAAACATCCAGGAAAAACAAGGAACAAACAACCCCATCATACTGACATTAATTCACAAAAAGTTATCTTTAAAAAGCAGCAATATTGTCTGATAGATTGAACATTGGACAAGGCGTGAATTCCTGCACTCTAAAAGTTGCAGGACCCTTTAGATCTTCCAGAATAACATTTTTGTTCCGAAGATACCACTTTGTCTCTCTGGAGAGTCTGTGAAGCTGTTTGCAGACACTTGCCAAAATGGAGAGGTGGGTTACTGAATTTGCCTTATACTGATTCTTTTCTTACATATCAAAGACATTGTATGACTGGTGTGAACTTTTGATACCTGATTTGGTCATCTTTTTTAACGCAAACCTCTTTCACAGTGATTTAACCATGTTGGCCCATACAGTGTGCATTTTGGTAGAAAGTAATCTCTAGTGAAAACTTTGCTCTTTTTAATCCTTTTTTTCCCCCTTTTTTCCTTCTTTTTTTTTTCCTTTTTTTTTTTTTTTTTTTTGCACAGTACAGTGGAGCAAAATTGATCTCCTGATTGTAATTTTATTGTCTCTGCTAAATTCACCCTGCATTGCCATAAAGCACATATATAGTAGGTTGCATTCTTGAGTGCTGCGGTAGTGACTTTCTTGAAATGGGATGGTGTGGAGATTTTTGCTCCAGGCTTTCAGGCATTTCTTAATACTTCACCTCAAGAATTAGTGCTTTAGTGGCCATGTGGCTTGATGACAGCCTTATGAAGGAGCAAGAGTCAGGCTCCATGAGGTCTGGGCTTTTTCTTCTTTTCCCCTTTGCCCCCAGTACACTCAGGCTCAACACCTCGGTGTCTTGCATTGGCAGTGCAGTGCTGTGGCTGCCTCTTTTCCTCCTGGAAAAAGGTGAGTGGCTTGAGTAAGAGAAAAGCAAAGGAAGTAGAGCTGCTGCTCCTATGGGCCTACGTTGAGGTACCTGTGAGAGGGGTCCTGCTCCAAAGGAGCCTGGAAGGCACAAGCCTCTCCCTCAGTGGCTCCTGACGTCCCGCATAAAGGGACACTCCATGTTACAGCTCTGCAGTGTTACTTGCCGCATTTTGGGGTGGTTTTAGAAGACTGATTTATTTGCGGTATTCCTTGAAGAGCACTGAAGCCTGCTGTTAATGTAGCAATTAGGCAAAGTGCCTCTTATCCCAGAAGGAAATACATGTATGCTAGCATGAAGAGTTTTACTTGCTGATTCTGTCTTGGGAAACAGACATTTATGAAAGAAGAATGGGATACTGTCTTGCTGAATTTAGCCAACTTCCTTGAAAAAGCTTGCTTTTTTTTTTCTGTTAATAGCTCTTCTGAAGATGCTGTTTTACATTTTTAAAATATTTTTCCATTTTTGTGACCTGTAAAAAAAATCAGGTATGTGTTATGTATTAAATTTGCGTAATACTGTGATTGGTCCCTTGGCTCTAATAGAGAAAACCATATACTGTAGCTATGAATCAGAAACCTCATAGATACCAAGAGCTCAAAAAAACCCCCAAAAAACTATAACTGTATTTTTAAAGTGAATGCAAATCTTGCGTTTCTCTGACAAAATCTAGCAGGTATACCAGCCAATATAAAGCCATAAATCATTTTTATAAAGGTGTTATATGTGTCCAAGTAATAAAAGACTTCTGCTTTGAACTATAACAAATTAGAGCAATTGAAGTCCAAGACAGCACATTGACTCAGGTGTACCAAAACCTATTACTTCAAGTTAGTCTTTCCTTAAGCAAAAAGAAGAGTATACATGAGCTTTTCCAAAGAATGTTTCCTAAATAATCATTCATTGTTTTTCTGATGCCTGTCTTCTGCAGGAGTTACAGTTGGCCTTTCATTGTAACTGAAGCAGCATGAGTCTTAAAATATAAAATATTACAGTGTTTTAACCCACACTGCTGTTTTGCAGTGTGTTTGGTAAGGTGCCTGTATGCCTGTAACTTTTCTGGTCATCCTGGCATCAGTAGTGAACAGATAATATGGATCAACAGCTGGCAGTCAGAAGGGAGAAGACAAGTACAACAGGGAGGAAGTTTTCCTTCTGTGGATCTCCTGCATTCATTGTTCAGCTTGAATATCTGCTAGAGATTCCTAGATGGCTTTGGAGTGTAGTGTGGCAAGCACTGCCTCTTTCACAAAGCTGGGAGCACTGGTTATTCTCACCTGTTACCAATGAAAACTGGCTGGGAAAAAAAGAGGGGGATGAGTGCAAAGTAAAACTGCAGGAGTTGTTTTTACAATACATGAAACATTATTGTTAAAATGCATAATTTGCTCCTTGAATATGTGATGCAGCCGAGTGAAAGCTTCTTGAGTGTTTGCTGCCTTCTGTAGCATTACCTCTTTTCCAGAATTATTATGAGTTACTTATTTAGGAGTTTAACACTGAAACGTATGATTATTTCTGCACTAGTCAGTGATCTGGCCCACCTTAACTCTGCCACCCTGCACTGCTGTCTTGTGTCCATCATATGCCAGTGATATCCTGTCTCACATCCACCAGCTGAGACCTGCCACTATCAGGTCCAAGTGTCTGAAATCGTGTGGGGCTCTCCTACATCTCGCCAGCCACTGTACAGCAGGAAGCAGAAGGTGCCCAGAGAATGCTCTCAGCAGGGCTGTGAAGGACCCTGGCAGGTGCTTGAAGATGTGAATCTTGCTGGGTCAGTGCTGGAAAGCTTAGAGGGTAGAGGAAGATGGATCTGGTATGGGGCTACCCATTCTGCCTTCTAGGAATAATTTATGATATGCACTTTCATGTTGTCTGTAAGTGTACTACTTGGCATAGAACCAAAGAATCATTTAGGTCAGAAAAGACCTTTGAGATCATCAAGTGGATCCATTAACCCAGCACTGCCACACCAGTAAACTATGACCCTAAGTGCCACATCTTCACATCTTATAAATGCTTCCAGGAATAGTGACATAACCAATTTCCTGGGAATCCTGTTCCAGTGAATGACAACACTTTCAGTAAAGAAATTTTTCCTGATATACAGTCAAAACTCCCCTGCTGCAACTTGAGGCCATTTCCTCTTGTCCCATCTGTTCTCAGGAAATGCTCTGTGTGACTAATTCCTGGGCTTCTGGATGCCCTGTGAAGTTCACCAAAGGCAGTGTAAAGACCAGCTAAAGCCTCTTTGTTGATTTTTTGTAAATTTTGTGGCCGTTGGTAAAGTGAAATATTTGAGTGAACAAGACAGAGCAAGTCTGATTTTCATACGTCATTGCTATAAGGACAAAGTAGAGATCATTTAACTGTATAATCTCCAAAACAAAAGATGAGTGATATCTATGCACTGTTTTGTGTATTGAGAGAGATATATATGATATGTATGGTATGTCTTTGTTGTCAATATTCTGGAACACTTACTTCCATACCATTTACCTGCTAGTTTAAAAGTATAAGTAGCCTGCTGGGATCACCATAAGTAGAATTTAGTGGACAGAGATAAATTAGTACAGTCTTAGACTTTTAATTTCATGTTTTCAGTTTTTATTATAATCAGAGACAACAACTGATACTGATGTTTTTGTTTAGAAGGAAGAAAGCAGAACAGTATTTTTCTCAGTGTGCTAAACTAGAACTATAGCATCATCTTTCATTTTATAGAATATCATAGAATATACTGAATTGTAAGAGACCCACGGGGAACATCAAGTCCAACTCCTGGCCCTGCACAGGACACCCCAAGAATCACACCATGTGCCTGAAAGCAGTGTCCAAATGCTTCTTGAAGTCTTGTCAGGCTTGGTGCTGTGACCACTTCCCTGGGGAGCCTGTTCTGGTGTCCAACCACCCTTTGGGTGAAGAATCTTTTTCTAATATCCAACCTAAACCTCCTCTGAGACAACTTCAGGCCATTCCCTCAAGTTCTGTAACTGGTCACCACAGGGAAGAGATCAGTGTCTGCCCCTCATCTTTCTCTCATGAGGAAGTTGTAACTGCAATGAGGTCTCCCCTCCATCTCCTACAGGATGAACAGACCAAGTGACCTCAGCTGCTCCTCATACGCCTTCTCCTCAAGGCCTTTCACCATCCTCACGGGCCTCCTTTGGATGCTCTCTAAGAGCTTAATGCCTTTTTTATATTTTGATACCCAAAACTGCTCATAGCACTTGAGGTGAGTCCACCCCAGTGCAGAGCAGAGGGGACAATCCCCTCCCTTGCCTGGCTGGTGATGCTGTGCCTGATGCCACCAGGGCAGGGCTGGCCCTCCTGGCTGCCAGGGCACTGCTGGCTCATGGTCAACATGGACCAGGACCCCAGGTCCCTTTCCAAAATGATGTTCTCTAGCATCTCGTCCCCCCATCTGTAACACATCTAGGGTTAAATTCAGCCTTATTTCACCTGTAATGATCCTGTGACTGTATTTTTTTAACAATGAAAAAACATTTTCTAATGTTTTTAATTGAAAATAATTTTGTCTTTGAACATGCCTGTTGACTCTAAAAGTCCATTTGCTATTTGGCTGGTGAAGTGGATGACATTAATAAGTAGCTGCTGTACAAGACCCTCATTGTGAAGCTCAGCTGTTTAGTTACCTCTGAGGTTTCACATCTGACCCATCGTTTCCTCCTACAGTGGCTTGTTTGTTTGTGAATCATCAGGGAACTATAAGCTGGCCGAGGAGGAGCTCCCACAGATGTAGGTTGTGACACCTCCCTCATTTCAGACAGTGAGGAAAAGTTGTGATCATGCAGCATCGAGTGAGAAGTCCGACAGTATATCTGGTATTGTCAAAGCAGCTATTTGCGGGGGCTTGTTGGTTCCAGATACCAACATTCTTAGAGAAAACACGCTCTCAGAAAGAGAAGGGGGGGGTTGCATGGTACAGGCACAGAGTCCTGTATGGCCTGAGCCCTTATCAGCCCCTCAAAGGCAGGGCTATGTGGCTGCAGCTCCAGTGCAGCACTCTGTGACAGTTTGAGGAGAAGCCAGCAGCGATCGTCACACAGGCGTTATCAGCAAGAAACCTCCCCGTGCTTTCCTTTCATGTCGTGGTGTTTCGAAATGCTGTCAGGCCAGCAGTGCAAAGTGTGAATGAGTATTGCGTACTATAAATCCGAGTGGTTTCCTGGATTAGACCAATTAGTGTTTGTTTAGATAATTCAGGGTTTGAATGACTTCCTCTCCGGAAGCCCCGAGCCTGAAGTGCTAAGGCGGCACACCTCGCCTGAGCCGCCTGTGCAGTCGCTCTGAGAGGCTTGCAGAAGATAATCACAGCTCTGCAAATACGGGGGAATTGCAGGTCACATCTCACAAGAGGAAGCTTTATTCACTGCACTTGTCAGTTATTAACTTACTGGAATTACAGCTCTGATTTCATGCAGTGGCTGTTGTGTGTTTGAAGCCTGGAGTTAGAACTTCACTCAAGTCCATGAAGTCTTTAGGGGTTTTGGAGATGAGGAAGGGATATACAGTTTTAGCATATGTTTTCACTGGCAGTTCCTTTAGTATGTTCAATTTTCTCAAATAAAACGGTCTGTAACAGACCAGTAGTGTTTATCTGGTGCACCTTCATTTATGAGTAGGAATCTGCTGCTACCAAAGAATTGGGTGGGTTCTTTTAGGTCCCTGAAAAGGGCCTTTCATGTGAAACCACTCAAATATGATGCAGAGCAATCCTGTCTATAAAGAGTTATTTCAGTCTTAAGGAAATAACTTCAGGAGCAAATGAGCCTTGGACATCTGATTTGTTGGGGGTTTTTTCCTGGTATAATTTCCATACTAGAAAAGCTCACACATGGCTGTGCATATGTTGTTTAATCTCTTAAATTGCTATTATGATCAAAAAATGAGGAAGGAAGTCTATGACTAGGAGAGCAAAGCAGGGGGGGAGTTAGGCATATGGGAGAGACCGATATTCTTGATTTCTCCTTCAGGGAATAGATGTCATCTGTCATTCCCCCTAGCCTGGAAAAGATTATATCAAAGGGATATGCTTCATCTGTAATGATGAGATCACCTTTTCTGCTCCTCAGAGAGCTGGAGATGGTGAAAGAAGTTTGTTTCCCTCAAGAGCCTGGCAAATGAGTTCTAAAAAAACAGCAAAAACAAGGGTGTGGGAGAATGATACCCGAGGGAATCCAGACATGGTCTGTCATAGCTGTATGACACAAGCAGTTATTTGAACTGCTGGGATATGTGTATTTGCCCTTTCTTTTAAAAATGGTTGTTTGTTCTCATGCCTTCTTTGGCAGCTTCAGGTGGTTCTTTCCTCCCAAGTAAGATGCAGGAATGTGGTGAACAATTTAAAAAGGTTACTTAGCTGAGCTTCAGGTTAAACACCTTGCACTTGGTAGGTCAACTGTTCAAATAAAGTTACTTTCACTTTTTCCAGTACATAGTCCTGTAAGTTCAGTCTCAAGAGATTTGATGTGATTTCAAGTATTGTCTTCATTGGGGGAAAACCAAATTTTTTATTATTATTTTGCAGGTAGCTTCAGGTGAATGCAATGAAGACACTGAAGTTTACAACATTACCCTTTGTACTGGGGATGAGCTCACTTTAATGGGGCAAGCAGAAATCCTTTATGCAAAATCTTCTAAGGAGAAGTCACGGCTCAACACCATCTTCAAAAAAATTGGGAAGCTTAATTCAATTAGTAAGCTAGGTAGAGGCAAAATGCCCTGCCTCATCTGCATGAACCACAGGACCAACGAGAGCATCAGTCTCCCTTTCCAGTGTAAGGGTAAGTTCAGCACCCGCAGCCCACTGGAGGTGCAGATGCAAGAAGGTGAGCACACGATTCGCAATATAGTGGAAAAAACCAGGCTGCCTGTGAACGTGACTGTGCCGAGTCCGACACCAAGAAACCCTTATGACCTGCATTTTATCCGTGAGGGGCACAGGTACAAGTTTGTCAACATTCAGACCAAGACTGTGGTAGTTTGTTGCGTGCTCCGTGGTAACAAAATCATTCCCATGCATTTTCCCTTGCACTTGACACTTCCGAAATTTATTCTACCTGACAGCGTGGTGAAGGGGGAGCTGTGGCACGAGCCCCTGATCCAGCACTGGTTTAATATATGCCAGGAACAGTTTGACATAGACGAGTACTCCCGCGCCGTGCGGGACGTGAAGACTGACTGGAACGATGACTGCAAGAGCCCCAAGAAGAGCCGGTGCACGGGGCACAGCCACGTGCCCAACTCCCTGAGCTACGCACGGGACGAGCTCACGCAGTCCTTCCACCGGCTCTCCGTCTGCGTCTACGGGAACAACTTGCATGGGAACAGCGAGGTGAACCTCCATGGCTGCAGGGACTTGTGCAACGAGTGGGCCCTGTTCTCCCACGATGCTCTCCAGTACCAGGAGTCCGGGGACAGTAGCAGCGATTACCTTTTCCCTGAAGTGAGCGAAGAATCGATGTTTCTGCCTACGAAACCAGAACTTCCTTACGAAGAGCTCTGGTTGGACCAAGGGTCTGGGAAGGGTGGTGATCAGCCTCTCTCTTGCTCGCTAAGTGAGAAGAACAAGTGTGACAACTACAGAGGATCTTTCCGATCAAAGTGTGGTACTGCATCTCTTCCTGTGCCTGCAACTATCGGAACAACCACAAAGTCTTCAGATGTTTCCCTACCTCCACCTCCAGTGCCTCCCAAATCAGAAGCAGTAAGTCAGGGTTATTTATGTTTATTTGTTTCTTATTTTAGGTGATGAAGAGAATGCCTGTAGATCTTTTTTAGGGAATACTGGTTGGAGGGGGGAGGGGCACATACAGGGCAAGGGAACAGCCAACCTTTGCAAGATGTGCCACTTCAGCTAGTGTCCTACTGTGTGTAAATCATGTCTTAAAAATCACAGGAGTATATTTAATATTACTGATCTAGTAGCTTCATCCTGATACTTTGAGGTGATATTTATTTGCTGTTTCTTGCACGCATAAACAAGATCTTAGAATTGCTGAGTCATTTCATTCTCTTCCTTTTCACATCATCTCTCCATGCGACCTCCATGTTTTCTCATATCTTTTGTCACCAGAGTGTGTGGGGTATGACCCCACTTGGAAATGCCTCAGATGACCTTAGTGTGTCTTCAGTTAACAGACTCTGATAATGAGAACAGGCAGAATATTTACAGATTTGACGTGTTTGCTAATGAGAGATTGTCTTCTCTATTATGAGCCTAGAGCAGATTTTTAAAAATATTGTGTCATTGTTCTCAAGGAAACTATCATACTAGACCTGAACTAATCGCTTTGTACTGCATATTGAAAGAAAAGATGTTAAAATAGGAACTCTGTAGAATTGATAAATGAGCCTTCTAGAGGTCTCAGTTTTAAACAGAGCATATTTCCTGGCCTAAGGTTTTTAATGAAAACTCACGGGAGAAATCACTTCTCCAGACCTGAATTGTCATGGAGACTTTGGAGGGAAAAATACAAATATGTTTTATCAACAGGAGCTTATGTGGACTGGCTGGAGAATCCACCCATTATCTGGTCTCTTGACACAGTCCCAAATATTTAAAAAATAAAAGGAAAAAGGAAAAAAAGAAGATTCCCCCAGGAAGGAGTGTCTAGGAGTCTTTAGCAAAATGTCAATGATACATACTTGTATTGCATGAATCTTGGTGGATATCATTATTTAACAAATTTTTTTTGCAGAGGTTTTTTTTGGAATTTAAAAAAAATATCATTCCACTTGCAAACCCTATGGTGATTTCAAGAGCATGGCTGTACAGTAAATTAAGACTAATTTGAGACCAAACTGCAGCAAACCACACCTCTCCTATTGCCATCTAACAGTTCAGTAGCCTTGCCCTCTTGAATCAGGTCACAACCTGGTTGAAAGTTAAGATGTGCTCATTCTTGCTGGGTCAGCCTGCAGTGGATTTCCATGGGGATGTCCCTGGCCAGGCTCTGTGCCTCCTGGGGAGGTGCAGCAAGGAGAGAGGAGGAAGATACCATGCAGGCACAAAATGCCCAACTGCAGCCCTTGGACTGTGCTGCCAAAACTTCCCAAAAACCAAACGCAGCAGCTTGAGCAACCAGGAAAGGCAAGACTTTATGTCTACTTAGCAAAGTGTTTATGTGTGATGGTAAGAGCAGGAACACAAGAGCACTTCCTTGCCTCTGAGGTCAGGTATGCACTGACACTTTGTCCAGACTCTTGGATAAGTGCCCAGCAGCACCATATCGGGATGAGGCTCCATGGCAGCCTCCCCTGACGTTACCAGCGTGGGGCTGGTCCCGCCTTCCTCCTCCTCCTTTCCCAGACACATCGTCCTGGCTTCCCTTTTGTGCTGGCTCTGGCACTCCTGTGCCTGGGCAGGCAGCCAGGTCTGGATCTGGAAAATGATTAGTATCCTGCTGATTTCTGTGAGCTGAACTGCTTCTGCACAGGGTCAGAGGAGAGCTGGAGCAGCAGGGAGTGGATGGTGGGGGAGGAAGGCTGCCCCCGCAGCGAGGTGAGGGCAGCCCTTGTGGCACGGGGGTCATGCCTGAGACATGAGAGTCTTACATCATCCTGAGGTGTGGGCAGTGGGGTGCTGGGAGAGCTGTGGAGCACCTGCACAGCATCAGTGTGGACCCTCATACCTGGGGAATCCCCATGACTCCCTTTTGGGGGTGGCAGGGTGACATTTGGGGTAGATGTGTATGTTGCCCTTTAGAGTTATTTTGGAAAGTGTGCAATTTTGTCATGTGTGTCTTACATTACTGAGGTAATGTGTGAGTGCTGTCAGTTTCAGTATTGCTTTCTAGCCATGTTGGAGAAATAACTTCTAACTTCTGTTAAAGATATTAGCTGGGATTTAGAGGTGGGCAAGGGGTGTAGCCACATTAAAAATAAAACTAAAAAACTACATTTCCATAGATTATAATAATTTAGACTCTTTTATGGCTTCCTGGAACAGCTTTGGAGCAAGTATCAGTGACCTACTGAATTCGTCTGTGGGCTGGGGCTATTTGCATGGTTTCCATGTAGGTATTTATAGAATAAGTAGATCTCAGGAGCTGCTGGCGAACATGCGGTTTAGTCATCACTCCCTCTAGAATGATATTCCATAGCATTTCTGTATAAAGTTTGGCTGGCAATTGTATTTTTGCACTAAATTTAAAATGTGTGTCCAGGAGCTGTTTGCAGGACAGGAAAGGACATCTGGGTATTTCAGAAGCTGCTCTGGTTTTCTTCTCTCCAGCAGGCTGAAGCATTGTGATATATCACATGTATTTTCTAAATACCTTTCAGAAAATCACAGTAGCATGAAGGCAGAGGAGGGGGCAATAACCTCTGAATTAAGGCCTGTAAATTAGCAATTGCTTCATTCCCCAAACACTAATTTGCATAAAATCAGAGGCTGTTTTCCTGGTTGATATAAAGCACATCCCTGATGGAGTGCACCGGAAGTTCAGGCTCCTGTGGGTGAGGAACTGCTTTGTGTTATGCTCACTGTCGTGCTGGTGACAGGGCAGGTTTTATCCAGGCAGCCTCAGAGCTGGTCCCTGTGATGCCCAGATTCAGCACTGACACCCCAGGGCCCCAGTGGTGCTGGCAGGGTTTGGGCTGGCAGCAAGGAAGAGGAGCAGAGGTCTTCAAATCAACATAGCACCTCAGGCCATTGGAAATGGGTCACCATTCCTAGGTCATGGGAAGGAGGGTTGGAGCATGAGAGAGCTCAGTGACAAACAGAAGTTTCAGGTTGTGCAGTGCAAGTGTGTTTTATCTGTATCTGACAGCCATGTGACATCTAGTGCTTCCAGGGCAAAGAGCATTTCCAGCTAAGAGCAGCAGCATTGTCTTATCACGCCTTGCCTGTTCCACTCATCTCCTGCATTTGTTTCATTGCCATTCTCTTAGACCTGGAGAGCATGTCTTTCCTGAAGCTTCCCCTTGCTCTTGTCAGTTTAATCTGCAAAATCTCTCCTTTTTATTCCTCTGCTGGGTTTCCTAGGGGCTGTGTGTGGCAGCTGTAATTGTTTTTTAGTGGCAGGGACCAACTGGGACTGCAAACAGTTACTATTTATGGCTTTGTTCTGATCTGCAGTCTAGGTCAGCAAGGGAGTTTGCATAGTTTCATATGCCAGCACCTTTGAATGCCCCAGTCTTCCCAGGAAAGAAGCACTTTAAGCCTTTGACTGTCTGCTGTGCTCCAAGAGCTCCCCTGAATGGTGTCTCTAACCCTATGGATATTTATTCAATAGCATTCAGTATTAACTTTGCCTATTTTGACTTGGGGGAGAAAAAAAGTCTTCAGGCATCCTTGGGACACAATACTAAAATGTCTGAAGAGTTTTCTGCCTGAATTCAATAACAAACATGAATAAAATTGATTCATTTTTTTCCCTTTCCTTGAAAGAGCAAATAAGAACCCTTAGAACAAGATTTATTTCAGTGTTTTATGCTGTCGGGCATTTCCTGTAATTTTGACTTGTTTTGAATTAGAGAAAAAATGTACTACAATGTCCTAGTCCCCAGTTTTCCATTTCACAAAAGTACTAAATATGTTGTTGCATCTTGAAAGCACTGAAATGGATTGCAAAAGGTTCCACAGTTATTTTGGTTTTAAATAAATTAAATCACTTTAATTGCTAATTATATGTTGCAGAACTGCTAAGATAACTTTTAGTTCTGCAGTGTTGTAAAATTTAAAAACAAACTTCAACTTCCAAACACAAAAATAATTTCCCATTTCTGATGCATCTAAGACTGTTTCAGACAAGGAGAACATGGAGGTCTCCTCTTGCCCAGGGGCAGGTGGTGAATCATTAAAAATCCTGCCTGCCAGCCTAATTCTCAGCAGTCTTCTTACCTCTAGCCCTACTAAATAAAGTTGCTCTCCCAAATATGTCTTGGTGAGATTAAATCCTTAATTCCATCATATTTTCTATGGGGATGAATCCTGACATTTTGCTCCTACACAGGCACACCAAACTAAATTTCAGGTGATCAGTGCTGCAGCTGTGTGTTTGAAGCTGCAAGGTTGTCTGGCTGCACAGAGCAGACCTCTTGGCTGGGTGTACTGTTTAAACAGACTCTTGTGCCCACACCTTTCCACTTGTACATTTTGGACAGCTTTATCCTGCACTGCTTTGGCAGCTACAGAAGGACTGAAGCTCCAAGTTTGAATCCAGAAGCTGGTAAAAATGAGATAAATGTACTGTTTCTGAGGGAGGGAGGTTGGGAGTAGTCCTAGAGCTGGATGACTGACTATCGCTGGTGAAGTAAGTCAGGAAACATCAAAGTATATTGAGATCTTTTCATCACATAAGCTTGGTTTATTGCATCCAAATAAACAACACTAATGAAGTTTAGGCATAATGAATTGCTTCTTTCAGGATGTATAATATCAGGAACAGTCTGTCTGATTTTCTCTGTTACTGGAATGTTATTTTACATTGTTTCATTGCTGCTACTTTTTAAATGCGTGCATATCAAACTTCTGTAATGTGCCCTAGAAAAGATTGCTAGTAATTCTACCAGTGGCAAAACGTTCTTTTGGACTTCTTTGACGGCTACATACTGTTGCAAATGTATATACTTTTTCATTTCTCTCCTCTCCTCCCTTTTTAATTATTTCCTTTCAAAGAATAAGGCAGAACCAGATGTGCTTCATCTAGTTGAGGCTGCTGTTGCCCAGATTTCCTTGCTGCTTGCTTACATGTTCTTCTTTTGTACAGGTAAAAGAGGAATGCAGGCTCCTCAACGCTCCCCCGGTCCCGCCACGGAGCTCAAAGCCGTCCTCCACCAGTCCTTCCATCCCTCCTCGCACAGTGAAACCTGCACGGCAGCAGACTCGCTCTCCCAGCCCCACTCTGTCCTACTACTCCTCAGGACTGCACAACATGTATGTGTTTGAGCTGTGGGGGCACCGTGCTGGCACTTTCTGAGGAAGTTAAATTTAGCACTGTTCTTTTTGAAGGCGCTGGTTTCTAAGGCACGCTGCGGTGTCAGACTCGCTGACTTTTTGTAAAACGGGCTAACCTGTCAAGTTATTTTTAAAGATTCAAAAGGAAGAAAAGCTCCAGCAGAAGCTATGTTTTACTAGATATAGGGCATAGCTGTGTATTTTAAACATCTACATGCATTGCTAGAGGTAATTAGGTGACACAAACTGTCTAGTTAAAAAATCTCCACGTTTCTTGAAAGGCTTGAATCTTCAAACCAGACCACCTCAAAGCTAGTTTTTGGGTGGGATTTCTGTGCTGCATGCAGTGCAGCCAGCTCTGATAATCAGGGACGCAGAAAGAGTGTGATAATCCACAAATGTGTTGTGTTAACTCTATGGGAACCTACGGGGTGGATGTGATGGAGGGCAGAAAGACCAGCAGACACCACTGCGTGCGAAGTGAGGTGTAACAGAAAGGGGCCAGACAGCTTCCACATCAGACACACTTCAGCACAAATCCAACCCACAAACTGGAAAATCCAACCAGGCTAGCTGAAAGTTGACAGTAAATTCACAATTCTGTGGCTGCATAGCTTTTCTTAGTGACACTGTCCTTCCTTTGACTTCAGAAAGTATATGCACCTTCTGAAGCCTCACCTCATTTTTCCCTTGGGTGTCTTCTTGCCCTTATTTTTGGAACCCCTTCAATGACACAGTGCTACCTGTGTGGATGTTAAAAATCATCTGAAACATCACTGGATTAATTTCAGCCTGGATGCAGTTGGCGTAATAACTTATGCTGGAATTGCCTTACTAAGCTGTACTGCACATTTGCAGCTTAGTGTTGTGGATCTGGCAATGATCACTCTAGATCAAGGCTGCTTGCTTATTTTATGAAAGCCTGTTGGGTAGTTCTGTCAAGGTCTACTCCACAGGAGGCTGAGCACAAGACCTCCCAGCATTAGGGGCCCACCAAATGCTGCTTTCTTTCTTTGCCTAGCTAAGAATACATCTGTCTTCCAAAAAACTAGGAAAAAACTAGGAAAACAGAAGTGAAGTTTCTCAGGAATGCATGAGGTTGTAGTGAGGTGGAGGTCAGTATTTTCTCCCAACTAACAACCAACAGAATGAGAAGAAATGGCCCCAAGTTGCACCAGGGGAGATTTAGATTGGATATTAGGAAAAATTTCTTCATTGAAAGGGCTGTCAAGCATTAGAACATGCTGTCCAGGGAAGTTTGGAGTCCCGCTGCCTGGAAATGTTTAAAAAAAAGGTGTAGATGTGTCACCTGGGGACATGGTTTAGTGTGAACTTGGCATTGCTGGGTTAATTGTTGGATTGATGATCTTAGAGGGCTTTTCCAGCCTAAACAATTCTGTGATTTGCCCTGAACTTTACAGTATTTGCATGAAATTCATTTCCCTCTGGGTCCAGACCAGACGTCTCCATTTTTGTAGAGCTGACCTGGTGTTGCAGAGGAAGCTACTAGAAAACTGGCATTGTGTGAAGTAACCACATTGCTGGTGAAGTTGCTTTGCCATTTATATCAATGATCTTATTTTCTGGATCCTGAAAGGCTGCAGACAAAATTTTAAACAGAAACAAAGTCAGTATGACTTGTCCTTATCTGCCTCTAAAAATGCCTGATACCTGACTTCAGCTGTATTTGAGGCTTGTCTTGCATCCTTTGGCATTGAGTCCCAGGGAGTTCCTTTTAGTGGAGGATGAATAAGGTAGCACTTTGAAAATGTTAAAATGTTACTTTATCAGTTTTCAGGAATCCCATTAGTCTTTGAAATCAATAAATTGTTCCAGTTCTAGTATGGAATTAGAGAACAGAAATGGGATCAGTCAATTTAATTGCTCTGTATGGTTGGTTGTTTACAACACCTCACTGACTGTTTTCTCAGCTTGATGACTTGGTTCGTGAGAAATGATTTGCACAGTGTGCAATGCACCAGTTGATCTTTGAGCAGCCAGAAGTGACTGGTTGATGGTGTATCCCTGTTGAGGGGGAAAAACCCATCTCTCTTATTGTAAACACCCAGCTGCTTTACATGTCAGACTTGTACTAGTGACATAAACAAGCAAAAAGTTTGGAAGGCATGGAGTGGAGACTGAGAGATGGTTAGAAAGAGGGAAACTGCATATGTTGGGACTGATAATTTTCAGTGATGTAGATAAGAGCTGTTTTTACACATCTGCACTTTGTATTTAATCTGGGCAAGTCCAGATTGGCTTCCTCTCTGATCCACCGTAAGCACATGGAGAAGTAATTTTGTGTCAATCCGTTGAAAACTGTGCTGGTTTTTTGATTGCTGCTCCATTCTCAAGCAGTTTTCACTGACCTGTCATGGGGTCACTATTGAGTTTCTTTCTTGAGTGGTTAGTTTTCAGGAGAGAGAATCAAGAAATTAAAACAAATTTTTTCAATTGTTGGTTTCTGTCTGTTGTGTGGGGTAAGTATTTTATAAGCCTGCTAATTGTTTTTCCAGTGTTCTGGTTTAGTTGGCCAAAATTCCAAAGATCAGCACAAACTTTCATATTTTCTTTTAGAAAGTGGCATAAAAGCAGCAAACATTTGCTTTTGATAACAGGTTGCGTGCTTTTGTTGCCATCTCCATCTCTTGGGTATAAACCATCAGTTCCCTTGCACAGGCTGAGCTTAGTTCACCACCTGGAAGTGGATCCAGGGTAGCTTTCTTTAGGTACCTTTGAAGAGCAAGTGTTTAACATCAAAGCGTTTTAAAGATCCAGATACGCCAACAATTTAAACTTAATGTGGGTAAACTTAAATCCTGATACTTCAGCACGTACAGCTAGGTCTGATTTCCCTTCCAGCTGAAACTCTTGCTTTGGCAGTGAGCATTAACTCATTCTTTGTGTCTGTACTGTGCCCTGGTGCACATGGCCTGGTGCAGTGGTGATCTGCCCTCATATGAGCTTTTGCATACCATGGCACATCTTTGGTGTATATATAGAAAAGTACTGAACTAGAACATCTTTCTGGTATATGTGAGGCTGTTTCTTATCCATGGTGGTATCCCTCAGGAATTTAACAGTGAAAAAACTTGAGTATTTGTGAGATGACACAGAAGTGAATTGAGACATCTACTTTTTTTATGAGCTTGAAAAACCAAGACATGAGGCTTTTGGGTATATCAGCATCTTGTCAGGCTTGTAGAAGGGGAGAAGGAACTGTCAATGCATTAATTCAAACATGTTAATTCAAATGTGAAAAGTTCTGCTGGAGGAAAGAAGATTCTTTCCTTGTGATGGTCACTCTCTGACTCTGTCAGATGATTTATGAGTTTATTGAAATGTGATTTTTTTTTCTTACTAACAACATCCTTTCTGCTTTATTCCTTAAGTAATGTCACAGAGGGCGACGGCACCAACCCGGCTGAGAGCACACCTGTTTCCTGCTACCCGTGTAACATGATGAAAACTGAATCCAAAGAGCCTGAGAGCACATTGCCTTTGGGAAGCCCTTCAGCTGAAGCTCTGCCTTCAAGGTTATCTTGGCCAAACCATTTTTCAGGAACTGCAGAAGGCCAGAACAGGAGTGATTTCCTGCTTGACCCGAGCAGGAGCTACAGTTACCCCAGACAGAAGACTCCAGGTACGCCAAAGAGAAACTGTCCAGCACCTTTGACTTTTGACTTTGATGGGTGTGAGCTCCCAACAGGGTATTCCCCACTGACTCCAGCAGAGTTCACCAACACCATCTCCAGCTGTCCAAAGTCAGCAAGTTACTCTCTAGACTGCACTGATGAGAAAACTCTGGGAGCTGGCGACACAAAGCAGAGCCATTCGTGTCCTGCCTTACCACCTCGGGCACCGAAGGCAAGTGAAGATAAGATAGTTACAGACATGTGTCCCTTGCCACTGAAAATAGATGGTGCTGAGGAAGAATCAAAAACTGGCTCTCCAGATGTCTTGGAAGATCAGTATCTCACTAAAAAGGGCATGCAGGATACGTTCTCTGTGTCTTACCCCTTCTCATCTCCCCTCCACCTCCAGTTAGCACCAAGGTCTTGTGGGGATGGCTCTCCCTGGCAGCCACCCACAGACCTTTCTGGACTCTCAATAGAAGAAGTGTCCAAATCCTTGAGGTTTATTGGTCTGTCAGAAGATGTCATATCATTTTTTGTCACAGAGAAGATTGATGGCAATTTACTGGTTCAGCTTACAGAAGAAATCCTATCAGAAGACTTCAAGCTAAGCAAATTGCAGGTTAAGAAAATACTACAGTTCATTAATGGCTGGCGACCCAAGATGTGATGCTGGCTAGTTTTTAGTGAAACTGTACTCGATACATTTGAGCTAATACATCACTTCCTGTTTTTTGCACTAAAAATCCTTCTTGTAAATAGTAGTAGAAAAATTCTTACTATGCAGATAAACATTTTTCAGTGGTGAATGGACTTTTTTTTCTATGTCAATAATAAAGGTAGAGAATCTGCAGAGGTGTGCCTTTGTGCATCCCTGAACATTCAACAGCTGCTAAAAACTGGACACTAAGGGAACTTTGACTCCATAGTCTGTTAAGACTTAGTCGTATTTATTACTGAACAATTTGATGCTGAAAGACACACACCAATCCAGTTTACAGTTTAAAAGGTATTTCTTACGGGATTATTTCTGTTCACATAATATTTGGCAACTTGCTGTGACTTGCAGATATACAAAAGCATTGGTTTTGACACTACATCTGCAAATGTTAAGAACTGCTGTGAAGTGCCACTAATACACTATTCTTGCAGCATTATTTTTATTAACAGTATCTTCCTGACTATCTGTAATGTGGATGCATTCTCCATGTTACATTGAGCAAAAAGAGTTAAATGTTTTTAAACCAAGAGTCATGCGTAGCTCGTTACCCAGAGGGGAGGGAGAAGGGGGGATTTTCTACTGAGCCACTCTGCCCTGGCCAATTAAAAGTTTATGACCTGTAGATTTCAAAAGTTGCTTTTGTAGTCGGATGGCTGGAGTAAATAGCATGACTTCTGGTCGTGCAGCTTTCTCATGGGAAAAGCAGTTCAGTGCACAGGCTCTTTTCTCAGCAGATCCTGCCTGCTGCAGCAGCCTGCTAGCACAGCCCTTGCAGGAGCCGTGCTGTGGTGGAAGGTAACAACTCCCTGTGTTTCCTCTGCTTCTCTTCTGGTCGTCTGAGAACGCACTCAGTCTGCTCTCCTTTTCCTGTGGTCGGACCTGTGTGGGAAGGTGATAGTGCTCCTGTGTCATGCCTTTGAAATAAAGCATTGGCAAGGTGGGAGGGATCGGAAACAGAGCATGACACGCTGCTGAGAATGGGCCGAGTGAGGTTTTGGGCCATGCCACAGGAAATGCTTGTGATCTTTTCAGTTCACCTGTCTTATTTGCAGTGGGCTAGGAGAATGTGGGTGTCAAAGTGGGAGGGGCTGTAGCATCAAAGGATGTGCTCATTCAGTTGCCAGCTGCAAAAACTCACTGCAGTAGGTGTCACATGGAAGTAGCAGTTAAAAGGGAGCTCAGAGGTGGTGAGTGGCCATTAGTCTGCCCCTGGAAACCCCTCATATTTAACTGCTCAAAAGGCTAGGAAGAGGATTAACTTTTGATAGTCCTTTGTGAATTTCTTGTAGTTGACAGAGCTCTCTGAAATGTGTCTAAATAACCCCAGGATCCCCCTGCCTTTATATACTGAATTCAAGGCTTTGTGGAGGTCCTCAGGAAAGTCTTTGTTATCTCTTCCTCCTCAGCAAGTGTGCATACCCAGGATCCTCAGGTGGTCAGAGCTAGGAATGCTAGAGCAACTTCACCTTCATTTGCTGCTGAGCAGAGCCCTGACCAGGAGAACACCATCACCTGCCTTGCTTACCTTTTTGATGCATAAAAAGTTATCTCCATCACAGGGCACTTAGTTGGGAGCATCAGGAGAAAATAGAGAGGAGGGACAAAACTGCTAGGTTTGCCTGTTTTCTCACCCATATTGACTCATTAAAATGAAATTATTAGCAAATAGAGCTTTCTGTTGTTGGGGCAAATTTCATGTCATGTCTCCCTGATGAAGCCAAGATGCATTATTTGTCTTGCAGTAATGCAAACCACCAGTTCCCAACCAGAATGCAAAGCCCAATTGTTGTGGCTATAAAGCAAATAAATATCCCCATAGAAAAACCCCCACAAGTTCATAATCCTCTTTTTCATAATGCATTGACTTTAAGCAACAGATCAATAGCTTTCTCCTAATGCTTTTTCATTAGCAGCCTAAAATATTTTAGTTTCAAATAAGATTAGATCAAATTCAGATACTGTTTAGATGTTTATGCTTGTTGGTAGACACATGCAACTTGAAACCAACTGCCTTTTAAACCTCACTGTGTCAAATGAGCATTCAAATTTGAAAGGGCCAAGTCTTTAATGTCGGGTGCTTGTGATGGTTATGCTCAGCTTGTTAATTCTAGGTAAAAAATGCTAAAATATCTCAAAAAAAAAAGAAAATAAAATATTGCAGTTTTGGTAATATTGCTAACACCCCCCCAGTATATTAACATCCCTGAGAAAGTAGTTTTCTTTGACTGTGGATTCACACCTTTTCTGTTATCTCTGCTTACCTGCTTGAAATGGTTTTATTTTTGCAAAGAGACCGATGGAATTTGCATTCATGACTGTGCTGCATTTACATCTCACGTGCATAAACCAAAATACGACTGGCCCACAGAAAGGCCTAGAAGTGCGCATTGACTGCAGAAAATGAGCCTGTGTGCCAAAGTACAGCTAAAACATCTAACTGCAAACTTGCTATTGATGGCCTTCCAGTTGTCTCCTTCTGCCTTGGCACTGCTTACTTACTTTTATGCATAATGTATTAGCATTTAACCTTTTCTTTTGCCCTTAGCCACTCATCGCCTTCATTTTCCAAGCCATTTTTGGGGATTTAGGTGTTCCTAACATTTATGTTCTGTGAACTGTATGGCTCCAGTGGTACACAAGCTGGACTGAAGTGTCTGCTCTGGTGAAACCAGTAAAGTGGTGAGCAAACTGGGCAGCTGGAGTGTTGTGGCTCAGCCTTTGGATCCTAGTTTATGGAAAGGGGTACCTTTCAGTAAGTAGTCAGGTTATGGCAATTCCAAAGCATGGCACTGAGGTCAGCAGTGGGAAAAACCAATCTGGTTTTGGACAGTAGTGGAATCCAGCCATGTTGATGGGAGTTGTGTTGGTTTTCTTTGGGGCTTGAGAGCTGTAACCATTGAGCATTGTGCCAGAGTGGGCCTACAATCACTTACATTTTCTGGGCAGTCCACTAAGATAGGTCAGTCCTAACCTTGGATTTCTTTCCTCAGTTAAATAAGTGTAAGGCTTCTGGTGCTTGCTTGATTATCGGTGTCTGAGCTGGGGGTTTTTGTTCGTCTGGGGCTTTTGGTAGCAAGAAATGTCATTCTGTATGGAGCTGCCTCTCTGTCCTGTACTGAGAAACACATCCTTTCTATGCAACAATCATGTTTTGGCACAAGGACTGATGCTGCCTTCAGCAGTGAAAGATGGATTCTGGCATGGAGGCTTTTCTGGAGGTGGACACTGAATTGGGCAGGGGAGGGATGGAGAGGAAACTTGAGGGGAAATGCTAGTTTCTTTCAAATGCTCATTGTGCCTAGGGTTAAGATTCTTTGACTTGCTGCCTGCCTGGCAAACCAAAGCTGTGTTGACAGCAACTCAAAGTGCATATTTGCGTTCTTATTCTTGCCATATTGTAAAAATTGCCTATGGCTAGAAACTTAGACGGAAAACATTTGGTCCATCCAAAATTAGAAGGAAAATACATTTTGAAGTGTTCTTTTCAGCTGGAAGCAAGGGTTTGAAGTTACTGTGTATTACTGTGTATTTTCTAATAGAACAGGTTTACTTGCCACTTAAATGAACTTCCTTCCTCAACAACAGCTTCAATAGAAACAGGAGAAACAGCATAAAAAGTGAAGCTGCCTGAAAACGCGCTATTTCAAACCTGCCTATAAATAATTGTTTTCTCTTATGTTTTCATCTTGAATCAACTTCTTGATTGTCCCCCCACAAAACAAATTGTGCTGGCACCAGCTTCTTGTGTGCTTCCCAGTGGGTTGCCTGCCTGCAGGCCAGGCAGGGGGTTACCCCATGGTACTTAAAAGCCAAACACCAGCTCTATTGGAGGACTACAGCTTAGCCCAGCTCTCCTGGCTCCTCTTTCTGATGCTCTGAAATTGCAGCGTTCCTGTATACAAGCCAGAAGGTACAGATGAGATCCACATAAGCAAGAGGGATTGTCCTTTTGATTTATCAGGATGGCAGGGCAGTGGGGAAATGCAGGCCCCTTGTTGAGACCTAGCAATAAATGACTCTTCATTTTGTTATGTCTTAAACTCCTAATAGTCCAGGAGTTGTTCAGGTTTCACAATTTTTGTGTGTAATAACCAAATTTTCAGTATGAAAATCTGCAGAGTGATTCTCTTGACTTGGACAATCTTCTGAATTGTATTAAAAATATGTTAGTTCTTAGCTCTTTAGATTCACTTTGGGTATGTCAAAAAAGTAACACTTGGGGAAAAAAAATAGAAAAAGCCCCAAAACTTTGGCTTAGTACATTTCCGTTATAAAACGAAGCATGGGTTTTGTGGAATTCTGTGCCGTTTTGGGCTTTTGTGTGAAAGGCTGAAGGCAGATTATTATTTAAACCAGGTGCAAATAAATATCCCTGTAATGTATATGAACAAATTTAAACTGCGTATTGTAAGTATATAAACTGTATATTAAAGACACTATTTTCATGATACTTCAAATGTGTACAGAATTTGTTGTACTAAATTGGTCGGGTTGCATGTATTATATAAAAGTTTTCATTTAGTAATTTCACTGACTTATCCTCTTGCTCATCTCGGTGTAATTTGGAAATAAGCACTTCTCAAATAGTGAATTTCACAAGGTAAGATTGGGATAATTGAGAGGAGTAATCAGGCTTTTGCATTTAACCTCTCAAGACATGTTACTTTTCCCTGTCTTGTGATTTTGCTTGTTCCCCTTGAGCAAGAGCATCGAGCTGTGTTTCCCCAAAGAATTTGTTGCCAGACATCTTGCCTCTCTGTAACAGACGTTCAGACCTAAAACATTATTTTCCCGAGCCCTATTATCTTTATTCTGGAGGAGAGCATTCAATTATAATTTTATATGCTTTTAAGTGCAAGACCATGCACAAATACTCCTGCTTTGCAGAAAGTCTCTGAGGCATTTAGTGAATGGGGAGGGAATCAGAGACAAAACAACATGATGCTGTAGGTTACAGGTTGTCTGTTCTCACTTCCTTCGATATTGGCAGTGGAGGAAATGCCAACCCTACAACCATCCACGTGTTATGCAGATAAGTTGCTACTGTGCCAGATTCCTTTGGGCTGAAGCTTCATTCGCTGATACCAGTCCAAGGGAAAGTTTGCTACAGCACCACAGTAGTTGTGGAAGGGTTTATGGAGGGAGTCATTAATACATGTTTATGGGACATAAAGCAGGGCAGAATCTGACACAGTGGTTGCTGTTGGATTTGGGACAGATGGGGTTTGCTTGCCTCCAACCCTCACATCCGGGAGAGGAAAGAAGTGTATCTGGAGGCAGGATGTGCATCACAGCGGGGTGGGGGGATGGGGGAAGGGCAGAGAGAAGCAGAATTGCTTTCACAAGTTAAGAAAAATTTCATTCACCATGAACAGGTCTGTCCAGGACATACCTCTGCTCCCCTCTCCTAAGAGGGGAAAGAAAAATACTTAATTTTTTGAATGCTCCATTTGGCTTCAGCCTGAGCAGGAAGATCTACAGGATACAGGATAGCATTCACTGCATGAAGGGGAAGTGAAGGGTTGTAGCCCAAATCAAAATATGTCCATCTCTTTATCAGGAAAATGCTGATCTAAACCAGGCATGTTTATTAAATATATATATATAATATATAGTAGTCACCAAGCCTGACATAAATCTCCTGTCTGATTAGTCACCATGACTACCTAGAAGTACAAATAAAGAATAGGCATAGGGATGGGGCCTGAAAACACAGCTCTCTTCTCTTTGGAAGGTGCAAGCTTAATGCTCTCGGACATGTTCTCCTCTTGGTGTGATACAATCAACTAGAGCTCTCCTGGGCCTGTCAGGTGTGAATATCCCCTGTCCTCCCTCTCATTGGGGCTCCTGTCCTTGAGCTGCTGTGGGGCCCAGGTGCTGACAGAGCCTGATGTGCTGTCTCACATTGCCAGTGATTAATCCCTGAAGTCCTTGGTTGCAGAGGACTATGCTAGCTCAGGTCATCGCTAGCTTGGGGCACACCACGCTCTGCTGCCCAGGTATAAACACGTTTTATGTCACCAGATGCACACGCCACCTGTAACCACTTTATCCTGTGCAATGAGTCACTCAAAGCTGCAAACCTGGGCGAAGCTCCCACGTTCTCCCCTTTTTCTGAGCCGTGAGCGCATGATGGGATTTGCCACTGCCGAATGAACATAAAGTCAGTCCTGCTTGGGCAGTTGCCCTTCATGATTTTGCTCAGGCCCTCAGTGCTGCTGGACTAGCAGCCTCGCTTCCATGTCAGCATTATTTTTAGGGAGTCCCTTGGCACCCCTTGCTGACCACTACCTCTACCCAGATGGGAGACTGTTGGAACAGCAGCTCTGGTGGTTCCACAAAAACTCACTATTGATTGTATTCTGAATATAGAATTCTTTTTTCTGTGATTGTCACACTCAATGAAGATAAATTTTTGTTGAAAGCTGGCTGTGTTTATATTTTTATTCGGTTGCCTGGATCTGGCATTTCTCCTTTCGCCCCAGGATAAATCATTTTATATTCATTCTTACTTGGCATAATGAAGAGCTGACATGAAAAGTGGCTTTGAGAAGTAGGTGTCTTTTCACCATTCCCTCCATCAGATTTCAAAGGTGGAAAGCTCAAGATGACCAGACCACCACAATGGGGCAACAGAAATACGACTCAAATATTTATTTATTGCTCAACAAGACCTCAAAATGCCCTTGACTCCTGGGCAGGACAAAAGGAATCTCTTGCCAAACATGCTTGGAATAGATGAAAACCATTCCTCATAGGGAGTCTGGGGTAGGAGGAAGAAGAATAAAAAGGAATAAAATAGGGACACAGGAGAAAACATTTCTAAGGTGCCAAGCCTAGGGAGCTGGCAGTGGAGCAGAGGGACGTGTCCCCTGGATGTGTGTGGCAGTGGCTGCTGTGGTACTTGTATGTGCCACACAGTGTCAGACTGGCACAGAGGATGGAACCAGCTTCAGGGGCTGCAGTGGGTGATGGATGGGTTCAGGGACCTCATCAGGACTCTCTGCCAACCCCACAAAAGCTCTGTCATGGGATGGAGCTGTTTTAATTGTGCTGCTGCTGTTCCATTGTATAGTATCAACAATTATTCTTTATGAATATGGGGGTCAGCGAGGCAGGTCTCCAGGGCTGGGTTTCCAGTGATTAGTGCAAGCAGACAGCAGGAGGAAACTCTATTAGGTCAACAGTGGAAGACCTGGCAGAATGTCCGGCAGAGCCCTGAAGAACTGCATATATCTTGGCTAATCTTATTTATTTAACTGTAGCTCTCTAAGTGGGAGAAACATATGACAGCTAGAAACTATCCTAAGTACCAGTCCTAGATAGTAGCATCTTCTCCTGATGAATGAAGCATTGGCCATTCTAGTAACCATCCCTCCACTTTATTCTTAAAAACATGGTGTCCTGGGTTAGCCATATGACCTGTTTGTATCCCCAATCGTCCCCTTGCTTATGCTGGACATTAAGTTCTGCAGCTTTAAGTTGGTCCAAGGAAGACAGTGAAAGTGAAGGTGGAGGAAAAAAAAAAAAACACTCGCCGTTTGTCTGCAGGATACTACGAACCAAGGTCAAGAGAGCGGAGAGGCTGCATTCCAGCAGACAGCGTTATCTCTTTTTCTTTTTTTTTTACTCACTCTGTTGTGGGGGGTGCTGCCCTAGCTCACAGCGGAGGGCTTTTCCTCGGATTTTTCCCGGCTTTTTGCAGGGAGAGACTTTGTTTCTTTTGCTGGGTATTTTTTCTTTTTTTTCCTCTTCCTGGGGCTGGTTGGCATCTCGTGGGCCCAGGACACCAGGGAACCCCTGGGGGGCCCCCCCCCACCCTCGCCGACTTCTACAGCCGGGCCCGGCAATCGTCCCCCCACTGGAGAACTGAACCGGACTCAGACGGACTCTGAATCTACCATCTCTTCAGAGGAAGGAGAGGTTTCATTGTTTTCATATTATCCAATTTTTCCCTATACTTGTAAATATTCTATGTGTTAAATAAATAGTTTTTTCCACTTTTCTCTAAGGAAATTCTTCCCGGACCGGTAGGGGGAGGGGCGATTGGAATCGGCTCTTCCTAGAGGAGACCCCCCCAGAGGTTTCCTCCTAAATATTTGCCCTAAACCAGGACACATGGGTGTTTTTATCCCTTAGAAAACACTGAAAAATTGCGCTGGATTAGTATTTCATTGAATGACAGAATCATTTGGGCAGGAAGGTAATTTTATGATCATCTCATCCAACCCCCTGCCTTCTACTAGATGAAATTGCTCAGAGCCCCTTCCAACCTGGCTTTGAACACCTAAAGACATCCACAACTTCTCCAGGTAACTTGTTCTAGTGTCTCATCATAAGCCATTTCTTCCTTGTGTCCAAGCTTAATCTACCCTCTTTCGGTTTAAAACCACTGCCTCTTGTCCTCTTGCTACAGACCATTATAAAAAGCCTTTCCTGTGACTCACCTTTGTCTATTAAAAGGCTGCACTAAGGTCATCCTGGAGCCTTCTCCTGGCTGAGCAACCAAAACTCTTGGCCTGTCTTAATAGGAGAGGATTTGATTTTCGAGGCTCTGAAGATTCTCCTTTATAAAAAATTGGTGAAACTGCAGTAGAGTTAGGCCCAGTACTGTTGCCTTACTGTTGATTGCTGAAACATTTTTCTCTTGTGCTTCCTTTAATAAAATGCAGTGATATTTAAAGTTTTATCTTACCTATCAAGTAAGGCTCCAATAACCATTCCTTCCTGATTTAAAAAAAACAAAACAAAACAGCTAAGGTCACATATTGTTTCTTCTTCTGATTCTTCTCTGCTACAGCTGGTTTACTGTAAAATGAAGTGTCACTTCAGAAATTCCACAATGTTCGTTTTTATTTTATACAATTCAATCTGAGCTCCTTGTACAATGCTAAAAACTAGGACTTGAAAACTGAACCTTCAGCAGGAATGTGGCAGGCCAAGGATAAAAAGCGTACAAATTTAAAAAGCTATAAATGGTACAAATCCAGTTTCCCAACTTCACCTACAAACCCAACTCGACATATCCTTTCATTTTGTCACCCTCCTTTGCTACCTTTTGGTCTTCAGAGCCTGACTGGGTGCCTCTTGCCACGAGTGATGGTGTGGTTGCTGGGGTGGGTGGCTGCCCCAGACTGCCATGTCCAGGCAAACCTCATCCTCCTCCTGACTGCACCTGCTGTCTGTACCCCTCCTCCTCCTCTGAGATCTTTAACTTCTGAGCTTCCACTGCAGATAAACGAGTTTGGCTTCCACCATGCAGGCAAACCCTGAAGTAATCAAGTACAGTGATATTCACATATAAAAGCAGGTAACTAATGCTTGTAAAATACCCCAGCGCTGTTTAAAAAACAGTGAAAGGCAAAGCACAAGTAAAATGACTCACATTTGGCCAGCAGGTTCTTAATGTTAAGCTTGATACTTCAGGCCTGATCATGAACCTGCCCAAAGCCATGAATTTCCATATACAAGATGCAGCTTTGAAATCTTTTTCAAAGTCTTGTGTTTGAACAGTAGAAAAACAGAGATGAGGAGGCAGTTTCTGAAGGAGAGAGGAGAGGCCTCTCTGTCACACTGCACCTTTCATCTCCAAACACAAAGGACCAACACACAGGAAAAGAACAAATGCAAGCTGAGCCACAGCACCTCAGCCTGAGGTTGCAGCCTGGCATCACCTGCCTTGCAGCAGCCCCAAGCAAAGGGCATGGCAAGGGAATGGGAACAGGAAACACCAGAATGTTTTTTGTGACTGCTTTCCCCACCTCTAATAATTTACATCTCAGGGGCTTTCAGAGTCTGTAGTGGTATTTTGTGTTTAAAAGTCACTGTCTTCACTAATGAGTTTCGAAGTCTCATGCTAAAATGCAAATTTTTACCTACCACTTATGTTGGATTTTGTTCAGAAGCACTAAACAAAAATCTAGGTTATGGGAACAGATGCATTCAAAGACCCCAGTGCCACCACTAAAACAGTGTCAGTATGCTGTGTTTGTAAACAGTACGTGGCTCTGCCTCTGGTATTTTTGTCCTTGGATGCTTTTCTAAGGTGTTACAACTTTCTGTTGGTACTCACAGAGCTTGACATTCATGCTTGAGAACAAGTAGAGCACTTGGAATTCAGGGATGCTTATTTTGGGCTGTTAAAAAACCCTCCCAACTGACAAGGGACGCAGTTTGCACCAGCTCATTCATGGGGAGCTAAAGGAAAAGTGCTGAATACCAAGGAACAAAGAAAATTATTGCCTTGCACCCCAAATCTCAGCATTTCTCAAGTTCTCTATGAAACCAACCTTATTGCATGGTTTTCTGCATTTATTTCTAAGACAACATTTGCCTTGAAATTAAATTGGATTTTTAGAAGCCAGAGGGGATTCCAGCCAAGAAACTAAGGTAATGTTCATCAGCAAAAATTTGACCCAAGGCATTATTGAGCCTCTTAGGCCTCTGCTATATATCAGAAAAATTCTTCCCAGAGAGCTGTTCTCTGAAACAGCAACTGCTTATTGCTCTCCCTTTTGCCATAACCCAAGATCATAAATGTATTTTTAATTGATATAAAGTAAGTCTTGGAGTTTTTTGGAGAAAAAAAAAAAGAACTATAATTTCTTCAGTTAAACTGAAATACTTGTGAGACCATTCAAAATTAGGTGTCTTCTAGAAAACTTTGCTATTTCTTCATTTTTAGTACTTACCACAAGCTATTTCAGACAGGAGTTGTCAGAGCATCAATAAAAATTTGTTAAATGCAGGCTAGCTTCCAGTGAGCTCAGGTTTTTGCTGAATCTGTATTGTATAGTACTGAATGCAGATGTGTGAATGCACCTGTGTGTCTGTACATGCAACTAACAAAAATTCACAAATAGAAGACTCATCTGCTGCTTACTACACAGCTTAAGTGCTCCTGAAATACTGAAAACTCGAGTTTTTCTGGCATGTGAGAACAAGCAAGTGAACTTGCCTGACATATAGGAAGCAAAGTCTGCTCATGGAGACAGACTGACAGTTCAAGTGCAGGGAAGTGGGGAAAGGGTAATCCAGGATCTCTTTTAAGTTTGCTTAATAATAAGGTTCTCTTCTCTTCTGAGAAAATCAAAGATTACGTTCACACAGGTAAAGGGCTTTTTAATTTAATTGTTTTAACTGAGTTTCTTTATGCAATTTTCCATTTGATTTAATTCTATTTAGTATGATAAATGCTGCTTAATCTGAAATTCTTTTTCTTTTTCATTTTCATGTATGAAAACCAGAGATGAAAGATTAGCCTCTAGTGACCTGCATCAAAATATAATTTGGCTAGAAATGAAATGCATTTGGATTTAGCTGTATCTCTTGGATAGTTGTGCTGCAACAACAAATCTTCATAAAGTTAAGCTGCCTCTGCTCAAGGAGTGGAAGAGGTTCTTCAGCTGAGCTGTGAGAAGCTCCCGTGGTCTGTGCCCTGCCTGTATGTGTCTGACTGGGAGTCAGTGCCATCAGATCCTCAAAATGTAAAGGAATTTAGGATTTTTAAGCAAGATTACTGCAGCAGCTTTTCATGCTTTAATTATTTTATATTAGAGGCTGCTGAATGATGCGTTTGGTGAGCTGATTGCTTTTCAGAGAGCATTAAAAGATTTATTTGCTCCCTGTTTCAAACATTTGGAAGTTTTTGCGCTGGGATTGAAGGGAGCTGTGGAGCAAATCATGTCTCTCCTCGGCTGCTGGCAGCTCACTTCCTTGGTAGCTTGGACTGTGTGGAAGGAATTGTGACAAAATGTAATTATTTTGGATTTAAGCTTTGTTGTAACTTGGTCTGTGTTTTATCTCTCAACTGTATAAAAGGCAATATGCACTGGTTGTTGGGTTTTCCTACCCAGAAAGTATAAATGGCAAGAATTAATACAGCATTTCCCCTTGCTCTGCTGGTGGCACTGATCTCACTGGGTGCCCACTGCCTGGTCTGGTCCTGTGGCTGCAGTGGGGAGCTGCTGTCCCTCAGTGGAGAGGGGGCATCTTCTGGCAGATGTCTCTGCAGATCCTGGTGTCCTTACTTACCTCAAGGAGTTGGCTGCAACTCAGATTAAAGCAGGCACTGGAACAAAAATATGGGCAATTTGTGAGCCATTGCATCCTCCTTTTCTCAGCATCCCATTGTGTAGCTGCCTGAGTTGCCAACCATCTTCCTCCTCCTCAGTGGGGAAATACCCAAATACCCTATGTCTCAAGAGCAAATGGTCTGCTTACAATATTACAAATGCCACGTAAAAGGTACGTGCTGAAAAATCAATTTCTTTTGGCCAGAGGAATAAGCAGTCATAAAACTCTCTATGGACAGGCACGGCATTGGGAGAGAAACTTGGCATTTACGAAACAGTTAAAAAATTCTTGTCAGCTGGCCTGGCCTATGCCAGCTACTGCTGGAAGCTCCCTGTTGGAAATGGCTGCCACACCACCTCTCTCTGGAGCTGAGAACAGCCCTTTCCACCAAACTCCATCTCCTCTTTGACCAATTTCCTCCCATTACCCCATTACCTGGCTCTGGGCCCTCCTCAGTAACAACTGGGTGCCCCCTAAGTTGTGTCTCTGGTCTTCCATGGGCCCTCTTTGTGGGGCTGATGTTGGAACTTCATTGAAACCTCTTGCAGTGTGGATTTCACTTTCTGAGCCATAATAAAATGGATAAACCTAATAATTCCTTTGCAATTATTTTGTATTGTGTCAACAATGGTCCAGTACTTATCTAATAGTTAATCTTATGACATTTCTCTGCATCTGCAGGAAACATACCCAGGACAATAATGCTTCCTAATAATATCAAACTGATGAGCAAAGAAATAGGACCCACATTCTCAACTGATGATGTGGCAAAGATCAAGAAATTCTGCAAAACTCAAACCAAAGTAAGACATAAATTGCACTAATACTGGCTAATGGATAATGAGATTGCATTTAATGTTGGTAATGTGCAGTGTAAGTGTTTGCTGTTTCTTAAATAGGGTATCTTTGACCATTTAAGCAAGCCTTTAGCACCAAACGTTCGTGGCCATGAGTATATTAAAAAAGCCATTTTGTGTATGCTACTGCGGGGTAATGAGAAAGTTTTCAACAATGGGGCATGCATTAAAGGAGACATCAATATCTTGTTATTAGGTAAGAGCGTGTAGAGTTAATAGTGCATTGATAAGTTATTTTATTACCCTCTCTCCTCATCATCCCAGCGTAGTTCTGTTATGCAATATTAGCAAGAAAATAAAAGCCAACCCAGTACAAAGACTCATTTTGCCTTATACAAGAATGTTTGTTAGTGTCTTAGGATCAATTTATTTTATCCTTGGGCACATTTTTACAATTATTTCTGTTTTGTCCCACACTTCCCTATTTACTTGACATCTGTTCTATGTTTCTAGCTAGTGCTGGCACGGCGCGCAATCGAGTCTAATCCTGCGCTGCTCATTCGAGTGAGACACCCACTGATTTCACCAATGGGCTTCAGTTTATGGCTGAAGTTGATGGAACTATTCTGCTTCTGTCTCTTGCAGCCACGGTGGCTGTTCAGTTGTGACT
The DNA here is from genome assembly GCA_025920805.1 of Petroica traversi. Classification (NCBI taxonomy): domain Eukaryota; kingdom Metazoa; phylum Chordata; class Aves; order Passeriformes; family Petroicidae; genus Petroica; species Petroica traversi. The sequence continues at coordinate 6,273,019 of JAHLSL010000019.1, forward strand.
TCATTCCTAAAGGCTTTGTTTTCAGTACCCATAATTAAGTTACACGAGCTGCAAACTCCAACCCACTCCAGAAGAGCTCCTGGCAGAGGTGTCAGCTTCCTTACATAAATCCAGCTCTTTGTTTCTCTGCAGTTTCAATCAAATATTTGATAACTTGCTTTGGAAAGTAGATTAGCCTAAAACAATAATCCTTGTCAAATCTTTTGAGTATGTCTTTTCTCTCCACAAGAGGGCAACTTGAAAGGCCTCCTGTGGCATTTTAACCATGTCAGTACAGGTGGGATCTGTGGTCCAATGACCCTTTGTCAAAAGCACTTGCTCAGCACCTGCACTGCCTTGCTGGGTACCCAAATGTGGAAAACGTGGAGCCACAGAAGTTCAAAGCAGTTGTCTAATGGCACTCAATGACATGCTAATGGATCTGCTGCTCTTTGCAATCCAAAGGACTCTCTATCAAAGCTTTAATAAAGCCAGAAATTGGTCCCTTAATGAAATGCTAAGCTAGTGGGACATAGGCAAGCTTCTTTGAAATATAGAATGAGATCTTAAATTTAAAAGAAAAAAAATTAATATTTATTCTGGGAGGATTCTGAAGGAAGAACTCTAATTAAAGGGAAGTATATTTTGAGCATTTCTAACTCATTTATTGAAGCAGTAGAATTTCTGAGGATGTCTTTAGTATCCAGCTGTCTTGTACTATTGTCTAGAGGAGTGTTAGGTATGCAATAATACTGTAGTAATATAAACTTTTCCTTAAGAAAACAGACTAAGTTCTTTTATATATTTATTTTTAAACTGTCTTGACCTTAGAAATGCCAGCTTCTGTTTCTTTTCCTTACAGTTTGAGACTGAAATGAAAATTGCAATCACAATACACACCAATACTGTTGGCATAACCTTACAAGAAATTAAGCAGTTTAGAAGCTAATTAGTGTTGCAAGGTTTCCAAGGTTGCAAGGACTCAGGAGCATTCTAAAGAGAAAATGCTAAAAAAAAAAAGAAGGAAAATTAAAATTCTGTAACCAGAATTCTTCAACTTTAGGAACTTTAAGGATTGAGAACATATTTCTCTAATTGTTTTTCTTCTTCCCATTGCCTGGTGCTTTTGGAGATCTTGGTGAAGCATGGCAGGCTCCATACACTGAATAACAAAAAATGTTGATATGATTTGCTCACAATTTTCTCCTGTTAAGCTGCAGCAGAACATTATGTCTCATGACATTTATATGGAAGTTTTTGAATGACACAGGATATAAAAGGAGGATAAAATAGGAGTAAAGATGTTTCAAGGTATTTACAAGATTTAAGTGAATGTTTTAAACTTTGTAAGTTTTGATCTTCATTACTGGAAAACAGGAAAAGATTTGACACTTCTCAACATACCTGGAACACTGTCAAAGGCATCTTTCTCTTTTCACAGTGAGGGAGCTTAGAAAACACTGAATAAAAAGTACTTACTATGAAGATCAAGTGGTAGCACATAAAAGCTGGTTGTAAATGTCATTCAGCTGCCTGGATTTTTTGACACCACACCCCCACACTTCCTTAGATTTAGCAAGATAATGGTTAGCATCCCCTGACCCATCATCAGAGACTCCTGGTACTTCTGGTGCCACCACTTTCATCCATCTGTTGAGATCTTTCTCCTAACAGCAGTGGGGTTTTGGGGACCAAGGGGAAAGGAGTCTTGTCAATGTTTGTGTCCATGGCAGAGCAGCACTGACACAGGGCCTGGGTTTGCACCCTCCAAGTGGCATTTCCTTGGTTGAGACTGTTGGACTAAACAACTCCACTGGAGCAGCTGCATATCAGACCAGGAAAGAGGTACTGGTCAGTTGTCTCTTCTCAATCTAATTTGAGAGGAATTTATTCTCTGCCCTTACTTAAGCCTCCTAATAGTACTGACTTAACTCTTTCCATTAAATGAGGAAACTGATTTCCCATTTCCCAGGAGTATTTGGGTAATTAATTGTAAAACTATTTTTTGAGCGCTTGAACATTCATCTCATTCAAGATCATTCCTGCCAGAGCTTGGAAGTACCAAAATTCCAGTGTACTGGGGCAATTAGCCCAACATCATAAGTAAATATTTAGTGACTATCCCTACCATCCAGTTCATGCCGCGGCCAGAGGTGGGGAACAAAGACGCATCAATATGATGGGTAAAAAGCTTCCGTCTTTATTAGTTTGTAACAGTTATTTATACATTTTGTTACTTCCGCACACGCAGTGCTCAATCGTTGATTGCCTAGAACAGCTTGTTCACGCGGCGAGCACGCATAGCAGTTACTTTCTTATTGGTCTCTTAATCCTTGCGTCAAAGCGTATGTTTTTGCTACTTTTGTGATTAATGTATCTTGTTTTTGCTAACTCAGTTCCTTCTTTTCTGCAAACCTTAATAAATCTATTGTTTACTCTTTATATGTCAAGGCTATTATGTTCTTCATAGCCTTTTGTATGCAGAGAGTATATCTAAGCTCCCAACATCTCCCCCTCTTTTTTCAAATAAGGCATTTGTAAAGCTGCGTACACGTTGCAAAAGGCATTGTAAGGCACAAGGCAATATAAATGCAATCACAACAATTCTAACTATAATTATCAATCCAGTTTGTAAAAGGTTGCGAAGCCACCCAGTAATGCCCCAATTACCCCAAGGAATCCCAAAAAGGCCCACATCGGGTTGTGTGGTAATTTTTGCCGTGTGTTCTTTTAACCATTGAAGTTGTTTATGTATGGATTCACCATGATTGCTAAGGTTAAAGCAGCACATACCCTCAAACTCATCACAACCGTGTCCCTGAGCTAAGAGTAAAAAATCAATGGCAGCATGATTTTGCAAAATAGAGTGTCTTAAGCTATTCATATCCTCGGAAAGCTTTTGTAGTATTTCTGTCATTACATTAGATTGCTTGCTTACCCAGCAGGCTAGCTTCCCTAGCTTCCCTAGCTTCCCTAGCCTTCAAAGCGTGGGCAGTTCCTATGCCCGGTACTAATGCTGCAAAAAATCTAGATGTGGGGTTCCATAATTCCACGCTGTCGTCACAATTTGGTGACAACGTTATGCTGCGCTTCTTTCGCATTGATTTTTTTGTTAAACTGGCCACTAAAGTTTTATTCAGGGCAAGCACTGCAAGCCTGCCTAAATAGCATGGTCCTCCATGGGCATTTCTGGGAATTCCATATCATGCACGATCTCCGCATACAAGGAAAACCCCCGGTGGGAGGGCTAAGGCACTATTGTTTGCCCATATTCTTATGTGATCACTATTCCACCCATATGTTTTGTACTGCCACAGAGCATCGATGCATTTGCATATGTAGCAGCTTTTGGGGTTAGCCATGTTGCGTTGGGGGAAAGTTCTGGACTACCAAAATATATACATCCTGTTTCATTGAGACTCCAATTGAGGGCGCGGCTTCCCAAGAGATCAATTTCCTGGGGGTCCCAGGGAAGCGATCTGTTGAGGCCAGAGAGCAAAAGGGCAGCACAATGGCTGTCATTTTTGGCTGTCGTGCAATTGTTTGTTGAAAACAAGGTAAAAGAGGTATTATTAAATCCTGGGCTTCCCACCAGACATGTACGAAAGGGATCAGTAGCGGAAGCCAATGCAAGGCAGAAAGCGCTAGTTTGTGTTTGATTGGCCCAAGTTACCCACAAATTTTTCCTGGGTTCGATATCGTGGAGAAAACCGCTACTAAATGCAAGCATGCAAAGCACACACAGACCTAAAGGTTTAAACATCCCAATATACCCCTCCCTCATTATCATGAAATTCACACTGTTGACGATATTGTGACCCCAAAACCTTTGTTGCTTTGAATCGGACTACTTCACCAAGAAAACCACCTAGCCGAATATACTCTCTTATCACCTCCTTCAATTCTTGATTCTCGTGCTCATTCCACGCCTCCTCAATACGATTAGTGTGGAGTCCTACTTCTTTTTGCATCCACAGCCAGGGGTTGTCGTTGCTCCCCTGGCACTCCCTACAGCCATGAAGAAGAGATAGACACAGGCTCCCTGAATCCACTCTCCCACACTGTCCACACTGGATAGTGATGGTCTGAATCTGTTTACAGTTACAGTCAAGGTGGTTAATTTGCTGGTATCGTTCCTTTACTACTCGGCGCCACTTCTTGTACGACTTCCGTAAATCGGCCCGCGAATAATCATCCAGGGTAATAGAATTCTTTGGAAGTCCCAACTGATCTTCCAATGCTCGGCACACCGGGTCCAATGTTACTCTTGCTTGGTATCTTTGTCGGCGTTCCTCTAATGTAGATAATGTTTTACTTTCCGGGAGCTTTTCTGCTCTGCCAGTACCATACTCAATCTTGTCAAGTTGCCTCTCTATGTTCTCTAGACCTTCTTTCACAGCTTTGGCCGCTCGTTCGTATGCTATCTTACGGGTCGGTTTTGCCGCACCCCCATCAAGCCTCTGCATTTCAGCTAGAATTTTTTGCATTACATTGCTTTGTGCAGTGAGGAGGGTCCCCAAATCGGGGTAATCCTCCTGCTCAATCTGCATAGGCACCTCTGCGTCCTTTGCTCCAGAAGGCTCACCCCTTTCTCCTTCATCTCTTGGTGCACTGGGTTGAGCTGCCCAGGTTGGTTCGAGTGGAGGTGGTGGATCGGGGTTCCATGGAGGGATCAAGTCATCAAAAGCACCTTTAAATCCTGTTGGAGCAGCTACTGGAGGCTGAGGCGGAGCAAAGTCCCCCCATTTGTCCTCAGCATACCCTTTTCCCTTCTCTTCCTCGAACTCCTGCTCCTCCGGAGCTGCCTCATCTTCAGGGGACAAAGAATCCTCCTGTTCGTAAGCTACTGCAGCTTGGAGGGCTTTTGCTATCTCGGCATCGGCATGTACTTGCTCTATGGTGAGCCGCACTTGTCTGTATGTAACAGCAAGCTTTTTTGATCCTTTGGTTCCTTGCTGTACCGTCTCAAAGATTTCCTTCCCGATCTTCTGCCAAACAGCCAGATCGAACAGCTGCCCTGAGCTTTGTAGGAGACCTCTGCGACGGCACCACCATAGTAGGTCCACTAAGTCCTGTCTGTCAATTTTTTCTCCTTGTTTGGGAAGCAACCTTTAGCAACCCATCCACCGTTGCCTTTTCCAATGCTGACATAGCAGCATTACCCATCCCGATTCCAGACCTTTTGGTCTGCCTGACTCACCGGTCAGCCGTGGCCACGATCCTGTCTCTCTCGGACAGCCGGGATGGCTCACCTCCTCTCTCGTCCGCGAAGGTCCCGGTTCGTCTAGATCCTGTTTCATCTAAATCACGTCGGGGTCACCATTTGCCACGGCCAGAGGTGGGAAAGAAAGACGCTTCAATATGATGGGTAAAAAGCTTCCGTCTTTATTAGTTTGTAGCAGTTATTTATACATTTTGTTACTTCCACGCACACGGTGCTCAATCGTTGATTGCCTAGAACAGCTTGTTCACGCGGGGAGCACGCATAGCAGTTACTTTCTTATTGGTCTCTTAATCCTTGCGTCAAAGCGTATGTTTTTGCTACTTTTGTGATTAATGTATCTTGTTTTTGCTAACTCAGTTCCTTCTTTTCTGCAAACCTTAATAAATCTATTGTTTACTCTTTATATGTCAAGGCTATTATGTTCTTCATAGCCTTTTGTATGCAGAGAGTATATCTAAGCTCCCAACAAGTTCAGAGGCCTAGACCTGCATCTTGCAGTCCACAATGTTCCTCCTGCCCTTTCTTTTGAACATCCATGGAAACAAGTTTCCACATTTTCCCTTCCATAAAAGGGGGGGGGTTTGTGTATTTTCAGGGAGTTGCTGTGCTCTTAAATATCACTGAAGTCTGAGGTTTAATGACAAATAAGCCTTTCAACAGATGGGAAAAGATTTTTGTCAAGGGTAATCCTGCTTATGAGAGGCTCCATCTGAGAGGATCCAGACCTTTAGGGGTGCACCACTATGGCTTACACAGTGATCTTTGAAAGAGATATCCAAAAAATATTTTTACTTCACCTAGCTACTGAAATTTCAAATGCTTTCAGCACCTCTTGTGACAAAAGCCAAAGTGGTGGGGAAAAAGAGTTTCCTGAAGTCTTGTTAATAAACTAAGAGAAATCTTGCATTCACAAGTAACCGCACCAGTAATTCAGCACAATTTAATCATTCTCATGTATGCTGAATAAAATGGTAGGAAAGAAAGGTCAGAATTTCCCTAGTGCTTATTAGGCTATTTAATTTTTTCCATTGCTCTAAAATCAGTGTGCAAAGGGCTAGAAGATGGCCAAGTCCTCTGCTTTCTCCTTTAAGAGGTGATCTTTGTGTTGTGTAACATTCCCTTAACCACTTCCCCCTCCAGCATGGGGTTGCCAGGAAGGCAGTTGACAGCAGCTGTAATTGCTGATTAAAAAACTGATGCTCAGCCTTGCATTTCCAAAGATATCAAACTTTCCATCTTCTGAGCTTTAAAACCCTCCTGTTGTGCAAGGGGCTGCACAATGTGCACCCATGGGAACATCAGCCAGCACCCACTGTACCTGAACTCCTGCACCTCAGCACATGAGGGCTTGGGTAACAAAGCTTCAAAATGGTTTTGATGACACCTAATAAGAAGTAGGAAAGTGTTTTATAGCCAAAGAATATTTGTGGAATGGAAAAGAAAAGACCTGATTTTAACCCAGCCTGTCCTAATCCTCCAGATCATTGAGATGCTGTGGGAAATAAGTGAGAAAGCAAATACACAAGTGAGCCTGACCACAGCCAATCTGAGCAATCTGACACACCTGCAAAGTGGTTTGTGCAGTCTGGGTATAAATCAAGGCAAATGGAAGCCAAGATAATTTCCTTTTAGAAAAACAAGTGGCACAACTAGATCTAGGCACTCAGGTGTTATTATGGAGTAAAGAAAAGGATTTTTATTACTTTCTTAGCACAAAGGCTGGAGTAGCTTGCTCATTTGAACCCCCAGGGGGAAATAAAGGTAAATAAACCTCTATTTCTCCTTTCTCCACATTTCACTGCAGAAAAGTCTTAGAGGCTGCTGGGACTGCACTCAAAATGGATGCATCTGTGGCTATCTGTATATCTCAGAAACTCAAATTTCTTTCAAAGCTCAAGATACACTCCTGGGGGGAAGGTGGTTGCCAGACAGTGCTCTGCAGATCTTTCATGGGCAGGCTGTTGCCAGTGGGGGAAGTTTGATGTTAATCAAATTAATTTGCAGTCGTTCCCACCATGTGACTTTGTGGGGCCCTGGCCAGGGAAGCCGGTGTGGGGCAGAGTGCTGGGAAGGTCCAGCCCCGCTTCCTGGCAAAGGGGGATTGGGTGCAAGAAGGTGATTTCCCTCTCAAGGGAGCAGGATAAAATAGTCTTCACTGTCTATGTGAAACAGAGATTTGGTCTCTACTGGTTCCTCCAGCAAATCCTCCAAGGCAAGAACCACTTTCATTTATTGCTCCCAGCTGCAGCAGATGCAGGATGAGCCCTCCACAGGATCAGAGCAGAGCTGGCACAACAAGGTTCTACCACTGACTTTGTCTATGGAAGGGGTAACCCTTTCAGGTTTTTCCTCAGTCTCCCAGATCCCAGTGGCCAAGTCTGTTTTGTGTGATGCTTGTGCCAGCTCTGCATCTCCCTGGCTGTCAGTTTCCCAGACCTTCCCAAGGGACAGAGCTGCCTAAAGAGGCTTTGCAGCCCTGGGGTTTGGGCAGTTGAAGGTCTCACTTGTGAAAGATGTGGGCATTGCTGTAAGATGATGGAAATAGATTTAAAAAGGAAACGTGTAGTGGCAATTCTTCTTGCTGTGAGCTGGCAACCTGTGAAAAGCAGAGCAAATGGGTGGGCTGCTGAGTAGGAGGAATCTACCTGGGAGATGCTGCCTGTCAACAGACTATCATGCAGTTGTCCATAGTAGGTATTCACTATCCCAATTTAAGTTCCTTTCTTTTCATTAGAGCTTTTTTTCCCCTTAAGAAAATTCATACTGTGTTATCCCAGCAGCTTTTCTTTTCCCATTCTTCTCAATCGCACCTGTTAAGACTTAAGCATGGTCATTTTTCTTTTGGTCAAAGCAACCCTTTAATTTTCTTTTTCCCTCCTTACCTTTGGCTTACCCTGAAAAATATTTTCAGGTGATGAAAGCATGATAGTAGCTGCCAGAATGAAACCTGACTCTTCTAAGGAGCAACAGAGACTCCTTCCACAGTAAATAAACAAATGTTATTAAACAACTTAATAACTACCAAACATAATAAACGAATAGCTTTCTTAACAAACAAAACTGGAGTTGCAATGTTTCTTTTATTTAATTTATAATGTTCTGTTCTGAACAAGCAAATATCATTTACATGAGTGAAAGCTGCCTCCAAAGCCAAATGTTCATAACACAGTGAGAATATGGGGAGAAAAAAAGGCAGAGATGAAGAGGGAGATGTGCTTCTGGCAAGTTTTGATCTGGCTTTTTGTAGCATAGGCTTCATAGATCCAGATGGAGTTAAAATAAAAAATCAAGGAGAAGCGTACATACACAGAGCTCTAGCAGAAGAAGGTGGCTGGTTCTAGTTACAAATTAGTAACTGTGAAGTAGAAAGGCTATAATTAAGAAGTTAATCAAAATATTCCATCATGTTTAGAGATAAGATTCAAATATGATAAAGAGCACACAGTTGTTTTTTCCCATGAGTGTTGCATTGGAAGAGTCACCATGTTTATGTATTGTAGGATTAAGCATTGCAACCTTGGGAAACAATGAAGTTTCATTTTGCTCTTTTGAGTTCCGGACATTCCAGTTAAGCTTCTTTGATGCTATTTTGCTTTCACAGTAGGTGAAGTCAAAGGCATAGATCAAACATGGATCTTTTAATCTCCAATAGAAGTTTAGGAATTTGTGAGCAAAAGAAATGAGAACTCCAATGCAAACCTGTAAACCTTCCTGTGGCCTTTATTATACCAGTTAGAGTGTATCTGGTGTAAGTAGCAATCAGTCTCAGTTGTTGTGATCATTGTTTTTTCCCAGTTATTTCTGTTGGTTCTCAGAAAAGGGAGAAGACAAGGAGAGCAGCCACATGGAATCTGTCTGCTGGAAAAAAAAATCATATTCTTCTTGCATGAAACAAATCCTTAAATCTCCACTTTAGAGTTGTCTTTTGTAATAAACTAGATTATATGTCATGGAAAGAAGTGGGAAAATGACATCACCATATATTTCTTCATAATTTTATAACAGAGAGCAAAATACAGCTATTTTACTGCATCAAATACTACAAAAGCCTCTGAGCAATAACTAGATTTGAAAAACGCACAGGCTGTTTCAGAAAAGGCAGTTTAATTGTTGGTTATCTTCTCCTTTTGAGACATAACTTATCTGTACTGCCAACCTTGAAGATAGCTTGAAAATGCTGTCCAAGAAGAGAGGACAATTAAGATCCTGTTTATCAGAATCAAAGGTAGTTCAGCTGGTGGCACCTGTGTCTTAGCTAAAGACCTTTGCTCTAATAGCTGTGGATAAGGAGACTTGTGGGGAAAATGAAAAGGAAAAAGCTATTTCTCTGTTCTGAGTTGCACCTAAAGAAAAGGACAAGTCATGACTCCTGCCCTGCACGCTGGGACCGTGCCTGCCTGGCGTGGGTGGCACGAGACACCTGGCACACTCAGCTGAAATAGGAGGGCTGGTGTCTAGGATCAGTCCCTTCTTTGCATTTAGACAGTGCTGTGCCAGCCAGACTGAGACATTATGACTCAGTAATTTGGGACTTGTGCAAAAGCTAAACTGAGCAGAGCTGATGTGTGTGATGCAAATAGCAGTGAGTTGGTTTGCCTGTATCAGGAATAGGAGGCTGTGTATCCTGTTTAGCATAGACAGCATGACTAAAAGATTTTCTACAGTGCTGAGATTGTTGAAGAAAGACCAAGAAGAAACCAGAGCAAGGACACACCTTTTTTTTTTTTTCCTTTCTTTATTATTTCACACCTGAGCCACTGACTTGAATACTGGAGTTAGTTTATTTTTAAGCCCATGCTGTGACTCCTGATAGACTCAGCAGTGGAGAATGAATCATGCACACAGTTCTGGATACAGCATGCACATTCTCTGCTGGGTCCAGCTGTACAGCAAGTCTGGAGCCCAGAGAAGGAGGAGCAGAGAAGAAAACATTCACTTAGGTCTTGGTCTTTGCTAGGAGTGCAGAGATCTGCTCTTGAATGAGGAACAGGAGCAGGGCAGGCAACCCAAGGAGTCAGTGACCACAGCCCAAGCCCTTGTCCTGCCTATTGTGGGAAGCCAGTGACTGTTTTCACACTAGTCCTGGTTTAGAGAGTGGAATGTGCCTGAGCAGGCATGTAGGCAGAGTAAATTCTTGTTTCAAATCAACCAGAATCACTACAGTGTGGAAAGGACAAGAATGATAAATGGATTGGTGCAGATTTAACACTGGTGGTGTTTACTATCACATTAGTATCTCAGTGATATTAATACAGAGAGATCTTTTCAGTAAAGACTTTTAGTAAAACTTTCTGTGAATAAACCTGCTCCAGGAAAGTAAACAAACACGCAGGCTGCAAGCCCATGTATAGCTCTGTGTCCAACCAACACAGTATCTGACCTGGGACAAGTATCCATATTATCTGTAAATGTGTCAAATGTGCATCTCTAAGATCATTAACCCATTTGTGCTACAGCTTTTTAAGAAAAATGTATTTGCTCAGGGACTTGAATAATTTTTGTGAATAAACAATAAAATGTAATACTGAATCTCATTCTGCATTTCTATGCAGTAATTTTTCTGCATTGTAAAACTGAAAAAAACCCCACTTCTCTTGAGTATTTTTAGGTCAGTTAAGGACATTAAAAAAACCTTTTCTTTTGACTCTATGGAAGTGAGTTGTTCACACTCACTGACTGGGACATTCAGTTTTAAATCATGCTCTTCAATGAATCCTGTTTGAAATGAATAAGCAGAAGCTTAAGATTTCTTCCCATGAAAGTTCAGCATATACCCCTTGGAATTTGTATGTTCCACAATGTATTGAAATTATACTGTAATACTGCTCTATGTATTAAGCTCTCTTCTGATGAAAGTGCAGGTAAGTATCTCATGTAAACTGGATTTCAAAAATATAAATGATCTCTACAGTCACAAATCTGGTACTTCGCATTTGAAATTATAAAATGCTCACAGTTTATAATGTTAAGGATTGTAGCCAGGGTTGAATTTATGAACAGTCTCATTTGTGTCTTCTTAACTCCATGTAAATCTATGTGCATATCTTAATTGAAGGCGCATTTGGAGGATTATTTGCATGAAAACTGCTGATGAAGACGTGTGGAAATAGGAAAGTTATTTTAAGACAGCTATAGTAGGGTATTTTCCTATCCAGGATGTTTGTTAGCTCTGACAAATCTTTGTTAATTTTGTCTGACTGTTTTCATGAATTTTGGATTCCAACAAAAGCTAATAAATCCAGCTATGAATGCTTTAAATACAACTACATTTCAGAGAATATGAATCAGAGGACTACATATATAGTTGATACAGAAGAATATACATTTGTTGCTTTGTGCTGTGCAGTAGCATTCTGAGGAAGACTTGCTCCCTCATCAAATTTCCATGCATTTGAACTGCTCTTGCCCAGAGTTTGGGGAAATTGCATGACAAATGTTAAAATCACCAACACCCTTCCCAGGCAATCAAAGTAGCTGCTGACCTTTAAATGTGAACATATTCACACACCAGTCTACCAACCATCTGGTGTGACCTGACATTTCCATTACTGGCACTCCTGTCTCTCACAGCCCCCCTCCACAGCATCACAAATGTGATTATTCGTGCCCATAGTGGCTGCCATCTCCCTCTGCAAAGTGTCCTCAGGGAGGGACATTTTGCTTCCTCTGGCCCTTTTATTTCCATGCTTACTTCTTTCTCTAAATCCTACTGAAACACAACCCTGCTTGTCAGAGGTGTTAAGGGAGCCACTAAATCTCCCAGACCCGGGATCCAGGTCCCCAGCCGACAAGCCCAGCCAGGAATGGTCCCATGTGATCTCTACATCCCAGTCCTAAGGATTTGGCTGCTGCTCCTCTTCCAGCTCTCAGGTCTGGCTAGCAGCAAGGCTGTACCTGAGACACACTCACATTCACACACACAGGGGTCCCTGAAGTGGCTGCCTGGACAGGCTGCTGCACACCCATACAGAGCAGTGTGGGCAGCACAGCCCCTCTGCAATGCTACCCAAACTCACAGAAGGGCACACAGCCCTGTCCTCTTCCTCCCACCCAGGAAATCAGAATGGAGATTCTCTGGTGAAAAAATGTGTGCTCTCATTCTACACATCAGAAACACACTCAAACATGCACAGTCCCCTTGAATGTTAGCATGGCCTCTAAACCTGTTAAATATCCATGCTTGGGAGTTCTGGTCATGGTGTACAAGTCACCTTCTGCTTGCCAGTTTGAGTCCTCCAGAGGTGGAAATGTTTCCTCCAACTCACCAGCAAGTTCAGCTTGAAGTTTGCTAGTGAATTATGCACACACACAGAGATTCACTGAAGAAGTATTAACACACCCAGATCTCTCCAGCTGCCAGCACTTAGACCTCTTACACACCCACACACAACCTGATCCCTCCAGCTGCTGCTGGCACCTGGACCTTTCAAGACACATAGAAAACATACACATCAGTCCCTCCTGTTGCTATTCCTTAGATCTACAAGCCCTGTGGCCCACAGTCACCCCAGTTCCTGGAACACAAACCCTTCATGCAAGTCCCTCCATGTGTTAGTACCTAGATCCATGACTTGTGGTCTCTTCTGGCCATCGGCACACAGCTCTCTTTTGCAGGTGGGTCTCTCCAGTTTCTGGCCCCATTTCCCCCCAGTTTTCCTTGGATCTTTTGATCTTTCCCCTAAACTCCCCATAGTCATTTCTTTTTGTGAATCCATGAGCCTTTTCTGATAGCTGATATCTCAAGCAGCTTCAGCTTTTCAACAACACTCATGTTAATCATATTTTCCCCTTCCTATCAGTTAATAATTGTTGAGGTTGACATTCTTGAGGGTTCTGCCTGAGTAGTTCCTCTAATGGACCATCAATCAATGGCTGAAGCATTCTGGATCCTCATTATTATCTCTGCTTTGACTTCCTCATTAATGTGTGTCTGTGAGGTTCATTTATCACTTTCCTCATTACTTGTTATTTCTTTTATAGTGAGCAGACCACAACCAAATAACTTAATGAACCAGAACACTCCCACACTCCACAAACTCTCACACTACTGAGTGACAGCCGCAGCAGGACTGAGAACTGCTGGGTACCCTGTGAATAAAGGGTCCAGCTCCCCTTTATTATAGACAACTGTATAATGATAATATAGCAAACTTGGAGTTTCCTGGGTTGACTGAAATTCACGATGCAGTTTTCATCTCTTCTTCATGTTCAGGTAGACTTGAAGGACAAGGGAGCCATGTCACAGCATGTATTTCTATTTTTCTTCATTGCATGACAATACACAGCACTGTCAGACAGTCCACTGACTTTAGCACAGTATTTTATCCAGATAATGAATTATTTTCCAGACTTTACAAACTTTTATCATGATGGTTGAGATAAAAGGAGCAGAAAGAATGATGACGTAGTTGTGGTTTTGCAGTGATGTTCATCTTGTGTCTTTGATACTTGTTTGCATTATCTTCAGAAGGATGTTTTAGTCTAAGTGGGGGGAAAAAAAACCAAACCCACATCTTAAAAGTGTATAGGGAAGGGAAGTATGTGTATAATGTAAGAGTATTACTTGAAAAGAAACCAAAACTATTTACTGGAAGGTCATAAAGTAGCAGTGTCAAGTATCTGACACTGCACAGAGGTACTGCAACTCAATGGGGTATGACACAAGGAGTATTAAAAATGGAACTCTGCCTTCTGGAAGGACATTCCTCTTCTGTTTGTTTACAAAATTTGTCCTGAGTCCTGTGAGTCCCTCTAAATTGTGTCACTCTCGCTATTTCCAAGACAAGCCTCTATTTAAAGTAAGAGTCCATGTGTCTCAGACTGTATGAAATTTCTTGTGAAAACATGCCCAAATGCTACCTCTATCCAGTACTTGGCATTTCTGATCCTGTCATCTAGACAGTTTTAACCTGCTGTCTTCTTAACCTTTTCTTAAGTCAATATTTCCACGGCTACCTCATGCCTTGCATAAAAAATGGTCTTTGAATGTGGAACATTATTTTTTAGATTTGCTTTCTGTTTTGATGTTCTGGGATGCATTTTTTAGCACCATATCTAGGTATTTTAAGGGGAGATCTTTAGTAGGATAGGCAGTAATAGATGAAATACAAGTTTACTGAGCAGAAAAGATGGTTTAATTACTAATTGAAAATTAACCCCTTTGTTCACACTATCCCACTCAATGTAGGCTGTCATTAGGGCAGAGTGAAGGGGGTGGAAGAGAAGAACAGATTCAAGTGGAGTTTTGGTGTTTGATAGTGTCACATAAAGGAGCTCTTTAATTCTTAACCTGGAGTCTTTAGGCTTCAAAAATGTGACATATTCCCATTTGCTTCTTGCTGGATTTGATTTTTAGTGAATATAGCTATGTGTGCGTGTGTGTGCATATTTGTTGAAAGAGGCAAAGTACTTACTTCTTCTAGAGTCAGGCTCTCCTTATTCTCCCTTCCTTTTTTGTATTTCTTTTTAAGGCACACTGCAGTTGTGATGGTGACAATAAGCATTACAACAAACACAGTTATGGTTGAAGAAACAGCTATTACAGTATTTTCTTGAGTTGAGCCTTTCCTTTCACACTTTTCTCCCATGTACCACCAGTCGTCACCTGCTGGACATCTAGAAAGCAAAAGAACAAACTTGTGCTATTATCTAAAGATTAAAGGAGTGAAAAGGTCTACTTCAGAAAAATGGCATCTCTGATGCAAATTCTGTATTCCAAAGCATAATGAAATTAACTTGAAATATACTTCTATTTTAAAGTTGTCTTGAGTGGTCCACTGTCCGTACACACCTAAATGAGTTTTTTTCAGCTTCCTGCTGTTTCGCAGGTTGCGAATTCAGAGAGAGCCTTTGCCAGAAAACTTAAATGCCTTTCTGATCCTCTTTACTGCTTAACACTAGATTTTTTTTCTATTTTTCTTTTTCTATTTGAAAAACTTGTAAGAGCTGCTTCTGCCCTTCCCTAAGAAGCAGGTAAAAAAATAAATTAGCAGACCAGCAATCATGTGGTTTTAGGACTGAAAACAACCTCCAGTCTTTGATTACAGCTCCTTACCCAGCACTACAATCAGCTCTGAAACATTTTACAGGGAGCACATGAGGGTCCAAATGATCTAACTGAAAAAGAAGTATAACCATGCAGTAGAGCTGAGTGCACACCCACCCCCATCTTTCTAACCTTGGTTATTCTCTATGTATTGGCTTTCTAGCTCCTGTCTAAGCCAGTTATTCAGAACTACCTCAGCCCTGAAAATAAGGCTGTTTCCACTGTGTTGCAAAGATATTGCCTGCTGGGGGGACTCCAGGTGATTCAGCTTGAACAGATGTATCACATTCCCACCCATTTCCCAGCAGAAAGTCAGGGTGGAAACTGACTGCTGGTCACACATTTGTGTAAGACAGAAAGTAGGTCACAAAGGCTCTAAAGCTTCAAAGAGTCCAGAGATGCCAGAAAATGCATGTTCTCTTTCCATAATTTTAAATAAGGCATAACATTGAGCATATTTTTTATTTTTGTCTTCTTGGAACCACCTCTTGACATTTACTCATATTTGTGACCTGCTCCTGATGAGTTGCACAAGAATTATTTTTTAAAAGGTTTCTAAATAGGGATATATAGCACTTAATGAGTCATCCTGACTCTTGTGGCTCTTGGCCTTTATGTTTTCCTCACAGCACTCCCCCAGTCTACCTGCCCTGGCACAGCATCATAATGTTCCTATTTTCAGCCTCAGAGCTTATCTGAGAGCTGGAACAATGCTAATCAGGCAGGTGGGTTACGTAAATGTATCCACAGAGAATTAAATAAAAGTTGATATTAATCTTCTTGCAGGGCAAACTCTCTTTTATTCCTCAGCTTTCACTGCTGGTTTCAAAGGTGAGTGACTACACTTTGATAATTCATGGTCATAATTTGCACTGTACAGTATTTCTGAATCAAATGTTAAAATAATGTCTATGCTGCTTCCTACATGATAAGTATTAGAAGTCTTTTCTAATGATATAAATGCTCTTTTCTTTCAATTACATTTATTCAACTCTTCTACATT
The DNA here is from genome assembly GCA_025920805.1 of Petroica traversi. Classification (NCBI taxonomy): domain Eukaryota; kingdom Metazoa; phylum Chordata; class Aves; order Passeriformes; family Petroicidae; genus Petroica; species Petroica traversi. Next base: position 6,289,270 of record JAHLSL010000019.1, read on the forward strand.
TCGCTATAGGGAATTCTAAGGAATTGGGGTATTACATTACTGAAAATAATAAACACGTTTAAAATATAATTTACAGGGAAGTCAAGTAGAATGCTTCAAATGATCAAATGCTGAGGTTAGGAGCTTTGTTGCCGTAATTTGCCATAAGTTCAGTCTCACAGGAGCAGTTGCAAATACTTGCCTTAATCGGCTACAGTCTGTCTTTCCTTTCATTAGGAGCAAAGATTTATTTTGTTAGAAACTTTCATTACTCACCCCAAAACTGGATTTGAGAGTGAATAAAGGCAGTTACCTGCACACTGGTTCTCTCTTTACCATAATACAGACACCGTCATTTTCACAGGGATTGTCCGGGCAGAAAGTCGGGGCCTCTGGATCTTGGGGCTGGGTGGTGCTGCCCGTGGTGGTGGTGGTGGTGCTGCCCGTGGTGGTGGTGGTGGTGGTGGTGGTGGTGGTGGTGGTGGTGGTGGCAGTAGAGCCAGGTTTGGTGGTGCTGGCAGTTGTAGTTGTAACAACAGGGGGTGGAATGCTCGGCTGAGTTGACAGGAGATGAGAGATATCTGCACGGTGAAACCACAGGAAATAAGGTCTATGCTTTACATTATTTCTCTTCTTGTTCTAATGATAATTTCTAATAATAAAGAGCAACGAGCCTGTCCACATGTACAATGGATAAACAGTCTCTTTTACCCTTCAGGAGCATGATGTACTTTGGAAGTGTCCTCTAGAATTTTTTCAGAAACAGATAGTTTTATTCAAATTACTCTATTCAAAATAATTTGCGCCAGATTAGCATTTTTTTAATACACCTTCACATGAGATAAAGGAATTATACTGTGTATGTGCCTGTTCACAAATTTATTCAAACATATGATTTAACTTTAGATGCAGGCATAATTCAAATACTGCTCATGGGCAAAGTACATCGTGTATTTGTAACTACAGCACTAGTGACTTAGTATCTGACGCTGTTTACTGCATTGTAAAGGGTATCAGCTATGCTTACATACCTTCCATTGTTAAAAGAATATAAACACCCTCTTCTTTAATAAAGTTGCGGCTTCTAAGTCTCTCATGAGTTAAAAATGCGCTTGTTCCAACTCCTGGACCTCTCATGTATTTAGTTCCATTGGGAAAAAATGCTTCGGTTCCCACTATATCTGGCCTACCCCAAGTAAAATTTGATGGGGACCCTGGAAAAAAAAAAATATAAAAGTAATATTAATGGAAGACTGCTCTGGATTTGTGTCTCATCAGAAGCCTCAACTGCCTGAGATTCTCCACTGATGGGAGGCACAAGACAATGGAGGTCTGCAAAGATTAGCCTGAGGTACTGAGAAAATAACCTGCTGGAGATGAGATTATTGGAGAGCTAGTTGAAAACCTGTTGTCTTTTCTTTTTAGTTCTTTAAAGTACGGTGGTCAAGAAGATAAGTACCATGTGAATCATCTGTAACATGAATTAATGCAGTGCTCCTCAAAAGAGAGCATCTCCTGCAATAGATGTGAGACTCAGGATACATGAAGAACCTGAATGATCACAGATCACTGATGCCTGTTCCATCACACCCTGTTCTAGATTTCAAAGCTGAGCCTGATTGTCCATGAAAGAATCTGACAGAGGGAGAGAGAACTGCCTGCTCCAACACCTCTCTGGTTAGAGAAAGAGTATGTGTTACAAGGCTTCCCTTGGTATTCTGGGACTATTTGCTATATTTAATAAACAAGAGAGAAGGAGCAGTGGGCAAACAGACTGCTTCTACAGGGCCAGGGAAGGAAAAGGGCTATGCACTATGGCTGTTACAGCAGAAAGCACAGGGAAAATGTCCTTTTTCAAACATCTATGGAGGGCATGCTGTGGTATGTCTTTCATTTACAGAGAGGACATTAAGTCTTTCTAAATTACCCAATTTTTTTTCATGTAGAGTCAGTGTCATAGAAAAAGGAATGTAAAATATACTGTTTTTAAAATTATAAGAATTGGACATTTTTGTGCCTTCCTTCCTTTCTAGTCTGAAAGTCCAGAAAACCAATTCAGTGGCAGAGATGATTTCTTTTGGCAAAAAGAAGAAAGACATTATAGCTTAAATCCACACTTTATCCAGTGTTGAATGTGGGTGCTTTTTTAAATATCTCTCTCTGTAGAGATTCCTACAATTTCTCAGAGTTACTTCTTACCTCACCTGCCACCTTTCCAAGTTTTTGTGGATAATGGCCCTTATCTTCTCACACCTTGAACAAGTACATACTACATAATATGAGTCAATACTTTGTCCATCTGGAAGCTTCTGCTGACATCACTGTTCCTTAGACAAGGAGGGCAGGGATTTGTTTGACAGCTGCATTTTTATCAGATATGAACTGCCTGTATTGTTACTTCAGTTTGTTGGGTTTTTTTTTTTATGCCTTCTGGAAAATTTCCATTCTCATTAAAAGAGACATAAATGTATCCTCACAGAGCATATAAAAGAAATTTTATGAATAGATCATCCACCTGTTTCTTATGCAAACGTGACTTGGAAATCCAGAGTGCCACCTTAACTCGCTTGTAGGTTCTTGCCTGTGGATCAATATTATTGTTGATGTAAACATATGAAACATTCCAGAAGCTAAAAAATATGCACTAATTTACAAAAAGGGGAGATGTGACCCCTTGTCTTTTGGTTATGTTTTACATATTTGATTTTCGCTAACCTGATAATGTCGTGGGGTCTGTTGTTACACTCCTTTGGTTTGACATCCGTTGGCGAATATCAGGATGCTGGTCAAGCAGGATCATGGTAACTTGTTGCCATGGACAGGGCCATTGCAAATGATCATCGTTTGCTCCAGAAATCAAGGACAAGTATATTCCTAAATTAAATGGGTTATCAGTGGTACCATTTACATACAAGCTGACCTGAAAAGCATATCCTTTACTGGAGTAAAAAGGGGGACTGTATATTTTCCCCTCTGTCCCTGCTGGACTTGCATTGAGGATATCTGTAAAATTTCTGATATGCCAGATGTGGTGGGGACACTGAGTTTCTGACAAGTTGATGTCATCAATAGAGAGGCCACCATTTGATAAGCCACTTCCTTTCACGCCTTGAAACACAACCCGGAATTTACTTGTGACATTCAAAGAAACGTGATGGAGCTGCCAGTAGGTCTCAGGTGAACCTGAAAAACAAGGGCAGAGATTTCTGAGTCAGCAGTATAGTCGAACACTGCACAGGTCTGTGGAACCTATACCAACACTGTGTAAGAATTTTTCAGTTCCACTGGCACTGCTGTGATGGAATATTTCTTCTGTAGATGTTAGTTTTTCAGTTCAAGATCACATTTGCTCAGACAGTATTTTAACAGAATTAGTATGCTTAATAGCACTTGTTGACACATTTTAAAGCTGCTTTTTCATTTACATTTTTCAATAAAATGTCATTAAATAAATCCAGATGTTGTGATAATTAAATGCACAAAAATAGTTTCACCTGTATTATTAAAAAGAAAAAATTCAGAACAGGTTTTAATCAAATAACTGAACAGCATGCCTCAACAAAAAATACTCCAGAGGATTCTGGGAACCTCAAACTGGTTCATTCATTTGTTTTTGTATTTTTAAATGGCTTGTTGGAAGCTTGCCTATGCAGAAGCACTATTCGCCCGTCACATGATTAATGGTACTGAGGTCAAATTAAAGCCAGTCACTTGCAAAACCTACTTCATGAAATATAAGCTCACTGCAAGTTTGGTGCTGCATCCAAAAGTGCCTGCACTAGCAAATTCCACTTGACTCCAAGAGCAGTGCACACAAAAGCAAAGACCTCTGCATGGGGGCCTTGTGAGGTCAGTGAAAGTAGAACACCCTTTTTAAAAAGTACGTGCTGCAAAAGTTTCTTTTGTGACCTGGTTTTAGTTCATCTGCACAGACCAACTGCATTTATTGAACAAGCAGTGCCAATCCCAGGTACAGAACTCATGCATCACTCTAACAACCCTAAACACAACACAATGGATCTCAAATATGAGTCCTAATTTCTTGACATGTTTCATTACTGTTATTAATTAGGAGGTAAAATATTAACCCAGAAACAGGAAGAAAAGCACCCCGCTGTTTTCCATTAAATTGCCTTCTGCATAAGCCAAAGGATTTTTATTATGTGCAGTTCAAAAATCCCCAGCTGCCTCAGACCAGTGGGAAGGGTTCAGGGATTGTCCCTAAGCTTCTTGAACATCATCATTCAGTGCAAACCCATGAGAGGCTCAGCCAGGGTGTCAGACCATGGATGGAATGGGCTGCAGTGTCACTGTTTCTTCCAAGTTACTGACTGCATTGGTGAGGGTAACTTTTCACTTGAGAGAAGTGAAGCAAATGGTCTTGAACCATTCGTAAAAGTTTTGCCACAGATCATCAAAATAGGGTGCCTCTTTGGACACGCATATGAGATAAGAGACTTCAAAGGAAATTGAGGACTTGAGAAAACAGGAATGGGAGATGAGGCCTAATAGACACGAGTGTTTGTGAGGAAGGCTGAAGTCTGGAAAAATTAATCTTGGCATCGAAGTAGGGTTTGAAAGAGTTTGGAGGGCTCAGAGTGATGTGAAGTCTACATCTGCCTTAGCAACACTTACGTTAAGGATGCCTGTTAGCACAGAGGACACAGAAGGTGAAGCCATAGAAGTGATGAAAAGAGTGGAAAAGAGAAAAGAGGCACCGGCAGCAGTTGAGCCTAAAAGGACAAAAAGAGACAGAAATTATACCTATTTAGTAAAAGAATTTGCTCAAATTCTTCTGAACTTGGTGTAGCTGACATGGAGACCACATAACAATAAAATGTTTGAGAAAATAGTTTAATCATAAGGTGACTGACAATCCTAGCTTAAAGACCTCTTGTTCATTAGCTGACCTCAACTGCTCATTCAGTAGGCCATAAGCTCCTAAAACCACAAGAATTTAGTCTTCTTCAAACTACAGCTCTAATCATGATCTGCTGCTCATATATTTCAAACCTTGTTAAAAAAATAATTTAAATTTTATTTATCTTTTTTTAACTTATATATTAGGTATTCCAGGGCACTTATGCTTTCCATTCCTTTATACTACTTTCTTATTAATTGTAATTTACTCTAATATTCCAACTTCATCAGCTGCTATTGATACCAGCAATTCTAGAACAGTTAAAATGATTGCTCATGGAATTTTAGCTATTTTGGTAGGGAAACTATCTTGATAATGCGAGAGTTTAAAATTTGTGGTAATTTATTATATTGTAAGAAAACAGTTGATTGAGGATCCATCAGGTATAATTTCACCAGCAACAAGTCAATTGCATAGATAGAGAAGAAGCCAAAGAACAACATTAGGAAATCAGTGACTTTGCCAAAAAATTTCCCCCCGTACTTTGAAAAATACTGATTATAGATTAAAACAAAATGCAATTTTATTCCCTACCTTTTATCTCTTCGATGAATCTCAGAGTACCATTTGGATTGGCTGAAGTGTACTCCCTGACCCAGACATTCAGCCGGTCACTCTCATTACCACTGTTATATAAATAGAATTGTAAGCACTGAAAACCCCTTTTGGGATACAGAATTCGGCTCTCCAGGTCAGCTGTGTTTCCTTCTGTTCCAGCACTGGTGTCAAAATGCATGAAGTAGCCAGAATCTGCCAAAAGTCAATGAGAAATCAGTGGTAGAGGGGAGAGAAAACAGAATTTTCCTGGTGCACTGGGTTTCTTATTGGTGTGTTGTAGTAACTCTAGAAGATACAGTCAGGTGAGGGTTAGGTAGATCTTGTACAAATCTCTGACTGATGACTGTTACCTGCTCACATTTTCCAGAGGTAAAACTATTCTTTTTGCAGCTTTTGTCCTCATTTTATTATCTCTAGGAAATTGTACTCAAAACCATGGGATTTTACTCTTCATCCAGTGCCAGTAACTCACAGTTGACTCTCTGGATGACTGGTTTAAGCTCCTGAACTCTTGGACCATTCTGGCAGGTTGAGATACATCTAGCTAGATTGTCAATTAATTTTTCACCTCAGCCCTGGTAGAGGACATTTCAAAATCCTACTCCTTTCCAAGGACTTTTTGAGCAATATTTCAGAAAAGCAGCAATCTATTTGGTGTGCCTGTATCACAGGTTCAGTGCTTTATATCCTCTCACGACAGAATGTGACACTAAGACTAAAAAACAGATCAAAATAGATAAGGACATTTGATCTTCTGAAATCAGCAGAAAATTGAACATATCACATGATATCTTAAGTATGCAGATTTATGTTGCTTAGTTAAAAAATAAACTGTAATTTGTCAAAAAATAAACAGATAACAAGGCCAAGCTTGAAGGAAACTTGCATGCCTCTGCAGAAAACACTTCCCAGAAAGATAAGGGTTTTTTTCTCGTACCTTTGCATTCTCCCATATTAGTGTGATCAGTATCTGGCCCAGCAGTAACCTGAGACAAACGCTGCCAGTCACTGTTATCACTTGAACTTTGAATCATGCCACATATATTTTCAAGTTCAAAACTGCATGTGTCCATGAAACTTAGGGAGGAGGCTAGGACATAAAAAAAAAAAAATTCGTTAATCTCTATTACATAACACATTTTAATTCTGAGGTCCAAAGCCATGAGAAGAGAAAGACTAAATGCAAACACCAAGTAATCAGTGCTTCAAATATGATCAGCATTCATACATACAATGTTCAGGAGCTCAAAACACTTGGTGATTAGCACTGACATTAATAAGATGTCATCAGGAACACTCTGTGCCCTCAGCAAGCACAGGAGGGCAGTTTGCTCATTATCAGATCACATCTATTTATAAAAGCAACACTAAGACCATCCAATCCACACACCTTCATGTAATAGTCAAAAGGTCCTGAGACTTCCCATTCTTTGTTCTGCTTTCTTTGGGCCAGTTCATACATGGCCACAGATATTGATACAAGCTCACTAATGTATCAGCTAGAATGCTTATTTTGAAATATAGAAGAGCAGAAGCTATTTGACTGGAATAAACAAACCTTGATTTTTCAAATATTGAATTGAAAAAAAAAAAAACAAAACAACAAAACAACCATTTGGTAAAGGTGTATTTGGATATTTGGGACCAGTGGATATTTCATGTCATACAAATCTTACAATATCTTTATATAACAAGTGAAAAATTAAATGAAGGAAGACCGTGCACTTAAATATGAAAGGGAGAACACCATATGAAATATTTTCTCTGTCTAAAGTAAACTCCAGATTGGTGAAAGATAGCATTATTTTTGTTTTCCACTGTACTATGTGTGAGCTAATGTGTAATACCAGTCATGATTTGAAAACAACAAAGTTAGTGAAATGCTTTTCAAACTACATATAAAATATTGTGGCTTAAAAGTTTAAAGGTTTCATTGCATAATAAAAAGACCTTGAGTATCACAAAATTTAACCTCAATAACAAGCCAAATGCTTCACTTAAGCTGTAGCTCTGGGAAGCACTTAAGTATGAACTGCTGCCAAATCAGTTCTACTGCTGAGATATTTTGTGCTGTCTTCAGAGAAAGCTAAAAAACCCTCAAGAGGCTGCAAGGTAATCAGAAGTCTTGTATGACTGATATTTCTTAAGATACAGTATCAGTACGTTGTTGTAAAAACTAAGAAAAGGCCTTCAGAGCAAATGTTATATTGACTGCTGGAGAAAAAAGGTAAGCAAAAATGGAAAATTATTAGATGAAAGAACTCTTTGAAATCAAAATACAAAACAAAATATGAAAGTAATTTGGCCAAACAGGAAGGAAGTAACCTAATGATATTAATTAGAAAGTGCCGGCTGCCATGGAATGCTGGTCTGAATGCCTGGAAGAGAGAAAAGCAAGACCCAGTAGCTTACAATGTATTTCTAAGATTCATTCCTGATACAGGGGAAGGGGCAATGAGTGAGGCAGGCTGTGAATTCCATCTGCACCTAAAGCCAGATACTTGCTTGATAGGGAGTGAAAAACTGGACTTGGGAGAATGTACATGGGGGATGAGTGCCAAGTCCTAACTTCCAGAGGCTGAGGGAAACCTCATGGTCAGTCCTGTTAAGCACTGTGCTCCAAGGGGAAAGCAGACTAAAATATGTTATCATATGGCCCGAAAGATAGCAATGAAGTACAGACTGGAGCAGCACTAAACTGTCAGTCAGAACTTCTGATGCTGTGGGTTCTTTTCTTCAATTTAGGAACCAAGATTCACATTTGTAATGCTATTTCCTGTCCACATCAGCCTCTAGCAGAAATTTAGCTTAAACATTTCCTTAAATCATGTTGAGCAAATGAAGTAATCTTTTGTATGGGTGAGGGCTGGGACCTGTGATCCACCATCCTCCCTGGCACAGGTGGGGATCTGACAATATTTATGTCTCTGCAAATATCATCCACACACATAACATGAAGCCAAGAGATGGATAGGGGAGAAGGGCAGGTCCTGATTGCAATGATGGCAGTTTTGTCACTGATTTCAGCAGGATTGGGGCTTTTTTTTCATTTGGGGAATGTGCCTACTGGTTAAGAATAAAGTTAAAATGTAATGAAGTATTTATGCAATGCATGATAATAATGGAAAATAGATAAGATTAAAGGAGAGGAAGAAGGACCCCATCCCCTGTGGAAGACATCCTTAACTGTAAACATTTTTATAATGCTAAATTGACTGTGCAGTGGGTGCTAGAAGCTAGAGAGCTAAGGCTGCATGTAAGTGTGTGTTCAGTTTAGACCTACATAAACAGAAATATTTTCATCAGAATTTCACACTCAAAAAAATGCTCTGTTTTAATAAACCAATTTGATAATTGTTTAAGAAATCTATATAATAAGGCTTAAAATATAATTGTAAGCCAGTACTCACTACTTGAGATATTGTAAATGTTTTCTTCTGAGTGCCAGAGCACTTTGCATGCAGCAACAACTACATAATTTTATTCCATTTTGATAATAGAATCATCTAGATTTCTCTGTCTCCTACTTTCATTTCATTCAGCTTTGTAAAATAAACCCCACCTAAGCAAATTAATTCTTTTGACCACTTTTGTAAGAGACCAGGTTAGAAAACTTGCATTTTATTCATAACAGCATCTGTACCCTATTTGCATGAATACCCACTCTGTCTCACAGATTCCATAAAAGTGGAGTAGGTACAACAGCCACAGCAAAGATACTCATGTCTGAGCAACAGTGGTGGAATAATACAGGGAAAAACAAAAGGCTTTGTGCAGAAGCTCACATTTTAAACAGCCATCCAAGGGATGAACAAAAATCAGCTGCTGAGCAAAGCTGGTTTTTAACTAAAGGTTAGATAAAATTGCACAGAAACCTCTGCCACTCAGCAGTGTTTCTGCAGGAGGGCTGTTATTTCTAGCTGTACCATTATTTCCAATGTTTTTAACACAATTGACTTCTCTAAATATGTTAGTATCTCTTTCACTGGTGTCTGCATGGGTCCATGTATGTATCACCCTCATTTCCTTCAGATTATTCTTTCAAATAATAGAAAATAAATGGAGAAACTTACTGCAGTTGTACAGCCGGTTCAGTTTCTGGAGGTCGTACTCACTGAAATCCATTCGCTGCCCTATGACATCCAAGAAGTCTGGTATGTTGGTGATGATGGTGGACTCAGTTCCATTCCTGAATGCAGTCTTGCTGTAGTGCATCACAGAATTGTAGTCATAGGGAACATTCAGGAAGTCTGATGTTTTATCATCATATTTATTGAAATTATGTTCTTTACCTAAATGGCAAAATTGAAAAAAAAAGGTTGTTGCCCAAGAGAATCAAGTTTCGATGACAGTGACAGAGAATCCATCAAATCTCAAAGTATTTTTTGTTGTCATTTACTTGTACTTACTCTGAGAAACAGTTTTATTTCCAGTCTAGGGCTATATACTTTCCTCTTTCAGCCACTGATGACTTCTGCTGGATGAAGCAAAGTTTTTGCTACCAGAAAACTTTTTCCTGTGGAAACTTTGTATGGACTTGTGATACCCAAAAGTGGAGAGAGTGTTCCAGTACTCAAATTACTGAAATTTGTAACTGTTTCTAATCTGTACTCTCTGTTGTTCAATTGTTAGTCATTTTAGGTAACAATAAACAATTTAGAGTTGTCATCAGATAAGCTTCCAGAATTTAACATTACAGATGTTTTCTGGAGTATAAGCAAAAAACCCAGTTGCTTACTACCTTAATGGGGAGTCAAGATTTAAATCAGCCAAAATACAGTAACTATATCTTGGTCAGTGTAAAAAAAAATTGCAGCTGTTTCAAATGTCTAACAATAGTGCAGCTTATCACTAAAGAGTCAGCAAAATACAATGGAAATCAAATAACAGTCTAAGTAATTTTCTGTAATATTGCATATGCACCTGACTATTGATCACAACTAAATAAGAATGCATTAGATTTAATCATTATCCACTGTTTCAGTCTTCTATGTGTATCTGTGTTAGGAAAACATCAAGTCTGTGTATATAACTTTGGGTTTGAACAGCCTGAAAGTCAGAGGATGACAACAAACTAAAGAGGCAGAGACAAAGCAAAGCCCTGAGGAATTCTGTGCCAGCTCTCAGCCTTGTGCCAAACATACCAACCCTTACAACTTATAAGTTGCATTTCTAAAGTGACTACTGGTGTGACACAGACCCTGAAAGGTCTCTCCTGCCTGCCCACCCTCTGCACATTCTGCTATCTCAGCTCTGCTGCCTGAACCAGATGTAGCAGACAGGCAGAAAGAGAAAGAGCAGTGTTTTCATTGCAGATTTTCTACTGGTTTTGGGCACACTGGATTTTTCAGACTGGGGGTTTTTTTTTAGTTATTTTTATTTCATTGAGGGATTCTAGAGTAAATGTGCTTTTACAGTATTCATTTAAACAAAATAAATTATCCCCTTCTGCTGCTCTGTAGTACAACACGTAGCATAACAGGATTCAGATCTCTAATTAGAGCTTCAGAAAGTGTCATGGCACAAGGAATTACAACAGCAACAACAAATGAGAATTTCTGTTTCAAACAGATGTCCCTTTATATCTAATTTATTGATGTACTGGCTTTGAAACGTAAGTCCATGTGAGAGAATAGTGTGACCACCAAAAGGTGGCTGGGAGGGTTGTTCCACAGCTAAACCCCTAACACCAGAGGCTGAAAGCAAAAGCAGAGGAGTGACTGACCAGACTGAATCCTGTCCCAGACGATGGTCACGTAGTCATCCCGGTCAGACCGTGACTGCTCATGCCAGAATCCCAGGGCATGCAGGAATTCATGCTGGATTGTCCCGATCCTGTCACAGTTGGCTCCAATGGAGAGTTGCTGCAAGCCCATTTGCATGTTTCCCACTGAGGACCAGCAGCTGGCATTAACATAAAATGAGAGAGGGCTCTGTGAGATACACACCATCCCCATGCCATGCAAACCTCAAAACCAGTCTATTCAAGAGGTATATTTTTAACCTGAGCAATGAAGGCACATTTTGTTACAGAGAGCACATTTCCATTGATCTGTTCCTTGTCATACCCCTTCCTCTCACACTTAGCTCTGTTTTGATGAACAAGAAGTTCCTCATCTCTGGCTCTATTAGAAGAAAAATGCTGAGCTATTTGTGACAAAAGAAAACTGATGAGGATTTCTTTCGTACTCTAGAATATCAAAGGCTGAGGAGACACAATTTAGAGCAATTCATTTACTGCAAATTAACAATTTTCAGCCAGACCACAATATGTGACTGTGAGCACGCTTTGAGCCTGTCCCTGTCATAAGGAGAAGTGGATTCATGAACATTCTCTCCTCTGACTGCTTCTCTCTGTACTGTTTTGGCCTTTTATTTTGCATGGGGCTGTGGCGGCCAGGCAAGGGTGCTTCTGCATGGTGTGTTTACCTTCTGACAGGTAACCACTTTTCACAAGCTCTTTTCTTTCTGGCTCTCTGTGAGCTGCTGGGCTAGAGCACTTGCTGCTCTCACACTCCCAAGTAAGAGCAAAACGGTAGCTGTGCTGCAAGTTTTTAAAAGAGGATGAAAGAATTTAGTGAGTTATCAGCACAGGCCGATAAAATGGCACCCCATGTTCACAAACTAGCAGGCATGGAGAGCTACATTTAAATTGATATTTAATGCAGCAAATAAATCAATTCTTACCCAATGAAGTACATAAAATTAATCAGGCACAAAATATGCCATAGGATTTGCAGTCCTATCACCCCAGAAATTTAAAAATACAAGCACACCATGTGCTTTCAAACTCTGTAACTTATTAGTGCAACGTATTCCCCAGTATTTCATTTTTCACAGAGCAACACAGGCCTTGCCTATTGATTACTCATTAAAGTTACAACATGAGACACAGTAATGAGCACATGTAGCATCCATAATTTCAAAGTCTTTCCTTGAACAAGGCATCATATTGATTCCTGTGTTGTGCAGAAGAAGTCCATCACTTTGGTAGGGCCCACCTCCTACCAAAGCCACCTCTGGCTTCACAGCTGCTGCACTGTGCACAGCAGGCTACAGGCACATCCAGGACACTTGGCAAAAGCAACACCCAAACAGGGGGTGCAGCTGCCCCTTTCCTTTGGGCTGCCACATGCCTACAATTGTCACTCTACAGCCACAGAGGGAGTAAACACATGGTCTGTGCCACCCTGCACTGAGAATAAAGCTTAGGTGAGTGGGACATGGCACTCCAGAGCAAGGGGCACATAGAACCTGTGTCAGCAGTGTCTTCAGGAGGGCAGAAAGTTGGGGAAAGACCCAGCTGTCCCCAGGTGTGTGAGACCTGTATTGGCTGTGATTCAAAGTTTCCTGCATTGCTGTCACAGGTTGGAGGAACAGGAAAGTACCTGCTCTGACTAATCCCACCATTCCCCTTTTGGGGCTGTAAACAGACACACACCATCAGTAGCGACAATGCCACTTATTTCAGCACATTTTTATACTAATGTCCTGCTGCTAATTTTCTGTCCATAGTATCACAGATCACCAATATTAGGTCACAGACACTTTGACTCACCAGCACCAAGCTGGATAGCCAGGGATCTGTGTCAATCCACCCCTGTTCCCTGTGTCAATCCACCTCCAATTCCCTTTGCCATGTGAAACTGTGGCAAAGAGCTGAAGCGGCCTCCCAGGAGTGCTCCATGAAAACCTGCTTTTCCATATGGAAATACTAGAGATGATGTTGATCCTCACTGGTCTGTTAGTCATTTGATTCTACCACACCATGCTAGTTTTCCTGCTGAATGAACCCTGCTCTTCATGAGAAGAGTAAGGTGAAATGGCACATCCACTGCTGGTTCCCAGACTCCTCTGTAGACTTTCCAGCACATCTTACCACATATATTGTCCTGCATTTCAGTATTTCACAATTACAGCCCTCATGTGCTTTGTTCAGCACACAGGCTAGAATTAATACTGGTAGTAACTAAGGTGAATGAGAGATGAAGAATGTGCTCAGGGAGACGGCTCTTTATACAGGGTCTTGATACACTTTGTACATACACCAGAGACTACAAATGTAGTACAAATTTTTACACAGGGCAGTCAACACAACAAAAGACAGCTGGCTTCTTTTGTGGCTGATTTCATTTGAATTCAAAAGGGTAATCCAGATGAGGACTTTATGGCCTACTACAAATCCTTTTGACACAAAAGTTCCCCCACATTCCACTATTTTATAGATGCAACCCACGATCAGAAAGGCAAGGATGTGATCTATCAACCTTTACTTGGTGTGGTAAAATTTTATGTTGCCAGGAACTTTGTGTGCCTGCCTGCACTGTACCTTCTGGACGGAGTTCTTTAGTCAGCAGATAGAAGAGTCCTAACTGTTTAAAAAATTCCAAAACCTTAGGAACAACAGAGCAAAAATAGGTTGGTTTACCCAGCTTACACCTTGTTCCATTACACCAGAAGTGAGGAATGGCATGAAATGAAAGCAGTTCATCCAGGGTCAGTCCTGATTTCTTTGTACCACCCAAGATGACTCACAGAAACTGGATGGACTTTTCAGGAGACTGCACCATTTAGCTCCAATCTTTTAAAAAGTTCTGCTGTGGATGTGTCAGCTAAGGTGATGGAAACACTTCAGGGCAAGCCACACACCAGGCAGTGAGGGCAAGAAATGTTATCCAACTAGAAGGATTCATCTTCTTCATCACCATGACTCATCTATTTTTAATAGACATATAAATGAAACATTGCACAGAAGCCTCCTACTTGCCATAGGCTAAATTTTGTGGTTCTTTTTCAGGTACAATTATTAGCAAATTCACTGCATACTTTAGGGGATGAGGGATTACAAAATTCAGCTACATGAGTTTTCCATTTAGCTCAAAAAGCCGGAGTCATTAGCACAGGAAGATGCACTGCTCCCTGAGTCTCCAATTATACATCTTCTTGAGCTGAGTTTCAGTGTCATGTGTACAGCATGAACAGCAGAAAATACCAAGAGCCAGACACCAAAGAAAATTTGAAACAATTATCTGCTACAAATATCTCAGAACAAGCCAAAGGGAAAGAGAAACATTTTTATTATCAGAAAATCTTTTCCCATTTATGACTGTGTTCTCATATCAGGAAATGATTTTCTGAAAACAAATTTCCTCACCAGGCTATCAAGCTCTCCCTGTTCCCCTTTTCTATATGAGAAATGGTTCAGCAGAGTGAAGAATATATTTATTCTTCTTGCACTGTTTTGACAGAGAATTTCTTAGAAGGTAAGAAGTTGGGGCAATTTTTACTTCTTTACTGGAGTCTTGTATTGTAAAATTTAAAATGAAATAGCATGACTATTCATCAAAGGAGACAAATAAAGTAAAATATCAATAAAATATCTCAGCTCTGTACAGAATTTTAAAATATTGCTGTTTCATCTGAATGCTCATGTGGCATTGTTCAAATGCAATTCCATTGTTAAATTCAAAGACATTCACTACCCCACAATGAGAACGATCATATTTCTCCTTGGTTTTTCTTTCCCCCTAAAAGCCAAGGTATACCAAGAATGACCACCTGAAAGTGACACTCCATGTATTTAAAGATCAGTCAAGAACATAATTGCTTTGTTTCTGATATCTTTTACCATTTCCAGTAAATTACCTCTTAAAGGACTTGATTTCTTCTTATATTTAAAAATAATGTCAGAAGAAATTGTTCATTACTACTAAAGCTTTTGAAAGTTTGAAAAGGACTGGGAAAATGGAGCCAACAAAAATGTAAAATTATCATCAGATATACAAGTTTTAGAGTGAATATTGGCCATGAAAATAGTCTGAAAGCAAACTGAATGAAATTTATTTTGAGTTGCTTCTCTTACCCACTTCCTTTGAACACAGATATGTAATTCTTCTCCCCTGACCAAGGTTTGAAGTCAATACAGGTTTTCAGTCGATACTGTTCAAAAGCCTTGAGGATGAGTCCCTTAGCATTCATTTCTGCAAAGCAAACAGTGTTCCTGTCAATACTGAACTGATAGATTTCTACAATTATCCGTATGGAGCAGGTCTCAAGGGTGGGTCTTGCTCCAGCAATCTTTGATCAAAATAAACAGACATTTTGTTGGATTGTGACCCAAGAAGGGACGTAAAAAACATAAATTAAGGTCTTGCAACACTGTATCTTGCTCTTGTTTTGCTCACATGTAATTTTTCTTTGTATAAAACATATAAAATATGACATGATTACTATATAAAAGGATATTTGTGAGGGGTCTTAATTTTAATTTAATTTTTTATGTAAACAAGGATTAAATAGATAGGAAAAAAAGACTTCATATTTTACCTAGGGCAGAGTGCAGGCTATAAATCCATCACTGAATTTCTCCAGGACTTTAATTTTTCAGTATGTTATCTCCTCTAAGCAACTCAGAGCAATAGATTCAACACAAAGATTTAAAGGTGGAGTTAAACTATGTTGTATCTCTGGCTCACTTTAGGGGACTCAGGGCTTGCAATGTGCCATTGCAAACTCTCTGTCAGAATGCCATTTTGCCTTCACTGCTGTAAATTATGTAAATGGCCAGGTAAGCTTCCTATCCTTTTCACTGCTGCTGTGTAGAGTTTCATGTCTCAGGCACAAGATTTCAAAACCAAAGCAATCTGCTGGGCCATAGCAGGATAATAATTCAAGAAAGGAGGTGAGAGACAGCACTGATACCAAGATTATAAATCCCATTTGTGCACACTCAGCCCCATTCCTGCTGTGGGAGATGGCCTGCTCTAGATTAAAAGAGGAAAGGGAACCACAGGAGCTTTATCAACCTGTGTTTACAACTTTAATCAACACAACATACAGATATTGTGAAGGGCAAATACTGTACCCAGGCTGTCCTCAAGGACATAAGGGATAACATGGGGCCACCGATAGTTGTCGCCAATGATGGAGTTTCGATCCTGTATCCAAGAAAGAAAACAGCCTTCAGTAAAAAGGGGTTTAGCATCAGGGGCCACAACAGTGCTAAAACAAACCTACCAAGTAAGACATAAAGGCAAAAAGTGAGCTCAAAAACCTTGAAAGATTACTCAGAATTCTGAGGTTTGCCCTTCTACTGGTGTCTCCAACTTTTGCTGCATTTTCTCCATAGAAATTACCCAAGCTTTTGATGCATGTGCACAGGAGCTTCTGCTCCTATGGGAAGCCTTAAGATCTAAAGTCCTGGAAACTGTATAGAGATTAACGGTTTTGTAATTTTTCATAATGCAAGGGCTTGTTTCTGTGCCTTTTGCAAGTACTGTCCTTGCTTCCAGTGACATGCACTGCCTATCTCCCAAAAGGGAGAGTAAAACACTATTTTCAGAGTACTTTCAGAGTGCAAGACACACTGGGGGTTTCCTACTAGATATTTTTGAGATGTAAATGTAATTTTGTTTTAGTTGATCAGATAAGGATGCTGGCCAGATGCTTTAAAATATGTTGCCATAGATCTAAATTTTTCATTGGTTTAAATCAATCTATTTATAGGATTGCAGGTTTTGCACTACTGGTCAGTAAATTTAATTGGCTTAGAACAGTATTGTACAGATAAATGAAGAATTCTTTTTATTCAGATTGCCTGAATGGTGATCAGTGCTGCCTAATCTCTTAGAAGTGCAAATGTAAAAAAGGAAACAAGTAGCTAATAATATTGATCTAATCACTGAAGAGATCTCATGTTGGATAATGTTTCTGTAAATGCTGCTGACTCCTTCACTGTCTATGGCATTTTGTAGAATTCCATCCCCAATCATTTTCAGTTTATTGTTACATAAACAGCATTTATTGTTTGTGTGAGCAGGATGCATCTATTATTTCCATGCCAGTGATACTTTACATTTAAGTCAATGACTCATTTTTTGCTTTGTATTTTCTATTTGAACTTACCCCATGAAGTTTGATGTCTCCCTCAAAAAGGTCTAGTCCTAAAGCTAGAGGGAAGAGGAAATTAATATTTGGTTATGGTATTGATCTGTGACTACTCTAATGAAAATTAGAAAAAAAAATTAAGAGAGACTGAATTTTGAAATACCTTCATTTATGTCGAAGATGTCCTGATCAATTCCTCCATCTACGTCTATTTCTGAAAAATAAAAAGACAAGTGAGGTAGGACATTAGCCCTTGCTGTTATCTTTATGAAGTGTGAAAATTAATGCAATAACAATAACAGTAATTATAAATCTGTGTCTGTCCTAGCGATGTTTATGAGCAGCTGGTTTTGTTGACTGCCTCCCATGCATACAAATAGATCTCTAAGCAGAACTCACCAGTTGTCTCTGAAGCAGGCTGGGGAGGGGAAAGAAAAAAAGATATTATTAGAAAGGCAGATAATGAAATGCAGCTCGTGTTACTTTCTCAACAGTATTAGAGATGTGATTCAAGCTCAACTGACAGCACTTAGCACACGGCTTTGTTTTGGACTGACTGCACCCACTGCCTCCTCATTTGCCTGGAAATCTTTATTTGCTCATGTGGCAGCTTTGTGCCCTCCCCACCTCAGGCTGCCCAACAAGTAATTCACCCAGTACTGCTTCTGGGGAGGTTTCACAGCAGCTTCTCTCTCACAACTCAGGTAGTGCTGAACTGTCCTTCACAAATGGGAAAAAAGGAGCCTATTATTTCTATGGAATCGAGTATTACTACAGGTCAGCAGCTGTGCAGAACCTGTGGAAGTTATGCTGAACTTCCCATCTCAAATCTGATGTTTGGGGGAGAGAATGAGTGGTGTGGCATCATACAGCAAGGCTTTGAAGGACTGGGGACACAGCCCAGGCCACCTCAGCCCCAGTTCAGTGCCCTACCTGGACTCTATTTACCTAAGCAAAAACAACTCAAACACTCCTTTTGCAACATGGAGAATCCACAGAGCATAATGAGATACAGTGACATATGATGAGATATACATAGAACAATTTCCTTGTAGTAACATGCCTATAGAATGTAATCTTGATTCTTTTATTTGACTGGACACTTCATTTCGGAGTGACTTGGACATACCTGACATCCCTTTGGGAAGTTTTCTTCCAGATTTGTCTTAAACCACGACACACTACACAACTATTTCTCACATATGAGTAAATAATAAACAGCCTTTCTAAGCAATCACACCTGAGTGTCTTGTATTTGTATGTTTGAATAGAAGTTCATGAAACAAAGATAAAAAAACCCTTTATATTCTAAAATAAACGTAACAGCAATTCTGGAAAAAAGTGTGGGATTTTTATTTTTATAACATTTTGCTCCCTGTTTTTCTTTCTCCATATAAATAGTTTATTTTATGCAGCTTTGCATGTAGGACTTCTTTTTCCAGTGTGACAAGTATCTGCAACTTCCGCTACAATCAATGAACAATACGAGATCAGAATGCTGAAAAATCAAGCAAAAATCAAGTCCATGCAGTTTCTAGGAATATTAATTGTGGTAATCTCTAACATCTGTATGATGTATAAGACAACAGCATGGCCAGAATATTCAAGAGAGATTCAAATGCACATGTTCTTCTTGACCTGAGTTTCGACACATAATGATGGGAACAATTTTGAGGGAAACAACTGTGAGCCCTAGAACTGACTTAATATAAAAATTTTAACCAAACACAGAAAAAAAATCCATCCTCCCATGAAATTTCAAGGTTCAGAAAGAAAGCTTTGAAATTGTCAGAATGCCGTATTTTAGCTTCATAATGAGAGATTAATTTTTAGTCTGAAATTACTGTCTTAAAAACTTCAGCAAACAGGAGAAAAAATATTGCAAATACAAATGCCAGGAATCTCATATTATGATTTTGAGGCACCTGAACTAAAATTCACTCAAGTGAATCTGACAGTTTTTTTCAGATTTTGATCATTTAATATGACTGCCTAATACAGGAAAAGCATTTTTGCCAAACCAAGTGGAGGATATAATATATATGTTTAAGAAACATAATTCCTAATTGGCATCACTTGGCACATGCAAACAATATCTAACTGTTATATAAACAGGCAAAGTTTTTAACCAGTTTCTCCTGCTTCCTTTTTTTTTTTTTTTAATTAAAACTACAACTTGCATAATGTCCTTGCCCAGTCTAAAGGCAAGATTTTGACCTTGAAGGGTCAGTTACAGAAAATACTGAGTAGAATCTGTTTCCTGAATGAAATTCTCCAGAAACAGCCCTGTTTCAGCATTTTGCATTTTTGGATATTTTTACAATTTGTCAAATTTTAAGATTGGTGACTCATTAAAACACAGTATCATTGCAGAAATGTGACCGACTCAATTGAAAAACTGGTTCCAGAGTTGGGCAGATGCAAATGCTGAAGGATTGACACTGATCTCACATTTCAAAATTAACTGGTATAATTCAGGTTTACATTGATAAACGAGAAATAAGGATGGAGAAAAAACCCCCACAACTGTATACCTATACAGCTTAATAACTGCAGATACCTTGTTCAGACAAACCATCCTTTCTATCTGAAATGTCAGTAGACTCCTCCTACATGTGAAAGTTTCATTGCACATATATTGCACAATACACTTTTTTATCATTGCATAAGATAATTCATTATCACTGTGTATAAAACAGTATCTACATATTCAAGTTTTGAAATTAAGGTGCAGCTTGTAAAACAAACTGAAAGTACAAGGGCAAAGTGTGCAACACACATTTTGAAGACTTCATTTGCTTTTAAACTCCCACTCACAGATTTCTGTGAAGAAAAAAAATTTCAAGTAAAGCTTGAAATATTACAAAAAAATCACATTATTGCATTTATGTTGAAAATTATTGACAGTGGAGAAGAATCACACCCATATAAGATGAATGCCCTTATAAACAGAAAAAGGTTTCTGCATTTTCAATAATTGCAAAATACAATGTACCCATATCCACTAATCAGAAAGTGTAACTGTGATAAAGGTACAGACT
Source organism: Petroica traversi (assembly GCA_025920805.1). Taxonomy (NCBI): domain Eukaryota; kingdom Metazoa; phylum Chordata; class Aves; order Passeriformes; family Petroicidae; genus Petroica; species Petroica traversi. The sequence continues at coordinate 6,309,655 of JAHLSL010000019.1, forward strand.
GGGTAACTCCTGGAAAAGTTCCTCTAGCAGCAGCAAAAGCTCACAAACTGAAATCAGTAGCTAAGTACAGTGGTACTTTTGGTGCACAAAACAAAATGTGAGTCCATGATTGAACAATACTGAATCCAGCAGCTCAGTAAAATCCAGGCTGGTTCTCAGTGTCTGAAAACTGCCACTGAATGTTCTATACTGAAGGAATTCCTTCCATCACTTCTTTCCACTTTGTTCCAAACAAAACCAGGTTTTTAGTCCTGTGAATCTCAATAGCAAAATACTCTGTTTAAAAAGGAGCATCTCTGCTTACAAATATTACTCATTCACATAGCAGAGACTTTGGTCTCAATATCAGCCTGACAAAACATATGATGCATTCTAGTCTGTGAAAGTATTGTAAACACACAATAAATACATAATTCAAAATCTCATGCAGACGAAGGTTGTGTTAGCTGAGGTGTACCAAAGAGGAATCTAATTTAGTCAAATCAGTGCTATCTTTATACCTACACACACACAAATTTCTGATCATTTTTAATATCAGTCCCCAATTTCGGACATGAAGAACATGTGAATTAAGACATTGTAATGGTTAGTTAAACCATGGCTTGTAACTGACAAGTGTGTCTTCACCGGGTGGGAAACATCTCACCTATTGTAATCATGTAAAACTTAGGTAAAGGGACTCACTCAGTAATCAGTCAAGAAACAAAGTGATAATTCTTATGTGCCTAAAATAACTTTGGCACCGCCATGGTGCCCATGATGCCCACCATAAGATGATCCACTTCACCTAACCTGGACAGCTATTCATATGGAATATACTCATCTAGTTTAGATGAGACACCTAACTTACTAGTGATTTCTCCAGACTACATTATTTTAGTATTGGCATCCAGAATTTTAAAATCAGCTCTTCCTGGCCATAGAACACACGGAAATTAAATCATTTGCCCTGGTGTCAGAAGCCCCTCTCTCACACAACACCTGCTTTTTAGGAATCAGTTTGATGTCAGATAACTTCTGGATGTTTGTTACACCCTCAATCCCCTACTATAGGCTTTAATGAAGCCTGCAGTAGAATCTAAATGAGGCTGGGGTTTTTTTAGTTTTCTAAATGTTGGGACAGAGGCTCAGGTAGTGGGAATGTAAAGAAGGATGGGCCTGGACTGGTGGGGGATACAGAAGGGCTATGGGAGAGCTAGGAATGTGAGGCTGAGCACTTAACTTAGGGAGATGTGTGAGCATGTGTTAGTGGCAAGGAAAAGATAAGGCTGCAACAGATAGTTATGTTGCATGACTTAGATAATGTTATTGCACTTAGGTAGTGTCATAAAAAGTAATACCTTACTCTGTAGATTACCCTGAAGCCATGAACAGGTGAAGCAAACTTTTAAGAACCTTTCAGTTTTTGTCCTCTGGACTAATTATATTGTCCATCACCAAAAGTTCCTGACCTCTGCAACAAAGCCTCCCAACATGAGCGAAATGCTATATTTCATCACAAAAGACAAGTAATACCAAAAAATCAACTATTACTTTTTGACCTGAAATACTTCAGCTGGATGGGAGGAACAGGGAGCAGTCATTTTAAAGTATATCTAGTGGCTAATATGGCATAAATTTCAATATCAATTATATTGTGTTACAGAAGGAAAAAAAAAATAAATATGGACAATTGAAATTAATGCAGTTCTTGATTTTAACCCCAGACTTGCTGTCCTGGCAATTTTGAATACGAGAGGACCTTTTTGCTTAGATGGGCAATACAAGATAATCTCTTTCCATGTATAGCCAGGTCTACGAAAAATAGCAACACTAAGACCCCAAGGAAACAGAAATAATTTCCCTCTCCCATGCAGACAACAAGAGAATTTTTATTTTTCAGAATCAATATAACTAAGTCTTTTCCTCTCAAGCTCATCTTAAGCAGTATTACTTACTCAGTCATATTAAGAATACATATTCTTTGTTTTCTTACCAGACTCCAGACCATCTGAAGAAGAAGACAAGTTAAAAGCCCAGGCACAGAAAACAGGCCCATGTTGTTCTCCAGTCAACAGTTGTGTGGACAGAATTTTACACCAACTTGGTATTTAAGACAGTAAATATCATAAATCAAAACCTTTGTCCTCTCAACGACGATTAACTCACCTACCTTACCTACCTTTTTCTTGTCAAGTAAGCACATCTTTGTCAAGTAAGTCCATCATTACCATATTGCAATAACTAACACAAACATTTTAACGATTTTTAAGAACTGCTATGAGAAAAAGCGTTGGAGAGAAATTGAAATACAGAATGAAGTAGAAATAAGAAAAAGGAAATACAGGAGAAATAGACACACTGAAACACAGGAAATTCCATCTAAATTTAAGAAAAAAAATTTTCATTGTGTTTTTAAGTACTTGGACAAGTTGCCCAAAGAAGTTGTGGAGTGGCTCTCCTTGATGACAATCAGAACAGAACCAGACACAGTGACCTGCTGCAGCAGGTAACTCTGCAGCAGGACTGCAGGGGAATTGAACTAGGAGATCTCCAGAGGTGCCTTCCCACCTCAATCATTCTGTGATTCAGAGAATAAAGCTGGCACTAAAACTAGCAATACATTAATATATTAATAATTGTGTAATTTTTTACAGAAATTGAAAATGAGAAATGTGTGCACATTAAAAAAATCTGTTAGCAACATAATTTCAGTATCTGCTTTTGGAAAATGTAAAGCTATTTCTATTGTTGACAGAATGCAGTGAGACACTGCATTTATCACTAGCTCAAATAACAGCATCTTTCTGGATTACTTAAAGATTCCATACAAATGAAATTTTTAAATGACAGTACCATTGTACTGTCACCACTGTCTGTGACTCTTGGGTATTTCTTTCAACTTTAACCATCTCTTCTACTTCCTAGCTGTCAGTGAGTGCTGGAATTGCCACAGCTTCTTCTTATGCTTAAACTGCAAGTAATTGTGGTAATTGTATGATCAGCCGAGGTGATCTTTGCTAACCTTTTACTTTCCCAGACCAACTATTTGTACAGAGCAACACCAAAATTAAGAATGGCATTTAGATTTTGTATTGTAAATTCAGACTCACAAAATTATTATATCAAAATTAGTAGCATGTTGCATTATATTTTAAGTATCAGACCTGATAAGAAAGAAAGATCCTAAGTAATGATGACACCTAAGCCACTTATAGCTGCTCAAATCCATATTTGTTTCTTTGCTAATACATTGAAAAGTAGCGGTTGTAGATATTGTTGTCAATCATAATGGAGTGGTCTTTTTCTACTAAAGCAACTAACTATTATAATCCCCTACTCACCAATATTGATGGTGTCAACTGTTATCAAATCAGTGATGTTTGGTAGGTCAAAAAGTTCTTTTTCAAGATTCCTTCTGCAAGTTCAGCAGCCCTTGAATCCTGCATGTTGTCATCTCCAACTGCTGGAGATGATTGGTACGGGTTCTGGAGGATGCCCGTGCACAAAAAAAAAAAAACCCTGAAACCAACTGAGATTTCCAAGCTGACTTATTTTTATCAGAAGCAGCAGCAAATAATTTATACCGACCCCTGGATTTTTTGAAAAGCTGCTGAGCAGGTGCATGGTGCTCAGGTGGAAGGGGCAAGCAGGCACTGCACCCTGGATCAAAATGGTGTGCATCTTGTCCTCCTCAGCTCCTCCACTCCAGAACCTCACCCCACATCTCCTCCTCTTGGAGTGGAATTTTTCCAGTTACGACATCATCTCACACTTGGCCAGAGCATGAGATGAGGCCATAACGGCTCATGATGCCACCTCCATGCTAACAACAGCTCCATTGTATATTGTTCTTCTTTCTCAGGTTAAGTTCCCATCCATTTACCAAATACATTGTTTCTCTTAAGGGTCAAATTCTCAGCAGTTAAACAAAAATGTTTTCTTCATTGTCTTTTCTTCATTATCTTGGCAACGTGCACAACAGCAGGCCAAATATGGCAGGGCCTTGACACAACTTTGGTCCCTGCCACATGCCACTGTGTGGTCCATGGTTGGAATTCGATAATCCAATTTACGTCGATATTTCCCCATACGAACAACAGTTCAATGCAACATGCTCTCTATTAAAGATTAGTTCAATGACACTGGACAACAACAACAACAGCTGGACAGCAAGGAATGCAACAAATAATGCATAGAAACCCAATACTTAAGGCAAAAATTAATACTAATCCCTTTTTATCCATTTCCAACCCCATGCCCATCCAGCCAATGGATTCCAACTGGTGTCTTCTACAAGGTGTTGAGTAAGCGTCCGTAATTCCTGTAGTTGTGCATGGGCAGAATTAGAATGGTCACTTACGTTTATACAACATAACTTATCAAAATCTTCACATCCATGCTCATATGTTAAAAGCAAAAAATCAATCACTGCTCAATTTTGTAGCATAGCATGTTTAATGCTGTCTGCATCAATTGACAAATCAGATATAGCTGTGCTGGTAGTATTGCAAAACTTTGCTAACCAACAACTAAGTCTATTCAAGCTCATGAGGACTTGAGCAATTGCAACCCCAAGAGCCAACACAGAGGCAGTGATTGCCTTGGCAGTATTCTAGAATTTACCTGTATCTCTGTAGTCAGGAATAAAAACACATATGCCCTGAGTATGATGGTGGAGAGTTCAGTTTTGTTGGATCCATACTGAAGTAGTTATATCTGGAGATAAGAGGGTTAGTTTTCTTAAGGTGCATGAACTACCTTTAATTGCTTTTGGCACTCTGACCTAGGCTTGGTCCCTGTAGATTAAGAAGATACCTTGCTGGAGATGCATGTGTGTACTAAAACTCAGGGTTAGCTGTGCTGTAGTTGAATTACACCAGTGTTGCATTGACCCACCAAGTTATATGGCTACTTCTTGTACTAATAAATTTAAAGGTGGTACAACTGTCTGCATTTGAGGTACCTGAAGTCCACAACTCCTGGATTTCTCAAGGTGAGACAGGGCATTTCTCAAGGTGAGACAGTTGTTGGCACAATTCAGTAGCTGGACAGGCTGCAGATGCAGGAATGCTGTTATATAAATGTTGCAGGTAGTCCAGGACCTTGAATGTATAGGTGGGGGGCATAATTCAAAATAAAATTGACCCAATAGTTCCACTGGGGAATATATGAGAAGAAGCAGTGGTGTTCCTAATGCCTAAAGTGACTGGATATTAGTTTTCCTATTGTTTGAAATGGTGCAACTATAGAATAACTCCTCTGAGACAAAGGCAAAATCAATTTAAGAAACAAACTATATACTTCTGAAAACATGTCTCTTTACTCATCCTTTCTCTATCCAAAGAGGCTGTTAATTAGGAGGATTTTAGTTTTATCCAAAGGCATCCAGCCCATATGCGCCAAAACCATCCCACAATGATAAGCGAAGTACAGTCAGTAGGGACAATAGGGAGTGTTGTTTCAACATTGGCATACACTGCGAAGGAGAGGAAAGATAACTTTCAGAACAATCGTTTTATTCAACAATGGTGAGAAATGTTAACTGAGTTTTGGTTTAAATCAATAGTGAAGGCAGTTCAGTATAATATTACAAATCACAAAAATAGAAACATTATGAAAATAACTTAAAGTGTTTATTTTAAATAAAGTAATATTACTAAAATGTTACATCAAGCTACGGAAAATATTTTTCAAGTTTCTTGTGCTGCTCTTTTTTCCTTGTGGATAGGCTTATGATCAAGGCTATGAAAACAGCAAAGGTCATAATTTTCAGACCAGATGAAACTTGGTGATTTACATTAGAAGCACTAACAACTCTGGTATGACATCACACCTTTCAGCAGATTAACTACATCCCACCAGGACCTGTGGACATGTTCACATTGTGCTGAGCTCCTTGACAATCTCCCATCTAGAGGTCACTTGGCTTCCTTGCTCTCCAGTTTTCCTTTGAAGGAAATAAGCCATCTTTGTTCACATCAAAGCACTGTGAAGGCAGCTCTGTGGATATCTCACTACCAACTCTTCCCAAAAGACAGCACTGACCAGCCTGCACTCTGTAGGTTCTGCTCAGTAGTGTAGTGTTCTCCAACACTATTGCAAAAAAACTCACATTCTTTTCTGTCATAATTCAGAACTTGCAGCACATACTTTAAGATTCATGTAATGAAACCTCCAGTCGGAAGACTGAAACCCAAGTTACAAATTACACTTTGATTAGAAAAACACACAGAAAATAGCAACCTGTAAGGCTGCTCTTGTGCTGTGTGTATACAGAATTTAACACTATAAATCCACTTACAAGGGTGAAAGCAAAATATAAGAAACACTTGCTTGTAAAAAATCATGAATAGTTGCTTGGATTTCTGCATCTCTTCCTGGAATCTTAATTCTGGCACATAGCCATTTTGTGGTGTCAAAAGCCCAATTGGTAGGGTTTTTTTTTATTCCCACCACTTCCCTGTGGGGTTCCACTCCCCAAGGTTACCTAGCTGCCATATTTTTTCAATTATCTCATTCAGAGGACTTCCTGTTTTATTAATCAAAAGGGTCATTATCATCACATTTTTATATGCTGTGGGAGCAGTCTTAATCAGTCTTTTTCTTGTGGTAACAAACAGGGATTTCACATTGGAGTGTCAGCGTCCCCAGTAAAAATCACTGCTTTCATCCCTTCCTGCTTCATTCACTGTACAGAGTCTCACAGGGTATATCAAGGATGCTCAGACCTTGGTTAAGAATTTTCTGTGGGGTATTTAATACCACATCCCTGAGTAGCAATGACTCGCAAATTAGTATCCTGTGCATTAGCCTTAAATGCATTCTGTTTGAAATAAATTTGGGATTAGCACTAAGAATTTCTTTCAATCTCCAGCACCCAAGGTCATGAACGAGAAGCAGTAAGAAGCTGCTTAAAGAATCATCAGCAAGGGTATCAGCAAAAACTAGATTTGGTTAGTGACAGCACGACAAAGTTTGTTAACAAGATTTACTCTACTACTTACAAAAGAGTTAAGGCACGCCAAGGAAAAACAAGCAATAACAAAGCCAAATAAAAGCCAGGCAATCAAACAGAAATAAACCAGGAGCTATCTCTGTGTGACAAAAGGACAGTGAGGAAAGGATAAAAAAGAATATGGCTTAAAATCTTAATAACAGTCAACAAAACTTATACTTTAAATGTAAAAATTTAACAAAGGGACAACACTTAATGTATACCTAACTGAACTTATAATTTAAGCTTAAGTTATACCTCAATTGTAAGGATTTAACAGAGGAATCACACTTAAGAGCATTTAACCTAACTTGCTATTTAAAATTTAAGCTTATTTTCAGGCCTATCTTACTGAGATGTTAGATTGCAGTGCAGCAGCAGCAGCAGCTACAAATGCTTGCCTTTTCAATGTTATATTAGCCCTCAGCTGTTCTATGCCCTTGTCTTGTTCAACTGTTTTTCAATCTCTGTATTCTTTTCAACTCTAACTTTGTATGCAAATAACAGACACTCAGCCATGCATCCAGCGTGAATAAGCGGCTTTTAAGAGTGCTTTTCGGGACTTTGCACAAACTCCCCCAATATTTCAACCCTCCCATGGTCTGGGCCCAATACTTGTACGAGTTTCTAGCTTGTCCCACAATGTGCTCCATGGTCCTGGTGTTCACTCCGTTTGTTCTACTGGCAGAGATATTGCCCAAGGCTCCTTTTTATGAAACATCTTTACCAATGCACTCACATAGGGACATGATAAAGACAACAAAAATAGTGAGGGCAATAATTCTGCTCTAGTGGTATCATCCAGCAACATCACAAACACAAAGGACTAAAAGCTCTTCCTAACAGAATCTGAAATGTACTTGAGCTAGGATTACAATATCCACACTGGGCAACAGCAAGTGTATGACATTGATTACACTTTGGTCACAGAAAAACATTACTCCATTTCCACACACAACTGGTACTGGGACTAAATTTGGATATCTCATATGCAGCACACACACACACGGAACAGTGTCTCTCAGTACAGCTATGCTTTTCACTCTTGGTGCAGCCACCTGCCCCACTGCCCAAGCCCTGTCCTTTCTTTGCATCAGTTATTGTGCTCTAGTCATCTCATCTTCATCACTATTAATATTACGGGTTCTGGATGATGCCCGTGCACAAAAAAACCTGAAATCCAACTGAGATTCCAAAGTACACTTATTTTTATCAGATGCAGCAAATAATACATACCGACCCCTGGATTTTTTGAAAAGCTGCTGAGCAGGAGAAGGAGATGGAGCATGGTGCCCAGGTGGAAGGGGCAAGCAGGCACTGCACCCTGGATCAAAATGGTGTGCATCTTGTCCCTCTCAGCCCCTCCACCCCAGAACCACACCCCATATCTCCTCCTCTTGGAGTGGAATTTTTCCAGTTACGACATCATCTCATACTTGGCCATAACAGCTCATGATACCACCTCCATGTTAACAACAGCTCCATTGTATATTGTTCTTCTTTCTCAGGTTAAGTTCCCATCCATTTACCAAATACATTGTTTCTCTTAAGGGTCAAATTCTCAGCAGTCAAACAAAAATGTTTTCTTCATTGTCTTTTCTTCATTATATTGGCAACGTGCGCAACAGCAGGCCAAATATGGCAGGGCCTTGACACAACTTTGGTCCCTGACAAAGTTATGGTTGATTTTTTGAAAGCTCCCTGGGTTGGACTGGCTATGTCCACGGTAACCATCACTTCAAACAAACTGGAACAGATCCTTACATTGAAACATTTGGTGGTAAGAACCTGACATCTATGCTGCGCAAATCTCAAAGGGTTCTGCTGTAGTCTGACTCTGATTTTATCCCAAGGACTGGACATCAGTAGTAACAACTGCATTAGGCAGGGATCTGCAGAACATATTCTAACTTAATTTCATTTTGGACATGACAAAACTGCTCTGTGATGTGAGTGAAAGCACAGTAAATGTGAATGGTGAAGATAATAATGCTTGTTTTAAAAATATATTCCTGATCAAAACTAAGACTTTATCCACTGTTTCTTGATTACAGTACCTTACCATCCACAGATGGCAAACTCAAAAGCAATAGCACAGTTTTGGTCTTACTACTCAATATTCGAAGAAGGCCTAAAATTATGCTTTTCAGCTCCCCTTTAGATGGAAATAATCTCTACAATTGCTCTCTGTTCCCCATCTCCACTTCTAAGTTGTGTCAATCACTACTGGGAGCTCACACCAAATTCTTGTCAAGAGTAGATAGAGGATGAAGATTTGTACGAACCTCTGTATCACGATCACTGCTGCTTTCAGGACTAGCTAAAAAATGAGTTACCAAAACTAAAATATTAGAATAGAAGGTGTGAGAATTGGCATATAGTGACACCAGAGAAGGCACAAAAGCTATGTGCTAATTCACACTGCTTTTTCATTCAATAAACTCAGAGTTTTGTCACCTCAACCAGTCATCTAGTAAAATAAAACAAGATGCAATGGAAAAAATAAATATTATGTTAATAACAGAACATCAGGACTTTTAAGATAGAAGCTCTTGGCAGAAATTTCAGTGTTACCCAGTAAGTAGCTAAAATGGGCTTTTTAACACATGTTGAGAAGAAAGTAGTTCATATAGGGGTAGTCTTCAGTAAGTTTTTTTTCTCTCTGACAATGGAGGATCTTTTCAACAGACCTTATCGACTTTTGTGACCATGTTCTCTACAGTGACAACCATCTTGCTTTATCACTAACTTACTCTCTATGTTCAGGCAATATACCTACCCATTATTTTTCTTCAGGGTTTTCCTACTCCTTGCATTTTTCTTATCAGAATAATATAGCCATATCGTACCTCCAAGACTGAGGCCTATAGTAAGAAATAACTGAGTATTACTGGAGATTAATTAATAAAGAGTAGTGCAACTTACTTGAATAGACAGTGTGCATTTTCAGAAGAACAAAAAGAATGGCAGTCTTAGATTATGTCTTTATTCCACAGCTACCAGGGCATACATGTTAGGAATGCACCTAGTCAAGGCAGCTCAGCTTGGAAGGTACAGATTGAGAGGCCTGAGAGTCTTGTGAATGGTCAGGCTGAGAAATTTCCTTAACACATGACAGCCAAAATAATGCATGTCCTTTCTTGACACAGTCAGGGACCTGTGGAGTTCAACAATGTTATTTCCATTAACATTTTGATCTGCAAGTAGACTCCACCAGTATCCTGATTGCAAGCTCTGAGTTTGAAGAAAAATAAAAACATTAAAAGGAGAAAGAACAGGTCTTTAACTTGTCAACTGCTTTTTCCTTTCTTGCAATTTGTTGCCTTGAACATGTTTCACAACTTTTACGAGTGCTAAGATATCTAATGAGCCCTGAGTAACTTCAAGAGACACCTGCAAAATCTGAGCTTTTGCCAATCAATTACACTTCTTTCCCCAGACTCTCCTGCTGCTAGTAGAAACAAGGAAAATGAAAGACATCAGAAGTTGTTGTGGAGCTTGCTGCAGATCTGTTGCAAGTGACTGCCTGAATGTCCTGCTGAGCTTACTTTGTGAGCACCAGAGATATGGAGAGCATCCCAGAGCAAACTGCATGTTCCTTGGGACAGGCACTGTGTCATCATGCCTTCCTAATGGCACTGTTGCCTGTGGGCTCTTCCACAGATTCTGCAGTGCTTTTCTCCTGCCTTGCTGCAGAAAAAGGAACATTCATCAGGCATCGTCCATGCAGATGGGAAGCACCACCTGTTTTATTCTTCTTTGTAAAGCTACAAAGCTTTGTAATAATCTAGGAAGAGACAGTAATGGGAGCATAGAGACTGGGGAAAATGAGTGGAGGAGGGCAAGAATGCTCTTTTAAAAGGCGAAGGAACTTAATTGCAAAACGGAATATCAGCTAACTACTGAGAACCATAAACCCAAGCAAAATTAGCTCCATACATCTAGTGATGTTTTTTAGAATTTTTGGTAGTTAGTTTCATATTTGAATAGTTTTGTTAAACTTCTGTAAGGCAGCAGAGATGCTTTTGGTAATTTTGCCCTCTGTATACTGCTCAGGAAACAATGGTGATTCATGATTGCTCGTTGACATTTGGATGGAACCTATCTGAACACAAATTTCAGTGTCAGCTTCAAGTCTTAGGGATTCATTACATAACATGAAAAGTGCTGGTTTGCAGAACATTATGTATCCCATTTACAGCAGAGCTTATAGCTCAAATGTGAAAAGAGCAGGCGGATACTCAGATGGTCTATTACTCTCAGATAGTGGATTGTCCCTTGCCGAGTCTCAAGCTTCCTGCATTATCTTGCACAAATTAGGTTCACTTTTTCAGTTAATCTCTCAAACAGAGATACTATTGCAGTGTTATCTCCTTGGCTGATGAGGCAAAAGCTGCAATGAAGATAAGAGTTGCAGATAAACCTGCAAAATAACAGACTTTCGATCAAATCCAGAATGTTACAAGTTCGGAAGATCCAGTGTTTACAAACCTAGCAAGTGTCAGGAGGGATCTAATGTAAAAAAGTGAAAATTACACCAGATATCAAAGTTCCAACTGCTTCCAGAGGAACAAACAAGACATGTTTGCTTTCATCAAGAGTTTATCAAGAAAATGGAGCAGACCTTCAGCTTCCTCACACTGCTTAGCTACAGGTAAATTTAAAAGCAAGGTTAAAAAAGCAAATGGCAGAAACTTGAGTATAACACTGCACACCTGCCCGCCCACTGCCATTTTAGACATACTTTAACCATTATTTTTTGTATGTGTAAGAAAACAGTCATAAATTTAATAACTACTCATATGGGATTACACCTCCCTCCCTCTCCCAGGGCTCTGAATCATGTCTGACATGTTTTTACACAAACACATTTCACGCTAAATATGAATCAGATTACGGTGTGAAACGAACTGTCACTGATTAGCAGCTACTAAAGTGGCTGTGGCTGGCCACTATCATGCCACTGCAGCACACTCTGGGAAGACTTAGTTCTTTCTCAGATAAGGCAACATAAGCCTTAGCTGGTACAATTCCTCCCTTCACAGCAGAGGGCTGTCCCACCCCCAGACTATTGTGAATGCTAAGAAGGGATAACACAGCACACCTGGATGGGGCACCTGGCAGATGCAATTAGCGAGGGCGATGACATTTGTGCAGCCTCACAAAACCAGAACGAGCACTAGTCCCTTGTCACTGTCGCAAAATGCATCAGTCCTCAGCTGCCCCCGTGTGCCTCCTGCCTGCACTACAGCGCCCGAGCCGGAGAGGCCCCTGCAGAACGCCCTTGGGCGAGGAAAGGTCTTGCAAGCACATGGCGCTCGCAAGAACCTGTCACATTTTATGTTCACTCCTGAGCCGGGGAGCACTCCGTTCTTCCCAGAGTGGAGTCCAGGGGGGAACACTGCTTACTTGCCACAGATGGTAAAGCAACATAAGCAAACCTGTAATTTTAAGATTTTAAAGAAAGTTGCAAATATTCTTTCTGTAGAATCCCCTCCAGTCTCTTAAGCCCCCAAATAATCCATAAAAGATTTATTACATTTTATGAAAAATCTGAAGAGAAATTCCGTATCTAATAGTGTTTCACAGCACAATTACTTATTGAATTAACACTCTTAAATACTTATTTAGTGTGTACCCAAAAAATATTCAGTGCCCTCTGGTGGTTTGTATTATGAAAGACAAAAAAAAAATCATAAAAGAAACTACTCAAGTCCGATCAGTCTCAAAACTAAGGTTGCACATGGATCTCACCTTCTGTGGCACTAGGGCCACGGCACTTACCCTGGACAAAAAGCCTCCCCCACTCTCGTGTCCATAACTGCAAAACCAGAGAACCTAACACAAGGTTTTTCAGGAAAAAAACACCACAGTGTTACAACCATCAAAGAACTGGTCTTAGTGAAGTTTTAAATTTACAGCTTCATCCTAATCTCTCCAGTCCAAAACCAGACCCTCCCCCTACAGAAAACAACAAAGTAAATGCCTTAAAATGTGTTTAAAAGCAATAAAATCTATCTGCTAAGACTTTCAGATTCTTTCCAGGCGCAAACATATTCTGAGAAACATAAACTCCTCTAGCCATAGAAGTAAACATGTCTGGAGAACACTGGAAATTATTGGTGTAGTAACTTCTTAGTTACTGTATTTACCCTGAGGCCCACACAATCCCCATATTAAGGACACAGCAAGAGGAGCTTATAAAACACACAGAATATGAAACAATAATTAGTAGCCAAGTAATATAATCACAGCAGTTTAATTACTGACTACTTTAAAAGACAGAAAAGGGAGTGGGAGGGAAATGGGTAGTGTATACTTATGCGAACTGCTGTAGGGAAATGCACATAGAGACATTAGAACATGTTACCCAAAAAATTTGTGGATGCCCCATCCCTGGAAGGGCTCACGGCCAGGCTGGGTGGGGCTCTGAGCAATCTGGTCTGGTGGAAGGTGGCCCTGCCCATGGCAGGGGGTTGCATGAGATTATTTTTAACATTCATTCCGACCTAAGGCATTCTATGAAAAATGAGTGACAGAAACATAACAGGTAGAGAAAGAATGTAAAGCAATAGTGAGAAGCACTTTTCTCAGTGATTATGCATCCTCATGAGATTAAGCAAGTTCATAAAAACAGTATTCTGTCTCTAAGCCCTAGGAAATAACCTACAGCTTCGCAGAGCTGAGGAATGCTCTTCATGTACACAGAGTACTTAAGGATTTGAAACAGAATTAAGTGCTACTCCACAGAATGCATTTGGCAGTGATGACTCCTCCCTCCCTCCTCACCCTCAATTTCCTAAGCGTGAGTCGTGGTGAGACAATAAATGTAAGATTCACTTTCTTAGCTCTTTCCTGGTCATGTCCACAAAAATGCTACAGCTAGAATAAGGCTGGTTAGAGCTGGAAAATGAGGAGGTAAAAACTGATCCTTCCCAAAGTAGACCTAGAGTTTGAGAAATACAAGAAACAGTACGGACCTACTTGAATCATGAGACAGAAAAAACCCCTATGCTTTGACCCTACTAAGACTCTGGCAATTTGCTGTGAAGTGGAAGTTTTAACATTATTGAAATGCCTTCTCATTGCAGATGCCCTGAATTTTGTCTCCTATGTGATTTCAAATACTGCTGTAACAGGAAATAAAGAAACCTGATTTCTGGAGCAAATGCACACTGTATGGAGAATAGACTACATCGTTTTTGTGCCAGTTCAGTGCTTGTTTCTTCCAATTCTGAAAGAAACCTGAAGATGCCTTTATCAGATATTCTTGTAGCTCTTCTAGCAGCAAGGCAGCCTTGGATGCCAGGTTCTGCAGTCATTTCACAGGTGTGCACTACCTGTGCAGTAAACATAATCCCATCCCCTAACAGTGTTGATGAATTGCTGTGTCTGTTTTCAATGAAACAAGGACATAAAAAATAGACTACTCACTCCTTTATAGCAGAGTCCTCACAGACACTCCTTCACATCTCACCAGACTCAAAAGTCAAATCTAAAAAAGAGGGACCCAGGAAGGCTTCCCAAACACAGAAAGCCTTCTAACCCCTACCTGCCCAAAGATGAGCTGGGTGCACAGAAATCCCTCTCTCTGGGAATGAGGCCCTGGCTTAAGACTGGAGAACAAAGGGCAGTTTCACAGAGCTCAAGTATCCTATAACCAAGATACTGCCAATGAGAATTAAACACATCACATGCATTCTCTCCAAATATGAATTGCTGTTATAAAATCAAATCAAATGGAATCTCTAACAAAGGGCTTATAAAGATTCAGAAGATACTGTGGTTTACTTAGAGATCAGAAAATCAGATTCTATGGGGAAATAATAAATTAACGAAAAAGAAATTAACATAATTTTGTTACATTTCTGTCGTTCAAAATAATACATTAAGTCAATTTTATTATCGTATTACCATCTGTGTGTCCTTACAATGTAAAAGCATGAGAAATAACCAAAGGTTTTTTCAGTGCAAGAACAAAGGGCAGAAGGATAAATCATCTAGCTGCCACCATGCTGGTTGAAACTTGGAACCAGCCCAAACTTACTAGCAATTCTTCCCTCAGAAAAGCATTAAATCTTCTCAGAAAACCTACTTTTAAGTAACGAGGTTTGCTAATGAACCCCAAGTGTTACATACCTCTTTCCCTCTCCTTTTAGGATGTTACGTCTCTATTAACATTAGATGGGGGAGCAATGTGCAAACAAGGAAGCGAGAAAGTATGCACAAAGTAGATTTTGGGCCAACCTATCACCTTTTCTGCTTGTTGGAAATACCCAAAGTATGATGTAAGGTAACCTGTCAGCTCACAGATGCATCACCAGTCACATCTCATCATTCCAGCAGCATACACACCATTCCAACAATTCAAAGTGCATAGACACAACTGATCACATATTTAAGTTTCAGAAAGCATCTGAAAAGAAAGAAGTAGCACCAAGGGAACCGATCATCTTTATTATGCAACAAAAAGACAAATAGAAAATAAAATACTTTAATAGGAAAAAACCAGAAGGTACAATTTAAACATATTGAAACCATACATAATGCAACGTGAACATGAAAACATTGTTAAGAAGCAATGTTTTAGTAAAGATTTTGTGTTTTAAGCATCACCCATCACAAAACCATAGCTTTTTGTGCATGTCTGAGTTTCAGTGAGAAAGATCATGACCAGCAGCAACATATTTAAATGGTTTAATTTTCATTAAATGCTTACCTAGTGCATGTATTGGATGCAATCTCTTCATATTAAAAGTACAAAATCTTAAGCAAGGCAGCACCTGCCAATACAGATTTTAAATAAAGAGGATATAAATTTTGAAACGTTTTTTTTCGTATTGCATTAATACACATTTGCTGCTTTAAAATGTGTATTCAAGTCTCTCAACATTTAAACATGACTAAAATGC
Source organism: Petroica traversi (assembly GCA_025920805.1). Classification (NCBI taxonomy): domain Eukaryota; kingdom Metazoa; phylum Chordata; class Aves; order Passeriformes; family Petroicidae; genus Petroica; species Petroica traversi. Next base: position 6,325,543 of record JAHLSL010000019.1, read on the forward strand.
TCAGCAACTATGCATCAAGTGACAACTAATTATTGCTATAGAAAAAATTGTTTCCCAGAGTTTTTAAAACAGATGTCATTTCACTTGCAATTCTCAAGATATATTCAAGTAATAGAAATACCTAGTTCCAGTGTCCATGAGGCATTCAGAATCTGTATTGGCTGTAGGCATTTATTGCCAGATCATATAAACATTTTATTGAATCTGAAAAAGTTAACTAAACTTATATGTAACTGTTAAACTCTTTAGGAAATGTATGCAGCAATAAATCACCATAGTATGTGGTTTTATTTCAAAAAGGTAAAACTTCAGCATCAGGTACCTTGACTTTCTTTTCTCTGTATGGGCACTGTTTCATAGCTGGCTTTATAGAGCAGAAGTAGAAATCGAAACTTTTTTCTGTTGGATCAGTGAACCACTCCAAATCAGTACGTGGTCACACAAGCACTGGAGCAGACAGACAAGTGAGAACACAGACAACAGTATGGGGGAAAACAGGAAAATTGGAATACAAGTTCCAAGTGTGATTTGCTGTCAAAATACTGTAGTGAGATGGTAACAAAATGTAGTAAGTGTTGTTATAAAAAGGATACAACCTTCAGACAACGTTTTTGAAATAGACAGCTACTCCTGAAATAGACAACTTTCTCTGTATTTTAGCCAGCAATGCCTTCAGTAATGTTTACACTCAAAAAATTAAGATAGAAAAGTCAAGTTAAAATGTATAGTGGGTTAGTTCCAACACTCAATAAATTAGAACTTTTAGTTCTGAAACAGATTACATTGTAAAATGAGACATTTCAACCTTACCAGTTTTAGAATATGAAATATCCCAGCATTTAAAGAATAATCAAAACCTCTGTTTGGGGAGGAACAGGGAGGCAGGGCACAAGATTGTACTTTGGCTGCACAACTGATATTACTACACCATCTAGACTAAGAAAATTACTGGGGAAAATTACTGTTTTCCATCACATATGCAATGCTCATTAATAACAATAGCTTGACAATGGGTGATGGAAACACAGGATGCAGTCAGTCCTAACAGGTGTATGTTCAGAACACTCTCTATTTAAATTAAAAAATGTGTGCTGGGCAGCCTTCTTTCCCCTTCTCCCTTTTAGGATTATATAAAAGATCTTTAAGTTTTTACATATGGATTTTCCATTCAAATTCAATTTGCATTATTACTAATTTCTCCAATTTTAACAATGCTATTGCTGGGAAGGTGGAAATCTAGAATACGAATTCTTAAAATATGTTGGTAACTATTTTAGAGTAAGTTTTTTTCTTCTCAACTGTTTTTTAAAACCTTTGGATGCAGGAGATGTACAAGTTTTAAACAGCTTTATGAAAATAAAAAGTGTTTTGGTAGGTGTGAAGCCAGTTTAGTTATTTAGCTACACAGCTTTCCATGAAAGACAGCACAGACTAAAACTTCAGTTCCAAATGCAAAACCAGAAGCTCCAGCAGAATCTGGTCACAGGCATAGGCCAAAAAAGTATACCTTTTGCATGTCATCTTGAGTTGCTCAGAAAATATGTAATCTTCCTTTGGAATTGGGAGTACAGAGAATACTCCTCACTCATAACATTAGTAAGCAAGCATCCTATTTTAGTTATGCTCCCAAAGAGGAAAAAATAGATTTAGTTATTCCTAGGCAATGGCATCATTCTTTCTCAATGAAAGGTGAAAAAAGCCCTGCTCTGCATTGCTGATCTACAGAAAAGAACTATTTTAAGCTGTTGTTATTTTCAGTCACATAGCAGTAGTAAAAAACAAATCACAACATCAAAATAAAATTAGTTCTTGGCAGGACAAATGCCTGTCCTTGGCAGGAAGAGAAAAAAAATAAATTATCATCTCATAAGATACCTTAGAAGACAGCTGAACTTGAAGAAACCAAACAGTGCAACAGAGCATTATTGTATATCTTTCTAAAGATACTTTCAAAGTTGGTTTTGGTGAATTAAAACATCCTACATTAATCATATGAACATGTAATTAACAGAGCAGTAAAAGTTAGAGAAAATCAAGACAAGAGTGAGATGTTCCAAAAATGTCCCTAATTCCACAGGGGCCAATCTCAGTAAAGATGTCAAGCTTGAGTTTCAGCAAAATCATTTATCAGAAGTCCTTATGATGTGAAAGGAAGCTTAGCCCGAAAAGTGGTTACTGAACAACATCTTTATTAATATACCCTTCAGATGGCAAACAGAATAAAGTAATTTTTCTCTCAGATAATCAGTATGAAGACGAAGGGGGTTCTACTTTAAAAGTTCACATGACAGGATTCTTGAACTGCATTTTGGTATTGGGCTTCTTCATCAAGCTGAAGATTCTAAACAAAACGGAAACATCATCAAAATGGACAAATACTCAAGATGTAGCATAGTCATTAGTTTGATCATTCATCTGCTATGTTTTTACATAGGAACTGGCACCTAGACAAAGACTCTTTATGCTACTAGATGATTGTTTATATTGCACAGAATCTTTTATTGACCTAAGTATCAAGAGACACATGAGACAGGAGAAGAATCAGCTGAGTGGGACAAGGCTCATTAGGCAGAAGGGTCCATCTTCTCTCCCTGGCTCAATTCCATTATGGAACAGCCAACTCAGGAAAGCTGACTGTGTCACACAATTCTTTTAACAGGCTTCTGACTAGCCATAACATCCTTCATTAATAAAACCAAAATGGGATCCCCAGACAACAGTAATCATAGATTGTTGAGCATACACTGCTTAAAATGATAAAACAAACACATAACACAAAGTCTGCTACTTTTTGCAGAAATACCTTCCAGGTGGTTAATGTGCCAGAGCAATGATCTTTTAAGAGCAATTCTGGCAGTTTCCCCAAATCAGAATTTCTGTCACCAGTTTTAGGTCATCAAACATGCACTCATGGTGAAGAGGCCAACACCCTGTATCAAATCCTAGGCCTTCAGGCTTTTATCACAGTTCACTCAACTCAAAAGACAATATACATAATCTTTGCCATCCTGAACTAGTGAGGCTCCCTGTGACTCAAATTCTATGCCTGTCCCACACAAAGCTCAAGCAGCACACCTCAAAGCCTGTCAAATTCTGTAGAAACTACCACAACTCTCCAACTCTCTGATCCCACATGCAGAACCCAAATGGTTGGCTGAATCAGCCACTGACTACAACTGTGTATGTAGTTCTGCATCTACTTCAAGGTCATTTACTCAGAGAGCCTGAAAAGAGACAATTTGAACATTGATTAAATGACAAACAGCTTTTTCAGTCTCTCTCACAACATACAGAAAGAGAGGCTGTAGTAGCTGTACTTTGAGTCCTGAGAATATAATCTAGGAATTTCTGCATTAAAAGGTCAATAATACCAATAAGCCAGAATAGCATCTATTTTATTTCCCCAAGAAACAGCAGTAATAAACTGTTCTAATAAACACAGTAAAATTAATAAATAGTTCAGATTGAGAACACTAAGCCAAAGACTTTATTCATCAGCTTGAAGCAGTTTAACTATTGTCAATACCTATTCCCAGCAGCACTCCATGTTGATAAGAAAGCTTAAGAACAGACAGGTGTGTTTCTTAGTTCCATAAAGAACAGGAACACAGCATGTCCAAAGAACAAGTTTTGTACAAAATTTTTATTTGGCATTTTGATGTTTAGAAAAAAAGTTACCATTTATTCCTCCACACATCAAAGAAAAAAAAGCTTACCACAAACTCTCCGTAGTCAAACCGGTGTCTTAGATTTAGATGGCTAACAAGATTTCTAGTAACCTGGTTAGTATCTGCCCAAGGAAGAGATACACAAATAGGACAGATCTGAATTTGGAGGGGGAAGGGAAGAGACAGAATGAAAAAAAAAGTTATTGGCAATACAGAAAGCTTTAAAGACATGTTCTTCAGGAATAACTAGACAATTACTCATCCACTATCAAAATACAGTAAGACATTTACATCAAATCATACTTTTAAGTGTGCTTTTCCTCAATTGTGAAACATTCAAAAACTACATTTCAACTTGATAGATTTTTGAAGTGTTTCTCTTAGGAGTGGGAGATTATCATATCTATCTGAGTCAATTTAGAAAAGAAAGTGATTACTGCATCCTACTTATTGTTTGGGAGAATTTCCATACAGTTGAGATGATCAGGTAAGCCAGAAGAAAAAATAACACACCCCATAGAGATGAAAGTAATAGAAAACCAAACAGATTTTTCCCCTTCACACCCTTTGGTTACCTTGGATTACTTTTCAAGTAACTATAGGTTTCACATGAAACAATAGGTACATTACAAATGCGATTCTATAGAAACAGACCTGAACTACTAAATAAAGAAGAGTTAAGCACCAGGCTCAAAAACTGAGCCTGTTTCACATCAAGATAAATGAGACAGCTAAGTCAGAAATGCCTTAGAACCAGCAGGCTGGACATGAAAGGTTTTCACATCAAAGTCACTCCTCAATTTAAATGCACTGCATGAAGTATATTGTCTGTCTTTCTCAAACCACAGTGATTGTAACAGATACAGAGTAGCAACTGCACATTTAAAATTGTCCACATAATTACAGTGAAAGTAGCATAAGAAACATACATAAGCAGCTCTACTTACCACAGGAACGATCTGATAAAGATGTCTATTATTACAGTGATCCAGCAAGCGCTGTCTGGTAAAATTGGCTTCCTGACACAGGGGGCATTTGAAGGTTGGGTGTCCACTGTAAACAGAAATACAACAGTATTAAACAGAAAAGAGAGTTTCAGAAGTAGTGTTAAGAAGGCATACTAATGGAGAGATCTCATTGTTTTCACTTGCCTTGGTAACAACAAAAAGCCCCCACACCCCCACTGACATATTAGCAGATCTAAAGGGGCCCCAATGCTACTACCAATTTGCAATTTTGAAGTACATTTACAATTGGTATGTATAAATGCACTGAAACTTGGGCTTCTTTTGTTCCCACTGCAGCTACACCCTGGTTTTGTTTTCTTGTAACACCTTTTACTGCAAATCCTTCAGAAAAGTACTAAAAAACTCAAATTCTAACAAAGATACAAACATACAAGAAACTACAGGATTCTATAAATACAGCTCCTGGTGGCTTTTTGTAGGTTTTTCATTAGCAGAAGTTTGCACTGTGACTACTGGAATCTATTTTAATAGCAACTATAGAAAAGCAACCTACCTTGTTTCTCCTTGAAGTATTTGATTATTAGACATCTCGCCAGTACCAGATATTGCATCACTCCTGCTACTTTAAATGAAGGAAAAGAAAAAAAAAAAAACAATGAAACTTGAGATTATTTTACTCAACTGTCAACATTTTTAAAAGTTTAAACGTAACAGACATGGTGGGGAAAATGCACTAAGTCCCACAAATTTCAAGGCAACATACAGTGGTGCATATCCTAACCCTCACAACTTTTCCTTTGGATCTCAGTATTAACAGAGCCATCAAGGCTGAAAGAAACCTTCAAGATCATCTGCCCAACTGTCAACCTAGCACCACCATAATCACCCCTAAACCATATCCCCAAGTGCCACATCCAGACAACTCTTGAACACCTCCAGAGATGGTGACTCCACCACCGCCCCAGGCAATTTACTCCATCCAATACCTAACCACTCTCTCAGTAAAAAAAAAATCAAAAAAATTCTACTCTCTAATCTAAACCTCCCCTTAACTTAAGGCCATTTCCCCTCATTCTTTCACTTCAAGACATGGCAGAGGAGCCTGACCCTCACCTCACTACAATCTCCTCTCAGGTAACTGTAGCAATGAGGCCTCTCCCAAGCCTCTTTTTCCCCAGGATAAACAACTCCAGCTCCCTCAGCCATTCTCCATAGGACTTGAGCTCTGGACCCTTCCCCTGCTCCAAATGCCCTTCTCTGGACTCACTTCAGCACCTCAATGTCCTTCCTGAATTGAGGAGCCCAGAACTGAACACAGGATTCAATTCGTAGCCTCACCAGTGCTGAGCACAGTGGGACAATCACTGCCCTGGTCCTGCCATCCACACTAGTCCTGATACAGGCCAGGATGCCACTGGTCTTCTCAGCCACCTGGGCACCCTGCCAGGTTCAACCACTGCCAACCAGCACCCCCAGGTCCTTCTTCATTGGGTCACCTTCTGCCCCCAGGCCTGAGGCACTGCCTGGGGTTGTTCCCAAGTGCAGGACCCAGCATTTGGCCTTGTTACATCTCACACCAGGGGCCTCAGCCCATTGATCCAGCCTGTCCAGATCCCTCTGCAGAGCCTCCCTGCCCTCCAGCAGATCAACACTTCTACCCAACTGGGTGTCATCTGCAAGCTGACTGAGGATGGACTCAATCCCCTCATCCAAATCTTCAATAAAGGCGTTAAACAAGAGTGGCCTCAAACCAAACCCTGGGGAACGCCACTGGTGACCAGGGGCCAACTGGATACAACTCCATTCACTATGTCTCTCTGTACCTGGCCATCCAGACAGTTTTTTCACCCAGGGAAGACCACACCTGTCCAAGCCATAGGCTACCAGCCTCTCCAGAAGAGCACAGTGGGAGACTGTGTCAGATGCTTTCCTAAAGTCTAGACAGACAGCATTCACAGTCATTCCCTCATGTACCAAGCGGGTCACTTAGTCATAGAAGGAGATCATGTTGGTCAGCCAGGACCTGACTTTTGTAAACCCATGTTGGCCGGGCCTGATCCCCTGGTAGTCCTGCATGTACCACATAATGGCACTTGGGATGATCTGCTCCATGGCCTTCCCTAATACACCAAGGTCAGTCTGACAGGTCTGTAGTTCCCTAGATCATCCTTCTGATCCTTCTCATAGATGGGCATTACCTTTGCTAATTTCCACTTAACTGGGACCTCTCTGAATAATTTCATTAACATGGTGATGCTTGGTGGCATACTACCCAACTTCACAGGAAAATGGTATATAATACAACAAACAATTAGTCAACAGTTAGTTAGCAATGCAGGTGACAGCCAAGTAACTCAAAAGGCATTATGAACTATACAAATGTAAGACAGGTAGCACTTTACAAGTTTTTTGACTTAGGAAGGGGTAAATAGGTCTTTAACTGCCATGTATTCACACAAATAATTAGCAACTTTCAACTACAGCAAGGTAAGTTTTCTTATGCTGAGCACAAAATAAACTTTTTTCCTAAAGGAAGAGTAAAACAAAAGAATATTTTAGAAAGTAAATTTCACTGTATCTACACCTCCAGGTAAGCCAGAAGAAACTGTACTGATATGCTAAGAACATGAATATTTACAGCCACAAATATGGTAATAGTAAATTTTTTTTATAGTTCTGTGATATTATAATCACAGGTATTCTACTATGGCAAACTGCATAAATAGTGGTATCAGAATATCCAGACACGTCGGTAAAACATTGCTGCAACTTATTCCAGTAACAGCTTCAATAGACTAATGTGTTGAAAACCAAACACAGAGAAGTTCAGACTGCTAAAAATAGAAAATCAATGGCAAAAGAAAAAAAAAATAAAGGATGGCATATATATAATAAAGCTCTGTGAAACGAAGGCATAAAAAGCATTTCAAAAATAACAAAAATCCCCAACCCCTACTATTAGTGAGAATTCATGAAAATAAAAAAGGGTTAGCTTTACTGCCTGAAAAAAAATGGCAAGTGTAATTTGATTTTATGGTGTGTAACATACTGGAGTTCCTTATATATTTCATAAGAGATCTGTTCAAAATAAACTCAAACAGAAAGCAAAAGCTTGCACAGTAATGTTTGGAAACAGGATACCCACTAAAACAAACTTAGGAAAGGGGAGGGGGAATAAAAATAGACAGGAACTTCTCTAGAGGTAAATATTATGAAATATGTTACAAAGGAAGCTGCTCAAATGCTGTCAAGGCAAGGAAAGCAAGCTACAAATATTAAATTATTTCTAGGAGAGTCTCTAGAAGACATTTCAAAGCCATCATGCAGAAACGTTTTCTTCTGTCTGCTAAGAGTAGAGAAAAAGACCTGGAAAAACTCCTATTTTGAAGCACAAAAATATGGACAATAATTGTTGCAAAAAGAAGGAATGCCCTGGAAAAAAATACTTTCCATGGGGTGAGGGGGTGGGGAAAGAAGATGCACTGTTACACATAGAACACCCTGATTACCTGTTCCCTGTTGCATCTTGGGAAATCTGTAAGTTTGGAATAATTGAAGAAACACCATATTCATCCTGATACTTCTTACACGTTTTATAATGCTGTCTCATCCATGAAAATCTAACCTGAAAATAAAATGCCAAGTTACTGAAATTATCATGAACAATCCAGGGATAGAAGGAAGAGACAATTCTGCCAACAGAAAGCAATGCATGCAGGAGTTACATAAACATTATCTGCAGCAGAAACCAGAACTTGTGTCTCCCCTCTGAGCATGAACATCAACAGGACACCTCTGACTCCTCTCTTCTCAGAGCCAGTGTCACTCTGTGAGACTGGAGAAGTGCCACTGAAACCGCTGGACATCTGAGAGCTCTCTCAGGGATGAAAGGTGCAAGTAAACATAATTTAACTGAAACAAAGTCACTGGAACTACACCTCCCAGATCCAGGATCAATAACTGATGAGCTATAACTGAGAGTGGCTGTGAGGATGGGATAAGCACCACTGCTCCTTCAGTCTTCTCTGGCCTGCTGTTACCTCATGCAGAGGAATGTTTTCTTTTTGCATTAGGTGTGTTCCTTTTCTCATGGACAGGGGAGGGAAAAAAATAGGTGAATGATCACCAGCTTCAGGCTGCCTATTGACCTTTAATTCAAATTAAGAGAATTAGTAGTTGCTTAGATTTGTTGGATAACAGCTGTGTTGGACATGCCCTAAATCTGAATTTCAGGTCCAACAGCACTGTGAGAAGGTGCTCATGGGTTTAGAGGCTGAACAAGATCGCTTCTCACATGCCTAAATTCCATTAAAGTTATTCTGTTTGTTTCTTCCTTCCAGTTTACCAACTTGCTATCAGTTTCTTTCTCCCCACTTTTCATTCTAATGAATCATGTAGAACAATGCAAGCAGCTGAAGATTCCATTAGTGCTGATCTTCACACTGGCAGAAGTCCCAAGTAAAATGAAACCAACATAAAGACTACCTGGATTTGATGCATGTTGTTATAAACAAAAAGTGTGGCTGAAATCCTGCATCTGTTTATAGCAAAAGAGACATTACTCTTAGCTTCTGTGAGGGTCAAGATTTCACCCAGTGTTCCAAAGATAATGACCCTTTTAGAAAGGAAATTAAGGGAATGTAAAAAGGCTGATAGGCAATGAGGAAATTACTTATGATTGATCATGTGGGCACTGTAAGTAATCAGCTCACACTTTTTTGGTTTTAAATTAAATTTTATGGCAGCTCAAAGCACTTGCATTTCCATACTGAAACTTTCTGAGGTTTTCCTTATATCTGCAATTTTCATGTTCAGTTCCTTAACTTTTGTTTTGCCAGTTTTTTACCTATAGTCAGGTTTTTTTTCCATCTGTTTGGGGAAAAACTGGCACTCCACTTAAAATGCCTTTATTGATAACTCAAGATGCTCTTTCAGTTTACACCTGTTAGGTATAGCAAGAAGGCACTGCATGCTCAGTATATGCAGAAGCCACATAAAGCTAAGTTCAAACTGCTGTAGGCTCCTCATCTCCAAGATGAGAACAACACACAGTAAAGGCGTGCCTGGACAAAAACACGGAAAATTTATTCAACTTTTTTAAAGTTTTACTCTACCTGCTTCTCACAGCATCTACAGCCCCCAGAAGCTTTCTTCATACTGTTTTCAACATCTAGAGCCCTTTTGGGATACGTTCTTTCTTTTTTAGTCACGCTCCCCCGGCAGAGAGGACAATGTGTTCCACTTTCTCTTATAGCTGTCAAGAAGCACTTCCTGCAAAACCTAAATTGAAAAGTTACCACAAACACAGGTTAGCAAAATATACAGAGTTAGATACCTTGTCCTTGAAGAGAGCTGGATGATTGTTAGGGAAAAAAAAAAAAAGAGAGGCATCAGAATAATAGTTTACCGAATAAAAAGTTTGACATTTAAAAGAAACATGAAATAATGGTACTACGATGAAGTATATGGAATGCACTCCAGGTAAAACTCTTCGTATTTATTGTCTAGTATTACCGAGCTACACACCAGATTGATCACTAATGAGGTATTAAATGGTGCAGCAAGCACGTGATTTTGGACAATCTTATCAGAGTAACTCCTGTTTATTGTCCTTAAGCAGAGCCAAAACCACTGCAAAGCTTCATTCAGCACGCGTTTCCAGAGACCTCAGCTCACCAGCTTTTGCAGCTCCCTTTCCTTACGCACCAGCTGCCAAAGCTATTTTGCTTTTCTACAAAGTAGCACGTTGTAATCAAACGTCCCTCTGGAAAAAAAAAATGCTGAATAGATGAACTGAAAAGAGAGAACAACTCACACTACCGTCCTTGTTCGAAAAGGAACGGGGGAAACCATGAAGTTAAAAACCGCGAGCTAGGTCAGACAGCACAGCAAAACTCCCCCACCGCCGAGCAGACACCCGGGGAGGTGGGGGCGGGGGGCTCTCCTAAATGACCGGTCCTCGTCGGCTACAAAAGAAAAGAGGCGAGGGGAGGCTGGGGCAGGCTGGGCTCGCATCCTCACCGCCAGCGGCTCCAGGCCGAGGGTCCGTGCGCCGGCAGCGGGGGGAGCCGAGGAGCACAAGGCGGAGAGCCGGAGGAGGCGAGGAAAAGGCTTGGGAAGGGGCGGGGGTCGGGATACCCACACGTGCTGGCAGTTGGCGGTCCTCACGGGCGTTTTGAACACCTCCTGGCACACCGGGCAGTAAAAATCATCCTCGCTGAAGCACGCCGGGGCCGCCGCGGCCCCCTCGGCCATGGCAACACGTAAGGGCCTCTCCGCCGCGATCGGGGACGACG
>JAHLSL010000019.1:6336874-6358901 GCA_025920805.1 Petroica traversi
GCGCCGGCGGAGCCGCGGTGACAGCGGTCATGCTCGGGGGTGTTCCTCCATCGAGCCGGACGCTCCCCCTGTACTCGGCACCGCGCAGGCCGCACCGCAAATCCTGTGTTCAGTTCTGGGCCCCTCGGTGCAGGAAGGACCCTGGGGCAGGTCCAGAGAAGGGCGACAGAGCCGAGGGGTGTGGAGCACAAGTCCTGTGAGGAGCGGCTGAGGGAGCTGGGGTTGTTTATCCTGGAGAAAATGAGGCTCAGGGCTGACCTTATTGCTCTCCGTCTGAAAGAAGGGTGTAGCCAGGTGGGGATCGGCCTCTTCTCCCAGGTAACAGGTGACAGGACAAGAGGAGTTAGCCTCAGGCTGTGCCAGAGGCTTAGGTTGGACATCAAGGAGAATTTCGTCAGGATGATTAAACATTGGACTTCCCAGGGAGGTGATGGCATCAGCATTCCTGGAGATGTTTAAGGAAAGATGGGATTTGGCACTTAGTGCAGTGCTATAGCTGACATGGTGGTGTTCAGTCAGAGGTTGGCTTTGATGATCTCAGAGGTCTTTTCCAACCTAACTGATGCTGGAATTCTGTCTGGCACTAGCAGTGATTTTATGGAGTAGTTTTAGTGGTATTACTGAGAGCTGGGACAGGTTTTAGGCCTCCTGAATGATCTTGATCAACACCAAAAAAATTTCTTAATTCAGTGATATGACTGTGCTTTTCTTCCAGAATAAGGGCTTTAAAGAATATCAACCTAGCTGCACAGTGATGCCAACAGACTTCTCCAGGTAGAGCAGACTTTGGACCTGTTAAGCACATCTAGCATTGACCTCATCTGGACATAACACTTGACATACAAACAAAAAGTGAAATGTTGAAAATGCTTTAAAAATAAACAGTTTTGTAGAGATTATATCAATTATATTAATTTGTGAAGGTTGTAATAATAATAAATCTAAGATTCAGACTAGGCCTGGTCTTTTTGCTTAGAGATTATAGAATGGTTCAGGTTTGAAGGGACCTAAAAATCATTTAGTTCCATCTGCTCTGCCTTGAGTGGGGACACCTTTCACTAGTGGGGGTTGCTCAGAGCTCCATCCAAACCTGGACTTGAACACTTCCAGGAATGGAATGGAGTATCCACAATTTCTCTGGGCAACCTGTTTCAGTGCCAGAGCAGAGAAAATATCCTTCGACTTGGTTTCCCCTGTCTTCTTGACTGCAGCTGTCTGTACCATAGCTAAATGTTCAGAGGAGATCTCTAGGTGGGGAGATCACCCTCTCTCTCTAGCCTGGGGTTAGACTTAGAGGAGAGAGTGTAAAACATTAAGACCTGTGGTTCACATATACTTTCAGACTCCAGCATTTCAAAACCATATGAAAACCTAAATGCTTTAGACATCCATCAGAGCTGCTGCTTGTAGCTGCTAGTGATCAGCAAGAGGCAATGCCCATCTGGGCTCACGGTTTGGAGGGGAGAGGGAACTGCAGGAAGGGAAGCTGAAGCTAAGGTCTGTCTTCAGGTGAAGATGAGAGATGAACTATCCTGTGACTCTGTGAAGGATGCTGGCTCTGTGTTCTTGTTCAGTATTTGTCACAATTACTATTACCTATTAATGTTAATATCTTCCTAAGGAAGAGCAGAGACAGCAGAACAAAAGCCAATCACTGCCCTGAATACCTTCCTTTTAACCCACATGGAGGCAAAATTTGCATGTCTCTAAGTAACAAGAGTTCTGAAACTCTCAAGGAAAGCACTTCCAAAGCCTTGGGCCCAAAGTGAATTAAGTTGCCTGAGCTGGGATATTTGCTGCCCATGCTTCAAGTTGGGAGAAAATGTGACGGAAAAGGCAGAACTCCCTGGACAGGGATCTCCCAGGGGAAGACAGGCCTGGGATTTGAGATGCTGTGTTGAGTTGTCCTCTGGTAACTGTGGAAGTTACTGCTATCCTGCTCTCATCACTGCTGCTGTGGGTTATCTGTTCACAAGCTAGCAAAACCCCCTACTGTTTAAAGTGATTTATTATCTTCCATGAAATGAAGCAGGAAGCCAGGACAGTCAATCTGAGTCAGCATGATGGGTGATTAGCAGCAGTTGGTGGCAGTAACCTGATCAGCAATGCAGGGACAGCCAGAAGAAGACACAGAACTGCACTTAAGTGGTAAATAGTCTGCAGAGTGCTTCTCATCTGTGCTTGTGTTTGTGAGCATGACACCACAGCTGGAGATCAGCTTCAGGGGCACCCTAGCCAGGCCATGACAGTATGTGGGAAGAAAGAATTACAGAAGTCTCAGTTCAGATGCTACACAACTACCACTGCGGTACAGCCAGCATGGCCTTCAGCCTCAGCACATGGGAGGCTGGCAGAGATGGTTCCTTCCAAGTCTTTTTACCCTTGTTGTATGACTTCAGCAAAGCATGGCCTTATGCCTCAGTTTTTCAATCTTTTAAAAGGGAACATGTTTTAATCACGAGATTAGGCTTCTAGGAAGTTTAATAATTGCAAGTAAAGAAGGTTATGTCTTTTGAAGACAGATGTTAAACAAAAGCAAAGATTTGTTACTAAAGCAACATGATAGATCTATCTGAACTTTGTTCAGGAGACCGCAGTATTTATCGATTAGTGGCTTTGGCAGGGGGAGAAATTGTGCAGGTGACTTCAGGGGAGTAAACTACAGGAAGGGGTATCTGTGAAGGCATTCATGCTCTTGTTAACGTTATTGTAAATCTTGATCCTTTAATAAAGCTGTGACCTTGGAGCTGATAACTGGTGCACCATGGAGCAATACAGAGCATGGCACTAGCCTTGTAAATCTTACATCGTTTTTGCCATTCACATAAACAACATGTAAAAAGAAATCAGGCAGCTGAAGTTTATGAAACACATCTGTTTGAAGGAGAGCATTTTAAATCAGACTTTTTAGATTAAATGAAACCAATGGCTCTGCCAACTTTTTATTCCGTGTGATAAAATGTGTTTGTGAAATGAAATCTCAACAGTGAAAACTTTTAGAAGTGCTCATAAACTACTGTTTGCAGGGGTAAACTGCCACTCAAAAGGCACATTTTAGATCACCTTTGCACAACTATTGTACAACCTTGTACAAATACTTTTTGCATAACTGTTATTCTGGTTGCTGGTGTAAGAACAGCACACCTGCTTGCCAATATGAAAAATACAGAGATTTATTCTGTTGGAGCAGTCAGAGATGGATGTGAGCAGAAGGGGAAAGAGACAAAGCTGTGTAACTGCAGCTGCAGAGTAGTCAGAAGATGCAATATGCATAGGAAAGGACATTTTTTCTGTTCTTACATCTTTTCTGTTCTCGCCAGGTGTATCTCTGAAACTAGCAGCCACAGACAAAACTAAGGACAACACTCCTACAGCTCATTTCATGCATGTAAAAATTTTTTAGGTGTCCAGGAAGCCATAAATCAAATAAATTTTTCTCTGTGTTTTAGGCTACTTTGCTCTGGCAGACTAGATGTCTTTTTAAGTTACTCAAATGTTCCCACCATATCAAGCCCTTTGTAGCAACACTGTCATCTTTTTAACTGAGGAGTTTTCTTTCCCAAGGGCAGTTCTCAAAGGAAAGGAAAGCAACTTTCCAAGGCACGTGACACATTGAACCTTTCTTTTCCCAAAAAGGAGCCACTATCTGATTCCAAAACCTTAAGTCTAGAGGGCAGTTTTCTTGTTAATATGGTACCATGTGAGAAAAGCCACATTAATCACTGTATATGCTTCAGTGCATGAACATGAATTTTAATTCCTTACAGATCAACTGCATCTTTGAAATATTATATTATACTGTACGTGTAAAAAAATGGACATGTTTTTTAAACTCACACAGTAAGAATAGAGGTTAGTTAAATTATTCCATTCTCTTGAACAGGGTTCAGTATTTTCCTACTATAAATAGAATATTCACTTCTTGCTATCCTTTCAAAACAGCTGTCATTTAACCAACTTTGCTTATTTTAAGTCTCATCTTGCACTGTAAATGGAAACTTATAAGCAGCCCCTGGCAGTAGGAAGTTTACCCAATGCTGTGTTGAAGGGGGATTTGTTCCAATTTATTTGGTCCTGTTACATCTGAAATGCTACTGTTTGTCATCCACCTCCAGCATTGCACTGTCATCCTCAATACACACAAGATTGGCCTGCTCCTGGAGTGGAGCTGCAAACAAATAGGAGAGGCTGCTGTAAAAGCCAGTGTACCTGTACACTGTATGCATTAAAGCATTAACTCATTTAAAGGTGCAAACTATATACACTCTCTGTGAATATTTCCTTTCATTTACTCGGGGTTCTGTCTCTTATAAAATCATGGTTAAAGTGGTGAAAAGGGAGCAGAGTGTGTTCCCCCCATGCCACCTACCACAGGAAATGGGAGTGCTGGTTGATTTGTCTACAGGTCCTTGAGTCTGTAACCTCTCTAAAACACCTCTTCTGCGAGATGTGAGTCAGAGTCTAAAATGCCATGGCAAATAATGATCAGAGAAGTAAATTATGTTTGTTGAGATCCAAATCTACACCCTGTTGACCTCAAATCTACAATCAGAGTCACTGTAAGACCTCACAGCCTCCATGGACCTTCAGAATGAAGCCATTTATGTGAATTATCAAAACTCAGGAAAAAAAAATAATAAATTAACCCTCCTGCTCTGACAGACTCTTACATAAGACCGTATAAGCTCTTTTCAAATTATAACTTCAAAATCCAGAAAAGAATACTCAGGAAATGCTACACAAGTCTGAGTTAGGGCAGTAGAAATAGCACATGCTGGATTTAAAATCAGGCAAGTCAGTGAACCTAATAATGCTCTTTGTCTTGGCTGTAAGTAACTGTTTGTTGTATCCTTCATATGACTTACTACACATTTCCCCTGACCAGCACTCACAATGGTAGGAGTGCTAAAATTTTAAATATTGTGTGCATACATGCTTATCTATGAGAGATGGGGAGAGGGAACAAATATATGTACATTTCTCCTCTGCTGTCAAAACCAATTAAACAATTAATATATTTTCTCTTTCATATCAGCAATGGTTGCTAGAATTAATCAGTTTAATGTGCAAATTCAGTAAAATAATGTGCTTATGTACATTACTACTGCTGTCCCTTCTGATCTGTGGTGCATGAGACATGGCCCATTAGCTCACCCTCATTGACTTTGCACGGGCAATAAGGAAAAGACAATCTGGGAATAAGAAGTAGTTTGTTTTTAGTGGATGAGGAGTAATTGATACATTTTTGGTACTACAAAGAGAAGTATTGAATTTTCCTTGGCCAGACAGCATAAGGATCTTCTTTTGCCATGCCAGACTGCAGCATGGGTGTGTAACAGGCACCTGATGTATGCTATGCTGGCAAGAGGTCAGCCTTGCTAATGGATGCTGCACAGAGCCGTGCCAGCATGTCAGGATATTGATCCAGAAAAGCACTCAGCCTATGTTATGGTTATCCATGACCTTAGAGAAGAACAGTTGAAAATACTGAGCACTACTACTACAGGCATTTTCTAAAAGCCTCATTTAATTGCTGTGATATTCTTGGAGCAGGCGTGACCAAACTACCAATTCTCAGACATGCTCACTGAGTATTGACACCTCTTACTAGAGGATTTCTACTCATTTTTCAGTACAGAGCATGGTCTTGTTGTGTGGTGGAGACAAGTTTTCAGGTCCGTGCAATTTTCAAATGTGTGTGGACAAACGTTCAAGTTTTTCTGAGCATCAGAACAGTAATTGATAAGGAGATAGATTGTCTTTAGCAATCTGAAAAACATGTAATTTAGGAATTTTTACAGCAAAGAGTATAGGGACTTTAATAAATAAAAACATTTCAATTATGGTATAAAAATTGCTTCTTATCATTAGTGAGCAAAACTCAAGGACATTGAACTTGGAGACCTAAGTCATTTTAGAATGGTGGCACACTTAATTGAATTCTCTAACAAGTCCTGCTGTGAAAGAAAATGTTAGGTACAAAGAATTAGAACTTTTGACATACAACACACATATATATTTTAAAATATATATATTCTTTTTATACACTATAAATATATTAATAAGAAGAGCTGCTAATCTTCAGAATTCAAAACTATTTCTGAAGAACAAATTTTTAGGAGAAGGTCAATTACATTTAGATTATGATCAGTCTTATTCAACATTTTAAAGGAATCTTATTTTAAAGTAAACATAATTCTCCCCCAAAAAACAGCAAAAACTGCTGACTTTTCAAAATATTACTGTTTCTAGAAAGCCAGTCATATGGAGCTAAATTCTATCAAAATACTAAATGCCAGTAAAATGTAATATTTTGTAATGATACACAAAAAATAGCATCCATCTTAAGTACTATTTAAGTATTTTAATTTAAAAATATTTGTAAAGGTTTCATGTTGAATTACATGAAACAGAAAGAAGTCCAATTAAAACAAAGCAAAACAGAACACAATCAACAAAGAATTCTTCTACCAAATTGGATGTACTATGTTGGGATAACAAATTTAAAAGTACTTTTACAATGTCATCAACACTGAGGTCTACCTTGTTACAGCATCTCCAAGCTTCTGTATAGACCCATATTTTTCTTCGTATTTTTCATAAGTTCTTAAATGAGGTCTCATTTTACTCAGACATATCTAAGCAATGAGAAGCAGCAGCTTGTTGTGTTTTATACTATGACTCATTAATGCTAAATAATTTCTCAATATTTTCTACTTCAAACCTTATTACAACATTGTGCTATACCTAGGGAACCCACATATACCTAGGCCTTCAACTACTGGCTCAGTTCCTCAAGGATTTTATTACTGGATCAGTATTACAGTAATACCTTATATAATAATAACATTCCACTTACAAAATTAAAGTCCATTTGGGAGAAATAATTATTAGTTTGTGGTGAATTTATTTGTCTATTATGTTGGTTCTTAATATTTTAGAAATAAACCTGAATGGCAAAAAGGAAAAAAAATTACTTTGGGGAGGGGGACCCTCCCAGATCACATCTGGCTAGTTTTTTGTGATGAAAATCTATATTAAAACAAAAAAATATTCCAATGTGGGGGCTTGATTCTGAGCTCAGTGTAATATTCAGCCAAACTTTCTTATAGATTCATTAAGGAAAAAATGTGGGTTTGTTCTTGCTGCTGCTACTGGCTGTCTGATTTCCATGAACTCAGAACCTCCTTATAACAATGAAGTACTATACTTCTGATGAAGCACAATCATGAGGTATTTTCTATGTCCTTTATCCAGTCAACGCCCATGCAGGAGGGAAAGAAGATTAAACATCCATAGGTTTAGGTCTGAGCTTAATATTTGCAATGACACTGACAGAGTTAGAGCTCTTTTAGGTATGCGCTTGATGAATTACAAAAATTTATTCTTCCGTCATTAAGCTGAATTTCTGTTTATACCTGTCATTAAAAAGGGATCTTACTAATGTTAGTTCTCATGCATGGATACCTCTCTAGAATTATTTAGTTAGTGTTCAAGGCTGCAAACCCATGTTTTGCATTCTGTTCCATTTCGGCATGTACTTTCTGTCTTGGCAATATCAGTAGCTGGAATTCCTTCAGAAAGAAGATAAGTGCAGCAGTAAGGACACATCCGCGCTGTATTCTTTAAACCTGCAGAAATACAGAAATGACAGAATCTATACATAGAAAGCATAAAACCAAATGCTTTAAAATAGGCTCTCAATAAGGCAGGATGTATAAAAAAGAATAAACATTTTTGCACCACATGACATCCCTGGTGTAACATGCAGGATATTTCTTCTTAGAATGTGTTGTTAAGATTGTGCATATTGGTCCTGCAGCCCTGCTTGCATCAAGCAGAGCACTGAAAACAGACAAGCTGAGCATTCAGTAGCACCAAAACACATATGAGTGTGAGGATTCACTGAGAGCAGAAGTGATCAACTCATCCCCCACAGGCCAGGCAAAGCTTGCAGTCAGTTATTTCTAAACCTGCCATCACAGCAAAGATTACTTCATTTTTGTAGTGTTGCTGCCGGACAATATCACAAATATGCACACCAACAGCTTACTGAAAGTCTTCTTGATCCCAGAAGCAGAAGAATATTTCATGCTACTCCTGTGAGGGACAACCATTTTAGGGCTGTCCTGTGCAGGGCCAGAAGCTGGACTCCGTGATCCTTGTGGATCCCTTTAAACTTGGGATATTCTATGATGCTATAAACTATCCAGGTCGTTGAGACAAGGTAATTTCTCCAACACATGATGAAGTCAGGAGATGGAGAGTTACACTCAGGAGTTTTAGGCAGGGGAAATGTTAGGCTGTTTTGTGGCAAGTGGTTCCTTGATTTAGCTATCTTTGGGTCTGGCTTGGGTAAAGGCATAACTACCTCTGGGAGTGTCTTAGCCACTTCTCTGATTTTAGGAATAATAGCAGATTGAATTAGTGGTCACTGTAGCTGCTTTTGAAAGCTTTTTTCAGCTTTTGTCAAATTTTTCAGATATGACAGATAAGCTTTGGTGAATTTTCTTGCAGAGATGTAGAAAAACCATTGCTGCTCTTTAACAGTCTGAGCAGCGTGGAAAACTCATGGTGGTAGTGGAGAGGAAAAGGCCTTTCCTTACATTAGCTTACTGCCTTCTGTCATGTGGAGATAGGGATCTGAAGCTCAAAATGACAGACAGGGGCTGCATGGAAGGACAAAAGAAAGGATGCACACTGACTGACTCACTGACAGCCCCTCTGGCTTTGGAGGAGCTAGAAGAAGCTGTTGAACCAGACTGCAAGCTGCAACTTATCACAGACTTTTCCTCAGATACTTCTATTCAACTGGCCATTTTAGAGCAAACCCACCTGTTTTCCCTGTTGCTAAAATGCTAATCTTTGCACCGGAACTACTAAGGCAGGAGTCCACATTGCTCCCACCAGCTCTGCTATGTAGAAGGTAGCTCTGGCAGAGAGGGAGAGGTTGGATATTGAGGCAAAACCTCAAACCACTGTAAAACAACCTGCCAAGCTTGCCAGAGCACTCTGCAACAGCATTTCTAGCATACTTAACAGCCTGTGATCGATCTATAGGAGGATTTCAGATGTAATCTGTTCGGAAGCCACCATCATCTATAGCTCCACCGAGCCATATAAAATACAATCAAAGCCTAAGTCAGACAAAAGGTGGCATTTTGCAGTTATTTCACAGAAATATAAATGATTGCACAAGGTGCAAAGAGTACAGCAGAGACTCAACATGCTCCCTGTCCAAGGATAAACTCTGAATTGTTACACAGTGTTTGCCCTCAGGCAGGTTTTAACTTAGATCATTCCTGTACTTTAGACAGGGTTGAAAAGGTTTCTTTGTTTCCCTGAGGAACAAATGAATCTTCTATAAATAACCCTGTACAAGGTTCACAAATGCTGTCTGAGAGCTTTCCCCTTTTAATGTAACAGAATATAAAATCAGATTACCCTTTGCCAGTTTGTTCACCCTCCCTCTAAAACTGTCAGTAGCAGGAAAAAGATATAAAGGATAGAAGGATTGGTGAAGAACAACTGCACTCATGCATTATACACAAATTTCCTTTTGCTGTTAGCCAGTGATTTCTTCACTTGACTATCAAAACAATTTGCAAAAATTTCAGGTTCAACCACAAAAACTCCTCCACCCTTAACCCCATTTATCACTTTGTTTGCTCAGACCGCACCTAAACACATAAAACAAATAAACAAACAAAACTTAACACAGTGCAGATAGATTAAATGAAACCTAAGTATCTCAGGATATTGACTCTGAACACTGCTAAAGCTGTACAATTTTTTTCCCTTTCTACCTAGCCTTCTAGCCAGAGGCTGCCTAACACTTCCCAAATCCAACAAAACCTAATACATTACTTCATCTAGGAGATACTGAAGCTGCCCTAAACAGTTGCATTTTTAGACATGCATGCATATATATATATGTGTCTCAGCTCAGGAGCACCTAATTTTCCTGTTGCAAAGCTGACTAAGCTTCTGAGGCCAAGGAGTGACCCTGGAAACAAAGGAGCTCAGAAACATGCAAGGAAACCTTTCATCCTTTTTTCTGATTTTTCTCTCCCCCACCCGAATTGTTCCTGAACTCTTGCTTAAGTGACACTTCTGCCTGCCATGACCAGCAGAAGGAGGCCTGTGCCATGTGCCAGGCTTGGAAAGCTGTTGAGTACAGATGTAACTGACAAGGCATTTAAAATAGTGGCTGGTAGGTTGTCTCAAAGCTGATGATTCAGTCATTGATTACTTTTTAAAACACATTTCCATTACAACAGGAGATGGCATTTTCTCAGATGTTGGCAGCTGTGGCTCACATTCCTTGTGCCAGCATGATGATCAACTACCACTGTCAAAGAAAATAGGGAAAGACTTAATGGCTAAAAGTTACAAACAATGACAATAGATGTTTTAGAGACATTTATGTTGCTTTATTTGTAAAGGTTATAAAGGATTCTCATTTTTATCTGTTTTCAGCATGTATTTCTTTACCCAGTACTTTGATGATATCTGTGATGGGAATGACTGTGGCAAATTACAAGATAGGGCAACAGAAGACATGAGACATGTCCTTATGTTGGCAAACAGACCCAAATGTAGGTTAATTATAGTGGAAGTTAAGGTCCTCAAGAAGTGCTGAGCTGTGGAAACAAAGCTGGGATTTTTCTTGTCATGTTCTCTCATGTCATTCATCCATGTGCATGGAGCTTCTCTGCTCTGACTGCTGAAGCCAAGAGAGAATCATATATGGAGTTGAACATGTACAAACATCACACGGTGACCTTAATGCAGCTGTCAAAGCAATCTACCAAAGCAACTGTTGGGTTGGTGTGGCCTGTGATGAAGAAAACGAAAAGCAGATTCCTTCTAGGTGTCCTCAGTCATGTGAACATTCAAAGAACAAAGATAGTGTTCTACTTATTTCTGCAGGTACTAGAAAATATATGATACATTCAGTAATGCATGTAAGTGTTTTGGGATCTGTCTATGTTCTTCTCATTTGGCTAAAACTTGCATCTGCTCTATTAAATAGTTGAAATAAGTTGCAATGTCTTCTGGACAGTATCTTTTTATCATGACAGAATATAATTTTTTCTTTATTATTGAGAAAACTTTAATATAGAATAATAAAAAACTAATATCTGGCAATTGATGGATATCTTTTCTAGCATCCAATGTATTTTCTGCAGCTTGATATTTTTACAGAAGCAAAGTCAAGTATGACCCACTTTTGAGTAAGAAATGAAATGGGAAATGCAGTAGACTTGGCACCTCCAAGATGAAAGCATTGACATGTTCAGTTATCTTTCAGTTTGCATCTGGCCTACAGTAAAACTAGTAATCTCCTGTCAAAGTGATTTTCTTGGAAATTTCCATCACAGATTTGGTTTTGGAGAAGTTATCAGCATTTTCTGGGCCCAAATTCTGCAGTGATTATTATCTCATATAAACAGCCTTTACAGTCATGTTATTTGCTTGCTAAATCAAACATGTAATGACAGTAGAAGGACAGGAATATTTCCTGTGCTTGCTGTTTCCTATGCTACTCCCCTGATGAATAATAAAAGCAGATCTAAGAGAACTGTATGTCATCTTAGGTAAAACCCACAAAAATCAGGATAGCAGCATGCATTGTTATAGAAACTGCATCAAACTATGTCCCAGCACGTGTGAAATCTTGTCAGTCTAAAGTAGAATTAAATCAATGAATTTCCTCTGACAGCTGCTGGTTTCCTTTGGCATCCAATAAATCATGAGGAAAAGAGCAATACCATGCCACTGGCTGAACTCTAATTTTGTCTATTAGTGCATTACATTTGGTGTCACTGGGTTAAGATTTAAATCTGAATTACACCCAAATTCCATTTCTTTGCATATGATTGCATTAATAATATAATGTGATAAAAGCTCATTAGCCACTCTAAGATAATTAAGTGCAAAGATTAGTTAAAAAATCAATCAGGGATTAAATCTGTAGGGTTTTTCTTCTGGTAAATCACACACACATTTAAAATCTGGCTTAATGTAAGAATGAATAATATATGGAAAACATTAAATCAGGAAGATTTAAAGAGCTTAAAAAAAAAACAACCAAAACCAAAACCACAATCCAACGTTAAAATACCCAGCAAATAAGTCCTTAAGTTCCTTTCAATAATATGTGCAAATAAAAATGGCATTGTCATTGTTCATGTGGAAAATGGAAGTCTCATGAAAACAGTGGTAAAACTGTGTTAGAGATTTCAGGGATTACTGATGATATTTTTCTAGTACTCAATAGATGGCACACATGGAAACCTGATTGTGGTGGGAAGGGCTGGAATGAGCACCAGGCTGGAAGATTGTGGTGGCCTGAAGACACAATGCTCACAACCAATTACATCAAATGGGGTCACATGGAGAAGGGGCTCAGCCAAGCTCTGTTACATGTGCATGTGTTTATGGCTGAGTAGGCATTTACTGAAGTGTTTGTATTTATTGAGATACACACATACAAATGTATTGTCTACAGGTCTGATTTTGAGTTTCCTAGGAAAAAATAGCTAAGAAATAAAGAAAACTGAGAATGTATTAGATGAGAAAATTAACATCTACGAAAATCAGGGTATGTATCAGAAGACTTCTTTACATGGTGTTAAGCAATATTTTAAACATAAAAATGAACAATTTTATTTAAAACCTTTTCTGGAAAAGAAAGGAAAGACAATAGTTAGAAGTAGATAGTAAACATAGATATGTCAATAAAAATTACCACACAAATCCAACAAAAATTCAAGCCTAGTAAAATGAGGGATAACAGAAGGAAATCGAAAATAGAAGGTAAAACTGCAGGTAAGATTTGGTGCTAGATTGATAGGAGAGTGTTAATGTGAGCTACAGTATTTAGTAAGGAGCAAAAGGATGTATTTACATCTGATCAGGGTACTGGATAATTTGCTAGGTCAAAATGGAAATGTAAGTTTTAAACCACATTAATAAAAATCCTATAAATAAATAGCTTTCATACAATAACCCCTGATGAACTGGCTGAAGAGTTTTCTGTCTTGCTGTTAATAATTGTTAATAATTCTGAGCATGCAATGGAAGTCCTCCAATGCTGGACTCAAACAATATAGTTATAAAATGTAAAAGATGAAGTACCATCAATAGAAGTATATTGATGTTAACTAATTTGGTTTTAGAAATTGAGCTTGGCTAGCTCAGTTCAGGTTGTACTCTGATGAACTTCA
Organism: Petroica traversi; assembly: GCA_025920805.1. NCBI lineage: Eukaryota > Metazoa > Chordata > Aves > Passeriformes > Petroicidae > Petroica > Petroica traversi. The sequence continues at coordinate 6,350,107 of JAHLSL010000019.1, forward strand.
ATTATAATTGGGTTTTGGAACTGTGCTGATGTAATACACTTCCATAGGGTATTTAACTTAGTCTTTCATGGCCTTCAAACGAATATAAATTAATATTATATAATACAAATAAGATACTTGAGAAACAAGAAATGCTTTATGAAAGCCCTTATAAAGTCGCATCAGAAGCATAAATACCTGACCTTACCATAGGTAATATTTTTATGGACATTCTGGAAACAAATATACAACCACCAAGTGACTGTATTTGCAGATGCTGGAAGCAGAGATGAAGGGATAAATCACAATGGCAATGTACATTGCACAGCACATTCTGGATTCCAGGATAAATTGGTCCCATTCAGAGGAAGCAGATCCTAAAATGTCAAGTGCGATCTCATATATTCAGGGGAAAAAAAAAATGTGTGCTGTACTTCTGGAAGATAAACTAGTGGCTGAATGCAACCTGGCAGCAGGGTGGAGAAGCAGCATGCACTTCCCTGGTAGCATTGCTATCAGGGAAGCCAAATTACTTCTGAAGGGAATAAAAACAGCATAAGCTGAAAAATAGGATATTTATTGCATTGGATTCACTGCACTTGAATGTAGAGTAAGTAAAAGAAACTGCTATTGCAACTTGACCAATTTTTTTTTTCTTATTCAAGGCATACAATACATCAGATAAGCTGTGCCCACAGATAATCTGCACAAGGACAATCAATGGGGATGAGAAACAGGACAATGGTTCCCAAGCAGAGGATGTGGGATACATTCTTGTGCTGTAACCTGAGCATGCATATAATGAAGACTGCTGTTAAACCACAGGGCATTTTCCCACCCCCACAGAAGCCATGGTTTTACAGCTGAGGATACATGTTGAAGCACAACAGGGGATGTTTGTTGATCAACCTAAAAAGAGCACACCAAGTTGCCTTTCCTCTTTGTTCCCTTGTCCTAGTTGAAAATGCTAAGATTGTAGAGGATTTCCTCATATGAGTTTCCTGTCATTTATGAATGTCAGAAAGAAGCAAGGATTTCCTACTCCCAAAAAGGAGACATTACAGCATGCACGTATCAGGCAGCAGTGTTGTTGCCTTGAAATGTGAATTTTAATTTCAGTGAGCTTATTTACATAGTGACCCTTCATCTATTTACCTGATTTTAATGACACTATTATATGAGAAAGTAATCTCTGACAATTATATTATTTGGTGTAACTTTGTAAAACCTTAATGTCTTAACCTTTGTTAGAGTGAGTCATAAAATTAAGTAATTGGGTAAGGTCAATTGAAGTAGACACATGCTGCCTGGTGAAAGCATGTGTTGACATGAAGCTGGTTTTATAAAATCATGGTGTGATTTCTAACTTCTGCTTGTACCTTGAGAAACTATAGTTCCCCCAGGGAAACCCTTGTGAATACGAAAAGATGGCTAAAAAGATAAGCCATGTAAGTACTAATCTCTTTTACGGCTAGGATTTTAAGAGAAGGTTTAAAATCCTTTTGTTAATTTATGAAATCACTTCTTTCATGACAAACTGGCAATACAGTGCCCAAAATTTACTTCTTGGTATCAACATATAGGAAAACTTTTGAAATTTCCTTTGGTATTTTGATTTTCCCATTCCTCATATTTGCCTCCAGCTCTGATCCCATCTGAAGCTGTGGCTTCCTTACTGATTCATTGACCACCCCACTGCAGTCACAAGGATCTTCCCTCCTGCCTGTCCTTCACTTAGCCCCAGAGTATTGCTCTGTCATCCTCATCTGAGATTTGAATCCAATGCTTTTTCCTTGCAGTATCATCCTTCCAAGTCCAACTTTGTTCATTCGTGCGTTTTTTTTCCCCACCCATGTTTCTTTGCAAGTTAGTAACCCATGTCTACTGGCTTAGCTTTCTAGATTTGGCTATTGTTTTGTCATGCGGTATGGCCTGACCAGTAGCACTCACTGCTTTCCTGATCAATTTGAAGTGGAAATTATTTGCAATCAGTAAATTACTTTCCTCCATGCGAGAATGCATGCTTGTGTGAATGTTCATTTAATTTTCTCTACCTACCTTGCAATTTCCTCTGAAGAAACTTCTTCTGGGAAGGAACCAGCAGGCCTGAGTTGGTGCCTAGCTGAGGGATCCAGACAGTTTGATTGCTCCACCAGGCTGGGCTCTTGGAAAGTGAATCAGAGTGAAAAGAGGCCCCAGGGAATCATGAATATGAAGGGAGGGGGAATCAAGCTATCACAAAAACTTCAAATTGCCTTACAAGAGCATAGCCACAGCAATTACACTCAGATTTTTGGCATTTTACCTCCTTGCCAGTCTCAGCTCAGGAGCATACAATAACTTTGATCAAGTATAGTAGGTATAGAACTAACAGTTAATTTCTGTTCCTCAAGAAATTACCTGATTAATATTTTTCCCCTTAAACTGGAACAAGAGTTGAAATTTTGAAATCTCCAAATTTGGGGGTAGAAAAGTCAGCTTAAATAGAATTACTTAAATTAAATAGAATTACTAAACGCAAAAATTTAAGTGGCTGTTTAGGAATGGCTAGAAAGTTTGGACTTTACCTTGCCACGTCTGGTACAGGACACAAGACATGGAAGAATAAGAGATTTTATCCCCTGGTCAGGGCTTTCTAATTTGGGAACCAGTATTGTCATGCTGGAATCTACCATGCTCCTTTCCTTCCTCCATTTCCCTTCTTTCCCAAACTGCAAAAATACAATTATGCATTCAATCCTAGTTCTTAGCAGGGAGGATGATTCTCTCATGTGTTTGCATTGTGCTGTCTGGAAGCTGCTGGAGTGGAGTGCTCTGATTCTTTATTCACTTTGACCCCCATCTCTTCCCAAGCTGAGGTCTGTATCTCTACAAAAAATATAGATGCAATCATGTCTTACACACTAGATCTGGTCACTCTTGGTATAATTCAGATAAGAATGAATTCCTTTGTGCTTCAAATGATAATGCAGCAAATAAGATGTTGAATAATACCATGGACTAAAATATACACAATGGCTCCTAAGATAAACAGAAACGCCCAGTATTTACTTTTAATGCTGATTTTATTCAGCAAACACTATGTTTGAAAAATACATTAAAATGAGTAAACCTTATAGATTTACAGGCTATTGGGACAGTTTCATATTCCCCTAAACTTTCCAAGCACAGAGAATAAAAGGAATATGTAACTTGAATGTTTCCCAAGAGCATTTTTGAAAATGCCATTAGTAAAAAGATAATAAATCTCTTGAGTAGCCAATTTTTCATTTGCTTTTCTCCTCCTCTTCAATGACTTCTATTTTTTTTTTTTTGCCAAAAGTAATAATTTACAGTGACAGAGAGTATAAACAAGGCACTTTCTAGGAATAGCAAATTCTCTTAGTTAGAACCCAAATAACAAATCATATGTTTGGAAGCACTACTTCTCACACTTTTAAGCATACAATAAAGACAATTTTAAAAATTTCTGACTATTTAATCCGCCTGTGGTGTGATAGATGTATTGCATCTATTTGACTGTTGCAACTAGTAAATTCTAGCAAGCTCAAAATGGCCTTTCTATGGCTTCCAATTGTTTCTAAAGCATTGAAATGTATTTTGCAGTGAAAATCTGAACTGCTGATTCAAAGATGAAATTTCTGTAAATGACAAGGAAAAGTTTATTTAGACTTTATTTGTTTGCTCTCTTAAATGTGGTAAAAGAAGTATGTTTCTGGAAAGGCAGAGAGGTGATTGTAATCATAGGAAACACAGGAAATCTTAAATTGAGTTTATCCTCTGGAGTAACATTTGGTGAACAATGGAAAACTGATGTTATCATCTCACTGAGCATTTTATTATTATTGTATGACTTTGCACTATGTAGCACTTTATGTAACTAAAAACGTCAGAAAAAAATTCTCTTTGTGAACCAGGAAAATACTGATTTCTAAGTTAAAATCTACTGTTTGGTTCATTTTCACCTTCTGTCTCCAAGAGTAATTACTTAAATATGTTGAACATAAAAGAGAAATTCTGGATGGATACAATAGTAATGTGCCATGACTCTGTTTTCAGGAAAAAGATGAGAAAAATGTGGTATTAAGATGTCTTGGCAAATTCCTCTGCATAAAGTACATTGCCATCTGACTTGAAGTATGCATATATATAGTTTAATAGCAACAAATTAATGTGGGAACTTTTTGTGTGGATTCACCTCAGGTGAACAGATGTAGTATGTTCATGACTACCTCACAAAAAGCTCAGAAATCACATATCCATTTGCCAATGCATTTTCACATCTCCAGCTGTCATCTTTCTAATTATTGCTCCAGTGATGCTTTTTCCCTTTATTTTATATTGCTTAAATTTAACATCACTCTGATAGCTAAGCTCAGTGAAAGAAGAATGGAATCTGGGGAACCAGATTTAATTAATCACTTTTAATTAATACTTTCAGTTATTTGTCTGCATTTCTGTGTATGCACACTCTAACTAGTGCTTGCCTCCCACCTACTGAAACTTACCTGCTTGCTTAGGATCACCTACAAATCAAAGCTGCACACTAAACAAACTAAGTAATAAATACTGCAGTAGACACCTTGTTATAGGGACATATTAAGTGCAGGGCTTTTTCATGTGACTAGGACTGCAAAAATGGAGCTGCTTTGGGGAAATAAGAACAAATATTGCCTGCAAATGAAGGACCAGTTTGTTAGTTCTTTGTTGGTTTAGAGACTCAGTTTCAACCCCAGGAATTTCCCTGACAAAGGGTCCCCAAAATCAGGAAGAATATCTGACTGCATTTTAAAAGAAATGAGCAACAAGGATTACTGATTTAAGGTAGAAATCTCTGAGATAATTAGGAAAAGGGAAGTATGAGAGTGTGTGAGAGAGCGAGCATGTGAACCTCACTTTTTTCTTACAAGGAGAGTGAAAATACTTCTACGTGTCCAAAATTTTGTGGTGAATGGATCCAAGGACTATATTGCTGCGTTTTGATCCACTTGTTTTACTTAATTTCTTCTTTTTTTTCTACTTGTCTCTCTCTTTCATTATGGCCAGGCCTCATATTCATATGAAAAAAACTTACATTGATTCTTATGGAATTTTCTTAGATTTACATCTCTTAATAAAAGAAAGCTATAATTTACAAGGCTTGGGGCAATGCAGGCAAAGAATAGAAGATTGCTGCTAATCCTGGGCTAAGTCCGGGGGTGGTAGACGGCTGGTTCTGGGGAACAAAAGAATGGTTATAGAGAATGATTACTTTGGAATTCCCAGCCAGAGCAGGATCATCAGGAACTACCAGCTCTCTCTAGCTCTCTCTAAATATCAGCAGCTCTTCACTGGAAGAGCTGTATTATCATGCCTGGAAGGAGAACTCCATGACCCCCATTCCTATCCCATGCCCATCAAGGGCATTGGGATCCCGAGTTGTCAGGCAGAGTGTACAACTGATTTATGAGAGCTGGAGATTGACCCCTGCTACCACCTTGAGGCACGGCTGGGCAAACCTTTGCCATTAATCCTTGCAGTTTCTGATCTGGCCTTCTACTCAGCCAGCAGACTCTGTGCAGAGGATCATCTGGACCGTGTTCCAGGCACCCTGGCCTTGGTACACACTGGCCCCAGGAACAGTTCTTACTGCATTGCTGTTTTCCTTCAGTACTGGGTTTTTTCCTTGTCTTTTGGGATAATACAAGCTGTGTTGATTCATCTTAGGACGAGCTCCTCTTTCTTCTGTGCATGTGTTGTTTTTTTTTTTGTCTTGCAAGCTGCAGAAGGGCATTTCAAGAGCTTTTCCTGATCTGTGGAAGGCAGTGAAACTCAGAGGGCTACTGATGGATGGCAGACTGCAGGAACCACAGCCTCACTCTGGCAGCAATTCGTCTTCCATACCAGTGACTGCTGACACACATGACCACATTGTTCAGGAGGCTTGTGAAGGTCATAAGGAAATCCAAAAGTGGAGAAATCAGAGTCCCAAATTAACTGTGAGGATGTACCACACAAGAGCTAACTGGTTGTAAATCTGCATTGGCATGTAATGTGAAATTATTTGTGTATTTCTGTGGTTCATTAAAAAGCCCCTCAAACAACCAACTCCACCCTCCAATAGATAGCTTCTTATGTGATTTCAGCTAAATCTTAAAATTATCATTTCAAGTTATGCTGTAGAGGATTGCCATGAAAAACCTTAATTCTTTAACTCAGAAATTTGAACTGAGCCTAAACTCAAATGTAAAGTTGAAGTTTGCGAGGAACTGTGAGTCCATGCTGTAAACTTTCAAGGATATCGTTTAGCCTGTAACCACCACAGGAAAACAACCATATCCCATATTTAAATGACTGCAGATTAAAGCATTGGATTCAACCTGAGAGTGCAGCTCTTGCAATTCTATATTATTTTTCCTCTGTTTTAAACTTACACAGTAATACAAATATTATTATATTAACAGATGGAAAAACTTTTTCAAATAAACTTCCTCAGCAGTAGCTGACTTCAGCAAAAAGATCTAGCTTGGTTATATGCATAAAAAAGTTGCAAAACTTCCATGTTCAGGAAGCTTCCAGCCCAAAGGAGTAGAAAAGCACAACTGGCAGCAGCAAAGAAACAGCAAAGGGTAGAGGCTGAGCAGTTTCAACTCCAAATTTTACAGTCATGTTCTGGTTACTCTTACAATTGAAGCAGTGGACATATTTTTCTGTCTCAGTGATGTTTATGCTCTGATCTGTTCATGCATGACACTTTCTTACAATTTGTTCTCTTTTTCTATTCCCTGATTAGGCCTCTCCTGTCCCTTTCCATCCTATATGCTCTTGACTTCTGTTTAGATACTGTTTCCTTTGATCCACGTATTTATCTGTAATAACCAGTATTTTCAGTTAAATAATTCAGATGGTTAAAACATGGATTCATGACGTTGTATTATTCCTCTGTACCTCTGTCCACTGTCTGTCCTATCCATTTGTACACTATCAGAATTTGAAAGCAAAATGTTGTGCATGCATTGCCAGACCTAGGATGCTACAAGTCATTAGCAATGAGATATTATATTATTTCTAATGAATCTTCAGCCTTGGCAATAAAGATATTTTAATCCTAACTGACTCCACCATTTTTAGTAACAGATTTGGCATACAACACCCTGAGCTGCTGTGTTCATTGAAGATGGGGTTATTCATCCTCCCTCAGTACTCCAGGCAAGCCCAAGGCTGCGTCAAAAGGTTCTCATCACCATCCCTGGAGGTGTTCAAGAAATGACGGGACGTGGCACGTGGTGCTGTGGTTTAGTTGACATGGTGGTGTTCTGTCAAAGGCTGGACTTGATGACCTCAGAGGTCTTTTTCAGCCTGAATGATTCTATGACCTGGTCTTAGGAGAGCAGTCCATGAGCAGCAGAGCAGCACTAAACTAGTGTGGCAAAACCAGTTCTTTAGCCATTGTCACACTGGGAGAGATCATCAGAAGAGAGAGAAATTCTAAGCACAAAATTTTTAATACTGGGTCAAAAGAAAATGTGTACATCATGTTTTCATTCACAGAGAATAAATTCCAAGCACACAAATGTAAGTTTAGAGTTGATATAATAAAAAGAATTCCAACACAATTACAATTAAAGTGAATGATTTGTCATTCTGTAGTGGCTACCAAAGATTGATAATAGCCACGTGAAATTCAAATCTCTGCCAAAAATTTGAATCAAAAATTGAATCTATGCCAGAAGGACATGATGATGGCCAGAATTTTAAAATAATATTTGATCTCAAGTCACGTGTGCACAGGATTGGAACTTCTGATCCATTTCACTCTACTGAATATAACTCGTAGTGTTCAGAATTAGTGGATCAAGAGGAATGGGAGAGAAGCACCACTCACCCAAAGCATCCGTGGGGAGGTCCTAGTTGTAAGTATCTGAGAAAACATGATTTTGGAATAGCTCTGGGGAATTTCCAAATATATATAAGCCATAATATTTGTGGAAGTTTGCCTTCCCCTTGTTCTAATAATCTATCAAAACCAAAATACTTTTTTCTGCAATATTTAGTAGATTTTAGATAACATTCCCAGCACCCAAGCCTGAACAACTGCAACTTGTATGGCCTACTAGATTTTTTTTTCTTACTGTCTACATTAAAAACCATTCTGACATTCACAGAGGATGCACTTTTTTGTGATGTTTACAAGCTCTGTTCCAAGGACTGTCCCTGGCAGGGTGTTAAAAATCAGCCCTTCTACAGTACTCCTTTTTTGTAAATAATATGTTCAAAATTACTTATTTCATCATGAATAATCCCAGTTGTCTTGCTTCCACATCATTTCCTTAGACAGGTGACAAGTGCAAAAGGACTTTGGATGATAATCATGCTTTAATATGCAAATTTAAAAAAAAACAGAGCTATTTTGCCCCATTTGCATTTCATGCATACAACTGAGCAGAGAACACCCAAACAACTCCTTAATTTTTAACAGAATCACAGAGTGGGTCAGGCTGGAAGGGACTTCAGTGGTCCTCTGGTCCAACCTCCCTGCTCAAGCAGGGTCATCCTGGAGCAAATGGCACAGGATTGCATTCACACAGTTCCTGAATATCTCCAGTGAGGGAGACTCCAAACCTCTCTGGAAAATCACACCAGATTCACCCACACAGTAAAGAAGTTTTTCTTTATGTGTGGACAAGTGGAGCCTCCTGTGCAGGAGGTTATGGGAGGTTTTGTGGAGGGTTTTTGGGGTGTTTTTTCTGCTTTTGTTGTTCTTGTTGCGGTTGTTGTTGTTGTGGGGATTTTCTTTCTTTCTTTCTTTCTTTCTTTCTTTCTTTCTTTCTTTCTTT
>JAHLSL010000019.1:6359301-6486058 GCA_025920805.1 Petroica traversi
CCCGCAGCCCTTCGTGCGGCCGCCCGGGTGGGTGTCACCCGGAGCCGTGACACGCCTGGCGGAGACACGCGTTTGCCGGGGTTGTCGCAGGTGACAGCTGTTAAGTCAGCTTAATTTCATTCGGTCTGCGGAACCTGGGAAGTTTCGCTTCCCGCGGCTGAAGAGGAAAGTGTGTGTGAATTCAGCTCTTCCAGGCGGGTTTTTGTCTTCCGCTAAAACCACTTTGCTGTTACCTCCCTAGTGCTCGTTCCTGATTCTTGCTGTAGACCCTACTGGATTTCACACTTGCGGTACCCAGGTGTTGGAAGTACGGCCAGTCTTTCAGAAACATTAATTGTGATTTCAGTTTCATGGCTGTCTTCTCTGTCACCTGGAGCATTATCCTATATACTTCTTTTGTTGACATTTCTCTGCAAAGAAGAGGTGGGAATCGAGCTGCCTATGCGTTTCAAGCCGCTGCTCATCACAGTAGCGTGCAGGACAGCAGTTTGCAGAGAACTGCTTCTCAGAATAGTGATGCAATGATATTTGTCAGATTTGGTTTCTGACAGACACGTAGGTCAGACTTCAGTCTCTGCATGTCACGTGCTCAGGAAAGAGTGGAAGAAAGTGAAGCTTGTACTGTCATTCTCGTTAGATTTTTTGCATTTCTCTTAAAAAAAAAGCTTGAAAGTTATTGTATGTTAAAAATCTGTCTTAATTCTCTGGTGAGTCATAGTAACTTATCAACTGTAACTTGTTGATAAATATTTTTAATTTTGTTTAGGAATACCCATGAACTATGTGAGAAAGCAGCAGAGATAAAAATAATAAATGCAGATGCTCACATTCTTAGAGTTCTAAAGTGAATGATATCTTTCTTTTAGTGGAAAGCTCTCAAAATTCATCTAGCAAACAAAATGTGGCAGAGTATTCAAAATGAAGCATTCACTTTGAAGAATACTTAATTCTTGTGTTACTTAGTTGCAACTCCTTTTGTCCAATTACTGTGACAGTTAAGGAACTTGAAAGCCTGAATTATCCTCAGTGTTTCATATGGGAAACTTGTTACAGTGGGTTTTGTTGCAGCACTGCTCTGTGTGTATTCAGGTCCAGCGGCCACAGGCCTGACTTCAGTTCTTCACTCCAAATGTGACTTCCTCTTCCTGTTCCGTGGGAAAAATGTTACTGCATGCTGTCTGTAAGTTCTTGTGTTGGAAGCAGCATTCGAGAGGAAAAGGACAAAGAGGAAGAAAGACATGGTTAAATGACTGATTGTTGTATGGCAGAATGTGTGTATATGACAGGCTTCCACAAATGTGTTTTGCTGTTTATGGTTATGATATTATTAGTAGTATTATTCTCATATTACGTATGACTGTGTTATTATGGTGATAACTGTTCTGGGATTCTGTGAGGAGCAGTGGCCATAAGCTAAAATAGAAGAAGTTCCACTGCAGTATGAGGAAGAACTTCTTTCCATTGTGGGTGGCAGGGCACTGTAACAGCTGTCCAGGGAAGTTGCAGAGTTTCCCTCCCTGGAGACATTCCAAACCCACCTGGACAGTTTGTGCTACCTGCATGAGGTGACTCTGCCTTGGCAGGGAGCTTGGAGTAGATGATCTCCAGTGGCTCTTTCCAACTATAACAGTTCTGTGATTCTGTAATTCTGCTTTGATGTCTTCCTTTCTAAGCACAATGTTTCTTAAGGGAATGTGAAATGCTGTCCATTTAAAATTAATCCATCTCTCTTTACTTAGTGGCTATTTCATTGAATTTGTAACATAAAATTGTGTTGATTGGTAATTCATCCCTTTAGACATGTGCTGTCCCTTACTTGTGCAGAAGTTTAAAGTATATGCATTGCTTCCTGAATTCTTCTATAACTTGAAAAAGTCATGGATTTGCTACTACATTTTTAGAGTCCTGTTAGAATCCATACTTTGGTCTGAAATTAGGAATTACTTGGCTTATGAACCAGCTGAAGTCTATGTGTTCATCAGCTTTCTTGCTTACAGAAGCAGTGCAGTTACGAAATTATTCTACTGATATATGTGCAAAGCATTCTGATAAACAGGAACTCAACTGAGCTCTTTAATGTGCACTTATCAGTCATCCTTCATCTGTTAACAGAGATATGAAGGGCCAGAATACTGCAGGATTCTTTAGGTAGTGTAAAACCACACACAGCTGAGGTTGCTCAATCCAAGGAGGCCAGATTCTATCTAATTTCAAGTAGAACCTCACAAAGATGTGTAATGTAGGTGTAGCAGGACCAGCATTTACGCAAATCAGTATTTAATCAACTCATCAGCTTTGGCCTATCAGTGACTTGCTGATGTTGGTGTAGCCAGGAGTTGCAATATAGCAAACTGTGATGGTAGAATGTCCTGAGCACAGATTCAGAGTGCTCTGTCCTGTAATTTTTAGCCTTTTAACTTCTGAAAGTAAGTTGTCTCCTGTTAGTGAAAGAGAAATACTTAAAAAGGAGAAAGGACTGCTTAATATCTTCCTAAGTCTTGACTTGAGAGGAAAGCAAAACCAAAACCCTCCCCAAATTTTCAGCTTCCTTTAAAAAAGGAAATCAAACGTATACTGATGATTTTATACCTTCATATTTGTACCCAAGGTGGCTGTATTCCTTAACTGTTGTATTTGTTAGTAACAAACCATGCCTTATTTAACAAACATACATATTGTATGTATTGGTAAGTGTACATTATGTATATAGGTAGGTTTTCTTTAAAATAGGATCCTGAATTTAAGAATCTTTAAAAGGACTCTATGAACTAATACTGGCTTAGTGGGAGAGAGAATTGCAGGGTACATGTGAATTAGCAAGTATCACTTTAAGATAGCATTGGTTTCTCTTAAACCAAAGTGTTTGACCTTAAAAAACACAAAAAAAAAAAAAAGAGGGAGAGCTTCTGATAACTTTATCTGATTGTAAACCTTAAATGTGTTCAAGATGTAAGGAAGTTTAATGGGAACACTGTGCTTATTCGAGCTTAGTGTGATGATACGAATTCCTTGTTCAGGCGTGTCTTAGCATCTGATTGTTTTCACTTCTGGTGAGAAAGATATATGCAGTTCATACTACTGCTGCTACTTCTGGCAAAGTACTTTCTGAAATGATCTTTTAAACGCTTGAAGGAAATGTGTCACACTAGACTTTTTTTTTGGTTATTAAGACAAGCACTTTTTGGAGTTCCAGGTATGTCCTTAACATTAAGCGTATGCCAGAGATGTCATCTGTGTTCTGAATGGAAATGTTTGCTCCTCATTATTATGGCTGTCGTGTTTTAGGACAGACAGCAAGGATGAGTTGGAGTGTTACAGCTGTGCTGCTGAAGGCAGACTAGTTTCCTAGTTGTTTGTTCCTGCCCCTTCCTTTACATTTGATAATTTCAGTAATTGCATGGCAGTAGGGTTGATAATTTACCAATGTGATAAGAGGAAAAAAAACCCATCCAAAACAACTTCTTCAGCTTTCTGATAGAAATGCTGAACTCAAATAAGTAAAGTTTAGCCTGCAAAATTCCCTTCCTGGTGTTGATACAGCCTTATGATTTATGAGTTCAATCTGGAACTTATAGTTGAAAAAACCTGCACTTTTTTAGGTTGTTTTCGGCAGGATGAGTTTTCTAATCTGCTTTTCTGTTTTCCCATGAGCTTGAGTGCTGGGTAAAGCTTGGGAGTGAATATGTGATTGAGGAAGGTAGAACTGCACCAGTCAAGATTTGAATCCCATTAGAAATCTGTTCTAACATTTAAGATGGATTGTAAACACTTTTAGTGTGATCTGACTTCAGTTGTGTACTTGTGTACACAACTTGTGTGTACTGCTTCTGAAGAGGCTTGTGGAAATGGTGTGGAGTGCTTTCCAGACTGGAGCTGATTAAATACTCAATTTCAGACCTTTACTGTTTGAATTCTGTGGTCAGTTGAAAGATGAGGAACACAACAAGAATTTTCCTTTGTGCTACCTTTTATGTGCTATACAGGAATTTGTGACAATAAAATGCTGAGGACTCAAGGGCTGTGGGAAATGTGTTAGTACCAGGTAGCTTAGGCAGTGTGTCCTGCCTGCACTCCCAGTCTGGCTTGCTTTGTGCTGGTTGTGGTTTGAAATAGGGTAAAATTACATGAAAAATCACAGCAGGCCCAGAATTGTAACGAGTGTTTGAAATGTTGTGAGTAGTTGTCTAAAAAGAGACGGCTTGAGGGAGCAAGTTTCACAAAGTTTCTAGAAAGGAAGCTGTAGTGTTAAAAATCATAGAATGGTTTAAGTTTAAAGGGACTTTAAAGAACATCTTGTTCTAACTTCACGCTGCCATGGTCAGGGGCACCTTCCACTAGACCAGATTGCTCACATCCCCATCCAGCCAGGTCTTGAACTGTCCCAGTACTGGGGTATCCACAGCTTTTTTGGGCAACCTGCTCCAATGCCTCACCATCTTCACAGTAAAGAATTTCTTCACAATACCTGATCTAAGTCTGCCCTTTTTCAGTTTTAAACCATTTCCCTCTGTCCTGTCACTACATGCCCTTGTACCTCTCCGGCTCTTTTAAAAGCCCCCTTTAGGTACTGGAAGGGCTGTAAGGTGTTACCCCTTCTCTACTCCAGGATGAGCAGCCCCAACTCTCTCAGCTTGTCTTCTAGGATGTGTTCATTTTAGATGAATGAATACTGTGTTATCCCTGTAAAATGTCTTAAATGCTATTTCTTTGTGTGCAGGGGGTTTCTTGGAAATTGGCGATTCCTTGAAACATGATGTGTCTTGTGAAATCCATACATGTTCCCATGGCTTTTCCGTGAAAGTTGATATGTTCCACAGGGAAGGGGGTGCATCAGTGTAGGATGTGCATGAACTATGTTAGATGGAATTGATATTCTTACCAGCTAAGATCCTATGCCGTTCTTTAATTGGTTGGCCCAGAAGAGCCTAATGTTGAACATTAAGGAATTTTTTGTTATAGCCTTCCCCCCCTCCATTTTTCGTAGTCAAACATGGTGGACCGTAATCTAGAATCGATGGTGGAGAAGTTAGTGGAGAAATCTTTGAAAAAAATTGTGTTGGAAAAAGACTAAGTTATGACAAGTATTTTAACTGTCTGTTATACTCCTCAACAAATCCTCTTCTTTTTCTTTTTTAGTTCACATGAGAGATCCTAATAATCAGCTTCACATCATTAAAAATTTGAAGATTGCTGTCAACAACATCATTACTCACCCACCTCAGGCCGGTGCCATTCGGAAGCTCTTGCATGATGTTGTGTCTGTCAGTCAGCCTGCTGAAGGACTGGTAGCTAATGTGATCACAGCTGGAGATTATGATCTCAACATCAGTGGTATGTAATGAGATTGTATTTTTCATAATGTGAACTAGAATTGGCTGTAAGGTTTCTAGCCTTCATTTCAGCTTCATGGCATGTAATAAAATTAGTCAGAGTTGATTAGTTTTGAGACATTGGTCTTACTGAAATTCTGGATTTATCAAATAGTTTTTGTTTTTATAATGCTGAAGGAGTGGTTGAACTTAATAATTTTCCTAATGTTGTAATTCTTCTGAACTTGTATTAAATCATTATTTTAATGTAGAAATTACTGATGCTTTGGTTGTGTTATTTTCTGGTTACAAAACTGATGAAGTGACTTGTTGAAGTTTTCTGATATTTATTCAGCCCTATTTATAGTGTTGGTACTAATGTACAGCTTTATCTTGAAGTTAGGTCTCCTGGCTTCTTTTATTTTTTATGATAAAGTAATGAAAAGTTTAAGGAAAAAAGATTTTGAGGAAAGGTGTGGAACTCTTTTGATTCCTTGTATTTTATTTTTTTTTCTTCTTGAAACTCATGCTTCATATTTCACCATCGAAATGACTAGAGTAGTCTAAAAATTTTTTTTCTCATATCTCCAAGGGATGAGGCATTGTGAATAATGCTAAATGAGACCTGATCTTAGGAACTGAGAAGATTAAACTCCTCCCAATTAAGACCCTAATCCATTAAAGCCTCTGAACACATACTTAGTTCAAAGCATGTATGCACTGCCCTATTTAAATATGCATAATTTATTGAATTAAAGTTCAGCCTGCAGTGAAGAGTTTGCCTCTGCTAGAGCAATAGACGGATAAAACTTCATGAGGATTAGTAACTGATGTTGCTGTAGTAATTTTTTTTATATTGATGATGGAAAAATGGTATAATTCTTACATCTTGGATACTTAATTTATGAGATGTATCCTCAACTTGATGTCCTGTGTTGGTTATAAAGTAAAAGACCTGAGCCTGGAATCCTCTTGTTTTTGAGATCTGTTGAAAACCCTCAATCTTTTTCAATTTCTGTGCCCTTGTTTGTAGGTCGCATTGGTGAATTGCCATTTTGTTATGAAATTTTTTTTCAGATGGAAAATTTGTTTCAATTCTAGAGATGGAAAGACCCTAAGAAAGCAGAATGGTTTTCAGTGAGGAGACTTTTGCTTAAGTTTTCTAATGACTTCAGTTTAGAAGTGAGGTATTGAAAGAAGGAAAGAAAAATAGTGGCTATATTTAGCCATGCTTTGTAGTTATAGAAGCAAATATCTCTCGTTTTGTTTTCCATATTTGCTGCTGGAGCCTTGGATGTACAAATTGCCATGTTTGACTGTCTTGTGTCTCTCAGTGATTAGGTTCTCATTTCCATTCAGACTGGCTATATGCTTGTTTGACAGGAGGAGCTGTGTATAAGCTGTTCAAGATCACACAGAAGGACAAATTCATGTAGTAACTTTGTTGTTCTGTAGAACCCTGTTTCAGGGGTTTAGCACAAAATAGTGACAGTGTTCTTGATGAAGGAACTTGTGTCCCATTACAGTGTAAGAGGATAGGAGGAAGTACCAGGTAGGGTTACTTTATGCTTAGATGACTGAGTATTTACAAAGACATTGAGAGTTTTTTTTCTCAACTTTCATAGAGCATTTTATTCAACCAATGGATGCACTCATTCCTGACACCAGAACATAATCATTTGGCATGTAAATGTGAAATGCTCTCATAATTAATTTGTTGTTTTTTGGGAGTGAAGTAGTTTTCTAGGATAACAATATTAAATGATATTTCCTTAATATTTTTGATGATCAAGTGCAATCGGTTTTGAAGAAAGACACAAACATTGTTTAAAAAGCTGAGGTGTGATTGTTTCTGGCACAGGGATCATGATCCTGCTCTTTTATTTGAGAAAAGTTTTGGAACTGGTGTGTTGCATTGATTTAATTGTTTGTAATCCTTTTTTGTTACAATTGTTGTTTAATATTCTTACAGTTCAATAATATAGTGCTGAGAGACTCATTTGGTTGCTGAAAAGTTGCTTATGTTTAGCAATGCCTGCTTTTTCCATGTACTGGTGCATGTTAAAGTGAAAGAAAGTGAAGAAAAATGATCCCACTAAAGAATTAAATTATTTGAGAGAAGAAAAACATTTTTTCAACCATATCAGTTCCCTGACTATGTTTGTTCAGGGCTGTGTGATATAAATTCTGGCATGAGGCATTGGAGGAATATGATTGAGATGAAGGAAAATGCTAGGACAGTCACTTTCAGCAGCTAATGTATTCAGCTACTTTTAGAGAACTATAGGTTGGGAAATCTCACAAGTTAGTGCCTTATAGTATCTTCCAACCAGTAAAATAGAAATAAAATCTAGATACAACTTAAATCTTTGCTATTTGATAGAATTTCCATTTTTGTTCGAGCCTAGAGTTGGGGCTGAACTAGAAATTTATATTGATTTCCATTAAAGTACACTGTCAAGTGTTGACAAGCCTGAAATATTCATGATTAAGATTAGCTGGAGTCAAATCTCTTCAGTGCCCCTCATGGGCCTGCATGGTGTAGATTTTTTTCTATTTCACGCTACCAAAGTGTAATAGCCAAGAGTGTGTTTGCATCTGACCCTTTTTAGTATAATAATATCATGTTTTTTCTATCAGATCGCTCAGTTAAAGCTAGTGTTCCTTGGTACAGTAATTGGAAAGAAACACTGATGGAACTGAACACATCCACGTTTTATTCAGGTATTTTTTGTGGTTGGTGCTGATTTGCCAAATTGCCCTTTACTCCTTTTCCATGTGCCCCATCCACCTTTCCTTATCATCTGCTACGACTGTTCAGCACTTTTCTGGACGTAGATGTGTGTTCCTCCATTTTTTTCCCCCTAACTGAAAAATCGTTGGTGGTGGTTGTTTTAATTTTTCTTTTAATCACATTTCTGCTCTTTTTAATCAAAATCATTTGGTCTTTCCATACAATCAGTAGGGGTGGTGGTGGTAAATTACCTGATGCTGTTAAAAACACTGGATTACTTGATCCTATGGAACTGTATACTGTCACTGTGCTGTATTTCAAATGTACGTTCTGCTTCTTTAGAGAACTTCTTTTTCAGGGGATAGTAACACTTTTTACGTTGGAACTCATGTGCTGACTGTATTTAGAGCATGTGTCTCTACTATATTGACATTCTTTTTGGAATACGACCCTTAAAAAGGCTTTCTAATACATTTTTTTGTTGTTTATGAGACTTACTGCTGACTTACTGCTACCAAACCACATTGGTTATTGACCTCTAAAGGCTCTGCATTGTGGTCTATAAGAGCCAGGTTTTGATGTTTTCAGGTTTATATATTAATATAGTTTAAGCTTTTGGTAAATAATAACTTCCTTTCAATAGTATCTATTCAGATCCTGATAAATGCCTAAAGAACACAAAACTTCGTGAAGTAGGCTTTCCATTCTTAGGCTGTTATTTACAAATATTACTTATATTTTTTTTCTTAAGTTCTGAGCACGTTAATAAGTTTGCCAAAACTTCAGTTCTGTTCCAGCACACTGAAGACATTTTACTGGAAAAACACAAAACATAGGTCTGGTACCTAGGTGACAGTATTGGTATGCATGGCTGTAACATGCTATGAGACGTTACAGTTGTGACATTTTTTTTCAAATACTGCTTTTGTTTTGCATATGATGTGTGTTTATCAGGTATCTACAGTAAGTGATTACAGCCCTGTAAATGCTCCACTGAATCCTGTTGATATTGTGGTGTGGAGGGAATCCAGTTGTCTTTGTGACTGCTTCCCAGCATTTTAATAGGCCTAGTGAAAAAAGGGGCTGGGGAACCAGTCCACAAAACAAGTAATACTTCCCTGTTTGTAACTGTCACCTTTTAAAAACGTGTTTTTTTTTTTTTCTTTTGCTGTCATTCATCTGTAAAACAGAAGTGAAAATTTGAGGACAGTGCTTGAAACTACAATGCAGTTGAAAATTCTGCCTTAGGTTGTTTAACAGTGTTTACTTTGAACCCGAGTTACTGCACGGCTGGTTGTACTTGTGAAAAATGTGTGTGAGTCACTTTCTTATGGCTTGTTTTTAATAATAACAAGCTGTGTTTTCTTTAATTTAAATAGTTGGCATGTTTACTTGTAGGCCTCAGTAAAGCCAAGAGCTTTTTATATCCTAAGTGAGTACTCAGTGAGCAGTTTCTAGAAAAGCCGTGGTCAAAAGCTATGAGTTTGTCTCCTATTTGCTTTTTCATATGACATGTGCTGACTGCTAGACTGAGTTCAAGTGTGACTATATCTGACTTCTGTGTGTCTGAAGCCAGTGTAAGATGGCTTCACAATGTAGGATTTATCAAAATGCATTAAATGAATGCCCCAGAAGATAATTCCAATGAAAAAATGAACTTGTTTCCTAATGGTAGCTTAAGAAATCATAGTGGTGGTTTAGCCTTGGTTTTTTTGAGGGGGTGTATGAGAGCTTTACAAAGCATTAGAAATTTTTCTGGGACTGAAGTCAACAATGTGGGTTTTGTAAGGTCACATAAAGAAAATACCTTCAAATTTTCTTACTAATTTTTTTCTCTACTAGTTGCTATTTCCTAGTTTGCAGGTGAGTTGACACTGGATTCCAGTGTGAAATTATGTTATTGAAAGTGGATTGATTGTGCTTCGGGGTCTGTTTCCCACTCAAGAGAACGGAGTTGGAGAATTAAGATAGCATAAAAGAAGAAATAATAATTCTTTGACCTGTAGTTGGAGTGGAAAGAAATGAACAATATCAGGTTCTCATATTTTTTTCATGTCCCAGATGTCCTCAGTTTCTTTTAATTTGTTATTCTTAGGGAAAAGAAATCCCTGTTGTAAAAGGGCATTGAACATGACTGGTTAAAATTATTAGGCATTAATGGCACAACTCAGATCTGAGGTCTTATCTTCTTGGATCTTTGCCAGCTGAACTGTTCATTTTAGCAAGGCATGGGAAGGGGACTGCTGTCAAGCCGAGTCAACACTTGTAGAAAACAGGCAGGATAGAGTTTTGATAATCCTTGGCTCCTATACATACTCAAAAATTAATTTTGTTTTTTGGTCTTACATCCATAGCCCAGAAATTCAATGACTGTTAGAAGAATTTATTTCTTTCTTTGCCAAGTGTTTGGGAGTAGAAGAGGTAGTAAAGAGGGATGGATTTAACAGGGACTGAATACATGTGAGCCTGCAGCGAGGAGGAATGTGATGTTTAAGGTGCTTTTCAGTTTCACAGGATTTGATTCAAGTGTTACTGTTTCTCTTACTTGTGTAGCATCTAAAATACTTTCTCCTTGGACTGTTCCCCTTCCTTCCCCTGCTGTGCAAACCTTGTCAGAGATTGCAGGCTTCACTTTCGGGTATAGTCTTTCATACTTCCTTTTCATTAATGGGTAAACAAGTTCACTGAATAATCTAATCTGTCCTATTTTATTGTGTATTTCAGCTACTACTCCTTGGTTTGAGTCTTACAGAGAGTGCTTTCTTCAGTCCATGCCTGCATCAGATCATGAATTCCTAAACCACTATGTTGCATGTATCCTTTGAGTGTTACAGTCTGCCCCAGGGAAGGCTCTTACAAAATGTAATGTAGGAGACGCTGAAAATTTTGCAGCAACTCTTTTGCAGTTATAATTTGAAGCCTATATATTTTTTCAATATGTCTGACTACACAGACTGATTTCATAAGGGCATCAGGGTTTTCTTTGTGATTGTTTGGCCTGAGGTTTTTTGTGGTGTTCATATTGGGTTTTTTTGCCCTTCTCCATGCACTCTTTTTGTGTCAAAGTGAGCTCAAAGCCAATCCATCGTCCTAAGACACTTTCTGTTGTAGCTCTTTAGGTATCTGTTGATACCTAATCTACAATGGAAGGATGTGTGTTTGGGATGCATCTTCTGCTTTTTTAATAACTTTTTGTAAGATGGAGTGGAAGGTCAAGGAGAGGATGTTTTGGAAATTCGGTGAGCATTGAGCTATGCTGGACAAAAAGAAGTCTGGAAAGACTGGATTGATGCTGGAATGCTTTCACTTCCTTTTTTTTTTTTAACCAAAGCTTCGGCCAAATTTGCTTGTCTACAGGGAAGTTGAAAATATTCACTGTTTCATGATGTAGCTGATGTTTAGCTTTACAGTAATTACGATGCTGCAGGTTTCATGACACTCTGTTCCTAATTTTGTACTGAACATTATAATTTCAGTATGGTGGAAAGGTATGTTAATGGCCACACTTGTGCAGAATTAACTTTGTGAAATATTGACTCTTTTAGTAACATTTGAAGCATAATTTTGTTTTCTGGCTTCTCTGAATTAATATATTTTGATTTAGTGAGTAGATGTAGCAGAGCAAGATGTTCCTTACTGTGTAGTTGCATTGAGGTAAAAATCTGTACACTTCTGCTTTTTACTCAGGTGATGTTGCCGTGTTCATGAATGCTGGTAATCACTGTTGTTCAAGTGATCACTTAAACCCCCCAACTGTCCTTGGAAGTTGAAAGCTAAAACATAATGGGGATGAATTTCAGCCTACATGTTTGCTATGTGAGCATCTGGTCTCTGTGTAAAATCTTAAATGAGCTATCATATAGTAGTTTAAACTTAGATTCACTGTCAGAGTTGGAGCAAACTCCATTTGCCTCTCATTTTACAGATCTTTGTTAACTGATTGTTTTTTGTTGAGACTTAAGGTCAAATTCTAATTGCACATACTTTTGTGGTAGCTTGTTTTACATGCTTAAGTATTGTACTCATCTGTTCTATTTTTATACACTTCCTATTTTATTCTTTGATCAAAGGTTGTCCCTGTGTACTTTGGGTATAGGTCCTTAATGATGAATTCAGGTATGCTGGTAGTTTCTTCCAGTGAACCTGACCCTGTGGAGCAGTTCCTGAAGCTGTCACAAGAACAACATCGGATTCAGCACAGTAGTGAATACTCATATCCCAAGTGGTTTATACCAAACACGCTCAAATATTATGTGTTACTGCATGATGTAAGCACAGGAGAAGAACAAAGGTGGGTCATCTGCCTTCAGTGAGATTACAGATGAGCTCTTTGACCAAAATGTTTGTGTTGATAAATTCTGTTGGAATTAGACATGCAACAGGATCCATTAGCCAGTATGCTGTTATCAAGGCAGATATTAGAAAGTATTATTTTTAGGTCATCTTCTTGTGTTCATGTAAAATGAAATTAATCAGTCCCAGCTTTTGGGATAAATGCTTTCTGAACTAATTCTCAAAGATTCTCAACTTTACTCTTTCATAACAAATGGTTAGAAAAATAGGAGAGTTTTCCTTTTAAGCACCATGGATAATAATCTAAAATAGCTTGTTGCAGTACACACTTTAAAATTAGCTTAATATCAAGACAGGATAAATGTTGTTTTACTGTTTCAGAGCTGACTCCATTTATGAAGAGATGAAACAGAGATACGGAACTCAGGGTTGCTATTTGCTGAAAATAAATTCTCGGGTGTCTAATAGAGGAGCAGATGAACAGATCCCAGATCCTTGGAGTCAGTACCTTCAGAAAAACACTATCCAGAACCAGGTATTACAGTATTCTAAAAACAGTTTTTAAGGGATATATGAAAGTCCATTTTAGTTGCAGTAAATTTCACCTTAGTGTTATGTATGTGTTTCTACAGAATGAGCTAATAGGCAGTCAAGACACTTCTGACACAGCTGTGACTTTTTGTGAGGGCATAAGATGAGTCCTCAGTAGGAACTGTCCTCTGTGCTACTTAGGTTGACAGAAAGGAGCACTGAAATATGGGACTGTCTGAAATAGACTGACAGGAGCACAGAAATAATAGACTTGTGCCTTAAGAGCTGTAAGAGGAAGTAACCTCAGAAGTGTCATATTCATAGTAACTTTCTACCTTCATTTTTATTTTTCTTCTTCAGACATAATATTTTTTTCCTGGGTCTTGTATACTTCACTAAATAGTGCGGGTGTGTTGTTTTGTAGGAATATGTGTGGTTTTTGTGATAACTTCTTGTGGTCTAGTCTGGTCTGTCATCTGCAAAGATTGCAAGTGATAGTGTGTTTTGAGTTTGCCACAAAAGTCTGTATTTTTTGCTTAGGACCAAAAATATTCTTTTTTAAGTTTCTTTTTGACTAACCTGCAGTTATAACTCCTTATGATTAAAAGGTTTCTGGAGTCATATTTCTTTACTAAATGTAGCTTGTACTGCAAAGTCAAATATTCCATATTCTCTAAGCTAAGAGGACCATTGAGTTATAGTCCACCATGAACTAACTAGATATTTTTCTTTTTTTCTGTCCCTTGTCAACTGTGCAATATAGATTTGTGTGTGTGTGCGAGCTTTCTCAAGAGCTGCTTTAGGGAATATATTTTTGCTGCTGTAGGCATTGCTGTGTAAGAGTTGGAGTTGCTTTGGTTCACAGGGTAGCTAGTTGGGCAAGTCCTTGAGCAAGCTGAAGCAAGGTACTTGCTTCATTTAGTGAATATAACTCTCATCATTAAAATAAGACAGTTTCTTAAAGCCTCAGAAACTAATTAGAGAAATTAATATGTATGGACAAACATGCTGCTGTAGTAATTCAGTTAACTTGTTGAAGCTGACAAACTACTGTTTACTGACTTTTGTATGTGGTTGAGTAGTCTGACTTTTTTTCTCCCCTTTTCTGGCAGGATTCCTATGAGGATTGTGCTGTTGTTTCAAACAAGAATACTGATCACTTGATATCAGATGGCATAGACAGTGAAATTAAAGGTAATTTTGTAGCTTTATGAAAACCTTGATGTTATAGCATTTACACAATTGTCTTGTCTTGGACAGTAATTAATTAGATGATTTGTTAGGGAGCTCAGAGTAATGGTTTTCTAAATGCTCTAAGTGTCCTCAAAGAAAAATGTTGTGGTACTGGATTGGTGGCATCTCCTTAATGAGATGGCTAGTGATATGCTGGGCTCATACTTTGTCAAATTAAACATATTGTCTGCAAACTCTGGTAATTAGTAGAAATAACATAGGATTAAGTGGTCAATTTTCATAGTAATGAAAGTTTTGGTTTGTGTGCTGTTCTATAATTTGGAAACTGAGGTTTTCTGGCCTTGGTTTTGGTATTAAATCTGTAAATGTCAGGGAAATGGTTAGTCTGAAGTTGTTTGGAAATACTTGCCTTGGAACTCAGCTTGTGGATGGGAGAGGATAGTAAATGAAATTGAATGCAAATTAATGCACCCTTAAAAAGTAACTAAGATAGCTGTGTAAGATTCAGATGAGAGGCATCATCAAATAGGGAAGAAGTGAGGTGTCCTGCATTGTCTGGCCTGCCTCAGCCCAGACCCTTCATACCTCACCTGAAAGGCATGTGGAGACCTGGCCTGTGTAGGAGAGCCTACAGTTGCCATCTTCCTTGGGCCTTGCAGCCCAGATGTAATCTGGGAGCTGCCAACTGAACTTTACAAACTCAGCTTTACATTTCACAAGTAAAATCCATTAAGGATTTGCTTTCATGGCTCAGCTGTGCTTGGTGCCAGGTAGGGCAAGCTGATTTTCTTATAAATAAGAGAACTGTTTAAGTCTTAGAGTGAAGCAGTGTCTCAGTCTGTTTCAGAGAGCTAAATGCAGTAGTGTTCAGCAGCTCTTCTCACTGAACAAAGAAGATTTTGGAGGAAATTGTTTTATATCATCTTGGAAGGACATGGAAAATAAGATTTGTTTTGTTGTTTTGGTTTTTTTCTTAACCTTAAAACAGTAAGCAGAAAAAGAGAGAACGGACCCAATGGAGCTATTGTAGTAATTGCTGCATTTCCAACTTTCATGAATGTTTTATTTTGATTTTAATGTTCCCATAGTTTTCCTTCGATATTGTTGGTATTAGTCAGTACAGTGGAAGATTTTTTTGCACTGTAGTTGAGAACCAAAACCATACGTATTTAGCCATGTTGTAATACATGAGATTCCCTGAACTTTCTGAGAATTCCAGGAATGGTGCAATACTCAGTGTTCTGCTGCTGCCTGCTCAGCATTCATCTGTAGTGCAGAACAGTTGGTGAACTGCTTTGCTTTGCAGAGTTGAGAGTAAGGAAAGCTTTGAAGTGGGTTAGTAAAAAATGACCTTTAAACCCCAAAATATTTAAGTAACTTTGTACTTACTGGAGTTTTTATTTAAATCTTTCAACAGATGGCTTGTCAAATAACTTTAAGACTCACCCTCTTCAACTGGATCATCCTAGTGGCAGTTTGGATAGCACTGATTACATGAAGGCTTCTACATCACTGCAGGACTCAAAGAAGTCAAATTCTGGGACACCTCATGGTGCTTGTTTAACGCTCACCGATCACGATCGAATTAGGCAGTTCATACAGGAATTCACATTTCGGGGACTTTTGCCACACATAGAGAAGACAATTCGACAGCTCAATGATCAGGTCAGTTTGCCCTTAAAAACACATCATTCTATGATAAGGGAAAATGGTTTGAGTATAAATCCAGTTATCCAGAAATCTGTTTTGACAGTATTACTTCTTTCTTCATCTAATGATTCAATGGTCTTGTTGAAAACTGTAAGTAGATTTAAGACAAATAACTGAAGTTCTCATTATTGCTCAATTTGTCTTTTAAAAAAACAAGAACTAATATATATCAGCAGCTCCAGTGAAAAGTGGCTTCTTGGTGAAAACCTGCCTGAACTGTTTCCAGGGAAATCTGCTCTTGACCCTAAAATCTTAATATTCTACCCTTTTGGATGAATCTGGCATGGGGTACAATATAGACCTTGTGTTTCAACATCAGAATACACAGCTAAATTTAAGAAATGTATTTAATCAATAAACATCTGCAAAAAAAACTGTATCCTTCAGTTGCTATGTGAGAAGGAAGAAATGCAGGGACACCCTGAATGAAGTAATTCTGTTGATCTCAGAAGTTTTTGCAGCTGAATATGCTTCTCTCAAATGAGGATTTTTTGGAAGTGGAATTAATATCATGACTATGTTCAGTCAAGGGCATGCATTAAAGTTATTTGCATCACAGTGAAGTCCTTTCTTTTACACAGTGAAGTCCACTCTTGTATGTTTAAAAGCATACAAGAGTGTTCCACTCTTGTATGCTTTTAAACACCTGCAGAGATGGATTGACTTACATTAGTACAACATATTACTGTATTTAGCATTAGGTCTTGGACCCAAATATCAGTCTGTTGTCTGAGCTCTGATTTTATTTTGATTGGATTGTCTATTCAAGTTACAGTTTTAAGTATGAGAGGTGTTCATACTGAGGATCATGTCTTGTGAGGAATGCTTACTCCCTGAATTGACTATTGGGAGTTTGTCTGTGCTGACCATGTTTACATTTAGTAAGTTTTATGGAGAAACATAAAAACGAAATGATTACATAAAGTATAGCAAACAGGAATACGGTGATACATTCCTGGTCTTGGTAAGAAAAGAGAGATGCTCTGCTTTTTAAAATTACCTTTAAAGAATGGTATAATTTGCCTTCTAGAATGGGAGTGGTAATTCCCTGCACAAGTTTCTTTCTAAATGGAAATTATCTAAAAGAATGCTTGCCTTGCTTGCCTCATACCTTTGACACTTGAAATTGATGTTCATGGTGTGATAATGCTTTATGAGGATAGTGACAGAGAGAAGGTTCTTTCTTGTATGCACTTAGTCTAGATTTTAGGTTGGACTAATACCCAAAATTAGGTATTCGAATTATTTAGAATTTAGTTTTCAAACAGATGTATCAAATGTTCAAGTTCCTAAGATGGATGTTTCTCCAGTTTACAGAAAGAATAGTGAACTTCAGCTATTTGAGATTAATATATGAATTGCAACTTCTATCTCAGTGTCAGAGATTGATTCTAAATAAGTGTGCTCTCAGTTATTTTACCTCTTTTATTTATTTCTTTTTATGGAAGAAAAATCAATTTACAAAGCCATAATGAAGCTTGGCTTTTGGTATTAGTTTAACTTTCATCTCTTGCAGTACAGTGCTCTAATTCAATGTCTTTCTGCAGTTAATATCCAGGAAAGGCTTGAGCCGATCACTATTTTCTGCTACTAAAAAGTGGTTTAGTGGCAGCAAGGTTCCAGAGAAAAGTATAAATGAACTCAAGAATACTTCTGGTTTGCTGTAAGTAATCTCAGTACTTATTTTAAGATCTAAAATGAAAATGTACATTTTTATTGAGGGAGGGAAACCTGTGTTTGATGGTGTTCTGCGAAGTTAACTACACCAGCAATGTTGTGAATGACTTTAATTAGAAAAACAATGAAGAGTACTGTGCCTAAATATATGCAAAAAAGGAGTAGCAGAACTTAAAGAAAAAGGGGATAAAATAAATTGTTTGCAATGTCATCTGCTTGCTCTATTTACAGTGAAGCTTTCTAAGTTAATATGAACACACACCTTAAGAAGTAGTAGTAATTAAAAGAAACTATGGGTTGCCATGAGGGATTTTTAAAAAAAATTTGTACAAGCTTGTTCATACAGCCAAACTCCTTGTATAGGTGTTTTGGCTTATGTAGCTATGCAATTTGCTCCAGCAGATTATTGAGTATGTTTCTTTTGCTATGTGTTCAAGAGCTAAAGTAAAGGGAGTTTCATACTTAGTGCACCTTTATCTTAGTATACACTAAAATCAGGTTTTAATTGTTACCAAAATACTAATTCTATATGTTTTTGGTAGTTTCCCTCTGTGAATTAGGATGAATAATCATGAAAATCACTCTCCAACTGACTTTACCACAGAAGTATAAATAATTGTGGTCGTTACCTAGTCAAGGTTAATGTCCTTGACTAGCACATACAGTTTCAAATGTCTGTGTTGCGTATCTTTGGATTCATAATCGAAGTGTTGCTAATTTGCTTCTTACAATGTTAGACATACAAGTGTTTGTGAAAATGTATTTGTTTATTGCTGAAGTGAGTCATAATGTATATTGGATTAACTAAAAGTTAAGTTCATGCTTGCAGAGGACAAGAGCTTGCACAGAGTTTTGGCATAAAGCATAGTTTTTTAGTGGACTTCTTTCAAGAGAAATGTGAAGAAATAACAACTTACAGCCAAGTGAACAGTCAAAGTCTTACTTTTTTTCCTTCTCATACAGCTCTGCTTAGCTCTAATGGTTAATATGACTGCGCAATTTCAGTAGTACTTATAAACTCCATTCAGTATTTCTTGGCTAAGAGAAATGCTTACTTTGAATGTTACTGGAGCAGTGAACCTTGCTAATCAGAAAGTAGGATGTGAAACCAAGTTACATATGGCCAAAAGGAAGCAGATTCACTTTTCTTAGTTGTTTTTGGGCAAGGCTGAAGCAATGCAGGTTTTATTACTACTTTGTAAATAGATACTAAGTGAGAGAGGATGACACTGAATTTAAATATTTGTATTTATAGGTATCCACCAGAAGCACCAGAGCTTCAAATCCGGAAAATGGCAGACCTGTGCTTTTTGGTGCAACATTATGAACTTGCATATAGCTGCTACCATACAGCAAAGAAAGACTTCTTAAATGATCAGGCAATGCTTTATGCAGCTGGAGCACTGGTTGGTACTTCACATAGCATGAACATTTTGTGAACTTTTTCTAATAATCTCTAATATTTGTCTGAAGGTAAAAAAATGCAATCTCTCCCCTCCACCTCCAAATTTGTATCTTCCCAAATCTGCTGCATATCTTTAGGAAACTCCAAAGTGTTGTAAAATCTGTTTTCTTGTTTTATGAAGGGAATAAAGGTGTGAATAAAAACTGGAGAGTTAATTCATAAAATATGGAAAGGAGAAAGCCTAGTATGCAACTTACATAAAAATGGATCTTTAAACTGATAAATCAAAGCCAGATGTAAAATAGCTTTATAATATCTCTTTTATACTTTGGCAAAATACTAATTTGCCAGAAAGTCAAGACTGTTGCTATAAATATGGTATTGTACCTATTTTGGGGGGGACTTAAGACTTGAAGGCTATACTTTAAATATATCATTACTGAATTTCTCTCTAAATACGTACTCATTCATTATTTCCTCCTAAGAATGAAGGTACTTATGACTAAAGTAATTTTCAACAAGATAAATGGGAGTAGTAGGGGAAAATGATTAATTTTATGAATTTTTAAAAGGTATGTTTTGTAAACTTTGGTCTGGTTAACTTGCTAAAATTTGAAACTCTGCTTCATAGAGCTATGGAAGCATTATTGTACTACTTTGCATCTTGATTAAAACTTTTACATAAATGTGTGTTTTTACAGTTCAGACAGTTGCTCTGCATTTGGGTAATCTGAATAAGCAGAATAATATTAAAAAGTCCTGATTTCTAAATGAATGGAATCAGTCTTAATTACAAATTTGTTGCAATCTACTAGCCTTAATCTTTCTGCAGAAAAACTTTGCTTTATATTTTCCTTGAAAGCTGATAATGTAATTTCATTTAAGTAAAACTCAAAAAACCGTCCTCATCTTAAAAATACATGGTAGTGCTTCTTTATCAGGAAGATTGTTCCTGCAATATCAAATTATTTTGGATTTGTAAAACTGTACTGTATCAATGCTTCTGCACAATGTTGGGGGTACTGTCAACTACAGACATTTCTGTATGTAACTCTGGCTGCTGGGTGGCTAATTATAAGCAGAGCCATAAATAGGCTGTTGTATTAAATAGCCTTTTATCACTTACAGTGTATTGGATACTTTTATATGCCAGTAACTGAGTAGATGAAAATCTTGAATCCAGTAGCCATTGAAACATGTTCCTCAGCCTTTTGAGGTTTATGATTTGTTGAAAAAAACTGCAGTGACAGTACTGAATTTCTCTTGTAGGAAATGGCAGCAGTATCAGCTTTTCTTCAGCCTGGAGCTCCTAGGCCATATCCTGCTCATTATATGGAGACAGCAATTCAGACCTATCGAGATATCTGCAAGTATGTTACTTACTTTTGTACTGATCCAATGAAAGTTGAAAGTTCTCATGGCTAAACTTTCTTGCTCAGCACAATAATAGTGCCAGATGATCACAGAGTGATGGTAACTTTTTAAGGAGTAAGATAAACTAACATATCTTGGACAGCATGAAAGGAGATCTGGGCTGTTCTTAGCAGAGTGCTTTTTGAACTTGTCTGTTGAATTCACAAGGTAGATTTTTAGGTAGTGGGATGCTGCAAGGAAGTTTTCTGTGAGAAGACAGCAGGGGCTGCCTGTGGCTGAATCAGTTTTCACTCAGCTCTAAAACGGACCTGCTGCTGCCCAAGCTGGCAATGCTGGTGTTACCTCTGTGATGACACATTTAAGAAAGGGTGAAAATAACTGTGCTGCAGTTGTGAGAAAGGAGTGAGAAAATGAGAGAAACAGCACTGCTGATACCAAGGTCACGAGAAGGCAGAGCTTCCCTACAGCCTGTGCTGAAGCAGATTTTCCTCTTGCTGCCCACAGAGGTGCATGGGGAAGCAGAGCTCCAACCTGCAGCCTGTCCCAATGCCAGAGCAGGTGGATGTACCCTGAAGGTGGCTGTAGCCTGTACAGAGCCTATGCCACAGCAGGTTGCACAGGAGCTGTGACCTATGGGGAAACCACACTGAAACAGTTCCTGCAGGACTGTACACTGCAGAAAGCATACATGCTGCAGCAATTCTTGAAGAACTGTATCTGTGGGAGGGACCCCACACTGGAACAGGGGAAGAGGAGGAGGAGAAATGTTATGAAGTGAGCACAACTCCTTTTCCTTATTCCCCTGCCCTGCTTGTGGGGAGAAGAGTTGGGAGTGAACTTGAGCCTGGGAAGGAGGATTTGTCAGGTGAAGGTGTTTTATTTCTCTTTTTATTTATCACTGTGCTATTTAGTTAGTAATTGAATCTTCCCCAAAACTAGTCTGTTTTGCCCATGACTATCGGATGAGTGTTCTCCCTCTCCCTTTCTCAGCACATGAGGTTTTTAGTCTGATCTTCTTCCCTGTGTTGCTGAGCAGGGCATGTGGCAGAGCAGCTTGGTGGGCACCTGGGACCCAGGTGCAACTTGAGAGTACAACCTGCTTCTAACTGTTGCACTTCTTGTTTATCAGATCATTTTAGTGGGTATATTTACAAATACAATACTGTTCTCAAAAATGCTCTCCAGCTTTGACTTTCGTAAAGCTGCTGTGTAGTAGGATTGGACACTTCATGTGTCAATCTGTATGTGGTGGTTTTGTGGGGAGTGAGCTTTAATATATTTTGCTTTAAGAAGAATAAGCAACAGAAACATAGTCTGAAGCCACGTGTAGAAAATTAGTAAGATTTGAGGTGAAATATGTCTGTGGTTTATTTTGATAAATATTTATTAATACATGTATGTTTTTACTTTAGGAACATGGTTCTGGCTGAACGCTGTGTACTGCTTAGTGCTGAAATCTTAAAAAGTCAAAGCAAATATTCAGAGGCAGCTGCTCTTCTGATTCGTTTAACCAGTGAGGTAAAACTTAGTAGCTTTTTCCGTTTCTACCCTCTCCCTATTTGTTTTCTTACCCAAGCACTTCTAGGTTATCTTCTGATTCTTGTCCTACAATATTTTCTAGCCAAAGGTAGCAAATGAACAGGTATAGAGCATGAAGAAAACTTCACGCTCTAAGTGAAGGAGCTAGTAGAGTTACTCTTTTTCTAGTCAAATGACTTGCCTGACTTCCTTAACTGTGCTAAATATGGTACCTTTGGCTTTGTTGACATCTGCATAGCTCTTGGATGGTGTAGCTTAAGAACTCGTGTTACAAGTTTTAGCATGGCTTGCTGAAGCCATAATGGATGCTATCCCATCTATAATCAGAAGTTTTCTACAGTTCGAGCAACTGAGGCATTACTGTAGCTCAGCTGGTATAAATCACTGGAGCCTTACTGTGTAAGTGAAAGCCTACACTTCTGTGGTATTAATTGGTGGAAATGAAGCATGGAGTCAGCTTCTAACCCAGAAATTGTCTTACTCGAAAAGGTGTGAAGTGTAATAGTAGTGTAGCATCCTTTGTAGCTTGGAGAGAAGTGTAAGTGGTAGTTCTTACTTTGTGGCCAGCTGCACCAAATATGTTTCTGAGACTTTTCCTGGGACAGGTTAAGCACAGAATAAATCTGTTTAGTTCTGTAGTTTTCTTTCTCAGGTGGCTTTGTAGCTTCATTCTTGCCCTTTCAACTTAAGCTTGCTACCAATGAGACTAGCTATTTAAGTACTATTAGCTCTGCACAATCATTTTACAATTTAAAATTGCACATAGTGTGCCTGTGGTGCATTTTGGTAGTTGCAAGGAAAATCTTCAAAGGATACTGTATTGCTTTCTTAGAGTATATTTGTAGTCAAGATGCTTACTTGAACATGACTGGTAGCATGGAGTTTAGTTGTGGTAAAATCAAGTAGATTCTGCTTTGATTGGTTAAAGTAATACAGCTGTGTCTTGGCAGGAGAAGAGAGGATATAATAGTAAGAAACTGTACATTAAGAAATCCATAGGTTCAAAAGGTTCATGTGATAAAATTTCACCAAGGTTCATCTCTCCCTCTGTTTGTCAGTCATCCTAGAGGTAAAGGTCTTATTTTTTGTCCTAGCCTTAATATCTGCAGGGGGAGGGAGGGGAAAAGGTAGAAGAGTGCCTCAGAGGTAATGGTGTTTGAAACTGTAGCCTGAATAACTGAATAAGCAGAAATATTTCTTTGTTACTGGTACTGAAAAAGCTTCGTATATTCTTTACTAGAAGAAATGAGAACATAATGGTGTTGAACACTATATTGAAAAATACTTCTGGTCTTATTTTTATGTGTTCACATGTATATAATGTTTGCATATAAAAGAATCTTCAATTTCACAGCACTCTTAAAACTTATTGTCCCTCTTAACATTAAAACATGGCCTTTATATTTAAACTGTTACCGTTATGTTTTTATTCAACTCAGGCTAATTCTTCTTTTTTCCTTTTAAACAGGATTCAGATCTTCGCAGTGCACTCCTGTTGGAACAGGCAGCCCATTGTTTTATAAACATGAAAAGTCCCATGGTTAGAAAATTTGCATTTCATATGATATTGGCTGGCCACAGGTTTAGTAAAGCAGGCCAGGTAAGTATTATCTTTCCACGTGGAAAATATTGCCAGTATTTGATACTTCGAAAAACATGTTCAGTGTGTCATTAGTCTGGAAAAAGGTGTTTGGCTTCTGACACTTCTGTGTTAGTCAGCAGTATTCTGTTCTGTAATCTTCTGAAAATGATTTCTGCATTGAACAACTTAGCCTTTTACTTCTGTTTTTGAAGTAATTGTGAAGACTGCTGACTTGAAACTTAAGTGATGTGTGTTTTCATTCCTGAATCTCATCTTATACACAGTAATTTTCAAGGCTTTTTTGGGCAATGGACTATTTTTATTCTTGAGGTAAGCGGCAATTGTGGGAGATAATTATCTGTTAAACTCCGGTTATTAGAATAATAGCAGAGTTTAGATATTTGTTTTTCCTGGTACCTTAAATGCCTTTTTTGGAGATGCAAGTTACTACATGATAAACCAAAGCATCTCCATGGCTGTGAGACCTAAGTGGCAGTTAAACCAATGCAGATGAGATTGTTTTTACTCCCATTCAAATTCCTTTGCGGGCAGCTCTAACTGTGGTAGATAAACTTTCTTGGATAGAACTTTTGTGCTTTGTTTCTGCATTAGCTGTGGGATACATTTTGTTATGATGGCTTGTGCTTGATCCCTGCTGAGGTTGTTATTGCAAGACAATAATACAGGAGAACCAAGGCATCAAAATCCGTTTTGGAACAAAGCCCTGTGGTCTTGGCTGGGGATTTTCTCCTTGCCTACCCAATCTTAAAAGTATTTTTTTAGTATTATCGGCTTCTGTGATGTGAAGAATAGTAGGAGTACTTCTCCCCACCTTGGTTTTCATCATGCAGTCATTTCCCTGTCTGGGTTTTGACAGGATATTACTGGCAGGGAACTGTGGATCAGTTTTTCATTTATTTATTTATTCTTTTATATCTTGTTCCTTTGTCTGGGAAAGTGAATGCATTTTCTAAAGTTTCGACTTTGTGTAACAGGTCTCTTTATTGTTTGTGTCTAATATTTACAGGGATTCTGGTTTCCAAGAAATTCTTTTTCAGTGTTACAGGAAATGTAGTTTATTTTTCTTTTCATATCCTTAGATGTACCAAAATATAAAATGCTACTGAAGAAAAATCAGCCGGCTGTTCAGCTGCAGACCATAACATCATATTTAAAAGTGTCACTAGTTAAGGATTTACTGCTTATACTCTGCTGTCATCACCATACCAATGTGATCATAGATTAGATTTTTTTCCCCATTACTGCTGTAAGTAAGGAAATGCTGTTGCCGTTTTTTAGAAGCTGAGACTTAGCTCAGCTAAGTTGTACAATGAATGTCTATACAGCTGTTCAATACCTAGACTTGGTATGGAATGCCTAGGTCCTGGTATATGTACGGGAAAGGAACTAAGGAGCTGATTATGATCAGGCCGTGTATCTCCCAGTGCCTGGTTTGATTGGGGATTTTTCTTGTATGTACTGTAGGGCTGTGTTTTGTTGGTTTTCTTGGCATGGATTTTTGTCCCAAGTATATTTACTGAACAACAGTTGGCTGAAAGTATCACACTGAAAGTTAAGCTCGGGAAGAATGAAATGTGCGAAATCCAGTTTATGTCTTGAGGCTTGGCAGTAGAGCTCTGTAGACTTCAGCAGTCAGTCCTAAAGGAACTTCAAACACTTCTAAAAGTAGTATTTTCTTGTTATTTGCTTTTTTAACTTACTGCCTGTTACTCTAGTCTTTGAAAGCATCAACTTAATCTGGAGGCCAGGCTCTGTACTGTAGGAACAAACACTTCTTTGCTTAGATTAGTATTGACCCAATTCTGTGAGGCACAATTCTGAAACATTACGCTTCACATAGTGGCAAGGATGTGGCAAAAACTATTTTTCTGACTTACTGTTCAGTCTTTGTGATGTTATAATTACAGTCAGTGGATAATGGGATTATTTGAGAAATTGCCTTTTTTTCTTGCAGAAGAAACATGCCTTACGTTGCTACTGTCAAGCCATGCAGGTTTATAAAGGGAAGGGCTGGTCACTGGCAGAAGACCACATTAACTTCACCATCGGTCGTCAGTCCTTTACGCTTCGGCAACTGGACAATGCTGTGTCTGCCTTCAGGCATATTTTAATCAATGACAGTAAACAACCTCCAGCTCAGCAAGGAGCTTTTTTAAGAGAATATCTTTATGTCTATAAGGTAAGTGACTTCCTTGTCTGTTTCTTGAGTCATAAGTAATTGTAATACCACTAATTTTCTATTAAATAATTACATGATTTTCTGTTTTATCTGCTTTGTTCCAGCATTGGTTTTTTATTAATCTAGTTGATGTGTTCAATTTTTTACTTCACACTTGAGAAAACCCCACATATACTGCATCTCAAATGTGTAGTACTTTCGTAGATGGCTATCAGTATGGGTTAGTATTACAGTAATGTAAGGTATATGTTTTCATTACAATAAAGTCTTCTTTTTGAGGGTCATGGCTGAATTGAAGTTATGATAAGTTTCATAATTTTTAGAGGAAATGGATCTGTTCTACTTGGATCAATTTATAATGATTTTGGGGGCTTTTGATAATAGGTGTTTAATAAAGACTAGGTAGCTCTATTACTGTCCATGAAGTGAATTTTATTCTTTAATAAGGATAAAATTTGATGCATCATGTGACTCACTGAGTTGTATTTAAGTTCATGGGTGATTCTGGATTGCAGTATACCCTATACCTTATGGCGTGCTTAGAGCTGATATTGCCACACAATATGCAGCTATGTAGATACTTACTGCCTTTTAAAGCTTATGAACAGAATTTCTGTGGTGTTTAAGTTATGGCAGACCTTACACAAAGGCTGGTGTTTTGAGTCTGCAGCTCAGCTTGGTGAGGGTCTTGTTTAATGGTGGTGTGAGAGTGAATGCAGTTTATCAAATTCTGAGTTAGAGAGTCAAACTTTGCATCAAATAAATTCGTAACAGCAATGCAGGCACAATAGTGATTAGATTTCAGGATTAAAATAATTATTGTCCTTTTCCCATAAAGATTTCACAAAGTTCAAACTCCTATTAAAAAAAAATCGATGTCAAACAGGTAATGGAAATTATTTATTCTATCGTAAAAGTACTCCCTGTTCAAACATTGAGTGTTTTTAACTTGGCTTCCTTGTCGTTCAACTTTTGGTAATGTACATGACACTGTTTTCTTGCTCCTTTGCCCCAGAATGCAACCCAGCTGTCTCCTGATGGTCCCTTACCACAGCTTCCTTTACCATATATTAACAGCTCAGCAACTCGTGTTTTCTTTGGCCATGATCGACGACCAGCAGAAGGTTAGAAAATTTTATGTAAACAGTTTCAAGTTCCTTTTTTAAGGAACCAAAATAGATGCAAGAGTTGGTGCCGTTTAAAAGTCTGTCATTATGTAAAGCTAAAGTGACTGGGTAACTTAAATATATTTCAAAAGAAAAGCTTAAGCTTGATATCTACTTGCTGGATGTTTTCATACTTCCTGTGTAAATATGAAATCTCTGTATGTGGTCATGCTGACTATCACTGTTTTTCATACCTGGAAAGCTTCAATGCAAGTCTGTAATGAGCTTCATGAAAGGGATTATTATTGCTGTAGCAAATACTGGATGCTAGTGGCAATGAAAAAATTAGCTTTACAGTTAACTTCCTCTGGGATGAAATATTTGAAACACTCTGATTCCTGAATGTAAAGAAAGCTGAGTAAAAATTGTTACATAAACCAGGGCTGTACTGTGGGGTTGTAGTCTGTTACAAAATAAAAATGAACTATAGCCTGAGTATAGCATGTAGCACACAAAAATCCTTGGAATGGAAGGGTATCCAAATTGAACTATACTCAAATTTTTCTCAGTGTGGTCTTCCATGTGTGTATTTCAAAATGTCTTGCAATTCACTTTTTAAAATCAATTGTAGCATAAGAATGATACTTGCATAGAACTTAAAATATTTTAAGAGTAGTTACCAGACTGCCAGTCCAGCCCTCTCATTGCAGCTGTTGCACATCACTGTTCTTGCCTTCTGGGGCTGCTTTTCTCTCCCCAGGTGAAAAGCAGGCAGCTACACATGTAAGCCTGGATCAGGAATATGACTCAGAATCATCTCAGCAGTGGAAGGAGCTCGAGGAGCAGATTGTGTCTGTGATCAATAAAGGAACAATACCTTCAAACTTTCAACCAACGCAGTTCTGTTTGAATCGCTACTCAGATAACTCCAAATTTCCGCTTGCTGTGATAGAAGGTAAAGTTAAAATTTTTACACTTCAGAAATAAACTGAGATAAATTTGTGTAATATTTCCTGTCTTATTTGAACCAACATTCTTGTGCAAGTTGTTTGTATTTGAATACTTTGAGATAGGTGAGACTTCAGATTACGATGGGGAAAGCCTGTTGTCATTATTTTCTTGCACTTCTTCAATAGAACCAATAACTGTAGAAGTGTCCTTCCGAAACCCTCTGAAAGTTCCACTTCTTTTGACTGACCTTTCGTTGCTGTGGAAGTTTCAACCTAAAGACTTCAGTGCAAAGCATGATGGAGAAGCAAAAGAGCAGGTAATGAAAGCTTCATCCTTTTCCAACCTAACCACCTGCAGGTATGGAGTAAATGTTAAGTATTCAAAATTCTGTAGTATGAAAACATTTAAGCATAAACATTAAACTGGAAAGTTTAAGTGTAAACTAAGAAAAAAAGGCAAGAAAAACAGTAGCTAATGAAATTTTTATTTTAGCTAGGTTTTTATCGATCTGTACGGCACAAAGCAACCAAGTTAACAAACAAATTGTAGTGTTTATTGTAAAGCTGAATACAAAACAAAATACTTCCAAGATTTCATTGTACGTGTACAAGGGTAATTTGAGTCATACTAGACTCGACCTGCAGATGAGTTTCAATAGGTAGATTATCAAATATCCTTTTCTTATTTGAGCTACTGTACATAGTGAAATGTGTGTTCTGAAAAACTGCTCGTATAACATAGGAACATCCTGGTATCTTGATGAGAAATGAAAATTTATTGTATTAAAAATTAATATTTTGAATACTTCAGAAGAGCTATAATACTGCTGTTTAACTTAATACTTCAATTAATGCTGCCAAAAGCTCTGATGGACTGTTTTCACATCTGGACTTTAAAGGTTTTAATATGTTCTAATACTGAATAGTGTAGTAAATTCCTAAATTGTGTTTTCATGGCCAAAACATTGGGAGCACAC
Organism: Petroica traversi; assembly: GCA_025920805.1. Classification (NCBI taxonomy): domain Eukaryota; kingdom Metazoa; phylum Chordata; class Aves; order Passeriformes; family Petroicidae; genus Petroica; species Petroica traversi. Next base: position 6,387,883 of record JAHLSL010000019.1, read on the forward strand.
TGATCTCTAAAGCTGCTGTAAGTATTTACCAGAGTTATAGACATGGTTCCACACAGTTTGTCTCAAGGCTTACCATAAGCTTTCTCTTCTGTTGTAATCTAAACTTCTACTTTAATGGTGCCATAAATACTTCCGTGAATATCAGTGGAACTAACTGGGAATGGTTCCAATTTATAGTGCTAAATCTTAAATTTCTCTTAAATAAATGTTTACTGAGCTCTTGAGCCGCCTTCTTTAATTCATAAATGCTGAGAAGCAGAGCATGCAGCACTTTCTTGTCCTAACTGTTTGGAAATTTATATGATTTTTTTTCCCTTGAACACTTTAGGAAGGGTGTTGGAAATGTTATTTATGGCATGTTTTCAGCCTAGGAGTAGTAGTATCTAAAGAGCTGCTGCTTCTTTTCAGGGTACATGTGATGAAGATATGGTAGGAACTGAAGCAATAGCAGAATTTTTAGTTAATAGTGAAGAGACAAAAGTGGTAAGTACTATACTTTGTTTTAAAAGTTGTTTTTTCAGTGTTGAACTTAAGTGTGCATTTCAGACTTGTTATGATTTGAACTTAATGCTAAACTGAAGAATACATGACTAAACCAGAACCTCCAGTACCTCATATTTTATCACTTTATATAAATGTGACAAGACCAGAGGCAGTGGGTACAAGAGGCTCCACCTAAACATCAGGAAACACTTATTTATAACTTCATTTATAACACTTACTTATTTTGTGAATGCGATGGTGTTTGAGCTCTTGGCACAGGCTGTCCAGACAGATTGTGAAGTATCCATCTTTGGAGATGTTAAGAACCCTTTGGATGTGATCCTGGGCAGATAGCTCTAGAAGGCCCTGCTTGAGCAAGGATGTTGGGCACGATGACCTCCACAAGTCCATTCCAGCTTCAGTCTGGATTCTGTGATTCTGCCCCTGTTAGTCACAATAAAAATTAAGGAATTTTTCCTAATGTAGTGAACATTTCTCAGCTGTAAACTGGTTTGGTAAATTCTGTGGGTATGAAATTTTGAACCTAGTAAATTATCTGTGTTTATTGTTGCAGTTATATCTGACACACCTATAAAGTAAATGTAGCTACAAGTGAGTTTAGCAATTGGACATTTAAATGTAATATGCTTCTTTCTAGTAGCAACAACAACAAAAATTTAACATATCTCCACAGGCAAGACTAAAGCTCTTTCCCCATCAAACAGGGGAGCTACATATTCTGGGAGTCGTTTATAATCTTGGCAGTGTTCAAGGTGCTGTGTCATTAGATGGGATAGATCCTTCTATTGGATTACAGACAGGTAAGTATTATTACCTTAAATTGTGTGTTTCTGAAAGCAGGAGACACGGCTTCTGCAGAGTAGAACTAAAATCTAGCATTTAGTGTTTGACTACCATGATAGGCCTTCCATCAGGTAGGGATGTAGAAATAAGAGAAACAACTGAAACGGGAAAAGAACAAATGGCTCTTGTAGGAATCCCGTGAGGAAGGATGCCAGATCCATACTTTATTGCCCCTTTTAAATCTATTGAAATTTTGAAACCAGTAGAAAATCAAAATGTGAATATTCCATCTATGCCATGTTGAATCTATAACAACTCTCATTGACTCTCTTTCCATTGCCTTTTCTTCTGCATCTTTTTGCCTTGTTAACGTTCAACTTCTAAATGTTGCACTGCAGTTCTTTTTACAGATCCCCAAATTTAAATTTGGCTGATACCAGGGTGTTTTGGGCATCTTGAATTCTCTTTCCTTTACATTAATGTATAAATAGGCAATTAACTGCATGCTACTGGATCTGTTTTGTTGGTTGATTAATCTGAAACTGTCTCTCATGGGGTGAATTTAATTGTTAGCTGAAATGGAGATTAAAATGTGTGAAAGTGTCTGAAAGAACTAGAAGCTTGTTTATCTAGAGGCTGGAAACATTTTGAATAAAAGCCATTTGGAGAGTGGTGGCTGTCTTTAAAGGAAATAATCCTCTAAGGGACATTTCTAGCCTGGCAGAACTTGGGAAAGGAAATAGATGCATGAGCTTCATTCACTATGTCTGCCACTTCCCTTCCAGTTGTAGTCAAATTATTGAAGGGCAGAGTAGGTCCGCAACATTTGGGGCTGTTGGAAGTTGAAATAGGCATGTATTGTGTGACTAAAAGTTTTGAATAGTTCATTGTTGGTGTTGCTGCTTAATCAATGAACACTGCATGTGCCCAATAACAAAACTTAAATTTTGAGATTGGATTGGGAGCTTTGGATCATTTCATAGAGACGAAGTTAGGAATTACTTTAAAAAACCCAACTAAACAAAAATTTAAAAATTTTTTTCAGGAAAGTTTGTTTCCAATGGGTTATCTGTACGAGGACGACAAGATTTAGAAATCCAAGGACCTCGGCTTAATAACACAAAAGAGGAAAAAACATCAATTAAATATGGACCCGATCGACGTTTAGATCCCATTATTACAGAAGAAATGCCTTTGTTGGAGGTATGTAGCAATTTCCTCTTGGCAGTTTTGAGAAAATAGCTGAATGTAGTTTATAAATTCTAACAACAACAGCTTGGATTTTGTTAATGCCTAAATCTCTCCAGGTAGTTTCTGACCTGACAGTGACCAACTTGTGTGGGTTTTTTCCAGCTGAAACTTGAAGCTTCAATATTAATATCCTTCTGAAATTGCTATATTACCTTTAGAAGTTTAGTTGGCAGCAGCGTTGGTAGCCAGATTTTAAGGGGAACGGGGGACACACAAAGAAGCTTCTTCCTGTTTGCTTACCCTTTATTTAGAAAAATTACTGCAGCTGATTAATTAAAATACAATGATTTTCCCTTCTAGGGTTATTAAAATGGCCTGGTTAACTGGCTAACAACAGGGCCCAATAGAGTGAGATGGATTAGCTAGAAGGGACTTACAGTGATCATCCAGTCCAACTCCCTGACCAAGTTACAGTATGTTAATGGCTTTGTCCAAATGCCTCTTGCACAGTGACAGGCTTGGGGCATTGACTGCCTCTATTGCCCTGTTTGACCACCCTCTCCATACAGAAATGTCCATCTTAATGTCCAATCTAAAACTCCTCTGATTCAGCTTTGAGCCATTCCCGCATGACCATCCCATCACTGCATTTCAGGGTGAAGAGATAGGCACCTCCCTCTCCACTTCCCTCAGGAAGCTGTGGGCAGCATTATAGTTTGTGTTAATGGTTGTTCTCACGGGCATTCCAAACTTGGCTCAGTGTTCAAGTTTTTATTTTCTCTTTTTCTCTCCCATACAGGTGTTCTTTATAAATTTTCCTACAGGACTTCTCTGTGGAGAAATCAGAAAAGCATATGTAGAATTTGTGAACGTAAGCAAGTGTCCTCTTACTGCACTGAAGGTTGTGTCCAAGCATCCAGAATTCTTCACTTTTGGTGGAAATACTGCTGTGCTAACACCACTAAGCCCTTCAGCCTCTGAGAACTGTAGTGCTTACAAGACTGTTGTGACAGATCCTACCTCTGTGCGAACAGCACTGCTGTCTTCAGCTTCTTCTGCAGACTTTGGGGTTGGCACGGGAAGTTCACCTGAAGTAATACAGGTTCCACTTCCTGATGCTGTTCTTCTTCCTGGGGCTTCAGTGCAGCTGCCAATGTGGTTACGGGGACCAGATGAAGAAGGTGTTCATGAAATTAACTTCTTATTTTACTACGAAAGTATTAAAAAGCACTCAAAAATGTGGTAAGTTTTTCTAATCTACCTTTTCTGTCTTTCGTATTTGACACATTATAAAAATTGTAATGGCAAATGTAAATATTACGGACTTTCTCTCAGTTACTGTGATGGTGTGAAAATGGCCTGTTATCTGCTATTCTAAGCAATATTTTTTCTACTATATGTTCTAATTTCCATGTGAAATCGTATAGCCTACACTGCTTTTATTGAAGTAGTAAATACTAAATTACTAAAATAATTTAATAGAAGGAGGGTTAATGGAATTCTGTTAAAAGAAACACCATTCGTATTTAGTTCCTCTGGAACATCTTTCTGAGGCATAGGATGAAAAATCAAAACCTAATTGGTTTTTACATTTTGTAAAAAAAAATCCTGTCTACCTTGAATAAAAGATTTTGTTCTTAGTTAAAATTTGGTTAGTAATTGTGTTGGGATTAAAGTTGTTCTCTTTGGAGGGGTTAAATACCAAGTTACACTTGCATGCTGTTACATAGTTCCTTTTTGCACCATCTTGAGAGAGTGCACAGTCAAGTTTGACTCCAGAAGCTAAAAAAACCCGAAGAATACCACTTCCTGTGGGAAGGGGGGACTCCATCATGTGTAATGATTACTTGGGAAAACGTCATCAGGCCCTGCCTTCTCCTTCTCCTTAATTTTATTGCTGAGCATGATGCCATATGGTATGGAATATCTCTTTGGTCAACTGAGGTCAGCTGTGCTAGTGTGCCCCCTTCCACCCTTTTGTGCAACCCCAGCCTGCTTGCTGTTGGAGTTGGGGTGAGGAGCAGAAAAGGCCTTGATCCTGTGCAAGCCCTGCTCAGCAATAACAGAAACATTCCTTTGTCAACATTATTTCTAGCACAAATCCAAAACATGGCCACTTACCAGCTACTGTGAAGAAAATTCACTATTGCAGCTTAAACCTGAACACTTTGTGTCTGTAACCAGGGTTACTTCACAGGAGCTCTATTGAGATGGACTGAATGTCTTCTTGTGGCTGAAGCTTGTTTTCCAGACTGCTTCTGAGAGAGAAACAAAGTTCATGTGCTGTGAGACTGATTTGCAGTGTAAACCAAAGTAGACTAAATTGAAGATATTTGAGAGTGGATCCAGTAGCATATTCTCAGAACTGAAGTCATGCAAATGCACCCTTGGTGTAGATTTTTCTGTAGCTTCTAAATTACCAAAGTTAGCATTTAATTTGCCTCTCAACGAGTCTGTAGGAATAGGGAATTTGTCCCCCTGCAACTCAATGTTCAGAAACGGAGGTGTTTGAGAGATGGAAGCGGGTTGTTTGAGGAGTGTACTTGATCCCTACTGTGTGTGAGTTTGAGGGGAACTTGAGGAAAGTGTCCTGATTTAATTTGTGCCACTTGAAAGCTATCCAGGCATGTGTATAAATGAATATTAACTGCAAAATTTTAAAGTTTCTTCTGTAATTATGACATTGTGAAGTAGAGTTTAGGAAACCACTGATTTTTGTCTCGCAAAAACAGGAGTTGCGTGATGTTTCAACATACTTAGTAGGTAATGCATATCAAACTTTTACATGCCTCTAAAATGTTTCCAAGTGGAAGTTACGGTAACTGAAAGCTTCTACATGGGAAAAGCTGATGCGTGTTGATGGTGTCTAAGAATGGAATTGTACTAATCTTTAGAAATGCAGGAAGATAGCTTTCACAAAAGGTCTGCCGTCCTGGAGGTTGAGCATGCCTGGGAAAAGGCAGGGTAGCAGTGCTTTGGTTCTCTTTTTTTCCATTTCCGTTTCAGGAGAATTTATTGAATGCAGTGGTATGCTAAGTGCATTTTTGTCAATATTTATGGCAAGAGATGTGACTAAGTAGTGGTCTTTCTGTGGCTTATTTACTCAAAAACTATTTTTCAAAACATTTGGTGGCATTAAATAGCTTACTGATATGTGTGCCAGTACATGTCTGTTTGATTTCACTCTGCCACTTGTCTTACATCAGAAATATTTCTGATGTATTTTTCTTTATGGTAACATCTGAACTTTTTTCGCCAATATTTCACACTAGCTAAGAGACTGACCGTTTAAGGAGCACATAACCATGGAGCAAGATGGTTAAAAATAAAGCAAGTTTGATAAGGTCTCTTCACTGAAAAGTGTATCTTCAGTGATTGAAATTAATAAATTGTCTAATGGCCTTAATATTGGCAAACATAAAAGCTTAATTTCCTGATGTCATGTCCTGGGCAGTCCTGGTTGTTCAAAATGTTGTCTTTTTTTCCTTTTCTCTCCTCCCCCTTCCTCCCTCTCCTAGTCATAGAGTATTAAGGCACACTGCAGTTATTTGTACCAGCCGGTCTCTGCACATTCGGGCTACTGTCTGCAGAAGTAACGCACTTGGGGATGAAGAAGGCAGAGGGGACAACATGCTGCTGTTTGTGGATGTAGAAAATATCAATACTGTAAGTTCTTCTTTGTGTTAATAATAATCCTGTGCTGAAGCTCAGCAGATATGAGTCACCACTGGAACTAAGACTCAGGTTTTTCTACAATAACTTTGCAAATGCTAAATAAACTTTGCATATTCATCATTCCAATTACTTTCGGAAAGAGTATGAATGTTATGCCGCAACTTTATGGAAGTCTCCTGTATTAATCATATTGTGAGACTATAGTTCAAAATGGTTTTGGGATGATTTATTCCAAATTGATTAATGTTCTTGATCTCAACTTCCAAGATTGTCTCAGTCAGAACTATCTGTGTCTTCTGCAACTTCTCAGTGAAAACACTTGTAGAATTAGTGGTAATGCCAAAGTCAAATTGTCAAAGGAAGTTTCTGTGTTTACATTTATCACCAAACTATAAAGACTTTTTTACGAATATAATGCAAGTACAGATATGTCCATTGTAATCTGTTGACTTTCTAAAGCAGTTGAAAATACTCAGTTTTTCAAACCATGCTAATTTAAATTTACTCATCTTTTTGGTAAAGCTGCTCCCACATTTTCAGTCAAAAAGCAAGGTAACTGAATTGTCTGTTCATAGAATTCATAGACACTTAGTTGGTAATGAAACCACTAAGCTGATTTGTCATTTTCTTTTAAAGGTGTGTACACTCTGGGTTTTTTCTTCATTTACTGAATATTGTCCACTCCTTGAAGGAGGGAAGAATGTTTTTATAAAGGACTTATCAAGTTAACAATATGAGGCTTATTTTTCTCTACCACCTCACTCTTTTCAAGAAAGGAAGCCAACTCCAAAACCTACTTTATATTGTATATATATGTAAAATCAAAATAAATAGATTCAGACTTTCTTAGATTATCTTAGATCTTATATGATATAAAAATGCTCTTAAAGTAATCCTAGAAACTAAGGATTCTTGTGGACAGTGTTCTGCATTGGAGTTAAAAAGCCTAGTTTTTGTTGAAGTTGTTCTTAATCTAAAGTACTAGCTTGTGGGTCTCTTTCTGGGGGATCCTTATTTCTTCTTTGTGTGTCTTTGTTTGCGGGGATTGGAAGTTGCTGTGATCTGGGACCGTTGCTTTACTTTAAAGTGGGTCTTAAGTCTCTCCTCGTCTCTAAGTACAGTGTGTTATGAGTGGTGTGAATAATGAGTTAAATTAAGATTCTAACAGTGCCATCTTGCAGTGAACACTTACTCTGCGATGTAGCAGATCACAATTGTGATTTGTTTCCTTTGACATAACTTGTCCCTTCCTTAGAGCGAGACGGGCGTTAAGGAATTTCATATAGTGCAAGTTTCAAGCAATAGCAAGCACTGGAAGCTTCAAAAATCTGTTAACATCTCTGGAGACAAAGGTGAGTATCTTTATCACCAAAATGATGGCAAGTCTAGCTTTTGCCTGATAAAAACAGTTAAAAGCATCTTACAAGGAGCTGAATTGGCTTTCAGAATAATTAGTTTCCAGAAACTTTGTCCATTTCAGACATACTGAAGCCCGTATTTTGTTGTAATTCAAGAAACATATATTTACAGATAACTTGTTCAGACTTTAATTATTTTAAAAACATGCTTGATTTACAGGTGAATTATTTCTATGATATAGAGAAATCCATGTCTGCGGTGGCTGATAATTTTGCTCCCAAGTAGTATGGTTGTGTGTGTATAGTTGCTATGCCTGATTAGCTGTGCTTGTTGAGCATCATCAGTGGGTTACCTGTTTGTGAATGTTCAAGACTTGTGACTTTTGTTTAAGGGACTCCGATTATGCTGAGGGCAAAAAACCCAAAACTCTTGCCACCTTTTTCTTTCAGATACTAAACTGGCTAGCAGAGAGAGGGCGAAGTTATGTTTTAAAGCAGTGAGATGCAAAAACTCAGAAGGTAAATTCTTTCCTGATTGTGGTCAGTTTTTGAAAAAAAAAATACTCTTTTGGATACTGTATGCTGAAGTTGTGACTCCTTATGATGCTGAAACAGTGCTTTCTCTTTTTATCCCTTAGAAAATTACACGTTTGCAGATATTGTCTTTGGAAATGAACAGGTAAGTGGATGGATACAACTGCATGTTGTATGAGGTGTCCCTGTCATGTGAAAGGACAAAGAGGTGGTAAGGTAACCTAGGCTAGCACATAGTCAGGAATATTAGGATCCCAGCTCCCCAGCTGAACTGCTTTGGGATCACATTACAAAGCTGGCTTATTTTGCTAATACATTTCCTTCCTTTTCAGCTGTTCGGAGTAGTTATTTTAAATACATCCCAGCCCTCTAGTTTTGTAGTAGAGGTCTGCAGATATCAGATTCTTGTTCTTAATTATACTTTTATTAAGACAGGTTAAAAATTCTAATTACAGCTTATTTAAAAAACTGGAAAATCAATGGATGCTGGTCCCAGAATTTCAAAACTACTACAGGAGGTTGTAGTGGGATCAAGGAGTCTGATTTTTCTAGAAGTTTAGGATTCTGGGCTACCATGCTCTTCTAATCCTTTTTAAATAGATAGATATTGAGTAATACTTTCAGCAAATAATCTTGGTACAGCAAATGCTTTTCCAAAATCTGAGGAAGGAAAGTAGGCCACTTGCATTAGATCAGAAATCCACATAGTGGATTTATTCAGTTGAATGTCAGATTGCTTTTTATGCTGAGCGTTTATTTTTCTTGTACATATTCATCTTTTAAAAGCCAAAGAAAACGTATTCACTGCCGTTTCATTTCATAGGACTAAAAATCTGAGGTAGGTGATCCCTCTGTGCATTTTTTGCGTTGGAATCCGAGCTGCAGGAACTTTAGCTTTCCTTGAGAACATCTCATTACAGTGGGCAGATGGGGATGGGGTCCTCCCTTCTGAGCAGTTTCTCCAAAAGTGAATTGTCTCTCTAGGCATCAGCATTCTGCTAATGCAGTACCTAGCAGCTCTGCAACAGCATATTCTGAGAAAGTTAGCATTTTTGGAAGGGAGGGGTAGAGGAGCTAAAGTTACTTGCTTATCCTGCTGTCTCCAACAGGACACAGTATCATTGCTGTCGCTCTCAATAACCAGTTTCCTTAGCAGGCTTTTGGTGTTGGAAGAACTTGGCACACATGATGACAAACAGCACAGTGCTTCTGTTTGTGCCACATATCTATGGGGACGTGCTGGGTAGTCTATTATCTCTGCTGTTGTTAGCTAAGTGTATGTTCCTAACTTGGATAAATAATTCTAGTTAAGCTGAGGAAAATATTAGTAAGCAGAAATGACTTTTGTGTGACTTAGTTGGATGCTTCAGCTCTCTCTAATAGACTTGATATATCACAGTAGGCTGCTTTGTGATAATAATCAAAGCTCCTATTTCCAAGTTTGTAGTTTTAAACTAGCAAGTTATGACTCTGTTTTCCCTATATTACCTTCAGTTGCTTTTTAGATAGGACTGATCTTTGGCAGGTCAAGCATGGAAGCCAAGGTGTCTGGCATCCTGTAGCTTTGCAAAGGGAAGCAAACTGGGTAATGGAACTGAAATGCTACAATGATGAACTCTCTTAGAACAACTTGTGTCAGCTCTCATCTTGTTCTGAGCACTTTATTCCTTTTTTTCTCTTGTAGATAATAAGTTCAGCCAGTCCTTGTGCAGACTTTTTTTTCCAAAGCTTATCCTCCGAATTTAAAAGAACACATGTGCAATCTCATACTCATGCATCTCAAAGGGCAGTGAAACAATCATTTGATGAAACAGTCAGATTGATACAAAGGTGCAGTGAAGTTGATTTGAACATTGTGGTACTGTGGAAGGTATGTATCATTCTGGCCTTTGTGGTAATTTGGACATGAAACATTAAAGTTAGAAAATAATTTAATGTGGCATCCTGAACTTTCAGGCATATGCATATGAAATTTATGGGTGAATTTTTATTCTGAAAACAATCAAATGAACTATAATGATGCAAGAAGCAAAGATAGTATCTATTACTGTAGTAAATGTCCTTAAATGGTTTTATATTACTCTGGATGCACCCACTTCTTGTAAGTTCTCTTTAAAAATATAAAATTATGAAATCTTAAACTAAGAAGTTTGCTTTTATAGAACTGTAAGAGTGACCCAGTCTGCTTTGAAGAAAAGGGTTTCAGTTACCAGAATGCAGATAGGAAGCAGTGGAAATAAATATATCATGCTGTCCTCTAAATTTTGATCAGTACGGCATGTTCCACTTAAGTTAGGGGCAGTCAGTAATTCTGTGTTATGAATCTTAAGATAGTTTCTGGTCTGCAAATGTCTTTGTATTATTTTTGTAGGCATATGTTGTTGAAGACAATAAGCAGCTTATTTTGGAGGGCCAGCATCATGTTGCCCTTAACACGGTTGGGAAGGAGGCATTTTCATTTCCTCAGAAGCAGGTAATCTACTGTGAATTTTCCTTCACAAATGCGTCTTTCTCTTATGAGTTCTGTAGTATATAAGTGGAAGCTTTTGTAGAATCTTAACATTAGATATATGTTACTACTAAATAATTCAGGCTGACTGACTCCAGGTTCTCTATTGAACTAGCCAGGCCCAGTTGAAATGTGAGAAAAGCAATTTGCAGGTAAGTATATTGATGAGCAGTTGTTGAAGTAAACTGTTCTGTGGTGTTTCAGGTAGAATTAGAAACTTGGTAACGGTATTAAAGGTAATGGTTATTTCATAACAAAGTTAATAGTAAAATGGTGAAGTTTATAGTTGTTTTGCTTGATGAAAGAGAACAGCATCTCTAAGAAACTGGTGGCTGTCTTTTGGTACATGAATTGGTAACAGCTATGGAGTTATAGATAAGGTTATCTGAAAATATCTATACTAAATTCAGTTTATGTGGATGAAAAAGACTAACGGGCAGAATAAGAGCAACAAGTCTTGTGCTTGTTTAGTCTTCTGACCAGCACATTGCTGTTCCTTCTTGTTTTGATGCCATTCTTTTTATGTTTTTACCAATTTGCAAACACAATATATAGCTTTTAGTGAGCTCTTAAAGTTGCAGCAAAGAGTATTGTGTATTAATTTTGTCAAGAAAACAATACAGGATAAGTGTCTTCCCATAAATACTGAGGTATAATGCAAGCAGTGATTTACTCTGAGGCTGTGCATTTGGCTTTGTTTCATAAGCCTTTAAGTATTTGTGCATTGCTAACATAATTTTTTCCATTTAGTTCTGTGTACAATGAAATAAATGGGAATTTGCATGCATGGACTGTAGCTATACTAAGCAGTATAAGAGGCTGTTTTAGTCTAATGACAACTGCCCTCTCAGGTATTGCTTTCCCTGTCTTAATGTGTGTGTAGAACAGTAGATCACACTGTAGACATTTAAGGTTAGGAAAGAAAATACTGTGAACTTCTGAACTCATTAATTTCTGGCTCTCACAAATGAATAGGAAGAGAAAATAGAAATTAATCACATCTGCATCCTAAAGTAAACAAATGACTAAATAGGGTATAGATGGAAATCTGCATTTCTTGTTGACTGGAACTCTGTCTGCATCACACACAATTTCAAACTAAAGAAATTAATCCTGCCACCAGCAACAAGGACGATCCATATGTACTCTCAATTATTTTTGAGGAATATATGCTACTATATTAGCATTCTGTGTCTAAAATCTGTTTCTTATCAGGTTTTATTACAACTATTTTTATATAGATTCTACATTGATTATTGTATTAACTTCTTTGAGCATGTGGAACACATTTCCTTTGAAACATTCTGTACATTGGTTGGAAGCAAGAAAGAATCTGCATTGTCATGTAGTTGAAATCTGCTATAAGACTAATTGGTTGTTGGGGTTTTTTTAATAAACATGTACATTCTATGTCTCCATGCTAAACAAAGCCCAGAGCTAGCATGAATTTTCAGGACTGCTAAGAATTGAGAAATTGCGTATCCTCATGTACTACTGTTTTTTTAATTGGCTTATAACGCTGTAAGGCATTGGCTTATAATGCTGTAAGGGGAGCAGATAAACTCTGCTGAAGTAGGAGGTGAGATATAAAAAAATTGTTTTGAAACTTCACAGCAGTTTACTTTGTTCAGTCCACATTTCAGAATTAAAAGAATCCCCAAAAAAGGATTAAATTAGGCTTGATAGAGAAAATAATGTACCTGATCTCTTAAGAATTGCATATTGTCTTTGAATTATCTTACCTTTGCATTAAAGTATCACAAGATTGGAAAGCTGGGGAGGAGCAGTGGTAGAAAATCCCAAGCTCAAACTTCTGATTTAGTATTTCAGTATATAGTTTTTTTCATGTAAGTCTGTATTTATTCTCCTAAGTGATGAACAGGGTTGGAAACTCGACTCTAGACTGTCCTGAGTTGCCTTGTGCTGACACTATTACGTGTTTTCTGAGGACTCGACAGCAGAGGGAGATGGAGGTGCATGCTTTTTACCAGTACATGGGGGTTACCAGTTCATAAATGATAGAGGGCTGCTCTGATCTGGGGTGGGGGGAGAATTAATTGCAGACTCTGAACAGGGTGTCACCTAGGATGCAAGACTTCAGTCTGCATTTATTACTGAGTTTTATTTGCTACTGCTTTACAGTGACGTTTTTCTTGACTTCTTTTTCTTGGTGCTTTTGTATCCAGCAAAGAAATGTTTGTATCTGGCAGACACAGACAGCTATCTCCAACCCAAAAACAGTCTCACAATGGACATGGAGGAAACATCAACAAAATTCCTCTCTGCCTTCCCCTTTATTTCTTTTAGTTCTGAGAGAAATGGCTCAAATCTTAGCCAAATTAATCAAATAACTCTGTCGAACAAATTGAGATTGCTTACTTTATATTTTGTTTAAATTCTCTGCACTGGTTAGCTTCTACTGTGTTGTCAGTTTTGGTGTATCTCAGATTAACTCTTTACCAGCTTCTAAAGATACAGTTTGGATTCACAGAAGCTTCTTCTTCTGTTCAGGGAAACAGAGCTTCAGTGATGAAGAACAGGAGATTGATATTTCTCAGCACTGTAATGTTTAAGTTGTCCCAGCAGTTGCTGTTAGATTGGTAGTTGGGTGAAGCCTCCTGATTTTTGTGTGTAAGACATTAGACTGCTGACTGAGCCACAGTGATGTGTGTTTACTTCTGCATGGTTCCTTGTGGGACATTTAATGCACAAAAGAGTTGTGGAACAGACAATAGGGTGCAATTACTTCTGTATTACAGTAGCATAACTTGCTGTAGTATTTGATAAAATCAAGATAAAACTTCTGGTTACAGTGGGTCTTGGAGAAAGGCTAAAATGTTTTTCTGGGTAAAATTTCTGTATGTACCCACATATTAGAAGTGTAAGTAACAGTAAAATTCTGTACAGGTTCTCTGATGCCCAAATGCACGTGCTCCCTTTTCTTCCCATGTTTGTTCAAAATAGAATTAGAAATAATAATCTATGGCTTTAATGCTGGTTTTCTGTCACTGGATACAGATTTTTTTTGTTGTTGTTTACACTTGAGGTTTTTTTTGTATAACAAAATAGCATTGTTTTTGAGCATAGGCTACTTTTGAGTAGGGCTTCCAGGAGATGTGATGAATTTATTGTTCCTCTCATTCGTATTTTAGAAAAAATGTCTTTTGGCTAAAGGTAGGGGGAAAAAAGTTAAATATAGTTTGTTGCCTTGAATCAGAAGGTGCCAGAAAGTAATATGTTAATAGTCATAGGCAGCAATATATGAAGAAAAAAAAATCACATAAGGTGTAAGTAAACTGAATTGCTTTGAATAAATCCATGTCAGGCCAAGTAATAATAGCCTCACTCATAAATTCAGCTGAGTATTTGTAAATCATGGTGGTTTTTTTGACAATGATACTGCTGTAGGTTGTATCTCTCTTCTGAAACATGCTTTTTGGAATCAGGTATTTTAACTGAAGGCCTGCTTAAGATGGCACCTGAAACACAGTGTCTCTTCTTGACCTCTCTACTTTAAATAAGTGAAAGGAAAAAACAATCAAGAGCATTAAACATCCAGTCACAGTCAGGGCTGTTGATTAATACTGTTTCTTATTGCTCTCTTCCCTGTTTTCCTAATCTGAATTCAGTCCAAAAGATTCCAAAGGAGAAGTGCAGTGTAATATGGTGAGATATAAGTAATAGTGGAAGTAAGAGGGCATTTGCCACATTTCTGGCTTGCAAAGACTTCACACCGATGGAAGGTGAGAAGCAGCCTAGAGGTTTGTTATTTGAATGTTGGCATCTAGGGAATAGCATCCATCTTTTCCAGGTGTGCTTCAGGACTGCACATGATGTTCTTCTGGGCTGCACATTTAGTCCTGTGAATTAGACCAGCTAGCCCAAAATAAAATCCATAAAATGCATATAGAGGATGGATGCAGACTTTTTGGCAGTATTTCACTTCAGAGAGGATAATTTTTGGTGAGACTGCTTCTTAAAATACATGCAGCTTAGTGAGTCAGCAACAGTTTGGTTGGAAGCAGGAATTCTTGAAATGTAGGAGAGGGTAGGGTTTAAATAACTGTTACTGGAAGTGACCTCGTTTTTTAGTTCAGATTTTTTTTACAGAATACGTGGGAGGAAGTGCTTGAATAAAACAGAGGTTGTTGGAATGGATTGAAGAATTTCCTTAAACCACCTCAGTAGAGAAAAAGCAAAGTTCTTAAGGGTAAAGTAACATCAAGAGCTGAAATACACATTTTTCACTTCGTTGTATCAATTAATATATCACATACAGTACCAGTTTGGAAGAACTGGCTTATATTGTAGTCATGAATGAAATATTCCAAATAGCCACAACGTTTGATTTGCTGCTTTACCCATTATGGACTGCAGCGCGGATGGTGTCTGTTTTCAAATGTATTAGCCTTGGTGTCAGTAAAATACTGTTCCTGGAGTTGTCATGTCTGTAGTTGAGAGCTAGAATGACTATAGATGAGTCACATGTTGAAGGAAGCAACTTAAAACCGAGGTTATAAAATGGAAGTTCTCAGATCTAAAATGGGACGGGGAGAAAAGCACATCACTTAGATGTCTCACTCTTAACCTACTGCTTTCATATATCCTTTTCATATGCTTTTACTTATGCTTAGCTTCATTCAAGAGTTTCCTGTTTGATTTTCTTCTGTGCTGTGCATATTGGTCCCTCATATTTGACTGAGAATGTCAGTAATCTGTTTGGCTATGTGTGACTTGTGGTTTATGGGGCAAATATGCTGATTTTCTGTACAACTTGGAAATCAAATTGCAGTGCTTATCTTTTTCTGGTACACCTAAGAGCATATTGACCCAGTCTCTAAGAATATTGTTTATGAAACTGAAAACTTTAAGTTGTGTAATATTAGGTATAAAAGTCTTTTTAAGTGACTGTATGTGAAGATATATCACTTCTGTCCATCTGATGGAAAAGAAGAACTTTTCGGTTCGGAAATACATTCTGAGATGTTAAGGAATATATTATGGGTAGGTCTATTACACATATTAAAAGACACTTTGAATGGTTAAAATGTTGCCTTTTCAACTTTTAGCTAAGTATAATTGCAGGAGAGTTCTGAAGCTGGTGTGAATGACAAAGGCACCATTTCAGAAGTGTATATAGGGATGATTTATAGCTATTTAAAAGTAGCAAAATACCAGACTCTAAAGGTTGGGACTTTACAAATAAATGAAGATGTTGAGATTATTCTACTTGAAACAGAAATCTTGTGTCTAGATTTAAGTGTGCTTGTTTGAAGCTGGCCCTTGTAAGTGGTTTTGGGCAACAAGAAGCTTTCTAAAAATAGAAAACAACTTTCCAGTTGTGCAGTTTGTAGCTCTGGGAATATAACTGAGGGAGCACTGTCATTCTGGTGCTAATGCCGCTGTGTATTTTTAGTCAAAATTGAACAAGCTTTAAAATGCAGCTATAAAATGTAAAACAATAACAAAAACACATGCCACTCCTCCAGTCTCTTAGGAATTCCAGTCAAGCCTCTCTACCTCTACCAGTTTGTATGGATGGGACAATCAAATTACACCTTAACTGTTTTTTTAATTGGACAATCCTAACTATTGATGTGGCTTTCTTGTGTGCAGTTTATGCTGGTTACTGGAGCTTGTGACACTTCTGGAGGCTTTGCAAAGAACTACACTGGGTCAGCAAGCAGATTTTAGGTGTCGGAATTTGTTTTTTTGTTTTGGTTTTTTTTTTTTCCTTTTAAAAGGCAATACTTCACTTGGACTGACAATCTTGGCATTCAGCAACAAAATATCACCTATTCGGTTCTTGATTTTTCATTTGCTTTGTTTCTGAGTGTGAGGCTGTTACTGTTTGGTGTATATTCTTCAAGGGAGGGTGCGGGTGCCAAGTAAGTATGGGCTTTTGGTTTGGTATTTTTAAGCCTTGATCCAATTTCACAAGATCCAAAGTAGGGCAGGAGTTTAATGCATCCTTAAAGTTAGCATTTATTAGCTGTCTCTAGGTAGCTTTCTGATCTGCATGCACATCTTCTCGGTTACTGTTTTGAAGTGCTTAATTCTTTCCTGAACCATTCATTAGGTAAGGGAATCATGGGCTGAATGTTGTATCATAGCCTTTGTTCTAGGTACACAATCACAAAAAACCTAGAGTTCAAGCAGCTGAACTTGGAGAGACAGACATATTTTCTGACTCTGACACCCAGAAGCTGGCTGGAATTAAGGTTTAGCTCTTCTGATAAATTATTAATTTTGCTGCTTTCCAGTCTTTCAACGGAGGTGTAAGAATAGAACTAAAGGTTTGGTTAACAGCACTCTGTACTTTCACCAGTAAATGTTCCTGCTGCATTCATGATGTTCTTGTCTACTTGTGGAGGTAAATATTCGTATTTGTCTTTTGTAGGGTTTTAAAAAAATACTCGGGAATTCTGATTGGGAGGACTTGGAACAGGTAATTGACTCTAGGGCAAACTACAGTATGCAGGATGTTGCTGTGTGGTTGAAGGCAGCCTTGAAAATTGGTTGGACTGTTATTTGAAGGGAGAGGATAAGTTAAATGAAAACTTATATTGTCTGCTGTGTTTTGTGCTGTCAGTTTGCATT
Organism: Petroica traversi; assembly: GCA_025920805.1. Lineage (NCBI taxonomy): Eukaryota > Metazoa > Chordata > Aves > Passeriformes > Petroicidae > Petroica > Petroica traversi. The sequence continues at coordinate 6,405,037 of JAHLSL010000019.1, forward strand.
GTTAGACACCCATAGGGTAGGATGGAAACACCAAATTCATTCAACACTTAAAATATACTTTATTGTTACTGTGGAGTATCTTTTTTTCTTCTCAAATTACTTTTGAGAAAACTACTCTTCCTTTTGAAGGACGGACTTGCAAGCCCGTTAAAACATTCGGTGTGTTTCTGGAATTATCAGCAGTGATTTAAGGTGTTCATAACATTTCTGAATGCCCAATGTGTTTGACTTTTAAGTCAGATTTCATTCTGTAGTGTTTCTTTTCAACTTAGAAGGTGCATTCTATCACCTTTTAATGAAAACTTTTTTATGCTGTACCAAATTACTTTTAAAATCTTGTTTCGTGTGTTTTTAGTAGGCAGTCACATTTACTGCTGCAAATTATTTTTTTTCTTTCAAAGATGGATTTTCTGCAGACTAGGTTCACAAGGAAACATCCCCTTCCTGAATTCATCCTACTCACAAACTAGATTAGATGATGTTGGGCAGAAATGCTGCACCAAATGCAGGCTGGTTACAGCTTTGTTTATCACTTAATTTATTCTGCTTCAGTGACTCATTCTGTCCAAAGGGTTAGGGGGAATCGCAGGTAGTGTGTCAGAGCTTGTCTTGGGCTTTCACCTGGGGACAAAGGTAGCTTTCATATCTGCAAGTGCTTGTTATGCAGTTTCAAAGATACCCTGCTATTAAATAATTCTGTCAGTATTAACATGGTCCCGTAAATTTCTGTTTGCTTTACTTTGGATCTATTGTAGGAAATTTGTTTTGAGCTTTCTAGGGCAGGTGATGAATTTTTTTTGTTATTAGGTAGAGCTGCTGAACAGGGAACAGTGTAAATGCTGTCCCTTTTCCCTAGAAGCCAAACCTAAGCACTAGGAAACCACTGTAACAGTAGTGTATTTTTGTGAAATTTGCAGTGTTTTCACAAGCGACTGTGAAATCTGTCTCAAAGGAAGGTAATAGATAAATTATATCAGTTCCTCATCCAGCATGCTTAAATACAAACCACATTGGGAAAAGAAGTGAGCTTCATGATGCTGCTGATTTGTTACCCTTATGAGCTATAGTTCATAATGGAAAATTGTAACTTCTGTGACTTTTGTTTCTTGTACCTGATGTTACTGTTTTCAACATTATTGTGAATTTGTTTCAGGAACTACCAGAAACGGTTCTCTTAAAGTTTTTTCGACCAGAAAACACACCGGTACCTGCAAGACCAACACCAGAGCAGCTTTCTAATCTTATTAAGACAAGTCTTCATTATCCAGAGTCTTTCAATCATTCTTTTAATCAAAAAAGGTTAGTGGAACATTACCTTTAGAAACTTCAGAAATATTGTTAATTGGACAGAAATCCTTTTGAGAGATGCTATGTGAGTTATGATATTAAAGTCTGGTATACAAGTGTGGAATCTTGTTCAATTTTTAAACTCACTGCTTCAGAAAATAAAAGTTTCATGTTAAAAAAAAGGCCTGTAATACCATAGCTCACAGTTTTAATGTTAACAAGTAATGTTATCAAACTTACTGGAAGAAAAATATTCTGCTCCCTTTGTGTTTATTTTTGTTGTCAGAGTAAAGAGGGTGATTTCTTTAAGAAGCCAGACAGAAAGAAAGATGTACTTTTAGCTCAAAGGAACTGTTACATCTACAGCATCTCACTTGCCAAGATCAGCTGCACATAGTTCTGACTTACGTCAGAAGGAAAGGTGGTAACAGTGCAGATCACTGGGGCTTGTCTCCTGGAAGAGTATCAGAATTAACTTCTCAAAAACCCGGCTGCTAGTGTGAATTGGTTGGAGCCTGTAAAATTCATGAGTCTTTCAAAATTGAAATGATATGAACAAAGCCCCCGATAAACATTGAGTCGGTTTTACTTGAAACATGAAGGTACCTATTTAGGTTTGAGTTGTTTTATCTGAAAGCTCTGCTCTGTTACAGATTTTTATAAGTTAATGTAATTTGTCAAAAGAAAGGGATTTGTTTCTAAAATCTAACTTTTAATTTTTTTAAGGTGCTGTCTTGACTTTGATGTAATTGACAACTACTTATAAACTCTCTGTTACTGGAATTTATTTTAACTATTTAAGAATATAATTAAGACTATCCAAAATAAAGGGTTTTTTTTCCCTTTAAGATGGAATTGTTTCTCTTTGCAGCCTTTGTCTGGTACCTGTCACTCTCCTGCTTTCCAATTGTTCCCAGGCTGTTGTAGATGTGATGATTGATTTGCGACATAAACCAACAAGGTAGTGTGCAAATGTTAAATAAAACAGTGTTTTTAAGAACCCTTCCTAACTTGGGAAATCTTGTTGTATTTTAACTGTATTGAATATCTAGAATAGGATTTTTTCAACAGTGGCTTCTTTGAAAGAATAGAAGTTGATAAAGGGCTCATATAGTTAACTGTGAGTCTTCAGTCTCTTCTTTGTTAAGACAGAGCCTTTAATAGTGACTCTTGAATAGTTAAAATGAAGTAGAAAAGGGGAAATGCTTTTGACTAATGAAATAGGAGCTTCACCAACCTTTATTAAATATAAGTTGTTGGGTTTTCATTTTTAAAATACCGAGTAATTTTTAGACAACAACTTCCTCCTGCAATTTGGCTTAATGTAAAATTTTGTAGAACCTTGGATGTTTTTAAAACTTCCTCTAGATTTAGCAGCTGATTCTTACTACTATTCTAAGCCTTTTTGCTTAGAATTGTAGTATGTGGGAAAATATGAGCATTGAGGAAGTGTATATGAATTGCTTCTAAAAGTTTTACTGAAGATTTTTTGTGGGATGGAGAATTCAGTACCATGATGTCTATCCTATTGTAATTCTGCCACTTCTGTTTAAATAAGGATAGTTTAACTCATGGGTATGCAGGTGACAGCTCCCCTTCCTCCCTCCTCCTGGTTGTCACCAGGGAGGGGGCAGAAAGATTGTGAAGATGTTGAGGGGGGCTTAGTCATAGGGGAGCATTGGCTTCTTGCCAACAGTCCATGGAGCCACATAGCATATTAAAAGCCCAGAGCCTAATAAACAGGTTCAGAAATGGAAGAGAGAAGATTCAAGTGTGGTTTACTTTTCAGGTACAATTAAGAAGCCGTTCACTGATCTGTTGCTTTTTCACAAGATCATCATGTTTGTTACATTGTGAGACATATCTTTGGAAGGATAGTATACTCATGTGCCTTGAAACTACTTAAAAAGAAAACCCCAACACACGCTCTCCTAATGCATTATGCAATGTCTCTAAAGCAATGTATGCCCATGCTGACTATTCCAGTATGGCAAGCAGTTTGATTTAACTCCAGCTCATGGACAGACCTGAGGATGCCTTAAATAGGAATTTCTGTGACAGTTTGGATCCTGTTCCTACATCTAGTGTTAGTGTTACATGCCAGTTGTATAGAAAGCTGAGAATTTCACATATACACCCTGTGTATAATGTACAATACATTAGCAACCAAAGAAATGCTTTAAAGGTTTATAATGATTCATCTGAGCTAAGGGGAGAGCCACTCTAAAGAGTTCTAAGCATGAGTCAGAGAACATTAAAAAGTACTTGGTAAGACCCAGAGTTAAATTGAGTTGATGGATAGACATAAGTATCCCAGAATTTACCCATGGGTATCATAGGTGAGTCTGCGAATATTTGTGAGAACAGGTGTGTGTGGGTATGAATGTAGTAGGAAAGAAGACAGATACGCATGATTTTTTTTTTTTTAAGCCACATTTAGTATCTTGATAAAATGTTGAGTGGAATTCTGTCTGTAGCTATGATAGCAGCTGTTAATTCTTGCAAAGTCTAGCTTTGTCTTGCTATATAAATCTAAATCTTATAAAGATAAGGAGGATGCTCAGAACAAAAGACAGCAGTATGCATTTGGGGAAGGCAGTGATTTAAGGGTAGAGATTGTAGGCAGACAGTCAAAAAGACTCAGCAGCTTTCAAGACATCAAAGACAGAGGGCAGTGGGCACTCATCCAAAGAGAGCCAGAATAGTAACACAAGTTCCCTGACTTCTGAAAAGAAGTTTTTAGAAAGTATGAATCACTGTGAGGGGCTGGTGAGGGACACAGTGCAATCTGAAATCATCAAGTTGCAGGGAGTCCTGTAAATTGGTAATACCCCCTTCAAGTGCAGAAAATTAAATTCTTCTTCTTTTTTTTTTTCAGCTCTGAAGCACTAGAAATTCATGGATCTTTTACATGGCTTGGGCAAACACAGTACAAGCTTCAACTTAAAGGCCAGGAGGTCTATAGCTTGCAGCTCAAGGCTTGCTTTGTTCATACAGGGGTCTATAACCTTGGAACCCCCAGAGTATTTGCCAAGCTTGTGGACCAAGTTACTTTGCTTGAAACAAGTCAGCAGAACTCCATGCCTGCACTGATTATTATCAATAATATCTGACCACTTCCTGGAAAAAAAAAAAGCACTAAAAGACAAAATAAATGGGATTCTTTTCTTACATTGCTGGTTGACATTTTGCTGCAGTTTTTTTGAAATAGCACCTCAAACATCTAACTTGTTACTAAAGATCGTGTAGAAAAGAAAATAGCAAAATATTCAGATGACTTGTCAGTTTGTTCCTTGATGCAATGCACGTTGGACTGAAAATACGTTTATCCTTTTATAATGTATTTCTTCTCTGGTAATTAAGATATTCATAACATAAAATACTCTAACTCCAGATCTGAACATACTTGTATGTCCAATGCCCTGTCAAAAATGCAGCTTGACTGCTGTTACAACCTCCAGCATGGTGTGTTTGATATTTGTGGCTGTATTGGGATATGGTTCAGGAAGAAAACCTCATTGGCTTTTTCCTGTCTGAAGCCATTAGTCATGATAAATCCCAGCCTTACTGTGAAGTTCAGTAAGGTCTCTCCAATCCACTTCTGATTCTCGGTTCTTTGGTTTAAAACTTTGGTTTCATATTTATGGAAACTGGTGACTTTTTAAGGTTTACATAAAAGTCCACCTAGGGTGTTTAAAAAAATAATTTCTTGAACCAGTTTGAGTATTTTCTCATTCATCTCAAAACAGAATGCACTATTTCACAACCATGAGATTGTCATTTAAATTGTCACTTACTTTATTATGTAACTATAACAACTGATCTGTTTAAAAAAAAATCTACTCAGATTTTCAAGAAATGTATTATATTTATAACAAATGTACTGTAAATAGAATAAAGCATACACCATATTCACTGTATGGACTGGTGGCCTTTTTGCTTCCCTTTGTATACAACTGTAGCAATCCACAGGCGGTGCTGCTATCACAGGACAAGACTGGTGTATGTGGCAGTGCATCTACCTTCTGATGCATTTGACTCTTTTTAGGTAAGGCTTCCAGTTTTACTCATATTTGGTACTACTGTATGACTTCTTCAGGACTTCAGACTTCCTGAAAGCCTTTGAACCCATTCACAGCACATGACCTTTCACAGTCAAGCTTCAAAGGACTGTGGATCATGTTGCTAAATCAATAAAATACTGAAATATTCTGTTACAATGAATATGTTGCTTCAGGCCTCCAATCCTTTTCTGCTGTTGTATAGCTTGGAAGAATAATATAAAAGATTTTCAGCAATATAGCCGTAAGCTACATCATTGCTTTTTCTGTCTCACCCATTTAGGGAAAGAGAAGTCATTATTGATGCTGTTCAGCTGTGTAACTGTTCCTAGTCACAGTTGGTGTATATTTTAAGACAGCCTCTCCAAAGCCGGTTATCAAGAACATCATGTTTAGAAACTGGATGGGAAGAAGAGAGACCCTGTAGAGGGAGCTGGGCTTGTTTGGTGGAGGCTGGAGATTATACAAATGGCAATTCACAATGAGATCTGGCCAGCAAGCAGTGGCTGGGAGGTAAAAAGCAGGTGAGGATTTGAGAATCTCTGAATGACAGAGCAGTGAGATGAGATGATGCGGGGCAAAGCAGCTCTTGGAGCTTCTCAGCACTCCAGACCCAAATGCGTCAGCTCTGACGCTCACCTGCACATCTCTGAGCAGTCTGTGATTCATCAGTGTGAGACCCAGCAAGAGCTGTGGGTGTTTGGGGGAGGAGGGACCTTGGCAACATGCTTTTGTGGATTTCAAATACAACAATGGAGTTTTTCCTTTCGCAGGGAAATGTAGTAACAGTGGTTAGCTGGAAATGGGCTTTTTGTCTTTCCTCGTGTGTCATGAGAAATTCTAAGTGTGTCTTTGGGAGCTCTAAAAACCAGAATTTTACTTTGATTGCTTAGGAGAGGAACTGGCATAGAAGTAGAGCTAAGTCTTCCTCCTCAGTGGATTCTCCTATACGAAACTGTGTCCACTCTATGGACTGCCAGCAATGATGGAAAACTGTTCTCTTGAGATGAAAATTGATCTTGCCTTGCTGTTTGAGTAAATAAGTGTATCTGCAAAGGCATGCTCATGCTTCTGTCACAGCAATGTTGTGGCTCACAGCAGATCATAATATCACATCTTACTTTGAGATAGCTAGAAAAAGCTCTCAATGATAATGAGATCCAGGGGATCTTGATTGTTTTAGGAGTCTACTGAATTTTCCTTTGGTGCTACCTTTGTATCATAAAACTGCAAGACTTGCCAAGCTGGAGATTTTGGTGAAAAATCAAATGCCCTGTTTTGATGTGGGGATTTGTGAGCAATTTAATCTTGTATTACTTAAAATACAGAAATAATTAATAGGCATGAAATTAGGCTTTTAATGTGACCTGAGTCACAAACTTGTCCCTGAGATCAGGTGAATTCTGCCATCCTTTCCATACTTCCTAGCATATATTGCTCTGTCCTTTGCTAGGGGAATTCAGGTGGTTGTAGGCTGCTTTGCCAAAAATTGCTGAAATGCTGCATTGGCAGATTATTATTTTGTGCAATGCAAATCTGGAGTGATAGGGTTTTACAATCGGGCATTGTGAATGCTGTAGGAGATTACTATGGCAAGTTCTTGTGCTTTTACTTGTCTCAAGCAGTAATCCCCATCGACTTCCTCAAAAATAGTAGAAATCATTCTAAATGGAGTATTCCTCTTAGATTTTTAGTATTCTATACTTGTCCTGGCTGAAACCAGGACAGTACTTAATTCTAAAAAATTTTTTGAAGGACTGGCTATGCTGATAAAGCTGTGGAATTTTCTGTACTTGTTGCCTTATCTTGTAACCTAAACTTCTTTATACTACAAAACAGGAAAAACTATCATAACTTTAATACTTAAATTACTTATATCAGAAACTTACATTGTCTCTGTCTGAAAGTACATTATTAAATTGAGTAATTAATTATGACTTAATGAACAGTAAATATCTAGAAGTTGGTAGAAAAAGTAGTATTAATTGCTTAATGTGTAAACAAAACGGCCATTTACTTTTATGGTTGGTGTAATTTTTATTTATAATTGCTCTTTTACTAGAAAAGCGTCTGGCAAATTATGTGAGAAGTCCATTCATAACATGGTTTAAGACAGGTAATATTCTCCTGATACTCAGCATGTGTGAAAACCTCTGCTCTCTGCAGGAGCGGTTACAATTCCATGTTTGGAAGTATGAAGATAATTGGTCTTTGTCACACAGCCTGGCTTGATGCCAATTAATACAAAATCAAATGAAGTCTCCTTAATTTAAATACAGTTTTGTAAAATTTAAAATCTGCCAGGTTTCTGAAATAATTTGCTTGTCCTGGAAATACTGTCTGTATAGTACTGTACAGTGAAAGTGATGCCTTTTTCCTGGTGTTAGGAAAATGAAGCTAGACACGGTTAAGAGGGTTGGGGTCTTTACCTCAGTATTTTAAGCAGGATCCTGTTTGATGCATCCACTTCGCCCAGGTTACGTGTGGCAAAATGCTCATCTCCCGTCAATCACACACACCAGTTATAGACTTTACACATCAGCAGATCCAACAAGGGGGCCAATAATGGAGCTGGGGTGGGCTCAGCTCAAGTTTCCAGAATCTGTCCTGCCAGGAGACGTTGTGTTCCTGAGATAGTAGGAATGTTTGGTCTCCCTGGCTCTGCAGTTCTGGGGTGTTCAGTCTCAGGCCTGCAGAGCACTTAAAAAACTCTAAGCACTAAACTAAGTAAAAGGTTGCAAGTATGCATACTGCTAATGCTTGTGGACACAGAGAACTGTGTAAAAGGTATATAAAAGAAAAGACAAAAATCATTCCGGCATCAAAAGAAGTAGGACTAGACAAAGAGTCAGTGAAAATTTAGAATGAAAGATGAGGGGATAAAAGAAGTAAAATTATCTTTTAAAATTTCTAAATAATAAAACATTAACTTTCTTAGTAGAATAAGGACATTGAACAGTTTCTCAATTGCATATTTTATAACAAGTTTTTCCTAAGTAAAAGAAAAATTGTCCTATTAGATTTCCCAGAGACTTCCAAAAATTCCACTCAAACTAGCTTAACTTTTTCATCCTGTTTTTTTACATTGATAAATGAGGTAAGGGAGTATGTTAAAAATCAAAAAGAAAAATCAGAAACACTGATGCCCAAAAATGTTGGTATTTTTTGGGAAAAGCACCATAGACATGCACTGGGAGGGTTGTGGATAAATTTCAGTAAGTGCACTACAATGATTTTACAGATATGGACCATTATAGGGAGGGAAAATGAACTTACTATAATCTCTGTCAATAACCTGATACTTGACTGAGGACAGATTCAGCAACTCTTAACATCCTTTTGGTATCATTTAAAGATTCAGGTAAAAATAGCAGTGGGGAAAAATAATATAAGGAGAGGTCAGTTCTGTATTTAGAAACTTCTCAATAGAAGATTTGGAGATCTGTTTCCCTCCCACTGAGTCCTTACACAGCCAAACGGAATTCCTCATTATGCCTCATGCCATAGGTAGTTAGTAATTACTACTGACTCTCAGGATCCAAGACTTGAAGCTAACAAAGGAAATGAGCACCAATTCTTTCCCAGTTTTGATAGTAGTTAGTTTTTGTTCAGATACAAAAGCTCTAGTGACCTGTGCCTTGAAACATTGGTTTTTCCTCCCAAACAACTTTAGTTTTGTTCACTAAATAACTTCGAACTCCTTCTGGAGTTGTATTTTTTCCCTCTGGACAGGGAAAGTACCTAAGCTATTAAGTACAATTTCAGGATGTTTTTGGAAAAGTTTTTGATATTAAGAAATTCTACTGTTTCTTGAAACATAAACTCAACTGCACTTTAATTTCACTTTTGTGATAGGATTTTGCCAAGTCCAGAAGAGAGAGCTTCAAAGAAACTGTTCTTTGGCAGTCACTCAAATTGTGTGCTACTCCAGAAGAAATACATAAGGTTCCAACATAAAAGTAGAAGAATTTATTGTTTTGATTCACTGACATAGTTCCTGTTCAGCCTAAATAATACTTGATACTCATTGGCAGTGTGGGTAGCACTGCATAGGTTGTATTTTGAGTTGTTGCCAAATTTCTTTTCCTGTGTAACACAGAGACATACATGTATAGCATGTTTGTTAAGATAAAAAGATAATGTAACTAAGTTGTGAGAAAAATTCTGTCACAGTGCTAGAGTGACTGGAAAATGCATATACCTTGGGAAGGAAGATATAGATAGAATAATGAAAATGAAAAAAAACAAAAGATGGTTTTCATTTTTTAAACCTGAGGTCACAATAACCACACGATGTAAAGTATCTTGGTAATCTACCAAAGCTTTCTTACTGATCAAAAGTTAAACTTTCCCTCCACTGACTATACCACAGAATTAACATCTTCATTATTCTTCAGTTGTCAAGTGTACATACAGCTGCCCTACTGAAAGCCATCACCCTGCCAGTGAGACTGCCTGGAGAATGGAACCATGTGGTGCAATGGTTTAGATTTCACAGTCAGATCAATGGGGACAGAACTGTCTTCTAATTCAGAATCTGCTGTGACACAGAGCTGTCTACACCGAAAGTGTCACCCAGCCCAGATGTGTCAGAAGTCAGGTCCCTGAACTGCAAGGAATATCGTAGAGACTCCTGGATGTTTTTCACTTATTACACTCTTGCTCCAGTGAGATAAGGGATTATTTCTGAGTATACTAAAATATAAAGGTTTCTGCAGTAATGTAAATCCTCTGACAAACTTCAGTCTTTCTTCATATGCATGTTATGTTTTCTTCAGTCCCTTAAAATCTTAATGTTTGCTGTCTTTTCAAAATTACCCTTGAACAATTTAATGGAAAAAATTACTCTCACAGAGTGAAAGCTAGGCTGGAACAGATGATAATTTTTTCAACACTTTTGTTTTCAAAACCTTGAATGCAGATTAAACACTGAGTGTTTCCTGTTTCTATTTAACTCAAGATTTATTTACTGTGCATTTTGAGTTTATGGGAGTAAATCATTAATTTGTAAAATGTCACTTGGTTAATGAGTTCTGCTAATTGCTTAGTGGTAGCTGAAGAAGTGGAAAAACGAACACAGCTTAAAAACTGTTGCTTATAGACTATGGCAGTGTATAAATCAATTCAGCTGTTGCTTGCAAGTGTTACTCCTCTGGGTTTTCCTCTTTGTAAGTTAGAATAGATGTGTTATTTTCCTCCTGATTATTGTGTCATAGCTCCTTACTCTGTTTCCTCCAGGATGATGAAAATTCTGCTTAAAAAAAAAAACAAACAAGAAAAGAAGATTTTAACTATAGATTTTTACTTACTGAGGGAAGTAACTTAGTGATAATTTTTAAACAGCCGCCCCATGATCCCCAGGTACTTTGAAGCCCTAGGATGAAAGAGGTATTTCTGTATGTTGAGGAATCTTTGGAGAAAGTAAGAACCCCTTCTGATCAAGAACAGAAATACTTTCTGCAATTCACAGGCAAAATATTTCTTCCTATCCTGAAAAGAACATCAGTGATATACCCAGCTTTCCCCACTTCTCAGTGCAGAGGCTGTTGGGGGAATGCTGGAGGGAAGGACAAAATTGTCTTCAGGACATAGGCTCCACTTCCTATAGTTGCTGACATCAGGGTTGCATTAATTATATTTCGTTTTAGTGGCAGCTAAAGCTCTTGAACCCAGGAGCTGCTTTGAAAACATCAGATTTTTTTAATATTCACTGGTAGCTCTCACATTTTTATGGAAATGCTTAAAAACATAATTCACTTGTGCCAAAAGTTCTGCAGCTACGAGACAAGTTTAAAAAATGAACGAACAAACAAACCTCCCCTAAAAAACCAACCTAAAAACCTCTATAAAAATCACTTCTGACTGTAATGCTATGGGCAACTAAAGGGAGCTGCTGGAGAGAGGAAAGGGCAGTGGCAGTTCAAAGCACTTCTGGCTCTGCTTGGGAGGAGCAGTAGGAAGCTGACAAGAGCAGACTGCCCCAGAAAGTTTTGCTGTTGTGACAGAACTGATTGAACACGTCAGTCAGGTTAAGAGGACAGGACTCAGGAATCACAGCTAATAGTGTTTTTCATTTTAACATCTGTCCTCAATGATCACAGCTTTTAATCTCCAGACCACAGAGGGGAGATGTCAGTGCCTTAGAGGTTCATGTTCTCTTTCTGGCTGCTTTTCAAATCCGCTCTCTTCATCTGTAGGTCATATGAGTGCTAAGCATTCTGTATGAATTGTATCCTCAGATGCACTAAAAAACACTATTAAATTTATTTATTCTGTTACAGATGCAAATTCAAGCAGAATATTTCATTAACTTATTGAAATGCCACTTAGAATTATATTTATTTTTAGAGTAATACCTAGAACTTTTTCAATAACGGATCTGTAAAAGATTGCAAGGAGATAGGGAGTAATTTATTGTTGCTTGTCACCGCATTTTTTCCTACCAGATAAGATTTTTATTTTACTCTGCAAGCCAGAGTTCAGTGTGGGTGTTGAGCATAATCCTGAGAAAAGTTTTCTTTTGTCCAAAGCAATACTGTAGTTTTGTTCAGTCTTTTATGCAACTGGCTATGGGCTAGAATTTCTCAGAAGACTTGGTAGGTATTTTCAGCATTTTATGATATAATTTTTGAGTATGTAAAACTTGACACTGGTGAAGGTTGCCATGAAAATGCGTTCATTTCCTTAACATGGAGAAATTCCAATTAAAAATAGGATGTTTAAATCCCTTTCACTGGAGGTCTTTGCACAGTGGTATGCCTCTGTTACACAAGACTGAATGTGTACCTTCAAGGATGTGTGCATTGGGATGACAGTGAAAGGACAGATATGTAGTGCAAACCTTCTTCTCTGTGGTACCATCCTCTTCCTCACTTTGGCTGCTGTAAGTATTGGTGGAAATGAGAAGCAGTTGTAAAGGAGCAGAGCAGCTTTGTGGCTTTTTTATTTTTTTTTGGGGGGGGGTTTGTTTGTTTTTTGGTTGTTTGTTTTTTGGTTGTGGTTTGTTTTTTTGGTTTTTCGATTTTTTTTGCCTGAATGCAATCTTTAAAATGAAAATTTGTGCCTTTAAGTGGGTTGGTTTGAAACTAGCATCCTTTCTGTGAGTTGATGCTCTGCCTGAGCTCTCATTGCTCTGTGTCTGTGTGAGTGAGGAGAGCATGACAGGAAGGTTCCAGCCTTGTGGAACCCCTGCAGTGCCAGGCAGCTCTGGTGAGAGTATGGAAACAAGAGCTCAAGCATCTGCTCTGTGGCTGATCACATGAACAATCCCAGAGTGAGCTGTGACACCAACACCCCTGCATTAACATCCTCCAGGCAAATGAGACAACAGTCCAGAACTCCTGCTTGCTAAAGGCATTTAGAAGGAACTTAGCAATTAAACACAAGTTGCTAAATTCTAACAGTTTGGTAAATGAAATGAGGACTGTATTTTCTGCATCCTTAATCAGGGCAGTTTACAGAATAGAATTGTCTGCTGTGAGTATGTCTGACCCTGCTCATTGTGAATGCCCTGCATCCACTATCTTAGCAAAAATCCTGTATGTTGCTGTAGACAGTTAAGTTTGTTAAACAGGTAATTATTCCTGTCAGGGGTGTTTAGCCATGTGTGGCAGCTTATCATTGTACAGTCAGGTCTGGTGTTACTTATGCAGTATCTGTATGATGGATGCATTGATCAATGTAGTGTTTCCAAAGACACAGAAATGAGAAATGACAGCACTGACAGCACTGGCTCCTGACTGAGGTGAAAAAAGTCAATGTCTTAATTAATTTCAAAATCCTGCTTTTACATGTTAATAAAACAAAACCAACTGTTTGATACACTATGTTCTTTGACATTGGAAACCACTGATTAATTGAGTGTCTGTGTCTATGAAATTAATTTAAGTTTGCCATATTTCTTTAGGAGCAAGGACAAAAATCCCCAAGTCCATATTCTCATTCCAAATTCGAAACAGAGCAACTGAGAAAAAAATGAACTCTATCCCAGCTGAAAGCAGGGCAGTCACTAGGCAACTAAAAAGGGTTGGGGGGGGGGGGGAAACAAATAAATACTTAATCCAAGTTAAATTTATTCTGTCCTGATACTGAAACTAATACAAAGTGATAGGATAAATGAGAACTCTGAGCAGTTGTTGCACCTGTGGTCAAGAGAAGAGAAGGATGAGGGTGGAAAATGGTATCTGAAACATTGTAGGAGTTTACTATTTGAAATTGCCTGTTCTCAGTTCATTGGCAGAGTGGAAGAAGGAAAGATATAACCATCATTCCTCATCTTGGATGGGAAAAGGAGATGAGTATGAAAACCTTAGCCTCCTTCTCCCTCAGATTCCTGTAGAAATATCAGGAAACAGCAATAGGAGCAGATAGGCTCTGGTGGCTATTTCTGGCAAAACCCAAGAAATATGCTGATAGAGCTTTTCAGAAACTAATTCACTTGTACATGTGAGACTTGTGTCCTATAACAGAGAGCTCTTCTAAAGGGTTTTTTTGGGTTTTTTTTGAGATTAAGTCTGTGTTATCCTTTCCGCTGCTTTAAAGAATATTAGGCTGGAGGTCAGAAGGCTTTGATGGATAATCACAGACCTCTCTAAAATTGCTGCTCATGACAACTGTCTTCTGCAAAACCAAAATGATAGTGACAAAACAAACCTCTAAATTACAGGAGAAATATTTGTATTGTGGCCCAGACAGAAATCTGTGGCAGGAAGTTATTGGGCAGAGCTTCAAAATGCGAAGGGGCAGTTTAAGAACCAGGGGAGGTAGTGACTTTCCTTTGCATTCCATTGAAGATTGCTTCGCTTTAATCATCAGTGCAAATCAATTCAAATTCCCATATTACTGATTTTTCAGGTCAAAAATGTGAATATGGTTATACTGCTTCCTAAGAAACTCACTTTCTTTAAATGTCTTACTTTTTGAGAGGGAAGAGAATGTTTCAGTACATACTGTTACTTTGCCTCCTAGTCTTTGAATTCAGAGACTGGTGATACTTCAGAGGCTTGTTGTTAAAGCCAGAACAGTTTCCAGGTAGGGATTAACTTTGAAAAGAAGATTTAAGTTTTCTGGGAGATGTACTTATATTGGGAATATTATATTATGCCATATTTTGCTTGTAACCTCAATAGTCTATGTGACTTCTTGCTTTGTGGAACTGGAATAAATCAAAATAAAGCTATATCTCAATGGAGGGGAAGTAAAAAATGGTGAGAAGGCTTTGATTTGCATTCCTCTCTGTTTCATTATCATATTTTGATTGGAATAAAATGTGAACTTTCAGGAAAGAAATTCCATTTTTTGACACAAAAATCAGCATAAGAATGGTTTTAAGTTGAGGTGCTTTTTTATTTAACTGAAGTTTTTTTTCTTGCTAATTTTTTGTAAAATGATAAAATATGACTATTTAGGAGCAAGAATTTCAACTCAATGCCTGTGAGTCATGGCTTAGAGGACACTCAGAAATGATGCTGTGTGGTTGGCAGTGTTGCTGATGTGTCACCCTCTGCCTCAGCACCATGTGCTTCTCTTGGCAGTTTTTATTTTCAGAGCATTTTGGGTTCAACTTGTGCTGAAGGTGTGGCAAACACCTCTGTGTTTCTTGCCAGCTTTGGGTGTGGATGTGTGTGCTACTTCTATGGCTTTGTTGTGTTTGACCTGGTGGCCTCCAGTGGCACCTGGGAAGGATTTGGTTTGGTTTTAGTTTCTGTGATGTAGCTATGGAAATTATGGAGCTTTGACAGATACTCATCTCACTGAGCTTCTCCATTTGTGAATTATTTGTTCCATGTTGCCTCATTGTCATGGCCAGAATGCCAGTTCTGGGATCCAGGGAATTACAGGAAAACTGTAGGTTCACAATAGGCTACTATTCATTGAGCTAAAAGCTTGAATGCATTACTTCTTAGTCTCTCAATACATCAGGGGAAGAATGGAAATTTGGAATTTACTCTCCTAAAATCCCATGATCTTTAAAAAAATTAAATTATTCTCTGGAGCCACCCTGTATGAGTTTATTGCACCTGAGGTTAGTAAAAGGGCAAATATAATTTATAATTCTTGCAGTGCTTTTGCATGGAGATATTTTTAATGTATAATGATACATTGTACTGTGACAGCTTAGAAAATTATTTCTTTGCATCTTCAGATAGTGCAATTGAGATGTGATTAATGAAGATACAGGAGATGGATTTGTTCTTAATTTTTTTAGCACCTCATAAACTGGTTGTACTTTGACCTGAAACAAAAAAATATTTCTTAGCTATTAAACACATTTCAGCTGTGAGTTTCCAACTGACTTTTTGTGAATGGTAAATATAAATTCAGTTCAGACAAGTTCATATGAAGAGAAATTTAAACACCAGGAAGTAACCATGCAGTAACTGGATGGGAATAAAAACTAGATTTGACATTTTTCTGCAGCTCATCTTCAGTTTTTCACTAATAGTTAGTCACATGGTGAAAGGATGGCATCACTTTTTAAAACAATGTGTACTAACCTTTTCTTACACCAAGAGGCGTAATCTGATGTGTGAGAGTGGGAAATGTGAGCAGCTGTGTCCAAACACTTGAACATTTGGACAGGTTTTCTCAGGGCTCCAAACCAGATGATGGGGAGTCAACTCAAAGTGTGTAACCACCATCAGAGGGTTTAAAAGATTCATTACCACATGCAGAGTATACAAGGCCTCAGACAGGTTTAGGAAGTTGCAAGAGCATTCTATAAGCAGTATTTCTCCTTTATATTAGAGAGTTGCAAATTACTTATTCTGGGAGAGAAACCAGCCTGCAAGACCATGTATGAAAGGAAACCACTTTACAAAGTTAGCTGAAGTGGCTAAAGATATCAGTTGAAGAGAAAATACTCAAGTTATTCACTTCTTTGCCTCACCATCCTCCTCTTCCCCCAAAACTGAGGAAGTAATTCTTCAGGAAATAGATATCACAGAATCACAGAATATTCTGAGATGGAAGGGACCCACAAGGAGCATCAAAGTGCAGCTCCTGGCCCTGCACAGAACAGCCTCAAGAATCACACCAAGTGCCTGGGAGCCCTGTGGGGAAACACCTGGGAAGAGGTATAGTCCAGCTGGAATTTTGCTGAAAACCTATTGCATGGTTTGATGTAGGTCTGTGCAAGGTTCCTTTAGCACCCTGTCATGTTTCTGCACCTGCATGTTTACAGCAACATACCTAGAATCACTGAAGTTTCAAAAGCCTCTCAGAACTCCAGAAACTCTCACTTATGAGTAAAACCTTCAAGCAGCTTTCAAAGCACCCTGCCAGACCTCAGGGCTTACAGAAATATTGTATGAGACATAAGAAATGTTCCTTTAAGTCACAGGGAATTAGACTCCATACAGGAAGGATTCTTCAGGCAGTGAATGACTAAGCCTGATGCCATGAAGATGATCTGGATGCTCTCTCACAGCTGTCCTAATGGAAGGTCATGGAAGTTCTTTATAAATGAGATTTTGTCTTTTTGCCTGAGATGCTGCTTCTCCAGCTGAGAGGTACTTCTGACTTGCATAAGAAGAATTGACCAGAGCTGACCAAAGGAGGTTCCTTCTTAAATAAACAAGAAACACTTCTTTTAAACAGAAAAAAATTTTTTTTTTCCTTTAAAAGATAATGCTCTAATCAGCTATTATGCAAACAGGGGTTTCTGTGTCAGAATGAATTGAAGCTTAAACGAGGGTGTTATGTGACCAAACTTGACACTGGGGAGCATTTGGCCAGCCTTTGGTATCCACCTTCCTGAACTGAAAAGTTTTGCTGTTTACAGAGAATGTTGGAATGAATGGGAGGGATTGCCCATAACTGAATGATGCTGGCATTTTCTATGTCATCTAACATTGAAGAGTGAGGCTTTTGCCTTTTGCCTATCGATTTAAATACAGGAATGCTGTAAAAAAGTATCAAGGCTGTCATGAACAATTCTTATTGGAGGCAGTCATGATTCATGCATGGCACATATGCTTTCTGGCATCTTTCAAACTCCAATAGCAAATTCTTCCTGAGAGCCAAGACATTTCATGACTGAAATACACTGTTTTTCTTCAAAAATCCAGCCTCTGTCAGACGTAGAACCTTTATACAAATGGGGTTTTCTAAGCAGCTATGTGTTGTGATCCTGACTGTCCTAGGAAGAAAAATCACTTTGTTCCATTTTACCTTGGCCACATAGGAGGTAGAAGCTCTGGGCTTGGTGATGTCCGTGTCCCATTGTTAGCGTAGAAACACATAATCACAGAATGATTATATGCAGGTGCTTTTATTTGAAGAGCTCTGGGAATCGGGGTACCATACCCAAATTGATTCCGACATGGATCTGCAATGGATACAGCTTTATACTGTCCCTTACATAACCGTCAGCAGTTAATTGTCGATTCAATATTGTTCTATTGAACTTGAGCATGACTTTACCATTTCTATTACATATATTGTTTCCACCCAGGCATAAGCCGCAGCCCCCCTTCATCCAACTACCCCCAAACGTTTCTCATAATTGTTATAATTGAATTATCGTTCTTACAAACGTTTCTCATGATTGTTATAATTGGATTATCGTTCTTACTTGTTTTTATTAAACAATCATCTTGTTAAGGGCAATTATTGCAAAAACCCCCGCATGAAAACAGGTGCAGTTCTTGTGACCACACTTCTACCTAACAAAGACAACACCTAAGGTTTACCTACTGTTCCCACAACCTATTAACAACCCGAAATCATTTTTAACCCTTATACTATCACCATGGCACTGGGACCAAGATTTTCTGTCTACATATTCAGCCTGGAAGATGCTTCTGAGATTTGAAGATTGCTTCCAAGCAAGAGGATTCCCAGTAAAACAGATGCTTGGTGTTGATCCTGTTGATCTTTTAGATTCTTATTTCTTGGTCCCAGGTTCAAGTAAAGAGCAGTGTAATGAAGGGAAATAAACCTTATGCTATCTGGTCTTCTGGATCAAGTGGGAGAACTGAAGGCTTTTTTCTTCTCTTTCTCTTCCATTTGGATTGCTCAGGACTGAAGAATCTGCTTTTTATCATCTGTCTAGGCTGGGGGAAGCCACAGATCAGGCAATTCTTAGTTAAAATATGTTTTCTCTTACTTCCAAAGAGCAGGGATACAACTCCTTGGTTTGCATTATCGTTAAGTTGGAAGATCAAGCCCAATCTCTAAGGAGAAGACAGTTTTAGTTGTCTTTCATAAAAACAATTTCAGAGTTAAGGGCTCATATCCTTCAGGATGAGGAATCCATTTCACTTGAAGACCTCCCTCTGCACATTGCTGGGTATTCTCCTTTTCTCGTTAATGGTTGTTTACTTCCCTTTTCTGTTTGGTTTCTTTCCTCCAAGGAATCATTCCAAACACTAGCAAGAATTTGGAGCCATAAAAAACTCCTGGAAAATACTTCAGCTTTTGTCCTTTGTTGTGTGGCAAAACCCAACAGCTATGCAACCTTTTTGAACAGAACTGTGGTATTAAAATAATTTTAGAATCCCTTTGGCATGAGTCAAAAAACCATATCTAATCTCACCATGTAACTCTTGATATCTATCTACTTTTTGTTTGTCTGCTGAAGAAATGTATTTGTGATGATTCATATTCCCAGGAAAGCTTCCCCTTTCCCTCAAGCTTGACCAGTAGGTTAGTTTGAAGCAGTAATAGTTCCTGAAGGTTGTACATAAACAATGACTTAAAACTCTTCCTTTGACCCAGACTCAAGGGTCAAAGAAGTCTGAGAAACATGCAGCTTTTCCTAGCTGCTAGGAAAATTCTGTCATGATTTCTAATGTAAGATACTTCCAAAGTGTTTATAGATATTTAAATCTTATCCCTGCCAACTTGGAAAAACAGCACCTACAAGGCTGCTTTACTCCTCTAATTTTTCAAGGAAGAAGTAGAAACAGTAGAGAGGAGGTATTTCCCATTCATTATCCATTGTCAGTTTATCACTGGCAACTGGGATGGTTATGGAAATAAGCAGCACTTCTCAAGGAATGATTTGGATCCATTCTGAGCTAATTCTAATTGGAAAGGACTAAAATCCTTCCATAGGTGAGTCAAAAGTTCATCTGTATCAGGGAGCAGGGAGCAATGCAGTGTCAGCTGTAAAGCAGCAGCCAGCATGAGTGGTTGATCTTTGGTGCCAGTGTCAAAGCAGTGCTTACAGAAAGGATTTTTTGGTTCAGAGTTGGCAAGCATGGCTTTTTCTGGAGCCCATAATTCCTGTATCACATTTGCTCTTTGTTAGTGTATTTTTCCCCTTCAGTCATAACCCCTCCTCCTTGTTCCTTTTCTAGCTGCTCTTGTGTACTTGATCACATGGCGTTGGTAGTTTAGGATGTAAATTTGAAGTGATGCAACTTCTTCCTCACAAGAGAGGGACTGGAACTTTGACATCAGAGAAGAGGTTCTCTCATCTGTTTCAGACCTTAATTTCTAAGAAATGTTTTTTCACCTCCTGTGAGGATGTACGTTGACATGTGCATGTTAGAGTGAGGTGTAAGCTATGAAATACAAGAGATAAACATTTTCATGAGAAAGCAGTGCTTGTGTTATTAACTGGTGGCTTGGTGGACATTTTCAGGCTAGGTGTCTTTTTTCATTTGGCAATTAACATTCAATACCAGCTGTATTTGTATATAAATCTTAGTTGAAAGTGTTCCATTAGTAATAGACTGACAGGTCTCTCCAAGTGCCATCTGTGATTATTAGAGGGTGCTGTGGCAGTACCAGAATAACTTCAGAAGAGCCTGCAGCACAGGGAGAGAATGAGAAATTCCTCTGGTATCTATCCTACTTACAACAAAAAAGGAAATTGAAGAAATAGGCTCCCAGAGGGATAACAATGCATCATATCTCTACCTCTTTCTTATTGTTACCTCTGGCATTTAGTCCTTTTCTCAGAACTAACTTCCTCTCCCTGAACTTCCTGGCCTTAAGGAGGTCTCTATGGCAGCAGCTGATCCTGACACCAAACCTCATTACTAAATTCTTGTTGAGGGGGAAAACTGCCTTCTCTCAGTTTTTCCTACTGGCCACAAATCCTGTTCTTACTTTGATGTAGGGTTCTATTAAATCAACAATGTGGAAGTAAATTGTGTTTCAAGTCACTGATTATCAGGTTTTGTTTTGACAAGGATTCTCAAAACCAAATAAGGGCTTTTAAACAGGAAGGGTTTTTTAAATCAAAATGAGGAAAATAGCGTTGTAGCAAACAACGAAAGGGAATGTAGAAAATCTGATTCTCCTTTTCCACCTTACAAATGAGATGGGAAATAGAGTACTTGAGAACATTTAGAGATTTATATAAAATATGATGTCTCATTAATGTTTCAGTTATTAAAACAAATAGAACAAAAGCACAAGTACTCTAGCAATTGCATGGGATAAATTGGAAGCATTGGTAACAACATTCAGCTAACTAAAGAAACCAGAACTGTGTGGTGGAAATATTTTTTCATTTACTGGAAGTCTCATTTTCCCTCTCCTCCTGTCAAAATGTGAATCCAGTGAATAAGACCAGCAGTGATAAGTAACAAAACAGGGTTTTCTGAGGACTGTCTGTCATACTGCCCTGCCATGCTCAGCTCTGCATCTTTGGGCCCACATTAGTCCCTGTTCTTCTATTCTGCTTTTATTTTCAGAACTCCTGAGAGAATTGCTACTGTAAATAAAGCTAATGTAGAAATAAGGGAAATAAGGCAGAAGGATGCCTTTTTGAGGAGATATTAGAGGTTAATGGGAGTGCTGTGATGAGGTGTTCCAAAGGTACCCAAATTCCCTTCCTGCACTTCACTTCCCTTGCAGTGAGCACTGCTGTCAGAGCGAGCGTGGTACCCTCTTGGAATATCTGAAAGCACCAGTTTGAAATTTAATTCAGCACATTTTTAGTAACTTTTCCACCTTTTATATCTTTTAAAATGCAGATATAGAATTCTTACGTGACAGTAATCTTTACTTTAATTCTTCTTTATTTGTTTTTAAACCTTTTTTTGTGTAATCCACTCAGAGATGTTGACTTCTAATGTGCAGGATTAGTCACTGTACTTAGCTCTAAAACTATTACAAATGTCTGCAAAAGGGTAGGTTCTTGGAAACTGCTTATGTAGCAGGTTTCTGGAGATTTAGCAGCTTGGGAATTCAACATTAAAATGGCTTTACTGGTCCTGAGAAAGTGAAATTTCAGAAAAAATTATTGTAAAAGAATAGGAACAAATATTTACAATGCTCAGAAGAATGTGGATTTCCAAACACTGCAAAAAAGAACAATTGGAAATGATTGCTCATGTGATTCTCAACATGTTTAATGGAGGTTTTCTGAGTTTATTTTTATCAACAAGGATGCAGTTTTATTTACTTAATCTTTAAAATTCCTATATTTGTTTTCGTTTTCTTATTTTCATATCACACAGAAGGCTGACACTGTTTTTACACAAGCTCTGGTGCTAGAAATATGACAGAGAGGAGCTGAGTAGAGTAGCCCCTAGGGACTAGAGTTTTCATAACAGAAAGAATTAAATAAGCTGCAACAACCTTGAAGTGATTTTCATTTAGGGTGGCAAATGAAAACTGTGGTACAACACATTGTCAGTGGCACAAAAATCCATAATCTTGGCATGTCTGAGTGAGAGCTTTTTTAGCTATTCAGAAAAGGGCCACTCTTTTCATAGACAGATTAAGAAGAGGGTTGGGTGCTTTTTGGCTGTGGGACACTGCATATATGGGGAATACCAGTGCTGTTTTGTTATGTCTGAAGGACTCTTTCAAAGCATGGAATTTCCTCTGAGTCTGCCCAGCAGTGAGCACTGGGAATAAAACTCCTCTTTTCTCAGCATGGGATTTCATTCTCCAAAATTCATTCCAAAGATAACAAGGGTAAAACACAAGAAAGTCTATCTCTGATAAGTGATAAGCTACTTGGGAGCTCAAGTTGCTTTCCAGTACCCATGAAGAGCTGAAGAACTGCATATTCTAGAACAGAATGTCTCTCCTTTAAAAAATAAGAAATTTTGCTTTTGATAGGAGAGAGAGAGAGAGCACTGGAAATAGAGTACTAACATCTGAAGTGAGCTCAGCCTTTCCTTGTGGATAGCTTGCCTGGAGGAAAAAGCAGATGAATGTCCTGTCACTGTGACTGTCTCTTGAGGGCAGTCACATGCTGCAGCAGTGGCCACCGCGAGTGCCAGAGCTGAGGCTTCTGATGCGAAGTATTGCAGCAAATATTTGGAGCAAATATTGGTAAAGTTGACATGAAATGAATCTTATTAAACATGCACGAGGCTTAAAATTCTCCCTGCATGAACACCTGGTGAAGGAACTCGAAGCCTCTTTGGTTTCATCGGAGGTGTCCTGGATTACAGAAACTGAGAAGATTTAATGTAGAAACAAATGATGGCTACAGTGAGAATAAGCAGCTTATAGGAAGCTGTAGGGAAGATGGCAAGCTGAATTTAGATACTCTCTCTTATTACACTGAATGAAAGAAATGCAGCTGCAAGGTCACTATTTAATGCTGGTACACAGGAGTGAGTTAAAATGCAATGGATGTAAGTGCTGTGTGAACTGGGAGCTGTTTGCTGAGATGTCTTAAATTCTACAGGTGCTTTTTTTTCCCTCACATATCCCATGTTTCTCTCAAGTCAAGCCTGTAAAACTGTGCTGCTGTCAATGGAGCAAGAGCCAGCTGCAGTTCACAGTGATCAAGCAGGAAACAAGAGATTTCCCTTTGCAAACAAAAACTCAGTGGAAGTAAAGGGAAAGTGAGAAACGACCAACTATGGAAATGTAGTATCTCAAATAAGGGCCTGAGAATATATCTGGAGGATTCTGCTGAGCTTTCATCATCGTATTTTTGTGGTAATTTCCATTTGCCAAGAATATCTTTAGATGATCTCTCTAATATTGGTTAAGACAATACATCTGTGAAAGAAGAAAAAACCCAAACAAATGAAAGGATTAGCCTTTTCTAGGCTTTTTCCTTTTTTTTTCTGACTGTGGTAGAAGAAAACTCCACCTGAGGCCATTGCCCTTAAATTGTGTGATGTGTCAAACACTGTTATGTGAGAGATACCCAGATATGGGTATGGCTCTAGCAGATATATTGACGTTTTTTGACATACTGGTGTCTTCACTTTGCTCCTGCACTCACATGCATGGGCAGTGAGGTCTCAGGGGGGTGTCACAGGTCTGGCCCCACAGCAGAAAAGCAAGTGGTAACACTAGCATTTTTTGGAGTTGAGCCACTCTGTATTTCAGACCAACATGAAGATGGCTGACAGAAGCTGTTTTTCATTACTTTAACTGAAATCACAACAGATTTTTCTAGGAAAAGCTGAGCAATATCCCTTTGGCCTTGACTTTATACTGGCACCTGTAGTTATGTTCAAAGCTGACACATAGGATATCTGAAATACAGACTCTTTTTATATTTAATAACCCTCTTCTTGAAATTTTAGAGAGTTCAATCTGTTGCAGTTGAAGGGGACATTAAGTAACATCCAAGCTTTATATTCTTAGCAAAGTCAGAAAATGCTTGGGCATTTAAAATGGGACTTAAACTTTTACAAGTCTGACTAAGTCCAGAAATATGAATATGGAAGCTCTTGCTTGAAACCTGCCTGTGCTTTGCGGCCCCATGAAAATGCCTCTTAAAGCTTAAAGGTTTCCCAAGTTCCTGCAGTTTTCTTTAATCTCTCTTGCCCTGCACATTAAGTGCCTATCACTTTCCTAAAACATATTAACATAACTACACCATAGCATTCAATTTAAGCCCACTTTAATCTGTTATTAACAACTGAATATTTTTACTAAAAAAAAACAATAAAACACAGATAACATTATGATTAATCTACTTCCCATGTTAAAATGTCTGTCTGTGTTTTTTTCTGTGCTGTTTTAGAATGACAGTTGCAAGACCTTTAAAAAATGTAATGGGAGCTGTGTAGTGCTATTGGTGCTTGTGAATTTGCAAGGTTGGATAACTGATACTGCTTTTATTATTATATAGTTCCATAAAAATCAATTATAATATGTACAGAGGACATGATTGTTCTCATGTGACCTCTTCACTGATGCATGGGTTTGACAGCTTCTGGAGAAAACATGCTCTGAGCATAATAGATAATACAGATAAATATTATGAATGTGAGCAGAGATGTAGAAAACTGCCTCTTCCCACGAGTTCCTTGGAATTAAACTGTTTCAGAAACAGAGCTTATTTCTCCCTAGACATTTCAAGATATCTCATCAAATATTTGTTCAAGTACTATCTCTGAATTTTCTGCAGTACGTTCAATTTAAATCACGAGGCTTTGGTCTGGGGGATTGTGTTCATTTTTTGTTCTGATTCAGACTTTGAGTATAACCTTGGACTAAACTCCTGGTATTCAACTTGTATTTCTTTGTGTCTGTAATCTGAGATATTTCTGAAGTACCCGATTTAAAACACTGAAGAATCATTTGACTGAAAAGGAAAAGGTTGAATAATTCACATTTCTCTTCTACTATTGTTTATTGGAGAAACTGATTTTGTTAATTTTTGGAATGCAAACCTGCACACCATAGAGGTTAATTGGTCTTAAACTGTTTTTTAACAATGCATGGATGTAGTGATGGTGATTTTTTAGTCCTCATTATATATTTTTATTTTAAATTACTAGAAATTTTACCTTAAACATTAATGAAGGGTGTAACACTGCTCTGAAATGGGAACTATTATTTATGCACTGGTACTGGCAGTCTTGAAAGCTGTGGCTAATTACAGGTGGGAAAATCTACTAGCATAGGAGGAAATAATATGTAAATCAAATTGGATAAAGCTTACTCTTCATAGAAGACCCTCAGTTTAGGATACAAGGTGCTAAATCTCAGTAATTCATTACAAGGTGAAAATCTACTCTTGATGTAAAAGAATTACACCTCTTTAAAGCCTTTTTAAAAATATTGTCCACTTTAAAAAGATGCTTTATTTGTAAAGCAAAGCAGAGTTGTGATTTGCTGCAGGCGTTTCAAAGCTGTTTGGGTATTAGTGGTCAATGTGCTGTTTCTCAGTGCATGTGAAAGGCAAGAATCTGCATAAAGACACAACTTGTCTTAATGCCAAACTTGCATTATTGACTTCATAAAATTTATTCATTCAAGGTGGAGTCGATAAGGTTTTTGGCAAGGGTACAAGAGGACTGATAAAGAACAGGTTGAATGTGTGTTACTGTCAGGGCTTGTTAAGGAAGAACACGTACATTTAATTTGGACAGAATTTGAAGTTGAGATTCCCTTATTTTAACACAGATGATCACACTTAAGATTGACTTTTAGTTTTGAGTAGCAGAAACATTTATAACAGTGAATCCTGAAAGAAGTGCTTTCAGATCCCTATTTGAGCATTATTCAGTTGAAAAAACCTCCTCCATTATGCTTCAGACCTTTCAGGATGGCTGCCTTCATTTTCATGTGTTCTCATTTGACTGTTATTTATAGTGATCATTGCTGCATACATAAAAACCCAAGGCTTTCCAGTTGTGCAGGTACTACAGAGTTACCAGGCATCTTGGGTAGAAGTTCACTTTCAGATTTTTTTAAACATGGAAAAGGTTTACAAAAGTAAAGGAGGACAGATCAAGAGTGTGAGACAGCCTCCAGTCATCCCAAGTTCATCAGACTTCTGTTACAGCCTGATGGATGCCATTTTAATCCCTTTCATCCCCATGCAGGAATAATAGTATAAGTTGTTCTTATCTGTTGCTTTTCAGACTTTGCCAAAATTGCTTTGGAATATTTTACAAGACACAATTGCAATATGCTGAGATTTACAGGCCAGCAAATTACTTTTCTGTGGAATATTTAGCTGGCTAGTTTAATGATTTCTCTGCACAGTGAAATTCTTCAAGATGGGAAATTATGGCAAATATTTCACACACTGATGAGAACTTGAGCAATGTCCAAGCCTAGACCACCAGTGTAGTCATAATCAAATTGGGAAATCATTCTTTCTTTGCCTGGTGCTTAGTCTGGTGGCATCTCCCTCTTGCATATTTCTTTCTCCAGGTTTGTGCTGAGGTAATTCTCATCAAAGTTTACACAGAGAGAGCCTGCAGTTTTCTGGTAGAGGCTCTGGGATCAAGCTATGGGATAGTGCTATGTGTATATTCTTCTGCTGTAATCCGTGATCTGGTCAGTGGGAAGGCTTTGTTCCCAGCTTTCATAATTGCACTGGCTGCTTCTTGAATGCTGAAAGTAGAAAGACCAGAAAAAAACAGCTTTGGACACACTCCACAGGTGTAGAACCCCATGAAGAAGTTGGCGCTAAAATTACCACTGGTGTTCCTCTCCTGAGGGAGTTTAGATCTTCCTCTCCCATGTGCTTTAGGTGACCCTAGGGAAAGACAAATGGAGTTGAAGGCTTTAATCCATTGGGATGCAATAATGATTCCATCTACATCACAGCCAAGGTAGTCATTGATGCAGGGAGGATGGATTATCCTGAAGATGTATAGTTGACATAAACATTTTCAGTGAAAGGCTTATGCTGCACTGGAGGATTGTTCTGCTTAGATCTACAGGCAGTCTGTGTTGGTTCCTGACCACATGAGGAGACATGCCCATTTATGTGTACTTTTTGTAACATATGCATACATATGCATGACTCACTCAAAAAGCAATAGGCAGATACCAAAATATTTGTGGCAGTAGCAATTAGATAGCATTAAAAATATGTTGCCATATTTTAGCAAGACAGCTGAAGAGGAATTGTCTTCACCTTGTACAAGTCAGCACCACTAAAGTGAGCTGATACAATGAGCTCTAATTATGTATTACTTATTATTATTTATTACTTATTATTTATTACTACTTATTATTACTTATTATTTACAAGAATAAATTAACAAAATAATACATTGGTCAAAAAATGTGCTGCCAAAGGTCTGTTCCAAGGTTTTAAGGTGAGAGAAATTATTGGAAAGTGACTCATTGAATTGCTTTGGGGTAGACACCAATATGTATCAAGGAGTTTTTTTTGTAAAATGGAATTTTACTGTTTTCACTCTTCTTACTGTATTGTGCTTACTTGAATGAAGGGCGGAGTAAAATCCATGACATGAACTCTCAAAGCTTAGCCTGTGATTTTCTAATTTATTTTACTTCTTCCTCTATTTTTGCAATGCCTTGACTCACTGACTTGTTTTTTTGCAGAAGAAAACAAAGTAGAGGTTGTAATAGTCCCTTGAGGCATAAAAAATAAGCTGAATTAATTTACTGCTTATAAGCATTCATTTGGACTAAGTCTTACAGAATTCGAAAATAGATGCACTTAACTTGTCAGAAACAATTTGTAGGAAAACCTTTCTATTCTCAGCAGAAAAGTCTCACCCATAGAAATTCCTTTAGAAATGAAAGGAAAGAAGAAAGTACAGTTTTTTTGGCTTTGTCATACTATTATCTAATTACTTTCTGAGAACACATTTCCCCTTCTTTGTAGCCTCCAGGAACTCAGAATCATTTAAGGCTCTGCTGCAATAAGCATATCACGTAAATAAATTGACAATAGTTAAGCATCCCATGCAAATACTCTTTCTGTTTTACAGACAAGAATTAATTTGACTGCTGAGATAAGGAAAAAGGTTCTACAGAAGAGACAAATTATGAGCCATATATGATTCACAGGAAGGACAGCATGCAATCCTCCTGATTTAGATTACACAGTCTCAGAAAGGCATGATTCTGCAGACTTATTTATGCTCAAGGCTTCTCGTTCAACAACTCTTAGCAATAAATTTCTTAAGAGGCAGAAAATTTACTTTTGCCTTTCTATTGTAAACTTTCTTTAATATTATAGTGAATTATCCTTTACTGATTTTTTTAACCAAAAGCATCTCCATGCTGACAAGGTTCTCTGTTGTATATAGAGATTCTCTGAGCCAAGACATGAAAGATGCTGAATACATCCAAGTTCTGCTTCCCTGCCTGTTTCTGGTGCTGGCCTCAGGTGGGTGGGATGGGCTGTCTCTGACAGCATCCAGGTTTGCCTCATCTGTGCTTGCAGGCTCCAATCATTCTGCATTTCCTAAAAGTTCTGTAGGAGGACAGGGTTTTACTCCATGGCCTAATTTAAAAGTATCTTTCTTGAACTTGACCAAAACCTCTCTTTTCTTTGTCTGCTGAACATTGCTCTTTCTTCTGATACTCCTGGCAATCCTGCCAATCTGAAGCAATAATGTTAGAGTCTCCATAAAGGTATATAATAATCAGTTAAAAGTGAAAGTTTTTGGAAGGGCTTATGATTTAGATTATTCACCTATATTTTTAATATAGTGCATACACCAGACTTTTATCCAAGTCCTAAGAGAGTTCATTGTAGTAAGGGTGGAGTGTAGTGAAAATATATTATACAACTCTTACAATATATTCTCAAAATTTGTGCATATTTCTGGACAATATAACTCTTCTGCAAATGAAATTTTTAAACAAAGAAGTTGGCTGTTACATTGAAACTGCTGCATTTGGAGACCTAATGTTCTTCAGGCTGATTGAAGGTCTTCAGCTTGTACTAATTTAGTGGAATTTGCAGCTAATTGACATACATGTAGCTGTCAAGTCTGAAATCGTAGGCAGGTGCTAAAATAGTGACATATGTGCTGAGATGTAGGTACCAAGGACAGAGTGATCTCAAGCATTAAGTTTCCATTAAAACTTGCTGACATTGAGTGCTACGTGACAGATACATAGATAATTCAGTATTTATAGATTTTATAATTAAAAATCAAGCCCACTATGTAATTATTGTACTGGTAGCTAAACCTGACATCTAATCTTGCAGTTATACCTCCACGCTGGGCTGTGACAAGGTAAGAAAGTGACTTCTAATATTTCAATATTTGTAATTTGTACTTGTATTGAATCTCCATTTGCTATTTGAAATATTGGCAGTATAAACCAGTCTTGAATCCTTGGGGCAGCCTAGCAGCACAGGTGTAAGATACATTCCTGTTACCTTGCATTTCAAAGTAAATGAAATGTATTTTGTTGAGGAAATAAACGTCACTAGATTGCAAAGGAGATTGTATTCTCAGTTGATTTAGTGGTACAAACACAGAAAACTGGGAATGCAAATGTCTAGGAAGCTCGTGGCAGCAGATAAAAGAGGGCAAATCTGAGGACCTGTAGCTGGAAATGATGGTAATTTCTGCTACAGCTCCTTTTCTAATATGGCTGGAGTGCTGGGAGGGTACTGGGGGTTAATTTTTATTTGTCAGCTGCTCCTGGCTAGGTAGCACATGTAGGAGAAAGCTTTCATAACTTAAGTAGGAAAATGAGTGGAAACATCACAGTTTTTTCTAGGAAGAGAACTGCCAGTGCCAGGCGGCATATTTATCTGTTGCTGTCTTTAACATGACAGTGCTCTGTCCTGACTCCAGGCCTGCAGTGTGGGCTGGTACTAAAAGGATGAAAGATTAGATTGATTTTTCACATGCTGTTGCTTTTATACCCTGCTTAACAGAATCTTAGTGTGTTCTCATGATCATCAACCTTAATTCCTCTGTCAGCCTCTGAGATGCCAAATCTGTTTGCTTTACAGACTATCTTGCTCAGTCAGATTTCTGGCTTCTGATTAAATCTGGAGAGGTGGGCAGCAGTTTGGGCTGAAATTATTATTCTGAAAACTCCTATGAGGAGCATCCTGGGCTGCATCAGAAGCAGTGTGGCCAACAGGTCAAGGGAGGTGATTTCCCCCTCCACTCTCATGAGACTCTACCTTGAGAACAGCATCCAGCAGTTCTGGATTTCATGCTACCTAATGCATTTTTGCAGTAAGCGTGCTTTGCATCTGTTTGTAATGGCCAGAACACACTGCACCCAATCTGTGGGGTCTGTTCTGAGAAAAATTAGGATGTGGCTGACCAGTTCATAGTAGGACTACCCAGAAGGCTTTAAAAATCCCTTCAGCCAAAATGAGTTGCTAAAGCCTATCTGGAACATAACTTTGAAATAATGCTTTGCATCAATTATTAAATGTATAGACAAACAGTCTTTTTGTAATGCTTGTGTTCTCTTTCTTCATGAAATTTCTTTAATTATGAGTAATGCTTTAAAATGGGTAGTTTAATGCAAATTACCTTGTTAAGTGTATTCAACAAGGGAAAGATGAGAGCTAAAAATGAGGAGAATGGCTGGTGCATCCTGTGCTGATTCCTGTATAGAAGAAGTGAGAATCTGGAAATCTGTTTGTAGGTGTTAGCAGTTCTCCTTAGGACAGGAGATTTTGTTATTCGGAAAGAGATTAGAAGTGAAGAATACTTTACCTGATGGATCGTGGAAAAACACGGGTAGTTTCAAAATCAGAATAGTTGAATATATCAAGCATGGTTTACGTGATGCATTTCTGGTTCTAATTTTTATAAGCTTGATGGACAGATTGAAAAATCTGGACTGGACAGGCAAAAATAAATACATGCATGATGAGAGATGTGTGAAAATAAGGTTGTTTTTTTTTTAAAAAAAAAAGAGTTCAGAAACTTGTAGAAGTTAAAAGCCACAAATATTTATCTCAAAACTTGTGGTATATATTACTTGGTGATCACCATACATTTCTTCTTGCAAAATAAAATTTGTGAGACTATTGCACTAAGAGAGATAATAATATCATTTGGAGCAGCTCTATATCCCTTGCAAGAGTATAATGTAAGTTTCTCTGATGCCAGTGCTCAGGGCCTCTTTCATTCTCACTTTGAACACAGCAATGTCATCTCTCTTAATTAAAAACTCCAAAATTTTTGCAACTTTGAATATATAGCCAAACCTCACTAAAAAACGTGGTGGATTTGCAGATGCCTGAGCTAGTTAGCAGCTCTGTACCCCCAGTTGCAGAGGGCAGCTCAGGCAGATGTCATAATTAGCAATAGAAAAGAAAAAAACATTTCTTATGTTTTTTCTTCTACCCTGAAATTGAATACTGCTCCAAATGGAATGGATTCTCTACTGTCTCCGTTCATTGAATATCATACATCTGTCAATAAAATTGTGAAGCATCTACAAGAACATGAATACTCTTGCTTTTGCCTTTACAATATATGTGCACTTCATAAACAGCATTTAATATTGTCCTTTAATATTTGTGTAATAATTGTGTGTAAAAACACTTATAAATATATATGTAACAATGCCCAGCAGGTTAGTCTTCCTAAACATACTGATTCTTGCAGTTTACTTTAGATTTTGCCAGGCTTATGCTTATTGAATATCTGAAATTTATTCTTGCATTTTATATAGCTCTGTGGTAATTTATAAAAAAAAGAAGGGAGGTTTGTTTGTTATATTTTTTTTTCTTCTTCTTCTTTTTATAAAGGCCTAGTAAAGCTTTCTTCATAGAGCTTATTAGGACAAAAATTTGTGCATTACAAGTGTCCTGAATTCATTAATTTGATTCATCCTCAGAACTAATCAAGTCTGACGTATCTGTGTGGCTACATTTGATCACCAACTGTAAAAGAATGGCAGACCTTCTGTAGCCAGGAAAACCAGTATCAGTCGTGGATAACCCTTTGTCCTTGGGTGATGTGTGGTGGCTGAGAGTGCCTGGAAGGGTGGCAGGGACTGCCATGTGGCTGCCTCCCAGAGAGCAACAGCCTGTTCCACATCTGGGGCCAGGTGAGGGATGAGGCCAAAAGGCTTAAAACTGCACTATCTGCCACACAACCTCTCCTCCACAGGGCATCTCATAGACCTGGAGGGAAGAATTAGCCATAACCCTCACCAGTGAGCTGAGGGATGGCATGGTAAAGTCCTTTGATAAGACCCATGGAGATCAGTGGAGCTATGGAGATGCCCCTCTGCTGAAGAAATGCTTCTCTGCCTGCACGGCAGCCTCAAGGAGAAGCAGGCAGCTGCCCAAACCAGTGAAGTGGAAGAGGCAGCTGGTGCTCTGGACTTCTCCATGTCCATGGTCTCTGTTGTAAGTGATGTATTTTGTTACAGGTGTAAAATATCTGGGCTCAATCCCGTCCTTCTTGCACTGTGGTGATTGCATCATGATTGCCAATTACACTTTGCAGTTACTCAAGGATTTTCATCTCATTGTTTTATGAACTGCGACTAATTAATCCTCTCATTCCTCTCCGCTCAACAGACGCTATTGAGAATCATCTGCATTTTTGTTTCAGATGAAGAACCACAGCAAAGATTTCAGGAGGTTTGTCAGTGTAATTAGAGGAGTCAAGGTGGTGGAAATTGGTCTCCCATCACTTGGAATCTGGGCACAGCTCTGGCTATGCATCTGTTATTTGGAGGAGTCACACCGTAAAATTAATAGCTGTGAGATGAAATGAGGATGAGTCTTGTTGTCTTTTGTTTGATGTGTCTCAATTTCTGAAGAGGGTCAGGGCCAACCTATTCCATTGACAGAGAGACACTGGCAGACACTGTCTGCCAGTCAATTGTTGAGATTAAGTTCAGAGAGACTGGCAAAAGTCATCCTGAGTGCTGAAACATTTTCCTTTTCAATTATCTTATTTCTCTGCTTCCTATCAGGCTCCATGCTGAGACAAGGCTGTTGCTGAATGCTGATTACCTACTGCTCGAGGAAAACTAAATTTTTTTCTACAGGCAATTTTTCCAGTTCTACATGCATGAACACATACAGCTTCTGTGGTCACAGTCAGTGTACTCTCTGATGTACAGAAGTGTACAACAGAAATTACTATGGTGTTTTGAAATACTAGCTAAGTCCACAGCTTGAAAATACTTTGCTTTTCTTTCACTGTCCAATCCACGGTTCCCCCACTGAAAATAACCACATTTGTCTTCTAAACATCTTTTTTTGTCAGGCCAGCCCTAAACAGCCTCAGTGCCTGGGGATGAGGTTCCTTCAGTGTGTCGTGGCTGCATCTCCAGTGGAGAGGCAGGGCCAGAGAGCTGAAGGACCAGAGCGCTGCCTGCTCAGCACATCAAGTAAACAACACTCCCAGCCAAACTAAATTTGACCAGGCCAAGGAAACCAACCTGTTAAACAAACTCTAGGGTGAAGAGATTTCCCAGAAGGTACACTATAGGTACCTTCCTATTTTTCAGTCTTGTCCCTGCCCAGTACAGCTGAAAGGAAGGTGATTTTGTTTTGCTTGTCTCAGCTATCAGCTCCCACCTTAGACCATGTCCAGAGAAGGAGAGTAAAGCTGGTGAAGGGTCTGGACACAAGTCTTATGAGGAGCAACTGAGGGAGCTGGGGTTCTTTAGCCCGGAGAAAAGGAGACATAGGGGAAACGTTATTGCTTTCCACAGCTACCTGAAAGGAGGCTGTAGTGAGGTAGGGGTTGATTTATTCTCTCAGATATCAAGTTACAGGATAACAGAAAATGGCCTCAAGTTGCCCAGGAGAAGTTTAGATTGGGTATTAGGTAAAATTTCTTCACTGAAAGGGTGATCAAGCACTGGAACAGGCTACCCAAAGGAGTGGTGGAGTCACCATCCTCAGAGGCATTTAAAAGACATGCAGATGTGGCACTTGGGGCATGGTTTAGTGGTGCACTTGGCAGTGCTGAGTTAATGGGTGGACTCAGTGCTCTTAAAATTCTTTTCTAACCTAACCAGTTCCATGATTCTCTCTGTCATGCTCTTGCAGCACATGTTGCATTGACAGACTGGTCCAAATGCATATGCTGTTCCCATGACTGGCATGGGATAGATTCCTTATGTCATGTGTTACCAAACTGCTGTTTCCTTTGTTGTAACACTGTGTATCTTTTAAATGTTTCCATAGTGAACAAAATTATCACAGCATTTTAAAAATCTGTGTAGGCTATGATGTATGAGGGTGGTGACAACTGTTTAGAAAGGTGATGCAAAATGTAGGGGTGCTGAGTGATCTAAATTGCACTGTGACTAAAAACTTCAACAAGATCGAATAAAGGAAAACCATTCCTGTTGCGTACTCACAATTTACCTAGTCTTAAAAGGAAGAAAAACATGCTTTTCCCTAGGGAATCCTTTTGGAAATACAACTCGCTATTCAGGGTTTGTTAGAGATGTGAAGACAACTTTTTTTTTCAGCATGGATAGAGGATTTAAAACCTCTGTTCTGTTAGGGGGCTGTCATGTAAAATGAAGGAATACATGAGATATGAGAGCAGATCAACAGGAATTTTATCTTGGCACGGACAGCAGACTCTGCTCTAGCTGAGGACAAAACCCCTCTGCTCTCATGATCTGTTGCAAAAGCTGGATTCAACCCTTCTGTTTGTTGCCTGGCCATTTCCCTTCCCTGTCCCTCTAAAGGAGAAGAAAGACTAACACTGTGGAAAGCAAAAAAGAAATCAGCAATCAAATCCTTTCATAAAAAGCTGTGTACATATTGTTGCCAAAAGAAGAAAACCTATTTTCTAAAATTTACAGGTTTCTCAGAAGTAATAAAATTTTTCTGGTGATATTTTTTTGCAATTTTACAAAGGAATGTTGCATAAATGTGTTCTGCAGGCACAACCCATGAGCTTGATGCCAGAGAGGAACTATGGTAATTCTGTACACAGAATGCCTGTGTGATGCAGGGCTGAAAATTCTACAATTATTTCTGCAGCGTGGGGCTGTATTTACACCAGGGAGGCTTTTATTCTAAGTGGGGCAGCTGAAACCCAGCTGCTCTGAAAAGTCATCTTTTGCATGCACCCCTCTTTGGGAAAGCTGGTGGGCTCCCTCTGCCACTGCAGTGTGCCCTGGACCTTATTAAAAAGACAAGAACATGTAAGAGGGGAAGCAAAGATTGTGAAAGGTTTAAATTCTTTTCTTTGCGTCAATCTTCACAAAAATTTAGGACAATAGTATAATTTTAATGAATTAGTTACAGAAGGGAGAGATGTTCACAAGAGGCTAAAGAGCAGACTCAAGTATGCTGATGGAGATGTGCTACAATTCATTGGCAAAGCAATATTAATAATAATTTTCTAAGGGAATTTAAAGAAGCAGACAATGTGGTTTGTAAAACATTAGCACTTATCTCCACTTATGGAGATTTAAGGAAAGACAAGGAAGGTCTTGGAAGAGTAGAAAAGAATCAACATTATGCATTTTTAAAAGGCAGATGGTCCATAACTTTCTGGGCTTTTTTTCTGAGCATTGGTAACTGCAAAGATTTTGTTCAAGTTATTAATTTTGATTTGCAAGATGATAAAGTGGGTTTATTAAGAACAGAGAATAATAAAATAGTCTAATTTCCTGATAAGCTCTCTGGCTGGGTGAATTAGAAAAATGTGACTGATGAACCATGACCTAAGTTAGTAGAGTTTTTGGCAGTGTCTCCCAGGCTATTCTCAACGGAGGCATTCTTAAAAGCAGACAACACATATTAAAAGATAACCACCAAAACTTACAATTACTGTATGAAAGAATGCAGCTTTCAAAGAGAAATGGTGAATTTTAGTCAATCTGGGAAGGTATTTCAAATATGGAAAAACCTGTCAGAATATTTTGACCTTTTGACTCTATCCAGGTTGTATAAGCATTACAGGTGACAAGGTGTTTGGAAAGCTATTGGCCATGCACTGAGTTTGTAATTACAATGACGTCTGAAAAAAAAAGTAAATTGCATCTGCAGGAGAAGTTCTTTCCCAGTTAAATTTCCTCATTATCTTTATAAAATACATGCATTACACTTTTAAAATATCATAGTTGAATCTAGAGGCCATTGATTAATTTCTATGGTAAAACTTGTACTTCCCCTCATTCTGCCCAAGAAAGAAACAGATTCTTTCATATCCTCTAAAACTTAGTGTATCCAAAGGGTCAGTGGCATGAATATAATTTCCAGTCCAGGACATTTACATAACAATCAGTCTGAACTGAGTTTTGATCTAATTACTTTCAGCTAATTACGCTTTTTCCTTATGGTTAATGATGCCTTATAGCATAGTTTTAATGGACTGCTCTTCAAATGAAGAGCTTTTTCTTATGTGTTCTTTCTGTTGTGTTTTGTAAAAATCCAATCACTTTACTTTTATATATATTCTTGACATAATGAAAACTGCCTTTCTACCTCCTTAGCATTCTGTTGTGTAGTTTGAAGCAGCTCGTAACTTGATACTTAACATTAAAATGCAAGACAGTGTGGTGAGTTAGCCCTGATTGGATGCCAGGTATCCACCAAAGCCATTGTATCACTCTCAGCTGAACAGGGAAGAGAAAATATAATGAAAAGCTTGTGGAGAGATAACTCAGCAGTTACTGCCACATGACAGACTCATCTTGGGGAATTGGCTTCATTAATTATCAATCAAATCAGAGTATGCTAATGAGAAATAAACCCAAACCTTTAAAACACCTTCCCACCATCCCTCCCTCTTCCTAGGCTTAACATCACCCTTGATTTTTCTACCTCTCCTCCACGCACAGGGGGACAGGTAATGGGAGCTGTGGTCAGTTCACACATTGTCTCTGCCATTTCTTCCTCCTTAGGGAGAGGACTCCTCACACTCTCCTGCTACAGTGTGGGATTCCTCCATCAAGGCACAGTTCTCTGTGAGCTTCTACAGTGTGACACCTTCTCAATGAACTGCTCCAGTATGGGTCCCTTCCACAGAGTGCATTTCAGGACCTGCTCTGTGAGTAGATCCCTCATGGGGTCACAAGTCCTGCCAGCAATCCTCCTCCAGCCTGGGCTCTTGGGGTCACCTTGTCTCCTTGGGACATCCATCTGCTCTGGGCTCCTCCAGGGGCTGCTCCAAGGGCTGCTGGGGAATTTCTGCTTTGGTGTCTGGAGCACCTCCTGTCCCTTCCTCTGCACTGGCCTTGGTGTCTGCAGAGTTGTTCCTCTCACATGTTCTATCTCTTCTCTCCAGTTGATATTGCACAGTTTTTTCCCTCCTCTTCCTAACTCCCTTATCTCCTAGGAGACACCATCTACCTACCACCACCATTCCTGGTGGGCTTGGCCTTTTCCAGCAGTGGGTTGGCTTTGGGGCCAATTGGCACTGACACTGTTGGAAACAGGGAAAGCTTCTGGCTGTGTCTCACAGCATCCACTTCTATAGCCCCCCTCACTACCAAAACCTGGCCGTCCAAACCCAATGCACAGGCCTGCAGACAGCTTATTCAAGAATAGATATTCACATGGGAGATGAAAATGAGACTTGGTGCAAGTGGGATGTTCATCTCCCTTCATGTTGGTTTTCCAGAATGCATTCTCAATAACTCAGTAATTCTCAGTGAAATAAAATTGCTCATTTTTCCTGGAGTTGGGGACTAGAAAATTATGATGGCTTCAGGTTCAAGGCAGTTCATTGGTTGGTTTACCTGGAAATTAAAGATTGGAAAGCTTCCAGCTTCAGCAGTTCATTACCCTGCCAAGTACATTGGCAGGAAAGAAGGTGAAATATGAAAGATGTCTGGAAACCTTTTTTTGCTGGTAACCTGCCTGACTTTTAACCTTGAATTTAATCAAAGTTTACAGTGTTCTATAAGGTACTTTGATTTAAGAAATGTAAAACTGTAGAATATCCAATTGGAATTCTCCAAAATAGTGGCAGCTGCCAAGGAACATAGAAAATCTTCTCTTCTCCATGCTTGTTGCATGATGTGACTTCTGATGTACAAGCTGAAGTGAATAATCAGTTCCTCTTAAAGCCCCATTGTATTTTTCCAGGAGTGAGAAACTCTAGGAGTCAGACTCTACTGGAAGCATAGTAAGTAGACACAGCACACAGATACTTCTAAAAGTTCTAAAAATCAGGGGTAAAAGCGAGTCTTTCACGGGCAAGAGAGTTATCAAACTAAATATAGGTGAATTCTTTTCCTTTACCACGTCCCATACAAATTTTAGAAAATTTTTTAAAGATGGGTGGCTGACTTCTGCTTCTACACCAGAACTTTTAATGTGAGAAGAACAGCCTGATCTCCCACAGCACCTCAGTGCCTGGTGTACGGAAATAGGAGAGAGCAAATTCTATGGCGCAAGGCAGATTTTCTTTTATATGTAGTACACACAGATTTAAAAAGTCGAAACACCTTAGTGCTGAAGAGGAATGGAGCTGTCCAGGTTGATTTCAGGCTGTTTATTTATGAGAAAGAAAATTTT
Organism: Petroica traversi; assembly: GCA_025920805.1. Classification (NCBI taxonomy): domain Eukaryota; kingdom Metazoa; phylum Chordata; class Aves; order Passeriformes; family Petroicidae; genus Petroica; species Petroica traversi. Next base: position 6,443,437 of record JAHLSL010000019.1, read on the forward strand.
ACTAAGCTGTCCTGAAACTCTCCTACAGTGAGGTTGAGTGACTTAGCCGAGTCACATTTGAGGAAAAAAGTCAGTTCTTTGCCTGAATCTTTCCTAACTAATTAGAGTGCTTGTAAGTGATCTGGAAGATTCCAGCAAAGGTTGGAAGCTTGGCTATGAAGGATTTCATTCAACTTTAGCAAGCTGAAAAAGACAAGAAAAGTGCAACGAACTCTATTTCCCCTCCCTGTCACCTCAGATTTTTTGTGAGGCTGAAGGGTTGGAGCAAGGCCAGTTTGGCAAAGTAAAATTTTCCAAACTCCATTTTTTTCTGGTTTAGCTAATGGATTAAAGAGGATAGTGGTATTTTGCATGAAAGCTTATTTTCCTCCTGTTTTTCCCTTTATCTTTTTTTTATCAGATTCCCTAACAAAATTTTAAAAACCCCACTAAACCACCCCACAACATCTATTCTGCATAACAGACTCTGCATGTTAGCTAAGGTATGAAATAAAACCTTGAGTATACGTGTGGAATATTTGTCAAACTTGCACAAATTCACTTTTGTTTTAATGAATGGCACTTTTCAATTTTAATGTGATTATTCCGTTATGTGACTTAACTGTGCATGACCAGAGGCACCCAGATTTCAGTCTTTACCGTTTCCTCACAAATTTTCTTAACTTTTCCTATTAGTTTTAAATAGAAACTTCCCAGCCTGTCTTTCCTATGGCTCTTTGATGACTGTGCTGCTAGTTTTTGCACCAGAATAAATATGTTATCAATTTGAAATAACAGACACCTTTCCTTAATGTCAAGAAGTGTCTATTTGTAAATCAGGTCAAATTATTTCTGTTGGCTGTATTTGTACAGCTCTTTCACTCCTCAGTATTTCACCATAAAAAGTCTGCAAAAATTGCTTCAATTTAAACATTCTGTAGTGGATATTGGTAGCATAATAGTTGAAAAATCTCAAGCCTGAGAAGATATCATTAATAACATTAAAATCTACCTAGTCACAAGTGATTATGGTGAATACTCTTTCTGTCTCAGCAGAATAAATAAATAATGTCCTTAACTCTTAAATATCTGGCTGTACGTCTTAGTAATTACCAAAAATTTGACCCAATCTGGCTACTTTGCCTGGGGAATATTTAGTTAATTGCTGTTGTATTAATCCCCCAAGTGTTTCTTTCCTTCTAGTTTTACATTTAAATGATGCTACTTTTGCAGAAAACATCATGAGGAAGAGAAGAGCACCATTTAAGAATCGCACTCCTGATTGTCATTCTGGGGCAGTGAACATGAGAAAATTTCATTTCTGCAGGCCTGGTTCATCTGCTTGGAGCTTGAGGTGTGAGCAGTCAGCAGTGAACTCTAGCTGACTACTGCACTCACTATTCTGCTGAGGGTGGAAAGAGGTTGGAAACCTGCATGCCAACTTTACAAAGTGATGCTTTTTCAAAGAAATCTGACCAGTGAAACCCTGAGGCCAATCCAGGTGCAGTGTAGCATCAATTGTATAGTAACAATACAATAAATAGGAAAATAATATAGAAACCCTAGGACTTGGAAAGATAAGATTTTTTGCATGTATGCATAGGCATATTTCTGAGAAAGAAAATGCATTTGGGTGTTCAGACACCTGAAAGCATGATGGAAATATTTTTCTGTCTCTTGGACTTGTATTAACTATTGGTTCTATGAATTTACATTTGAAATACCAAGTCAGAAGATTTTATTTCTAGTATTTTTAAGGTGTTGTTTGGTCCACACCTTCACATGAAGTACCTTTTTTGTGATGCTGATTTTGGTGCTCTGCAGTTAAAGAGTGGATGAAGTATTTCAGATCTGTGTGTGACCACTGTGGGTGCTTGCTTCATGGTTTTGTCACTGTATTATACTAGGAAGCCAGTTCTTGGGATCTGTTGGCGTTAATAATCGTGCCTGCCAGAATAACACACTGTGACTAAGCCTCCAACCAAACTCCTAGAGCAAGCACCCATGCATGTAATGACTTCCTTCGTTGTTGCTCATCCTGAAACAGAGTCTATCCCACCATCAATCAAGTGGAAGCTGGCAGAGATGATAGGCAGAGATGCTCTATTTAAACTTGCAGAGACAAAACTGCAGTCTTTGTTTCAGCTAAAGGTGACAGAATGACCCGGTAGTGCCTTGCTGCCAGCAAAAAGTGTTAATCTGTGCAAAAGCACCCTTCAGGCAAGTTAAGTTAGTCCTGTCAGAATGCCCCAGTGTTGCTACTGTAGTTACACAGAGCTCCTCCTGTCCTGTATTTTGACCAATACAAAATCTTGTAGAATTTTCCTCTGAGAGATGTTGTGCTCTCTTAGGCAGCGAACTGCTGGGCACATTCATCATACATAGTGTCTGATTCACAAAGAGGGCAGGTGAAGAAATTATGCTACCTTACCTCATTTTACTACACAAAATTCAGATCAGAAAAAATAGCGAGTTTATCTCCATACCAGTGCGTGCTCTCTTCCTCAGCTTAATAGAAAATGTTAGCTACAAAAGACAACAGCCTAGTACATCTTCCTATCTCCATTCCTCAGAATTTAATTCCACCTTGAATACTACAGAAGTTTTTGAAAACTAGCAAGTCTCAAGTGCCAGAAATTCTATCAAGAATACCAGAGCACGGTAGGAAAGTATTTCCACTGAGCTAAGTAACTGGAAATAAAATGTGTGATCAGGATCATACCTAACACTCCTGATAATACCAAGAAAATCCTCCAGTAGAGATATGATTAAAGACATGACAAAAAAATCAAGAGACACAATTTGTTGCTACTGAAGTTTTAAGATTAGACGGAATCTAATTAGTCTGTCATGAAATAAAAGGTGATGAATTACATATTCTGCTTAATTGTTGTGTTAGAAACAATTACAAGTCAGGAGGGATGCTTTCAGCTTTGTCCTGCAGCAGTGATAACCTTTACTGTTAGCAATAACAAAACCTTACTATTCTCTTTGGTAATCATAACTTGTTTTGCAATGTTATTAAGGTACTCTTGGCACACCTGTTTCAATATTTTATAGTGTTGACCTTTCTCTTCTAGGAACTTGAAATCTTATTTTTTTTGTTCTCAGCTACAGCAATATCTTTTAGAGTATGCAGTATTTTCAAGGCATTTGACAAGGGAGGAACCTTTTTTTCTATGCTTGCTTGGTCTACACCTAAAATGGGGGGGGAGGGGGAATTCAACTGCTACAGGAATACAGATCTGCAATAGTAATGGATTCTTTGTTCTCTCTGGTGTTATGAAGATTCATGGTAGACCTTTTTAAACTGAAGCTGTGTTACTGGAGTTGAGTGTCTGGGCTCAGTTCCAGCAGCTTAGACTCTAACTCCCTGCTAATGCTGCTCAGCAGATAAAGCCCGCTATTACTGTGCTCTGTTCTGGTGAGTGCCACCAGATTAAATACTCGGGAGTAACTCAACAGCATCCTTGCAGCTTTGCTGACCTGAGAGGCTGCAGGCTGGTGTAAACCTGCTCTGCCTGCAGACTGCACCAGGAGGACACCAGCCAGCTCTGAGCTGTAATGCCAGTGCTTGTGACACCCTGGTGTTGAGCCTAAGCTGCTAACTCCAGATTTATGATCTCAAACCATGGGGTTGCTCATCCTAGAAAAAAGAAGGTTAAGGAGTGCAGCCATCGCTGATCTAGGAAGGGATTACAGTCAAGACAGGCTCTTGAAAGTATACAATGAAAGGACAAGGATCAATGAGCACACATTGCAGCAAGGAACAAGGGTAATTCCTGGTGGATGTAAGGAAGAAAATTACTCCCTGTGAGAGAGGCTCAGCACTGAAAGAGGTTGAGCAGAAGGTCCCTGGAACCTCTGCCCTTGGAAACATTCAAAGCTGGACTGGATGAGGTGTGAGCAACCTGCTCACAACTTAGAAATTGGTCCTGTTTGAAAGGCTGGGCTCTAGGACCTCAGGTGTGCCTTCCAGTCTCAAGAGCTCAGTGGGAAGGGGACACATCCTACACATCTCTGTCTCCTTCTGTAAAACTGATTTCAATGTAAAAATACCTTTTCCAGCACAGCAGGATTTAATTTAGAGATTGTTTTGTAATGGTAACTTCTCATCAGCTGTTACAGTATGAATGCAAAATACCACCCTAATCCTCAAGAAAACAAATTTATGAGGAAAAATGTTCTTGACTCTCCTGTCATGCCACAGAATTTTTACAGAACTGCAAAATAGTCTGTCTATGGTTGCCACCTATAACCTGAACTGACAGAAGCATGTCCAGTGCTCTGGTTCTTCAACCTCAGACTATGTTGTAGCACAGTTTGTTGTATGGCTCAGCACATTCTTCCAGCAAACCAGTGTGCACATCCTGGCCTCCTGGTCTGGCTTGGGAGTAGAGGAAGTATCCACACACAGGAAGAAGACTGTCATTCTTACATTTGTATTATGTAAAGTTTGTGGAGATCTCAAATTCCCTCTTCACACTCAAGATGTGCATTGACATCAAGTTAGAGCAGGAAGACACTTCTAACTTCAGCCATTACCCCAAGTCTTGTCTGCTGGTGCATACCCCTCTCCTTTTCAGGCTGCACTGTGATCTGAGAATTAACTAGAGAAAAGACAAAAACTAGAGAAACGAATTGAGAAAAAAGCACCAGCACAGCAGGGAGACACTCTTCTCCCTTGCTGAAAGGCAAATTCTTCAATGCAAGTCAGATGCAACTCCTGACCTAAGTACCATGTTATTGACAGTGTTCAGGAGAAGATACTTCGAAATAAACTGTGGCAAAGCATATCTATGTATCTATGTATCTATGTATCTATGTATCTATGTATCTATGTATCTATGTATCTATATATATCTATATCTATATCTATCTGTCTGCCTCTCCAGCTATACACTCATACTTCTGCTTTTCCAATCTGTTTCCAATTCTCTGTCTCTAAGGCACTTTCTAAAACAGAGGGTAATAACATAGATTTATATCAAACTGTCACAACTCTTGATGGACTCTTCTTTGTCCAGTCCCTCTGGGACACTGCACCAGCAGAAGCAACATATTTTAGGAGGGAATCCTATAGGAAAAAATAATTTCTTTTGGTTGATTTTAAATCTGTTACCCAATGAAATTATCTTCTTTGATAAAATCATAATATCAAAAAATTAACCTGGTTACAAAACCAGGCTTTGTGTCTTCTATGCAGAGAGAGATTTTGGTTTTCCTAAATGAGTTGCTTGACTTAATTAGGAAAGACAGCCCTAAGTTTCTTATTAAAATAATAAAACAACTAAACATTTTCAGGACTCTCCCATATCAGCAGTTCCATGGCAGTTTTATGCAATGCGTTTTCTTAACATACTGCGATTGTCACAGATTCTTATTAGTCCACAGTGGTTTATGGAATGAGTAGAACACTTATGCCAGTCCCAAAACACTTAAAAACATAAGAAATACTTGAATTCAGCAGTATTTGATTGAATAACTGATAGTCTTAATTGAATTTCCATTGACAGAAGGCGGTTTAAATCCTTTACGCTTTCCATTCTTTCAACACCAAAATGGTGATTATTTTTGTTCTTTTCATTTTGACTCTGCCTAGCTTCCGTCTTCTAGGAAAAATGCCAGAGAAATAATTCCATTTTTTTGGTCAACTTCCATGTCACAGTAGGAAAAAATGAATGGGGAAAAGATCCTTATACATATCCTCTTATCCAAGAGTTCTTGGTTCTCCAGAGCTGAATGCCTTCTGCAACAGACTGAAATTACTACCATAACTCTTCAAAAATTCCACTGAGCTTTTCAGGACATGGGATCATGAGACAAATACTCTTTTTCTTGTCTCTGTCTCCTGGTAGTGTTGCAATTCATTCATGAATCAAGAATCAATGTGGATCTACTTCCTTGCCAAAGGGTAAGTTCTTCAATGGAATTTGGATGCAATTCCTGACCTAAGCACCAAGTTATTGGCAGTGAATGTGGAGACAACTTTTGGCTGGCTATTATGAGAACAATGCTTGTACACATGGTTTTCCTCCTGACTTTCAAGCTTAATAAGAATGCTCACATTATTACTCATTAAGTTATATAGTATAGAAGTAATTATGTGTAATTGCATAATTACCCGTTACAGCTGTTTGACTTACTGGCACTTAAATTAATTAAACTAATGTGATGCACAACCACAAGTTAATTTAAAACAAGGAAATCCTAGAATGATCCCCCTTGAGGGTGTCTATGCAGGCAGTGATACCGTGGTTGAACAAAAAGTGAAACATGGATCCTACATCCTTTCTTGTACCTAGAGCTTCTACTCAGTTTACTTTTAACTGGTGATGCGGCACAGGATTAAATAATAAACTCTCTAATAATCCTAAACAAAACAAAATACAAGGCTCTGAAATGAAAGTAATCTCTTGCTCAAGAACACTTGCCACACTCCAAGTAGTAGGAAATAAAATTTCTTGCAGGCAAATAATCATTTATTTTTTTATTATAAATATTTCTCAGTGGTGACCAAAGCTAAACTTGGATTTAGCTCAGTACCTGCTGGTATGTTTTATTTTTCTCTAGTTTAAAATTCAGTACTTGAGCCTTGTGCTCAGTCAGCTATTCTGATATGCAAATGACTTTAATGGATTGACTTTTTCTTCCTACAGTGAACTCCCAAATAATATGAAAAGGAGTAATATTCAGAATATGAACTCCAATAAAGAAAACTGAAGGATTAACATAATGAATAGCAAACAGAATTCTGTCTTTAAATTTATAGTTTTGGAGACATTCATAATCCTACAATTACTGGAAAAAAATGTGCTTCTTAGTTTTGACTCAGAAAAGCATTATTTATGTACTTACCATCTTCATCTGAAATTTGGTCTATGCATTTCTTCAAAGAAAAATGTCAAAATCCACTCTTGCTGCAAGAGATGAACAAAGCCTTCATTCTGTTTCCCCTCCAGTCTTTGCAAGATATTGAACTTTATTACTATTTATAGAAGGTCTGGTTACTGTGGAGCATTTTACTCCAAATAGGGATAAGCAGAGAAGTTCATGTCTGCTCTGCACTCTGAAAATGTGAAAGAATTTATTGTAGTCAATGTTGGAAGCCTGAATACTCCTCCACGAAGGAAAAAGTCTTCAGAGTTTCTCCAGAGTTCTGCCCTCTGGAGCTGAGTCTGTGTAGGCTGTCACTCCATACATTGAGGAAATAGCTTACCTGGGTAGCAGACTCAGGTTTTGAGAAAACTGCAAGAGAAGCAGAAGCACCTGAATTCCTCAGGGGAGAAATCCTATGACCTCTAGCAATGTTTTCCACTCTTTGCAAGCAGCAGCTCAAACAGTTCACTTAGAAAGTAAGAAAAGACAGAGATGTCCTTAAGTCTGAAGCTGCTCATCCAAACTGAGAGTTGCTTGGAAAAGATGCCAGTCACAAGAAGGAAGAGGCATCTACTATTTTATGATTATTATGTATTATTTAATATTATTTAATGCTTTTAAAATATCTTAAAACATCTTTTCATGGAATTAGCTGATAACCACCGGAGGTTCTATTAATCTAATAAGGTATTAAAGTGTGTAATACTGCATGCAGTGTTTTTCTCCCAAGGCTTTACCCAATCTCTGAATTTTCTTTCATTCTTCTGAGAGTTTGAGGCATTCTGCTACACTTATGTTCCTCAGATGATCAGGAGATTTTAATGCTTCTTTTGGTGACAGAAACCAACTGTTTTAATAGAGTGCTTCAATCTGTTGTTTAATACTGAGAAATTATGAGGTGCATGTCAGTGTGTTTTGTCAGTTACCTGGCTAAAGGTCTATAAATTAGATTTTTTATTAGTTATATGCTGATAGTGAAATGCGTGGTTTTTTTCCAGTGTGTTTGAAAATTAACAGAAATAGTTCCGAAAGCATCACAATTTAAGGCTGCTAAGACAGCAAAAAGAGGCAGCACTCCTGACCTCTGAAAAAGAGATCATCAGCAAATGAGAATAGAAAAATCATTCTGCTCTGTGCAGCAAAAGAAACCGGAGGAAAAAGAATCAGTGTTTCAATGAATTTGGATAAGTCAATTTTTTTTCATGATGAGGCATTTAGATATTACATGTCCTCTCTAAGAGTTGTCCTTAGTAGATTGTGAACAGAGATATGATAATTTATATATATATATATATATATATATATATATTTGTTACTCTTAAGTTTTTACCAATGACATTGTTTGATAAGTTAACCAGAAATTTACTTTTTACTTACCAGTAACATAGAGGCTAACTAGAACTTTGTTCTAGTTTAGTGCATAAGAATAGAAAAAAATAATCTAGCGATCAGTATTTTTCTTCCCAGATCCAAGTTTTTCCATTGTCAAAATAATTGAATTGACTTGATGACTCTATAAAATTCTAAAATTTGTAAAATTCTATTTTATAAACTACTATACATGCCTGGATTCAAATATCTTGACGTGGATTTCAGATAACAATATAAAGCTTTTTTAATAAAAAGTATATAAAGCTGGGATTCAGTGAGATGTTTATCAATGGCACCTCCTACTTGAAAAGCTGTATTTCTGCAGAAATAAAAAAATCTCAAACAAAACTGCTGGTGTGATGCATTAAATACAACAGGGTTTTTTTTGCTGTTGTGCTTTGTTTTTTTTTTATAACAGTGCTGACTTTCTCAACTCAGAAAAACTGTGTGTGAAGTCTTTCAATAGAAGGCCAGTAAAAGTCATACACTGAGAAAAGGTGATAATTTGCTTTAAACAAATGGACACAATTTTGACTTTGTTACCACTTTTTGGATCTTAATTTTTTCTTTAGAAATCAGCCAGCTTTTGTTAGACCCCCTCATATTACACAAATAGCTGGGATGATGTTAATGTGCTTTTAAAATCAAATATGTGAGTCTCAAGATACAGATCCTAAACTGTTGTTCGGCTTCTTTGCACTGAATGATTGCTGCCACAGAGTCTGAGTTCACCCCAGTTTATAGCACACTAATGTGGGCCATTAGAGATACTTGAATGCCTTCTATCCTAGCTTTTAAAATGGAGAATATTAATCCTTCATGGTCTGCTGAGGCAGGGCTCAGGGACTGGTTGTGTGATTGCTGGGAGATCTAACTGCAGCAAAAGTACCCTGCAGTCACTGACTGCACAGATCCACTCTGGACTGCACTGCACTGAGTCCTCTCAAAGCTGAAGGCTGGATCTGTGAATCAACTAGACTATCTTAAAATTCTCCACAAGAGCATGATTGTGGCTGCTTCCATGCTGGGAACTTGTCTCTAACTAGAGATTGAAAACCTGCTTCTATTGTGCAGATGAGCTCTTCATCTTGATACTGAGCAGACAGCTCAGAGAGTTCACAAAGGGAATCATGATCTTGTTCTTCTCATCCATGATAGAACAGAGGAAAGAGCTGCTTTAAACCTAGAAACTGCTTGAGGATGAAAAGAAGAGCTGTACACAAAGGATGAGATGGTTTCTCCGGTCAAAGGATTTCCTTTTTCACAAAGCTTCTCATACTTTGGGAGTTAAACACCACAGAGGGTGCCAACCTGCTTTGGAACAGATGTATAGTCATGCACATTATTGTTTGAATATGTGACCATCATAAGTGTAGAAAAAAAGTTTCCATCAACTTGGAGAAACCAGCTTGTCTGAAACAGCCCAGTGCTGGCTTCACACCATGATACCTGCAAGGATTCACCTCAGCTTGGCCACAGAGAATGCAATTGCTGCTCCCTTGGCCAATCTCCTGTCCCACCGTTAATTCAGGGCATTTTACCTGTGTGCAATTCCGGCATTAGGAAAAGATAAGCAAATGTGAAAGGATAGAACACATGGAAGAGCTGTCCTAATGGCATATATATCTCAAAAATTATCACCCTCTTGCTGTGTGGTTATTGCAAGCAAATTAATGAAGCCCAGAGAACAATTAGTGTCTTTTGAGAAAATACTGACACCATAAATCACTATATCACACGCAAACCTGAAATCAGAACAACAAAATATGAGGGTTTTTTGCAAAGCTCTCACAGCAGGTTTTGCCTCAGGAAGTTCCAGAGCTGGCATACTTGTTTTTTATAGCTCCTCTTTTAACATGTTCTTGATAGAGAAACCCTTTTCTTGTAGATGCCAGAGACTTCATTGGCTGTTACAGTACTCCAGTGCTGCTCAAGAAGCTAAAACAGAAGCTGGATCACCTCTATTGGAAACCCATAAAGGTAACAAGCAATCAAATATGTTGAAATTGAACTTGCCAATATCATAAGCCAAGACCAAATGTGTTAGCATCATTAACAATATTTTCTCGCATAAATGCTACGGGCAGAGCATCTGCAAATCTAATGCAAACTTATCCATAAAGTACTCGGGGCTAGATGCTTAAAACTTGAGCATACTAGAAATTTTTGTGGGTTATACGGATAGCACTGGCAAAGCAATACAAAAATATTATCAAGCCCTGCCACTTACACTGGTTTTAATAGCAATCATGCAGTTCAACCCTTGATATGATAGCAAAATATTTTGCACAGTTGTCTCATCCAGACCACTGGGCAAAGACCAGTACATTTGAAGTTATAGTTGCTCCTTTACATGCAGTTAAGTTTTAACAATACACACTGAAATTAATTGCCATTAAAGCACCAATTTCTTCACATTAAAGCCCTTATTAGCAATGTGTTCCCATATAAACTAGGAATTTCCTTCTTGCCATTAAATTTCACGTTACTGGTATCCTTTTATATTTTTTCTGAAATTATGTGGAACATAGAGTCTTAATGGGACTGTAATTAGCCATTGAATTTAGTTGTATATACTAAGAATGGATATTTTCTACTGTTCTATAGCCCTCTATAGTTTGACCAACACAGAAATCTTTTTTGCTTGAGAAAATGCAAAAACCAATTTTTTAAAGGCATCTTATATGCCTTTCTGTAAGTGACAGATTTACATCTTAAAGCACTTCATTATTCATATGATGTTTAAGCATGACAATCATTCTACTAAAGTCATTACCTAAATTAGCACTTGCTCAAGTGTTTGCCTGAATGTAATTTTAATTAGGAGAGCATTGTGTACAGCAGATAGGTGACAGGCATAGTTTGCCTTCCCACCAGCCTCTCATTTCTTCCTCATCTCTGCACCTAAGGACAGGGTTTTGAGTTGGCCCATGGATGACAACATAATCTGACATTTGCCTGTGTGTACTAAGTACCAACACACTTGAAGTGGGGTTACTCTCCTGGCTGGCAGCAGTTCTATCAGACAGGGAGATGATGTGGATGTACCTACTTTTTCTTTTTCACGTGTCTAACTCCCAAAATTTACAAATTTCTTGAAAACTAAATGCTGGTAGGTGCTCCAAAGTAAATTTCTTTTACAGTTATCACCTTTAAGTTTTACCTGTATCTAATATTCAGAATAATATTCTGGTGTCCTTAGAAATCATAGGAGGTTGGCTAATGGCTTAAAAAGGGCTAGGATCTCACCTGTACTACTTCAAATCCTGTTCAAATAGAAATATTTATGTGCTTCAATATTTAATATATTGAAAATAGGTTTCAGTAATAGCATATTAAAATTAAAATGGGTCTAACATTTTAGTCCTCTCTGTAGAAGAAATTAATTTAAAGAATAAGAAAAGTGTGAGTTTCCACTTTTCTATACATAATTTTATGTCAGTAGGAATATTAAAAATAGATTTTCTCATATTTGTGGATGCCCTATGAGCATGTGCTCCTGAGAATCTATAGTAGGTATGGATATTTGTGGATACATTTTTCTCTGAGGTTCTACGCCTGAAGTTTTAATATATTACCAAAGATACTTTTCCCCTTAAATTTGCCTTCAAGCTCCAGATGTCATCTGTGCCTATTGGCAAGCATTTCTTTTGTTATGCCCACCAGCTGTAACAGGCTTATTTGTGGATTAGCTGTGTCTCAGCTGTAAAATTAATTCAGGAGCACAGCCTGCTGTTCCAAACGAAACCGTAACAGAAGGAAATGTTGTTTCCATGGGTTTGTCTTTTAAAGATTTGTATAATTGGTTAATGCTGTTTTGTCTTTCTGTTTTTTTGGAGACAATTAATCAATACTTTGTCATGTGGAACTTTTATTTTCTATTTTCAGTACATTGCAATATACAAACAGCAAAGTCAGATGATCGTGTCCTCTAATAGGCAAGGAACCAGAGAGCCCTAATTAACTGATCTTATTGTATAGCAGATTTAGCAATTAATTTTGAGTCACACACCCATGAACTAAAGACTTCAGACTTCAGCTTTCTGGATTTTTAAAAATTTAAATCAGTTTTTGCAGAATAAATGTATATTTTCGCTTTTTTGCCACTCTCAGTAAAACAGAAGGCAGACGGCTCAGTGCCCAAAGCTTTGCACTCAGGTGCTGTGGGCTCAGTTCTTTGGCCAGCCTTTCTGCCTCAATGTGTGAAGACACCAAAAGATGTGGGGAGAGAGCTGAGACTTCCTCTATGATGTCTTCTTAATGCATCAGATACAATTTTTTGCACCGAGCTTGTCCTCAGCTTTGTCAGGTATTTCTCTTAGCTGGAAAAAAATAGCTCCCTGCCAAAAGAAGTGAGGAGCCTTTCAGCTGTAATAGGCTGGGTAGGCACTCAGAGCCAATTTCAATGCAAAACCTGAGAGATGTGTTTAAAGCACTTAGGGCTTACAGAGTTGAACAATTTGGTGCTCTGTGGACACCACCAAGCTAAAATAAAGTGCTGTAGCTGCAGTGCTGATGGTCTGCTCTGTCTGGAAGGAGATGCTGCAAGTCAGCCTCTTTGCACACATGGCTTTACCTTCAGCCAGCTCAGCTGCACAACACAACCTGGTGACAGAGAGCAAATGCTTTCCTCCAGATGAAGCAGTGGAAAGCTAAGCTTTGGACACAAACAGGACTGACTGTTGCCAGAGCCCCTTTAGAGCCGAATTATAGCAGCTCAAGGCTTTAAATGGCTAAAGATTACCACTGGCTAAATTACTTCCCTCCTTTTCCTTCTGCCAGTGCTCAAGCCAGTTCCTCATGCAAGATTTTAGGAAAATAGAATACAAGTGCTTTACAAAGGTGAACGTTCTTTCTATCTCTTTTTTATGACAGGGATCATTTTTACAGACACGAAAAGCAAAATGTATGACACTTGTCTTTAGAGGCACTTCCCAGTTATTAAGTAAGTTTTCCTTTGCCCAGCTAACAAGTGTTGTATTTTTTCCCATGGTTCTTCATCCATAAAACTTGTACTAGGGCAGAGGGCTGGCACCAGCACACTCCTGGAGTGAATCTCACCATCCAACCACTTCTCTGATCTGATGTAAAGGCACTTTTTGTATGCTGTGTCTTTGTCTTTAGCCAAAAGCTACCATTTTTGGAAAAGTTGTTCTCACTTTTGACCAATCCAGCCTACCTTTATTCCTTCATAGCCTTGAACAGTAACCTCCATTAGGAATAGTCACCATTGCTTTTGCCTGCTAGTCTTTGAAAAGAAAAAAACTCTGAGTACCTTCTCTATGCCTTCTTTCACTGAGTTGCTACAAATAATCACTTGGAAGAAAAGATGTGAACTGATTGATTGCCCTCCAGAACTAGCTCAAATAAAGTACAGAATTGCAGAAGGCTACATGGGAAAGAAGGGACTGTCTAATGTAAATGTTGTGGGGGATACCCACCTGATGGAGCTTGGGGAATGGAGGATAATTATATGGAGGGACAGAGGATACTCAAAGCTCTTCATGATTCATGAGGCATGAACTGAAGGAGGGAACACAGTGGAGTAAGGAAAGAGGAGAAAAGGGACTTCAAGTAGGATACAAAGATGTGGAATGAGTTGCAGTGTTTAGTTTTCTATAAAAGAAAAAAAAAAAGTGGATGGCTGTCCACGTGATAATTTAAGGGAAGCTGGCAACTTCATGAAAAAATCATGGTAAAGCCAAAGTATGAGCTAAACTTCCTCCCCACCCTTGTTATTTTGTGCCATCTTTCAATTTCCTCTTAGATGGCATTTTTTTCAATCTTCTCATGCTCAACCAGGGTATACTTAACACCGTGAGTCACTAAAATGAAGACATACTCTTAGCCCAGTTCAGATTCATGATACTCAAGTGAACCCCAGTCCCCTGGGTTGCAGCAATTGTATAATGATCATTGACAACAGGGCTCAAGGTAAAATAAAAGCAACACAGGGTACTCCAAGGTGAGTTATTAGAACCAGGAGTCTTTTCAGGTGCCCGTTAACTGTATGTAACAATGATTTTGGCAATTATACCTGTAGCTCAAGAGACTTGACTGGGTGTCACTTGCACATGAGGAAGATGAAAAGTCCTAAAGCTTTCACACAAATGCATTCACACACACTTTATGTAACATAAACCAGTGAAAACTGATTTATACTCTACAGTCTCCCTCAAGCCCTGACCCAAGTCTTTAAACCACCTTCCCAAAAACAAAAGCTTCACCTTACCTGACTACCACTGACAAAATGGGAAACTCTTTCCTACAGTAAAGGACTGAATTCCTGTTCTCAGTTTGAGGACTCTGGTGACACTGCTATGTCTGCCTTGAGAGGAGAGAAATGCTACTTCTGTCTACAGTGCTCAGACTGGGTGGTGTTGGAGTGAACCCCAGACTTCTGTCAGCTGGCCAGTGAAATAATGCCACTGCTTTGCACATTGCACTGTGCAAAGCTTACCTGCTTCATGAGCTAAATGGGTGAAAATCTTTATTTTTCTGCAAATATTGCATCTTTCCAACACAACTGTGTGGGGACACCTAAATCACAAGCGGGTCTGTAACAGCGGTGTGAAATGGCTCAAATCAGAGAAATCTGAGCATGTTGAAGGATTTCATGCACATGCTGGAATTTCATTTGTGGCCTTAGTTTTGACTATATGTAGGTGGAAAGAAAAATACATTTTTTAGGCTTCTACAGTTATAAGATCAAGCCCTGAATTATACTAACAGAGTTCCTCTTCCCTAAAAGAATGAAGCTTTTTCTCTGAATCAATCATGATTATTTCTTGAAATAATTATTGTCTCCATAGTGATGGGCTTTGTAAATTCAGTGTGCAGTATTTCTGACATTACATTCTATAAATTGCTGAGATTGAAGTGTCCAGGGTATAATAATTTTGCTGCCAACATTAAATTGACAGAGGGTGACAAATAAAAATGTAAAACTATGCAACAACTCTGCAATCTTTCATTGTAAAAATATGCAATCCATCTTTTTTATTCCTGTTTAGCTCCTGATAACTGCTGCTAGGAGGATAATTTAATCCCAGGATCTTTTTTTCAGTAAGATTATGAAAGGTATGTCAAAGAGAAGATATGACTTTAAAGGGTAATTTAAGACAGGTTGGATGACTTCAAACTGTGTTAGGATGAGCCATTCAGGTTTGGACAAAGGCTCTGTGTTTCCTCACTGAAAGGCTAGGAGAAAAAAGCATTTCACCATATCTGAAGGACTCATTTCACTTCTTTGCAGTTCTTGCATTCAGACTTTCTGTTCTGCCCTCTTTGCAAACAGCACAAGAAATACTTTTATGTAACAGCATCTCATTTCTATTACTTTTCCAGTTATAACCCTTAAAAATTTCAGTGCGTCATGCAGAATTGGGCATGGTCTATTCCTGGCCAGTCTGTTTTCTAGCATACGCAACAAAAATTACAATGTGGGTTTTTAGGTCAACCCCAGCTCCCCCTTTAAACTGCTCAAAGAACTGCTCTAGAAGGTACAGAGATGCTTCCTTCCAGAAAGATTGAGTACCACATCAGGAAGGAAAGGTTAAGAATGCATCTTCCAGAGGTGCAGCAGGAATACACATTACTGCCATGCTGTTTTAGCAACTGCAGCACTTACCCCACATCCACTGGAGGAAATCCACACAAGTGAAGATAAAAGGAAACCTCATACTCCATTTTTCAATCACTAGAATTAACTTTCAATACTGTGCAGGCAGTCTGGGAGAGCTCTGTGTCCAACAACACTTTAAATGGAAATCATTGCAATGAAGAATTAGGTGCATGCATGAGTATGTCTCTGATTTGAGACAAACCTACCAGTGATATCTACTAGTTATGTGTTTTCAAAAGTAAATTGGTACTACTTTCCTTTATAAATGTAATGATTAAACTGCAAGTCATTATTTTTCACATAAAATATGATTAGACTAGGAGTTCACCTTTTCTTACCTCAAAAGTATATGCTCCTTCCCTCTCCTTTATCTTGTATCAACAATGTCCTGTCCACAATATGGGAATCCATGGGAAAGGATTTGTTGCACAAATTAGGAACTGGATAGAAATTAAAAGATTTTAGTTTGCTGATGGATTTTCCACTAAAATAAGTAACTTTCAGTGTAAACATTTTTCTGCAGCAAACTAATGGACCTTCTAGGTAGCTGTAAATTATCAGATGTCATGCTGAGGTTTGCAATGTGCTATGAAACATGTCTACATATATATACACATCTACCTAAATTGTCAATTAAAAAATGGCACTGATTCAAAGGTTCCATATAAACTTAATAAAACTTAATAATAATCAAAATAAAACTTAATGAAGCATAAGCCTCATTGCCTTTATTATATATTATTTACTATATATTTTAAAAATTCATTGTTTTGGTTTTCAGTAGGTAAAAATTATGTTCACTTATAGATCGACATGCAATATAATACCTTAAAAATTAGTTGTATAGGCACAATTTTTCATGAGACTCTACCCATATTTTAACATTTTTGACACACTTTTCTAATACAGTAGTCTATGAATTAACAAAAGAAAGATTTAATCTGTCATAAGATTGGCCAGGAACAAAATATGAAGAGAGAAACAAGCTCTCAATGTGTGGATTTCTCACTGTGTTTAACTCAGTTCACTTTTGGTGCATGCAGCAACCTAGATTTTCTCTAAATGAAATTGAATTCCACAAATATTTTTATACTAAAGTAATGGTTTTTTTCTCCATATTTTCTGTGGGTGGATGTTCCCTTCCTGATCCATAGCAGATGGAGCCTTCACTACCCTCAGCTTTCCTGTGCTACTCCTCACCTCTCTACTGAAAAGCTTTTATGATCCCAGCCTAGGTTACCTCAATCAATACCAGCTGGGTTTATAGAAACTTCCATCGATTAGTAGATTTAAAGTAACTTACTGGTCATCATGAGTTGGGAATTCACACTTTCTTTTACTGGGTGGGGGAGCAAGGGGCAATCTCTAGTAAAGGGCACTGAACAGCCAAAGGTGGAAATTTCTTTAGCTAATACATCAGCTCCTGATCTGTAAATCAGAGTATTCAGACATGTGCAGGAGCTTACAGTAATGTTTCAACATTGAATCAACATTCAGAATTGATCTGGCTGGAAAATAGCCATCTTATACCACTGCAGCTTCAAAGGGAAGTGAAGGAGGATTAAAGAACATAAGAAAATAAAGGCAAAAGGTTAGAACAAGCTGACCTTTTCCCTGTCTTCATTCTCTTCAGTCTTGGATCTGGGTTCTTGGATCTGGGTACACACTGACCTCCTTCAGTAAGGTTCCTGTTTCAGCCTCCACATTCACAGCAAAACACCAACAATCAGAGGGACCAAAGGACAAAAGGAAGCAGTGGAAGAGAGAGAGTTAAAGCTCCAGAATGCCTTGTTATTTTCCCCCTGGCAGTGGCCAGTCTTCCTCTACTGCAGAATTATGCCACCACATAGGGATGTTTAATTCCTCTGACAGGCATATTTTGAAAACAGATTGATTATAATTTTCACTGAAATATATTGTGTAAGAGCATTGTTTCCTTGACTACTCGAACAGCAAAATGGTCACCAAAGCTGCATGATATTGATCTTTTCTGGGTCAGCTGATATAATGAAATTAAATGAAAATGAATAGTATATTTTCAATATGAATTTTAGACAACATTCAAACATATTAGAATTAATGAAATCTTTGAAATTCTCTGAACTCAGCAGTGGCTGATTATTTAATGAGACTCAGAAGACAAATTAATGTAATGCAGGAATTGCTGATGATATTAATAATTTAGCTCCAACAATCCAGCAGATTTTTTTTTTGTGGTCAGAACACTGAAACAATTAATTAGCTGCAGCTACAATGAATAAGGATGACAGTAAAGTAAGCATTCACCTTTAAATGGAAATTCAAGAGACAGGTAGCATTTGTGGTAGAATACTTCCTAATTTCTAAGAAATTTTTATTTGGTGTGTTAGAATGACATCTAGTGACTAATTCAGGTTCTAATGCTGAGTTATAAAAATAGAAACAAAGAATTAATTTAATCTTCTGATTCTTTCTTTGTTGCCCCCTAATGAAAAACATAAATGAACAGTAAATCTAGCCAGAGACACTAAAACTTAAAAGAAAATCAAGTTAAATTAGGGTTAAAGGCAAAAAGTGCATTAGTCTAAGGGAGAAAAGCAATGTTTTGTTTTTGAGATTCTAGGAATTCAAAATTATGGTTTCATCCCACTCTTCAATCTGAATTTATCCTTCAGGAAATAATAATTTTTATTTTGTATGGAACAAATCAGTTGAAAAATTTGATAAAAGCCCTTTAAAATAGGTTCCTGATCAGAAATGTAGATTCACCTGCATTGTGAAACAGTTTGACAGAAACCCAAAACATCCCTTTAGAATGATAATTCCAGTAGTCTTCTTCCGTTCAACGTAGTCCAGCTACTGACTCACAGAGCACATCACAACAGGGTAAGAGTTCAAAAGGTATCTTGTCCTCATTTAGTATTCACATATTTGATCAATCTTAACAAGATACAAACATTTTTTTTCTATGT
This sequence comes from Petroica traversi, assembly GCA_025920805.1. Taxonomy (NCBI): domain Eukaryota; kingdom Metazoa; phylum Chordata; class Aves; order Passeriformes; family Petroicidae; genus Petroica; species Petroica traversi. Next base: position 6,462,241 of record JAHLSL010000019.1, read on the forward strand.
CTAATACTACAACTATGACCTCTTAAAAATGGAAATTTTAGAGACAAATGGAATGGTAGTGAGATAAAAAGTAATTTCTATGGCTAAAAGCGGAGACTAAAAGTAATTTTTTACCTTATTGTTGATTTATATTATATTCATTGAGTATATAATTTCATATATGCTTGAAAAAGATTGAACTGTGCTCTTTTCACTGAAAGCTGTGAGTACATTCATTAGATTAAGATTATTTTCTTCCTCTGAACACACATCAGATCAGTGTTCCCAAATAGAGAAAATGCTTCCTTTATAAGATAGGACACCTGCCAGAGCCAGAGTTTCCCTCTGACAGTAATCTTTCTTTCAAAAGGAAAGTTGATTCTCTAATTGCAGTGTTTAAAAGCAAATTGTGATAATACAATGGACATAGAATCATTACACATATATCTGTTTCAGTCTGTAAAGAACTGAAACAATAGTGGTGAGGTGCAAATGTCAGTCATGATATTCTAAAGATCACTGTTAAATATTTTAGTGCTCATGACAGTTCAAGGGAAAGAATATGTAAGAGAGGTGCTGTTTCCTGATTCATAGAGTACTTGTACTCTGACTCATAATGAAAGTGTCTTGGGGATAAATTTATGATGCATAGGAAAATATGCTGGAGTTATAGAAGACTATGAAGACTGGTTTTGTGTTCTACTGATAGTTTATCATAATTTCAAGTCATGTTGCGCTAACCTTCAAATTTGGAAGCACTCAACTATACAGCTACACCTGATGTTGCTAAATTAACTAAACTAAAGTTTAGTACTTTGCCCTGAAATAGTTAAACTCTATAGTATCTAGATTTTACCTGGGATCTTTCTTAGTGAGTGAAATCTGTGTTCTGCTCAGGTCCCCCAAGCCTTCTGACAATGCATCGTTGCTCTTGTCCTATGATAAACTTCAACCTCTCTATTTGTTTAAGGTGTGGAGATATTACCAATCACTACAGTGGTTTTGGTACTGGCATTCCTGCAGCTTTGCATCTGCTATGGCTCGGTGGTCAAGGCTATCCTCACTGTTCCCAGCACTGCCTGGCTAGATTTATCTGGAAACAATTTGTGGAACCCAACCACATAAAAACCTTGGAGAAACATTCAGTTTTGGAACGGCATTTTGTGTCAAGATCCTAGATAATGGGCACTGGAAAGGTTAGGATGATTTAGGACACCCTCAGGAAAACTTGGTTACACATCTATTGACCTTCATAGTGCAAAATTAGTTATTTAGGGACTATACATGTTCTAGGGTTAGGCAGTGGGTGACTTGAGATTCTAAATTCTCATTATCATGTTTACACCCTGGTAGGGCTGCTGGAACAGACATTAAGTTCCTATGGAAGATCCAACCTCTATTATTTCTATACCTCAAATTCCCATCTATGGAAAAGAGAGCTGTAAAATGTAGGGCTGCCAAGGATAAATATATTGAATAACAGGGTACATTTATATACAGCAAAGCTGGAGAGCCAATATGTGCTTCAGATAGAGGGCATTCTGCACAGTCAGTGCACACAAAACTTTTTTTCACCCATATTAATTTCCTAATTCACAGCATTGAACACTGCAATGTATGAGGGACAAAGAATTTACAAATGAATAGGCAGGAACAGAGAAAATGAGATGTGAACTGGAAGCCTGGAAAGAATATATTGTTATTGTCTGTATTATAATGTTTGGTTTGATTCACTTTGTGTGAGCATTTCTTGCAAGGGAACCAGTAACAGAAAAGGTCAGAAAATGTCAGCATCAGATAGTAAGGGTCTAATCTGGCAGGCTTTCAGAGAAAAAATAGTGCTCTGTGTTAAAGGCATGGGCAGAAAACCCCTTAAAATTTCAGTGAAAACCTCCTGGATAAGTTTCTGTTCTGCAAACATAAAGCTGAACTTAATGAAAAATGTTTCCCGTAGGATATTAAAACCTTATCACATGGATACAGACAAAATCAAGAGTATTTGTAAAGCTTTAAAAAATATTTACTACACACTGCTTACCAAACAGTGTGTTCTACAAAAACCCAATATGTCTACACAAATTCTAGATGCATTTTCAGCTGTGTATTTGCATGCACTGGTTGGCTTCCATAGGGGTTTCATTTGGATAATAATCACAAAGAAGTTAGTAGAGTAACACTATGAAAATATAGAGCCAAAAGAACACCAGAACATTTTGCTCATTTACCCCTCTAATTGCATGACAGGCTGGCCCTTCAGCTGACTGCAGTGCTCAGCATTGTGCTGATAACCAACCCAACAATGTATCACACTCCATTCTACAGTAAGAAATGTTTTAAATAAAAATTAAACTTGCATATATGTGCAATTGGTAATTATTCCTTTTGAGGAATTATTCTCTGGCTAATCACCATGTCTGGAGACTGCACTAACAAAAAGTGTGTTGTGTTACTGGATCTGGATGAATTCCATGAAGTTTTCTGGTTCCTCAGCTAATCCTTTTCTGCAGTGTAAGTAAGAGCATTGACTGTGAAGCGAAGAAGCTCGACTTTTACCCAGTTTCATTCACAGAATGATGGCATGAAAATGAGAAGATGAAACACCTGTGACACAGGTCACACTTGGGAGTATACCTGCACCTTGCTAGGTGAGAGCAGCAGAGGGGCTGCTGATGCCTTTTCCTTGCTCTTAAAATTAAGAGCCAGACACGGTTAAGGGATAAAGAGTTTTTACCTCGGTTTTTAATAAGGATCTTTATGGTGCAACACTTTGCTAAGATGGAGCATGCTGAAATGCATATCCCCAACAGATCGCATATACAATTTTATAGACTTTGCAAATTAGCATGTCTAACAAAGATACCCCAATGAGAGGCTTGAGTGAATAGCATGGTATTTTCCCTTCTTGAAGTGTTCCCTCCTGCATGAGTCTAATCTTAGTTTACAGGATGTATTTTAGAGAGGCTTTGGTTTCTCGAGATAGTGTAGGACTTTCAGCCTCCAACTGCAAGGTCTTTAGGATGTTTGGTCTTCTGGTCTAACAGAATACCAGGACTATGCTAGATTGTCAGACTTAAGGAATTACAAGTATGCATGCTGAGAACACTGAGAACACATAAAAGGTATATAAAAGGTATATAAAAGGTACATAAAAGGTATATAAAAGAAAAGGCAAAAAATCATCAAGGCATCACTACAACCCTGCACGGCGTTGCAGCAACACGGGGTGAGGTGCAGGCATGGGCAGGGGGGAATCTAGGAATACAGACAGCACCAAAGCTTTCTTTGAGTTCATAAAGCCTGGCAAGACTTCAGCAGCCAGTGAGAACTGATTCTTTATTTCAGCTGTGATCCCTTCTTTAGAAAGAATGCTGGAGTTAATCACAGAATTATAGGATTATTTAGGTTGGAAAAGACCTCTAAGATGATTGAGTCCAGCCATTAACCCAGCACTACCAAATCCACCACTAAACCATGTCTCCGAGTGTCACATCCACATGCCTTTTAAATACCTACAGGAATGGTGACTCCAACACTTCCCTGGGCAGCCTGTTCCAATGCTTGACCAACCTTTCAGTGTAGAAATATCCAGTTCTAAACCTTCCTTGGTGCAGTATGAGGCTATTCCCTCTCACTCTATTGCTTGCTACTTGGGACAAGAGGCTGACCCCCACCTCACTACAGGCTCCCTCTAGGTACTTATAGAGAGTGATAATACACATTATAAAAAAGGATTCTGACAGTAGTTACTAGAAAACATGCAAATGTGACTTATAATAGAGGAGATTCCATATTTATCTGTTTTTATTTTGTGTTTGTTTGTTTTCCTCAGACAGATACAAATTACTGAGTTACTGAGACCTGAAGAGAGTAGAATATATCCAGAGGGTTCATATTAATAAATCCTGAGTTGACAGTATAGTGCTGGCATACTGTGTGGGTCTCTGCTCTCTGCAGTGCCTTGCTGAAATCAGCTAGACTGTGTGTGGGTGTAAAAAGCTAAAATTAGGGGGTTTTGACTGCCGCAAAAAGCAAAGTGAATGAGTGAGTTTGTCCAAATTGCCTGCAGATAATTCATTATGAGTATTTACTTCCTTTAACCAAAGTCTGGAGTAAGTGTAAGATTTTATTGGAAATTTTCTGACAGTTCATGTCAAGCACTGTTTTATTTTGTTTTGGTCTTACATTAGCTTTTTTTTTAATAAGCTAAAAGGAAATTAATTACCTGAATAATTTTTATTCTCTGACCATGGAAAACATTTATTGCAAGAACATTGCACTAAAGTAAAAGACTGCTAATATCCTGGGCTTATATATATTAAAAAGATTTGCATATTCTTCATGTTTTACAGGAGAATGAGATCAGTTCCATACCACCACAGCACTGCAAAGCTATTCTGCTTTACAGTCAGGCAAGCTGCCTAGCTGCAGCTGTCTTAAATCACCACTTTACATTTTCTTAACTCAGGTGGGAGCTGTTTGAAAACTTGCACAAAAAATGAAATAAGGTAATAAGCATCACATGCTAGGCTGTACTTTATGTTCAGCATCTCAAACAGTTTGAAGCAAGTAATATGTGACTTTCTAGTTCCCAAGCCAAGTAAAAATACTGCAACTGAATCGTCTTAGAAAACATCTGTCTTCATTAATTTCAGCCAGCATATGCAGATTTGGCAATTACCTACAGGTATACTCTATTCAGATCCACACTGAGTTGCTTCCCGAGATTCTTCTTGTTTTCAATTTTTAACCATGCTTGAACATGGTTTTGGACAGATTTTCTGTGACTGTAATTCAGAGTTTCTCAGTGTGTTTATACCTGTATGTACAACAAATATATAAGAAGAAGTACAATTTCTCTCCTCTTTTTAATCTATCTAGGTATGTTGTGGCATTTCTTAACTTAAACACGGAACCTGTCATTCTCCATGAAGTGTGTTCATCTGTCCACATCTGATTTTTATGTCAGATTAGTTTTAGTGAAAAATAGTGGGATCCAAAGTGACTGGGAATGGAATGAGTTTTATTTCCATATAGTGACTAAGAGCAATCCTTGTGCAAGGTTTCATCATTTAGATCATAATCAAGATCTGTGAGCCAGCTACTGAAAGAGAATCACCAGAGCTGGCAACTTTCCTTAAATCTTATAATGGAGTTAGCTCTTGCCCTGTTTTTGATGGGTGACAGATATTAAATGAGCAAACTTCAGCTGGGAAATACTGATTCTCTTGTGTACTATGTATTTAACAGAGGTAAAGCTAGATTCCCTTCCTTTGGTAAGTGGAGTGAGCTCTTCTAAATTTAATATTCCCACTTTCCATTGCAAAGAGAAATGTATTTTCAGTAAAGTGAGCAAAACCTTGCACTACTGCTGGTGTCTCATCTCTACCCTGCTATGTCAAATGGAACTGGAAGATGTTTCCCTGCAGAGCATGAGCAGGAGCACATCTGCAGCTCGCTCTCTGCTCTAATGGAGAGGGAACGAAGGCAGGATGTATTCTTCTTTCCTTTGGAATTGGAAGTAATTCCACAGAAATTAATGGAGCTTCCCAGCACAAGATGAATATGGAAGAACCTGGCCTAGAGGTTATAAATTAAGTGTAAGTGAAATTCAGAGAGAGAGGTTTGTGCCATAAGAAGCCATATAAAAATAAAATGTATTCTACTTGACTGGCTGAGAACAAAAGTGAATCAAAATATTAATGAATACTACAGACCAAGAAATAACTTCTGCTTCAGTGCCTCTTTCTTTCCTTTTCTTCTGCTGTTTTCACACTGATTGAGGTTATTGAGAAAGCTAACTCATATGATCTTCTCCTTCAGGCAAGTGATTAGGAGAATCACTTCAGACACAAATTATAATATCAGTAACCTGGAAGGAAAGAATGTACTAAATACTTATTTAAAATAAACTTAAAATTATAAGTCTAACTAATTAATAAGAAACCATACCACTCTAATTAAAAATGTGTGTCTTTTTAGTTTGGAAAATGTCTAGGGTAATTTCAGGTGATGCTGAAAGTCTGAACATTGTTGTGGTACAACGCCAGACATTGTACTTCACTAATAACCAGCACTCAGCCTGATGGGAATAGGGAAACATAAAAGACTGTGAATCAGTTCTTCTAAAAATAGCCCTGGCCACCCCTTTCCTCCTCAACAGAAACATAAAACTTTGAAAAAGATGAGGCTGAGAACAAGGTGAAGTAGCTGAGTGGAGAACAGCAGTTTTTGCAAAAACACCCCATTTTTCTTGAAAGTGGTTCTTTTCTGCCTTCCTCACTTGCATGCAGTAAAATAAGTGGTGATTTAATTGTTGGAGTCATGTCGAGATGGTTAGAAAAGTCATATAAACCTAGAAAAATGGAGAAAAACACAGAAAATTGGAAATTTTATTTAGCTGGAATTGATTTTTATAGAAAATTTTCTCTGCAGTGAACTGCTGCTGTCCTCTAAGAGATAATACTGAGGAACAACTCATGTTTCAGATAGGTATCTTGTAGTTGAAGCTCATTTTTGTCTCATACACTTTGAGGGTTGATTAATATGGGATATATTCCTTCTGATTGACTGTTCAAGCTCAGGAGACACTGAAGTTTTAAGTCCCCTATAAACAGATGGGTATATATATAAAAGTATGTTTAAGAGTTTGTACTGTTTGACTGTCTTAAAATGCATCTTATAAAATTTGTCAGTTAAGAAACTTTATTTTCTTTTTTATTTCAAGGCTACAGTTGATCAGTCTTTGATGTTCATTGATTTTCTTCTTCCTAATATGTGAGGGTGAGTTTGTGCAATACTTCCTCTTCATTCCATGTGTGGCCTAATTGCTCACTGGCTGCTGACTGGAGAGGAGGCAGATTGTGCAAGCAGGGTAATAGAACCTGGTTCTCTTCCCAAAGTCAGCTGAAAGGGACTTTGCTTCAGAGGTTAAAATATCCACTTCACTCGGAAGGAGTTATCTTTATATTTCTCCACAGTTCCTCTTGCTGATTTACACTTTGAAATTATAAAAGAGTAGGAATATATCTTTTTGTGAAACCTAATCTTATATCTATCTCAGTAATTTGAAAATACCTCAAGAAAGCATGTTAAACAAAACCTAATTTTCCTTAGGGCCAATTTTTGTAACCAGCGTATCATCTTTTGCTACGTATAATACCTTAGTAGAAATGTTTTGAACTAGTGGCTGACAAGTTCCTTTATAAGTAATGTACAATCTCCTAAGCACACAGAATAATTTATTTGTTCTGCTTGAATATGCAGAAAGGGTAACCAAGTTAAACACACATGATTGAGAAATGATATTTCTGGTCTTCTCAGAGTTTCCATGGATGATTAGAGAAGAGTTACCTGATCCCTTTCATGGCTGGAAAGTGCTAGAAATACTTTTGTATTTTCATTTCAGGATTAATCTGAATAACTGGTTAAACTGAGTGATAAACAGGTTTGTGACTTCAGCAATCTTCTGAACTATTCAGAAATTTATCCACTCTATTCCCTGGAGCAGCACTGGAGACCCTGAACCCAGAGGAGTTTATGGATTGTTTTGGAGGACTGTTTGCTCTGCACAAGTTCTACAACTTCAAAACAAGTAACACTCTAAACTTTGAACCTGGGGACCCAGGTAGTCTAAATCAGAAGCTTCTCAGTGCCCAGTAGCCAAATTTTGAACAACATTCAAGCAACGTCCCAGATTAACTTCCTAGACAAGAAAGGTATTAGTGCATTTGGCACTGTGCCTTAAAATCACAGAGGGATTTTCTCAATTACTAGAATTGTTCTTTGTCACTGGAACATTAATTGCACATTTCACTTTCATATAATAACCATGTTTTTGCTGTTCATTACCTTGGCCATCAAAGTTTATGTGCCATTTTGAAATCTCCTCTATTATACCCACTGTGTTACGAATTTCAGTAGTTCTGGGGCTCAGGTTAAACATTGCAGCCTCACTACCTTTCAACAGCTTCATTTGAAAACAAAAATCTGAAAAACTATTCAACTGGTCTGAAAAAACTTGTTCAACCTACTTGAACCAGTGCTTTTCTCCATATCTAGTGCCAATGCCACATGTGAATCTTTTTCACAGGAATTCACCTGCCAATGAAAATGTCCAGAGCTTTTTGCCATGCTTTTCACATTTGGCCATACACCTTACGTGCTTTTAAATTAAAAGTTTACCTGTGTCCTCTTTGGAGCTGAGATAAGCTCAATCCTTATCAAACTCAAGCATGCAGAGACTTTTCCAGAAAAAAATGGTTTCACCTTTCAGAAAAATACAACAATTACCTGAAAAGTAGGGAATTCATTTGTAGTACTACTGATTTTACATTTAAAAAGCTCACACACAAAACGGAACATCTTCATTTTGGAACAATCAAATCCAGAAATAAATTATGAGAGAACCAAATCATTTATATTTTGGGAATTTCCTCCAATTTTTTGGAGGGAAAAAAGGAGCAAACCCCGTTTATTTGAAAAAGGGATTGTACATAATCATTGAGAACAATATACTTTGTCAATTGGTAGAATTTTTTAAAGCAACAAAAAGAATGAACTTACATGTGGGTAATTTTTTGAATATTTCATATACTTCTGATCTGCTCTGCCTTTTCTATTTGTAAAATAAAAATAACATTCCTTTGGTTTTCAGCTGTTTACAGTGGTGTTTTCTTCATTACATGATTTCGCTGAACAATTTTTGGGAGATTTTCCTCCCTCTGAATGGTGCAGAAAAGAGTTTAAAAAAAAAGAAATTAAAAGATTGACAAGAAAAAATACACTATAGTATTTCATCATTCTTTTCTGAAGGGAAAAGAAAAGGTTAGAATATTTGGGACATAATTAACTTCCTTTTGACACTGAAAGGTATCAGAAAGGTTCTTCATATTACATTAAAAATTCTTCAAGAAAAATTCTATTTCCTGCATTGCATATGAAAATGACTATTGCAATGAGAATTCAATGTCCTTTTGATAATAATGTAATAAATATGGTAAGCCTAAGAAATTGGGCTTTTACTTACTTAACACTGGAAAGTACAAAAAATCAGACTTGTAGATTTGGGGCTAACCTAGGGAATTTAATCACTTGCTTACTTTTCAGTGTACACAGTATTTCCAGTTGCTTACTTGATTTTTTCTAAAAACAAATATAGATGTGGGTGGATGTAAAAGCACATTTTAATGCAATGACAGCCAAGTGGCAAATAAGGTAAGCGTTCTAAAAATTGCATAAAGATCCATGGAATTAGGATTAGCAACGTGATTCTAATAAATATTGATAAGGTGCAATTTTTCAGTCAGCCTACAAGGCAACCTGCATCATTCTTTGGTAATTGAATTCAAATTACATCCTTTCCTACTTCCTTAATAAATTACAATATTTCAAATGACTCTGACTTTCCAAGACATTTATTTGAGATTTTTAAAGAAAAATTCTGGCCTATATCTTATTACATAAAATAAGAAAAAATACAGTCCTGCAATTTTAACTGATGATGTATCCATTATCTCTTAATAATTTTCCTTTGGGGTATTTTATTTTTTCTGGTTTTATAATAGGGACAGACTATAAAAGGATATTTGACATACAATTAAATAGATGGTCCAAACATTTAGGTCTGTTGTTGGAATTAATAGTTATTTTTTAGGTTGATTTATTACTAAGAACACTATATTTCTAGTGAATTTCAAAGACAAGAATTTCTGTTCTAGCAAGTGTAATTAAAATGAGTTACCTAGGTTACAATGGATCATTAATACGTGGAATGAAAACGACACTTTGTGATGAGTTATTAGCAACTGGGGCTTGCTGCAAATAACTGCCATAGAGTGCTTTAAGTGTGTCTTTCATGCTTTAGTCACCTTGCACTTTATCAAAGAGCGTGTTGAGGTTGTGAAAAGTCACCTGTGAACATGAACTCAATGTTCTTTCACAGAATCTCTGCAACATGAAACTGAAATGCAACCAAATACATGTGACAAATAAAACACACTTTTAGAAATGGTTCTGCAGTATGGGAATAGGTGGCAAATACCAAACAATAGAGGTGTTGGGATCAGAAGATACTGTGAAAGAAAATCCTCATTCTGTTGATAGGACTGGCTCTACAAGGAACTTCAGCTGATGTGCAGCCACTGCCAGCTATCACATACACAATTTATTTTGGCCACTTTTAGTCTCCTTTCAACCTTACCTTACTTTTTCAGAAGGATCTGATATTCTCTGGCCACTTACCAGAAAAGTAAGAATTTCAGATGTAAAAATCTTAAAGTCTGAAGATATGACTAAATTCCTAATGCTTTAATAAGTTGTCTGTTGAAAAACAGAGAAAAAAATCCCAAAACATTTCTTAAAGACTGCTTAATAATTCTAAGTTAGATGTTTAAAATATTTCAAGATTCTAAAGGGAGAAATATGAGACTTAATTTCTGTGCTCATGGACGAGGCAAATAACATAGGTATGATTTGCATTTATGCAAGCTGAATGAAAATAATCTTAAATTTCAATACTTCTCTCTCTCTGTCTGTCTCTCCTGTTGACCTACATGGTGTAAGGTAATGGAGACAGACTGCTGGTTTCACATTGATTATTCACTACTAAATAATTTCTAGCTTTTAGCATCCTGGAGAAATGAGGTACTTCTCTATCCTTCTACTCTATTTTCAGCTCTCCAGTAAAAGAAGGACTTCATTTTCTATATTTTTGTTGGTTGTACTATTCATGCAATATTTCAATCTAAGAAAACAGTCTCTTTCTACAGATTGAAAGCTGGATATCATACTTATCTTTGCAGGATAATGCTCTTTTTATCTCTGCTGGAAAATTCAGCAGAATGTTAACAAGATGCTATTTCAGAATCCACCTTCACTTTGCTCCACAATACCTTTTTTTCTTTTTCTCTTCTTAATATGTGTAGTCTCTGTCACAAGCTTTGTTCTTTCTCACTGTTCTTTCATTCTGTAATACAGATAATTAATTTTGCTCCTTCCTTTTTTCTAAAAAAAATTATATTTAAAGGTTATTCCCTTCTGTTCAGACTCTATGACATTTTATCATTTTACAAACTGAGGCAACAGCAAATATTGACCCTTGTTAAAGAGTGAATTCCTGTTCGTCTTCTATAATCTGCTGAATAGGCTGATTGATCTTTGTGTTACTGGAACTTTGACACCGCACAGACATTCTCGACAGTTTCTGGTTTCCTGTCAGGAAAGCCAATGCTGTATGTCTAGGAAATGTCTCAAAATGCAATGTTTGAAGAAAATAGTCCAACACTTACCATATAATTTAGGAAATGACAGCTAAACAGCATCTAATAAAGCATTTAGAAATATAACTTAATGCCATAGCCATCTCTGTGTGTTATAGCAATGCCATGACTTCCATTTTGCAGGTCAGAATCTGGTGGCCTGTAAAACAACTCAGTGAAGGCTAAATAACTCGTTCAAGGATTAACTAATTACCCTATAATCAGTGTCTGAGGAGCAGATTTAAAGCTTTGTTGATCATGAAGATGTGACAATTGTGATTCAAACTTTGATGTGCAGTTTCACAGCACTTCAAGTTTGTTTATTGGGGGCACAGGTCCAGATTTCACTGTTTTTTAACAGAAAAAGAAAATGGCTGTTGAATTCTGTCTGGAATTTGTTGTAATAAAATAAAAAGAAAAGTATTGATTTTTTTTAGTTTTTCTTTTTTGCTTTCTTATAGGATAGCAGTGAAATCATTAGAGGGAGACACTTAAGCCCCCCTTAGTTCTGCAAATTTTTATGAATAATAATTAAAGAATAACTTTTAGAAGTGGTAGCCTCTCTGAGTTCACTGCCACAGATAAGATTGCATTCTTGGCAGGCAAAAGTTGATTGGGTAGTAAGATTCAAAAATCAAAATGTAATAATCCGAGATCAATATGTTTGTTTCTGCTGCTCTCATGTGGGCCCTTTTAATGACTGGATTATAATCTTGTCAGAGAACAAAGAACTGAATCTGAAAGACTGAGATGGTTGTAGACATTTCAACCTTTACTGAGACCTAAAGTCAGCCCAATGTAAAGGCAATGGACTAAACGAATGCTCACTATCACCTAACTGTTCCTGCAGCAACAAAAATTGTTTCCAGGAAAAAGAAAATTCAGAAAGGAAAAAATCATCCAGGCAAAAATCTGCTCTCTTTCTACTTCCTACCACTGAAATGTCTGAAGCCATCTGTCCTTCTCTTGCCTGGACAGGCCATCTGGAGCAGAATAGATGAGACTTAAATAACCTGCAAGGCTCTCTTTGTACCCCTGTAAGGAAATGCAAATGCTTTACAAGGGAAACTTGAGAGCTGATAATTCCAAAAATGATAAAAAAGCCCTTCCTTATTGTCAATTTATCTCAGTGACAAGTTTTTCATTTCCCCATTAGTGTAACACAATCTTTTTAAAGAAAGAAAGAGATAGCAGTATATATATAGTATATAGTTTTTATAGCAATAGATATCTCAATAAAGTTTTGGAAGCATGGTCAAGACTAATGAACAAGTAGGATGGGTTCAGAAAGAGTAAAGGGAAAAAGGTGTTTTCCTGCCTGCTGTTGTGATGCTGATGGAGCAACCACATTACAGCCCGCTATCCTAAGCAGAGATCCTAAGCACAAACAAAAACATACTATCAAAAGGGTCAGAAGATCCTCCTGAATTAAAAAGTAGGCACTGAAAAACTATTACTATTTAAATTTAAATTTAATAATGTAACAATTTAATGCCACTCTATCATTGGCATAACTGTATGAGGTCTGGGAAGTTCCTCTGTTATTTTATGGAAGTTTGGAAAACTTTTTGTCTGAAAAGTTGTTGTATTTCCTCAGGCTCAGGCAAAAGATGGTTGCATCTGCAGCAGCTTAGCAGAATAGATACCTAGATGCCATAGATACCTGCATCTTACTGCTGTGCATGGCCCTCACAAAGGTGATTTAGCAGACCTGCAAATCTATAGCAAAGAAGAGCTAGAGTGTCAAGAAACTTTGTTAATGGAAGTGGCTGGTCTAAACATATTTTCTTTTTCGCAGGACAAAATAAGAGAATTGGAAGTGGAGAGGGACAAACTCTTTTGTGACAGGGATTTGGAGGTTTTCTTCTGCTGCTCCCCATTCTTTAGGAAAAGCAGCTGCCACTTTTCTTTCTCTGCATCACTCTGATCCACAGACTGGAGTACACCAACAGGCTTGGAAGAAGGAGCAGACTTTCAACACAAAAGTGACCCAAGAGTAAGAGGGAAATAAAGAATCTGAGCTTCAGCGTCCAGAATAATTTCTGAACAACAAAATATACTTACATTGCTGGGTTTTTTTTTCAGCTGCCCTGAACACCGAGCAAGAACAGGCAAAGAAAATCCTGTGCCTTGACTTGGACTTACACAACTGTACTGAACATTTCCCATTTGCTAGGTCTAAGAATGCACATATACTCAGTTAGTACAAGCCCTTCTAAAGCCCAGTGAGTTGCAAATCCCTGTGGATTGCAAGTCTGAGCCTTAGCCACAGCTTCCTTTTTTTAAGATGTTCTTTCACAAGCAACCTCATTTTTTGAAGTGATTATTTACACATTGTTTTGTTGTGTTCTGCTGAATTGTTCAATCTGAACTATAATTTTTAACCTCTGTTTATAGTCAGTAATACTGTAATAATTATAACCTTGGGTAACACAGATTATTAGTTGCTGATCCTTTCAAACAAAAGTATTTAAACATGAGCATAGGACTGATCCAATCACAGAAGTCACAGCTGATGGATTTCAAGAGTATAAATAATGCTGGGTAAAAATTCTGTGAGTTATTTAGTCCTGCTTCGAAACATAGAACTTCATCTCTACTTTTCTGCTCCTGGGGGCAGGTAACCTGATAACTTCCATTGAAATTTGGGCTCTCCATATTCCAGGTCTGTGTGGCACAACAGATTCATGACATAGCTCCTCTGTGTGGAAAGATCTGCTCTATTATGCCCATGCCAGTAAGTATTTCACAAATTTTGGTTCAGAGCTAAAATATAATGAAACTGTATTCCATTAGCTGAGTGTTTCTTTGCTTGATTATCTTGCTGTGATTGTTTATGCTACAAAATGTTGACATGCCCCAAATGATCTGGAGTCACCTAGCTTATCGTGCTGTCCCAGCCAGACAAATTATGTCAAAAACCAGGGTGGATGCTTCTCCATGACTCAATTTCTGTGGCCAGCAGCTTAGGCATTATTAGAACCAGAAATTCAGACCAAGCCATTGAGTCAGTAATTATTAAATGTATCTCCTCTGGTTCTGATTAATTTTTCTTAAAATTAAATTTTTCAGTGCATGAAAATATATATTTTTGTATTATTTAAACCTGCAGTCTCATAATTTGTTTGGAGGATTCTCAGTTTCTGCATTTAGAGGGGAAAAAAAAGGGAATAATCACACACTAACTGCCTTCTCCTAGCTGTTAGCTTCCAAAATGAAGTATCCTGACCCAGTTAGTTTCCTTTGTAAAAAAGCCACCCACACATCTGCCTATCTTTATTTCATTTCTTCTTGTACTTTTTTAAACAATACTTTTTGGAGGTGCAATTATCAGAACTGCAACCATGTATTTATCATTAAAAAAGGGAAGCCTTTTTATAAAACATTTTAAAAGTATGTTTCTGACTTAATTCATGATCTATCAGTGAAAACTTGTGTGCACACAACATAAATTCACTGCAGGACTGCAAAAGAATGTTTTCTGGACATTTTCATCTCCTCCTTTCTGCAAATCCCCTCTGCCTCCAGGATAATGAGAACAACCCTGGAAATTTAATCGTTTAGTGTTGACTCTTAAAGCATTTGGGTCATTTAAACTCTTTCTAGACTTAGCTGAACATAAGGAGCTCTAAAATCATCAGCTAAGATTTTTGAACTAAGCCAAACAAAATGCAGGAATAACTAAAATGATCATAATGATTTTCAGGAAATTAAATCAAGAAAGTATTTTCTGTTGAACTACAAATAATAGAATTTTGTAATTTTATTTTTTGTTACAGGATTATATATTTTCAAATGGTTGTTTGTTCACTTATTTTTTAATAAAATTCCATATTTACTAAAAAGACAGTATAGGAAAAAGAAAGAAGAGACAAAGAAAACAGAAAGGAATATAAATTTAAGATCAGGCCATGTAAATGTTGGATAATTGTGTCAGTATAGGTTGGTCACTTAGTGCACAGTTTCTCCAATATAATTTTTTTCCTATGAATTTTTGTTTGCTTTCCACAGAAGCTGAGTTGCAATTGTTTTTTCTTTGTCATCTTTATTGTTGCTTTATTTCAGTGACAAACTTTGGAAACTTTTGTTTAGGCAATCAGCTGGGAACTATGGGGACGGTATCCAATAATTTAAAAGGGTAGATGTAGAAATCCTCATGACAAAAAGAGAAAGAAAATGCTAACTCTAAAGTAAATAAAATTTATCCCTAGTAAAATAGAAAAATGACAGATCAGAAGGATATTAATGTTCCAGTGTAGAACACAGTAACTTAATGAGTAATCTTACCCTCCTAGACTGTCAAGTCCTATTCCCTACCATGACTAAAACTCAGACTTCTCTTCAAATATGTGCTAGAAAATAGGTGCTAAGTAAACTAAAGAGAATACTGACTTTAATGTATAGAAGGTATTATGAATGAAAAATATCCCTAACACAAAACTTATTTTCCAGATTGCCTGTATTTGACTTCATGTCACTAATCCTCAATTAAAATATAATTTCATACTCATTCACTGATCTGTTTGATTCTCTCCCAAAGCATTCTGAAATGCAGAACCTATTTCCATTGTATTTTTTCACTGTCTCTTAATTTCAGTTAGTATTAAATATTTGCCATGTATTCTGTCAGAAGTTCTTGGGGGAAAAATAGCCATTTGGTCAGAAAATGTTCAGATCCAGGATGCTGTTGGTGCTTTAGTGGGTTTATTTTTGTTTGTTTGTTTGTTTGCTTTAATATTTATTTCAAAATAAATTTAAATACATCAGCCCTTAGTGGTTTTGTTATACTGAGAATACAACAAATAATTTCATAACCACAGCTCATAAGAATTCAATATTTATTACTGGTTTTGCCACAGCCAGTTGGAAAAATTACTCTTAACAAGTTTTCACTTGTGAGAAACTCACTGAGCAACAATACACAATTAGAGTCCCTAATTAGATTTTGGCAAACTGATTTTCACAGCAGTTTACAGTTGTTCTTATTAAGTATATGGAGCTCCATTAACTTCATTTTTGTCACTGTGTTTCAGATCAAGATAAATTACCAGCATTGAGAACTAAATGAAAATAGTCACATTTTTGCAAGACATACAATCATGTATCTACAACCCTTCAATGGAATCAGTAGGTGCTCAATGTAAAACAGATGTAAATTCCTGATATAGGGATAATTTTCATTTTTGCATTTTTACAGACCGTAGGACTTGGTTTCTCTTCTGTGACTGGGACATTTAGGTACCAATATGAGCAATAACTAATGTGAATAGATGGCTATCCTAAGGCCAAAATTTCTCTTTCAAAATATAGGTAAATTCAATTATGACCAAATGGTCTTGCTCTTTTTCTCTTGAGGACCAAGAGACATGAAGAATTTGGTGGTATTTTGCTTTCTCTTTTTTGGTATTTTGTTTGTCTGGTTTTTGGTTTTTTCCCACCTAGAGAATTTTTTCCTAGGTTTGGAAAAGTTCAACACATAAATTTTTTTTAAAACTGAACAAATTAGTAGTTACTTAAATGATAGCCAAATAAATGGAAATTTTGTAGTGAGAAGTATAAGCAACAATCACGGCAGCATCTATGGCACTATCTCACTACCTGACCCTCTGCAAAAATGAGGTTTTATTCATTGTAATACACATTAATTTTAGCACTCTCTTTTTTTTCATAGCATAAGCAGAAAAGTGGGAAGATGACTCTTAGGAAAGCTTTAGATTATTATTTAGTTTTGCAATATACTGAAGAGTTTTTTTGAGGACAGAAGTATTGCTTCAGCTCTTCAGAAGGTTTTAATTATTATCTCACAAACTAAACAAAGCTGTCACTGAGAACTGAACAAAAAAGTGGAATTCCAACAACTGTAACCTTTGCTAAAGTTATCTGTGACTTAGGCAACTTAAATGAGGCTGTGACAGAAAGCTTAATCAGAAAACATCTGTCTTCTAAGACGTAAGATTCTTCTTTCTCTGAAGTCTGTTTAACAAACTCTGATTGCTTTTTCCTAATTGCAGTTGAACGAGTGGGACCAGATTGTTTCTATTTATATATGTAAAGGAATTGCATCTCTGAAGATAAGATTTTGGCCACAAAAAAGAAAGCAAAGCAAAAGTCCTCAAGCCTTATAGAAAATCTTCTATCTGTTTATTCCACCACTGAAGTGATTACCAGCCAAACTGCATGATTTAGTTTTGTGCTCTGGCTTTTAAGACTTGAATGAAGTTTTTGAAAGTGAGGTTAGGGAAGGAGTCCAAGGATGTAAGCTTATCCTGCAGTCCTCTCTTAGCATTTCTTAGTCACTCTCCTTTTCAAAAAATATTCTGATGGACAGCTATTAATCCAAATGCAGCAATAGAGGTTTTGGAGTAGTTCTGATGTCAGAAATTCAGGCCATTCAAATTCTGATGCCCATAATAATAGTATTTGATATTAGTTAGTGATGATTATGTCTCCCGCTGCATTTGTTTTTCACCTGTACAAGTTACAGTGAAATAACTCCCATGGTTCTCCAAATTACTTTTTTATCAATTCTTCTTCACACTGCACTTGCACAGCAATAAAAATAATTTTTACTGGTACCATATCCTTGCTAGACAGATTTCAAACAACTGTGCATGCACCATTTTAAAGGAATATAAACATGATCTAATGCAAGATGTTGTCTTTTCCACAAAAGATGTTTATAACAGCCTAGCATAGCAAATAGGTAAATATGCTATGCTATTCATGATGTAGAAAAAATTACAAATTGCCTAATCTCAAGATGATAATTATAGCACCATGGAATCATAGGTAATCCTGAGGTCAAAGGGATTCACATGGATCATCAAAGTCCTGCTCCTGGCCCTACACATGAGAACCCCAAGAATCACCCCAGGTGCCTGAAAGTGCAACAAGTTTCAGGCCTGAAGTTGTCATACAAAAAACAATTCCAAACTTCCGCAAAATTCTTCCAATGTGACATTTGATTTAGTAATGGGATTATAATGGATATAATGAGGTTAGATCACATGACCCAAAACTTAAGTGTCTTATTATATTTCTCATTGTTTATTGGTGTTTTATGTGTTTGTGCAAACACTGAGGAGCATTGACTTTCCCTGTGGTCTAGATCACCCTGACAAAACTTGATTTAGTTTTTAATCATAATTAATCTCAATCTTTAAAAATCTTAAACAGACCATGCTTTTTATTGGAATTGTCAGGCCTATTCTCATGCTTCTTATCCTGAGCTTTTTAACTCCAGGCATTTTAACTCCTTGTTGACCTTGCAAGAAAGGTTACCTAAAAGTTATTGTGTGGGATCCTGGAGTGTTTCTGCCCTGTATTACAAAGTGTGACTAATAAAAATCATGCTGCTAAATCCAAATAAATGAGAAACCAAAGGTATTCACAAAAAATACCAACAAAGTACTTGCTACATGTAGGATTAATAATGAAACCACGTTACAGTCATTTATCAGTTTTTATTACTACCATTAAGGAAAACAGAAGAGGCAAGGAAGAAAGCTGAAGCAGTAATGGCAAAAGATTTAAGCAAAACCACAGGGAATATTTCATGTAGTTCTCTGTAGTGAGGAGAAAGCTAATCACAGAATTTTGCCTGTGGCTCCAAGGGGGGGTGCTTGGATCTAAGGGAGATTTGTGCCTTGACTGCAGTTCTCTGGGCTTGTCTGGGGGACAGGTGGTGTGAGCAGGAAAGGACTCTTGTAAAAAAAAATGTGAAAGAATCATTCTGCTTATTGTGCTGTCAGTTACAGCCTAAATACAGCAGTTGGACTGGCTTAGCTAGAAGTGAAGACAAAGTGACAGTCAGCAACCAGAGAGCAAATAGACATGACTTAACAGTCCTGGAATATAAAGGTAGGGTGTAAGGAAGACAGCTTGATGTTGGAATTAATGATTAAACTTGCAGTAAAAAAGAAGACAATGCAAAAGTTTTGAGATTGATAAGCTACTTTAGTACTTTATTGTTGATAAAAAGTGTTGTAAAGAGATAAATAACATTTGTGACAAAAACGAGCAGCCTTTCTGTCTGAACTACACAGACTATGGAGGCTGCCAGCTGTAATTTGGCAATGTGTGTAGGAATATTGATTACAGTTGAGACTAACTCGAGATAGACCATTATAAGAGAAAGAAAAGCTAGTTAAACAATCACAGCTGATTCAAAGACTGGGTACAGGTTATTAAACATGCGACAGAAGATGACCTGGAAAACACAATGTGAGATTTTAATTCAGCATTGCAGACTGCAAAACTGGATTAAAAAATAGGCAGCACATTCATATGTGTATCCTTTTAACATCCAGCTCTAACAAATGATCTAAACAATACACCACTCTCTACCTCCTTGGATAGCAGAACCTCTGACACAGCTTCAGTGACGCTTGCGTCAGGCCCAATTCTTGCATTTGGAGACAACAGAAATGTAAGATACTTTTGCTTCCCTCAAGGTCCTGTGGCATTCCTTCCTGCCTATTATCTTATAGTACACAATTATAAAGCCACAATGGTGTGAGGTGTTACTCTCTCAAATGGATCCCAGAAATGACTCAGATGAAAAACCATTAAACCACTCCTTCCTCCCCTATCCAAATAAGAGTTCTGTTACTTTTCTCCACCAGATCAGTGCCTTGATTTTGTTAACAGAACATTGTCATGCACAATTGTGCCCAGGCACTATGGGAAACCTGTTAATTTCACATACACACTTTCTATGGCAGCATTTTTAGGACTTCATGAAATATATGAACTTTAGAAATAACTGACAGATGTGCTTTTCACAGTAGTTTTGGAGACATTGATGGTTTTGCAGCTGTTGCTCTGATGGGGACCTATTTGATTTTGTTTTTGCTGATCCACAGAAAATTAACTTTTGGGTGCTTAGATTGAAAACAGGAATGAGGAAGGAGTTCTCATCTTCTTCCAGAAAAACATACAGTTGTTTAAAAACTTTATGAAGACATTCTATTGCAGGAGGAAACGCAGCAGAGTAATGCATATCCAAGGGAGCAATGTATATCCAAGGACATGTCTTCTTTGTATAATAGTAAGTGAAGTGCAACATATTGCTTATTCAAAGAAGTGAAGTACGTATTGTGCAGTATTTTTTTACTGGCGAAAGTAATATTTAAGGAAGAAGCTTCAAATATTATTATCAGAGCAGATACCTGTGTGAAGTCATCTACCACAACTGTGAGTTATGCTGCTGCTCCTGCAGTGTCCTGCAACTGGACATTTATTTTCCAAAATTTCATTTTTTAACACTTCCACAAACATTTATATATATATATATATATATATATATATATATATATATATACATGAGTTAATATATTATTCCACAAGTTGCCTCATGCTCATCACAGTAGTCACTTAAACTCTTCCTAAAGTGCACCTAACAGTCCAAGTGATTAAATCAAAATTAATGTTGAGCTGGAGACATGGCATTTGCCTTTACTTATGCAGAGGGGGTGCTGTGTAGGGCAGTACTTAATGTTCCTCCACACAAAAGTTAGGGCCAGTCTTAAGATTTCTTGTACCATGGATCTCACTCCTGCATCTCTCAAGATTCTCTGAGCTGTCATCATATTGATCTTCTAATGTCCTTCCCTATGTTTACAGCATAGAAATGTATCAAAAACTGTATAAAAAATCTAATAAAATTGGAATGTGGGAGAATCATGTGCCAATTAGTACTCAGTTATTCCAGTTAGCACAGCAAATCAATAGCTTTACTACATAAAAATAAAGTAACTATAATGCCACATCACATATAAAATAAATTTTACTTTAATATGAGATAGGAACAAGGCATAAAGATACAGTACATTTTTGTTTCATAAACCCATATTCATGTCCTATATTACTGTCGGCTAAAGCTTCAACTTTAAATCATATATGTATATAACAGTTCATTGTTTTATTTCTACAGCTAGTTTTGCACTCTGCTCAATAAAATAAATGACATATATCAAGTTACATAGCTGTTACTGGCAATTCAGAAACAATTTTGTGACAAAATACATCACACAATCTATCCCTCTATCTGATACTCTAGTGGTTTAACCACAGGCAGCCCCACACAGCTGCTCACTCATCCACCCCCAGCAGGACTGGGGGGAGAATCGGAAAGGTAGAAGCCAGAAAATTCCTGGGCTGAGATAGACAGTTTAGCATGGAAAGCAAATGCTGTGCACACAAGAAAAGCAAAAAAAGAAAGGAATTGATTCACTGCTTCCCATGGGCCGGCAGGTGTTCGATCATCTCCAGGACAGCAGGGCTCCATCATGTAAAGGTTACTCAGGAAGACCATCACACAAACACCATTACTCAAAATGTCCCTCACTTTCTTCTTCTTCCCTTAACTTTGTATATTGAGCACGATGTCTTATGGTCTGGAATATCCTGTTGGTCAGTTGAGGTCACCTGTCCTGGCTGTCTCCTCCCAGCCTCCCATGTGCCCCCAGTCCCCTCACCTTGGTGGCACTTCAAAAAGTACTTGGTTGTGTGTAAGTCCTGTTCAGCAGTAACAAACACAGCTCTGTACTATCAACCCTGTGTTCAGCACAAATCCAAAATACATTCCCACACAAGCCACTGTGAAGAAAATTAACTCCACCCCAGCCAAAACCAGCACAGATACCCGCAGCAATAACATCCATCAAAATATAACTAACAAGTCTCTCTTTCAGAGCTGAAGGAACAGAATTTTACTCTCTTCTATGAAAACCCTTACTGGGAAATCCTTGTCTATGCTCTGCATCAAAGTGATAATCCAGGAAGGCCATGATGTAGCTATAGATGGTTATTATGTGTACTGTGTTCCACTGTACAAGGAAATGTTGAACATCTAGCAAGATTTTCACTAAGTAAGCATTTGATTTTATTTTACTATTGGTTATTTGCAACACTACTTCACTAATTAACCAATAATTTTGTATTTCTAGCACTGACGTTTACATGTCAACTGACTTTAGCTTTTTACATTTGTGGTTAAAAAACACTGATATGTTAGCCGGCAGAGTGTTCAGAAGCAGTTTGACTGTGACTGAAAGCAGTGATAAGGTTGCCCTGTCAGTCTAAAGGATAAACTCTATTTGACCACAAGCTGTGCTGGTTGAACAAAATAATTTCTCTCTGTCATTACTGAAGTGAGATGAAGAGGATGTAGTGAGAGGACAAGGGGGAATGGCCTCAAACTGAAAGAGTGCACGTTTAGATTAGATATTAGAAAAAATCTTTTAGTATGAGGGTGGTGAGGAACTGGAAGAGGCTGTGCAGTGAAGTTGTGAATGCTCCATCCCTGGAAGTGTTCAAGGCCAGGCTGGATGGGGGTCTGAGCAACCTGGTCTGGTGAAAGGTGTCCCTGCCCAAGCCAGGGCAGTTGAAACTTCATGGTCTACTAGAATCATTCTTTGATGACTACTGAAACAAGATGAAACCATTAGTAATGTCTATGGCATAAAAACCATGGTGCAAGAATAGCAACTGAGACAGAATTGTGTTGTGGGGCAATTCTGTATCACCATTCTTTTTGCCCTATGTCTGACTAAACTGCACACATGCTATCAACCAAGACCTGGATTCTTGTGCAAATGGATCCTGCTGCCACATCAAGTGTGCCCAGGCATGACCTGGTCTGCTGCCAACCCCTTGGCACACATCTATCTGTGACAGAGCTCTCCAGAGGAACAGGATGATTACTGGCCTAACCCTATCACCCAGCAACTTGTGGCAGCCAAGCTCGTTGCCAAAGCAAGAAAGAGCAGCGAATCAATATGGAGCTTATGTTGCCAACTTTGAAAAAATACCTTTTTAAAGCAATGGTCTTGGGAGTGAACTGGTAATATATCATCACATTTGAATTCAGTAAATCCTAAAGCACAAGTGTAGTCAAACCTTCAGACAATGCTTCCTATTCTGCTCTATGGAGAACTGTTGGGTCTCAGAAAGGCAGAATCACATAATTGTTAGTGTTGGAAGGGACCTTCTTCCAAGGCAGGGTCACCTAGAGCAGGTTACACAGGAATGCATCCAGGTGGGTTTTAAATTAAGTCCCCAGAGAGGGAGACTCCATGACCTCCCTGGGCACCTGTTCCAGGGCTTGGCCACCCTCAGTGTTAAGAGGGTCTTCCTCTTTACATGTTGAGGTGACACTCGTGTTTTAGTTTATGGCCATTGCCGCTTGTCCTGTCTCTTGGCACCACTGGGAACAGTCTGGCGCCATTCTCTTGGCAGCCACCTTTGAGGTGTTTATATGCACTAACGAGTTTCCCTCTCAGTGTTCCCATCTCTAGATAAGCAGGCCCAGCTCCCGCAGCCTCTCCTCATATGGGGATGTTGCCAGCTCTGAACTCCCGTATCCAATTGCTCTGCATTAAAACAGCTGCAAACACAACGACATCCACGCGTGGCACAGCGGCAGCGCCGCCTGAGGAGAGGAAGGACAGGCGCCCGCGCTGGAAAGTGGGCACGAGCGGGGTAGGAACCCGATTCCGGAAACCGGTCCCGGTTCTGCGTTCTGGAAAAGGTACCCGCGCCTGCGGGCCGGGCGCAGCGGGAGCGGCTGGCGGGCAGAGCGG